>JALIGW010000001.1:122872814-123542814 GCA_023053685.1 Diadophis punctatus similis | reverse complement strand
ATGAAAGAGCCTGCAAGCCAGTAAGAGCTGGGAAGATCATTAGCACCTTGTTAGGGCTAGAAAAAAAACTTTTTCGGAGCAAGTAGAGCAATGAAAAAAACCCTGCAAAGACTTAGGGCTGGAAAAACATTCTTCGGAGAGAGTAACAATGAAAAAGCCTGCAAGGTAAGAGCTGGGAAGATCGTTAGCACCTAGTTAGGGCTGGGAAAAAAAGCTCCGAAAAAGCTACATTCAGAGTATAAGACGCACCCAAATTTTCAGCCACTTTTAGGGAGGAAAAAGGTGTGTCTTATACTCCAAAAAATATGGTAGAACCCACCCCTGGACTACAGGTACGTTTACTGAAAACCCCGTACTCCAGGCCACTTCACTAAAGGACTGAATGAAGCTGAACAAGAAAGGAAACAGCCAAATTATGATTATAGGCTGCACGTTTGAGAACTGGATCCTAATTCAGTTACATATGATGCAGCCTGAAACAGTACTACATTGACAGGAGCGTGAAAAAAGAAAAGAAAATGTTGCGTACCAGGGTCGGGTTCCTAATTTTTTTACTGCCACTCTGTGGGCATGGCTTATTTTGTGGGTGTGGCTTGCCCACCATGTGACCGGGTGGGCATGGGCCTCGGGAGCTTGGCAGCGGCCGGAGAAGCAGGGGGCATTGCCCACCCGCAACGCAGCCCCCTGCAGCGGGAGCAGCAAGACTGCAGCAGCAATTCTTCTAGGAGGCTCCGTCTGGCCTGAATGCTTCTCCCCATTCGATGATCCTAGGCTCCTGCCGCCCGTTCCCTCTCCCCTCAGCAACTCGAGAAGCCTCGAACGTGTGAAAATGCCTGGGATCATCACCGCACATTCATGGCTTCTCGGACTGCTGAAGGGAAGGGAACTGAGATAGGTCCTGCCGCCCGTTCCCTCTCCCCTCAGCAACTCGAGAAGCCTCGAACGTGTGAAAATGCCTGGGATCATCACCGTGCGTTCGTGGCTTCTCGGACTGCTGAAGGGATGGGAACTGAGATAGGTCCTGCCGCTCATTCCCCCTCCCTTCAGCAGCTCGAGAAGCCTCAAACGTGCGAAAATGCCTAGGATCATCACGTTCATGGCTGATGATCACCTTCATCATCACGTTCATGGCTTCTCAGACTGCTGAAGGGAGGGGAATGCAGATAGCTCATGCCGCCCATTCTTTCAGTGCCTCATGCGCTCCCTCAGGCATCCTCCCCTGCTTGGACTCACTGTGGGGTAGGAAGGCAGCGCATGCGCAGTGCCGGAAGCTCGACTTCTGGGCATGCGCAAAAGAAAATGTAAAAAAAAAATTAAAAAAAAAATTTTTTTAAATGGCAGCGCCCAGGCACCGGCAACCGACCGCACCGGTACTGTGACGTCACCAACGGGCCACTACCAGTGCTATAGAGTGGACCGCACCGGTAGGAACCCACCACTGTTGCGTACCTGCAAAGAATGTGGCTGGGATTGCAATATAGCAGTCCTTATCAGACCCATGTGAGTCCAGTCTTTCTTAATCATTGCAACCTTAAGACTTGTGGACTTCAACTCCCAGAATTCCCATGAAATGGACCATGAAGTCTGCTGCTGCATAGAAGGCTCTTTTTAAAATGGGAATGAAATTTGAGATGTGAACATTTGCAACAATCACACACCATAAAACAGCAAATGTACCTTATCCACTATTTTGTGAGCACAAAATGTTTGCACAGTGAGTGTTTATGTGTGCTATTCATTTGGCTTAGAGGAGAGGGAAAGCAATACAGACATCTCCCCTCCCCTTGTGTCTATAATTCTAGATAATATCTGATTTTTTTTTACCATCTCTCAGTGATACAGCTGGTCAAAACTCAATATGTGAGACACATCCTGATGACGAGATAAGAGCCATCATTTTGGACTTTGGGAAAAGTTCTAAATCACTCTTACTGCAGACTGGTTTAACCAAGTGCCACCAGCTAACTAATAAAATCCAACCACTGTGGTATATAACAGACCTTACGGCCCACACATTAAAAATGCCAGCTCATTTGCTGCTTGTCTAAGCGTATTACTACATATTACTTTCAGAGGGGCTGTTAAAAAACCTAGCATATGATGGATACGTACCAGCAAAGAAAACCATCATTTGTACTCTAAAGCTTTAGAAAAAGCTGAGGTGTATCTCTTTCATACACATACACGTTCCTGGATTTTTGAGAAGCGGTAAGGTTTGGAAGATAGATATGGGGGTCCCAAAGGTGCTTTTTCAAGAGGCAACTGGACTTTCTTGTTTTTTTCTTTGAAGATGTTTCGCTTCTCATCTAAGAAGCTTCTTCAGCTCTGACTGGATGGAAAAGATTTATATTCTTTGCAGACAGCTGGTCATTTGTATTCTTTTAGACAGTCGCTGAGGCCACTTGGAGGTTTATCTGTGTCCTCAGGGTCACCTGAATAGTGCAAATGGGTGCGGAGCCTTCTTGGCTGCAGGATGTCTTCTGCCCTGTGTCCCTTCACTGTTGAAGACAGGCACAGGCTGTTGGGGGTGAATCGGTGTTGTCTGCATCTCAAACTGAAGTGCAAATGGTTCCTGTGTAGCTAGATATGGAAGGTGGGCAATAGGGGAGCCATTCAAAGTATTGTCTATGGTTTTTCTTCTTTACAGAGTCCAAAGAATTTGCTGGAACCTTAAACTCCTTTATTTGGCTCCCAGCTCTATAACTAATGTCTCTGGCATTTCATTGCATACTCTAGATCAGGGGTCTCCAACCTTGGCAACCTGCTCTAGATGTTACGTCCCAAAGGTGGTTTTTTCCAAAAGGCAATGGGACTTTTTTGGTTTTTTCCTTTGGAAAAAATGTCTGTGGAGATTCTCAGTCAACCAGGTCATGGTTGTCTCAAAAGTGCTTTTCGAAAGGCAACTGGACAATTTTTTCCCTTAAGGAAGAAGAACAAAACGTTTGGCTTCTCATCCAAGAAACTTCATCAGTTGTGATGGCAGGGGGTTGGGGAGGAAGGATAATTTCTGATTGGATTTTTTTTGTGGGGGGGAGAATGGAAGGATTGTAAAAGGACTGCAAGGAAATACAGTCCTTCCACCCCACCAGCACCGTCTGGTCAGAACCTATCCTTCCACCACCACCACCAGTCTCAATTGTCAATACCTATCCTTCCATCCCTCCCCCCCCCCCACTCCGTGCCATCACAACTGATGAAGTTTCTTGGATGAGAAACCAAATGTTTTATACTTCTTCCTTAAGGGAAAAAATTGTCCAGTTGCCTTTTGAAAAAGCACTTTTGAGTTTCCTTTGGAAACGTTTTGCTTCTCGTTCAGAATTGAAGAAGCTCCCTGGATGAAAAGCGAAACATTTTTAAAGGAAAAAAGCCCCAGAAAATCCAGTTGCTTTTCGGAAAAAGCACCTTTGGGACAATCATGACCTGGATGATTGAGAATCTTCATAGATATCTAGACGTTGTGGCAAGTTGCAGGCATTTTACATTGGGTTGAATGTACCCTCCTCAACTGGATACTATTAAAAAGAGAGGGAGTGGAGAAGAACATTGAATCCAAGTGACTCACTTGAGGACTAGATGCAACCTATCTCAACGCATAAACATATTCACTCTTTATTTGAACCTGTGTAAATATTTTTTAAAAAACTAACATGCAACAATAAATGTGGTGTGGTGCACATGTTCATAACATAATTGGGTGTTTCGAGGTCAGATGCCAGTCACAGGCTTTCAACATTCTTAAAGGGATTAAGAAAATGCAAGATATGTGCAATTGAATCTAATGAGACAATATGGCATGGAAAGAGGACAGTTTAGTTTGGAGGAAATTGTTAATTGAACAACAATTCTCCTTCTTCAGGTCTAGAGTTCCTTATACTGTAGCTGTGTTTTACTTTTGTTAAATTTAAAATGTTAGGGATTTCATCTGATAGCTCTCTATACATGCAGTTTCTCTCAATAACGTTAGGCTCAGCAGAAAATTCCTTCCAATTCTTGTTCTCTGGCAAGAGAGCCTATGTATTTATTTAAAACATTTCTCTGCTTGCCCTTTGAGTTTAAAAAAAAAAGAAATGTTCCTTATATACTCAAAACAGTAAAGCTATACAAAATGAGGTAATACGTACAAAATGAATATAGGTAGTTGTCAACTTATGACTACAATGGAGCCTGGAATTTTGGCCATAATTGTTGCAGATGTAAGTTGAGGCATCATGTGACGCGACTCAATTTTATGACCATTTTTACAATGGTTGTAAAGCGAATCACAGCAGTTGTTAAGCAAATCATGTAGTTGTTAAGTGAATCCAGCATATCCAATGGGTGTTGGCAAAAAACACCACTGATTAAAAAAAACCCCACCACAAATTGTGATCATGTGACTTTGTGGGACGTTGCAACTGATCATAAATGTGAGCCACACTTGCCAAGCACCCAAAATGCAGTCGTGGGGGGAGGGGGAGATGGAAGAGTGTCAAACAGTTGCAACTTTAAGGATGGGTCGTGAGTAGCTTTTTTTAAGTCCATCATAACTTCAAAAGGTTATTAAGTGACCGGTCATAAGTCAAGGACTATTCATCATTTTTAAAAATGATGACTGTAGCAACTATAATTGAAATAATGCCACAACTGTAACTGAAATAATCCTATAACATGACAATATGTAAATTGTGGGAATTTGGAGCATTGGGAGGTCTCGCATGCTAGAATAAATTAGTTTGGCCTACAGCAGCACAAATGAATACTAATAAATGTTATACATCATTTTAATACATGGTTAAGCATTGCAGAAGTCTATCCTTGGGAACACCCCTCTTCCCCCAATTTCCTGCCAACTTCTTCACTTGTTAGCTAGCAGTCCCAATGGTGCTTTTTTCAAGAGGGAATTGGACTTCCTGGTTTTTCTTTGAAGACATTTCACTTCTTCAGCTCTTTGGGTGAGAAGCAAAACGTCTTCAAAGAAAAACCAGAAAGTCCAGTTGCCCCTTGGAAAAAGCACCTTTGGGACAACCATGACCTGGATGACTGAGAATCTCCATGGACATTTGTTAGCTAGCAGTTCGAATGTCATATAAAAAGAAACGTCTGCAATAAAGGCGTATATTTAATCCTAAAGGTGAATAGGACAGGACACTTAATAGGAGCATAAAATCCCCAAAGAATGCTTTTTAAAAATTAACATAAATTGTGTCTTCAACATTTTGGGTTCTGCGGACCCCTTCTTATTGGGAAAACGTACAAAAGGACACCGCTGCATTGAATGATTGATTCACATGAATTATTTGTGTGCGTGCAGCAAGCCCGTGTGAGCTAAGCAAAACCAAGCTCAATAACAGCTTGAATAAAATGCATGGAGAAGGAGGCTGGTATTGATGCGAAGCAGTTTGGGGCTCACTCCCCGGCTTCAAAGGCACTCAGCGAAAGAGAGTTGCATGTCTTTCATATTACTGAGATTGGAGAATGACACGGATAATTAGCATTTGTTTGGCATTAAAAACAATTTGGAAGAAAACCTTGCCCATTCCATGTCTAGACTAAATAATATAACCAATGCTGACAGCTAATTTTTTTCCATGGCCTGAAACTTAGGACGGAGAGCTTCTTTTAAGTTATTGATCTCGCTTCCTGTCTCCAGCCTCCTTCAGAGAAGTTAGGAGAAAAGCTGGTCAGCAGGAGGACGGGGTGGAGGTCAATAGTCAACCGTCCCTGCTCTCTCTGAGTCTCACAGCAGGAGAAGGCAGCCTTGGTATGAGGCAGGCTTTCTAGGTTTGACTGCAACAATACAGTCAAACCCTAGAAGGCAGTATTTCTTTGCTCCTCCCCCACCCCACCCCACCCCACCCCTAGCACTGGTCTGGATTTTTGCAGCCCAAATTTGGCAGCAGGAGCCTATGAAAAAGTTATTGTATCAAAATCAAATTGTTATGTTACTCACATCATTTGGCTGTATGCAGGGGTGGGTTCCTACCGGTGCGGTCCACTCTGTCGTTCAGCAAAGTGGCTCGCCGATTGCGCAACTTGCACGTGACGGCTCCGGTACCGTCTTTGCTGGTCCGTCATGCGGCACCATCTCTTTTTTTGAATTTTTGGTGATTTTTTGCTTCCTGCGCATGCGCAGAAGCAAAATCTCGTGAGGGGATGTGCGCACGAGAGAGATTTTGGTGATTTTTTGCTTCCGCACATGCGCGGAAGCAAAAAAAATCGCCACAATTGTGCACGTGCGTGCGTCCCCTCACAAGATTTCGGTGATTTTTTGCTTTCAGCGCATGCGTGGAAGCAAAATCATGCAAGGGGACGCGTGCACGTAGCAAGCATGTGCCTGCGTGAAATGTGATGATGCACGCGCATCAGTAGGTAGGTAAGAGGAACCCGCCCCTGGCTCTATGTGATGTGTACAGGGGCCTGCCTGAGCCCATGTCATACCAGAAGCATTGCTTCCTTCCACTCTTCCCTATTCGGATGTGGACAGCATGCCTTCTGTTCATGGGTAGCTGTGACAGCCTTCCTTTGATTGAAGATAACAGGCCTATCTTGGGGCAGAATTAGCCAGGCATCTTGAGTGCCAGAATACTGTAGTGGGAAACAACTGCAAGGTTGGCAGGTAAAACGTTACATGCAAATAAGGTGGAGTGTGATTTCTTCTTCTTCTTCTTCTTCTTCTTCTTCTTCTTCTTCTTCTTCTTCTTCTTCTTCTTCTTCTTCTTCTTCTTCTTCTTCTTCCTTCTCCTCCTCCTTTTCCTCTTCCTCATCCTCATCCTTGTCATCCTCCTTCCATTCTTCTTGTCCTTCTCCTTCTTGTCCTCCTCCTCCCCTCCTCTACCTTCTCCTCCTCCTCCACCACCACCACTACCATGCCATCCTGACCACAGATTCATCAGCAGTAACTCAGGTTTAAAGCACTGTCTGCAAATCACTATCCCTCTTTGTTTTGGCGTCCCACATCTACTATGTCTTTACCGATATGAATTGTGTCATATCATCTTCATTCTTTACTGCACTGTTGTGGACTAAGGTTGTACAGTGAACCCTCGTTTTTCGCGGGGGTTACGTTCCAAAAAGAACCCGTGATAGGCGAAATCCGTGAAGTAGTAACCTTTATTTTTTTTACAATTATTATACAATGAAATACTCCATAATACATTGAAACCAAAGAACAAAACCTTTTTACAGGCCCAAGCATTTGTTTAACAAATAAAAGTACTGTATAAACGTTTTTTTTACAAATAACTACTGTACTGTAAAATAATAATTTTAATCACCAATACGAACTGAAGGCTTAAAATTGCAGAGATCAGCACCGCCCCACCGCGACCCGAGTCATTGGATTGGAACGGGAGAAAATGAAAAATGATTATGAAAAAAAATACAAAGTACAATAGGACAAATAGTGACTCACGTGTATTTCACTGCTCTTCTGACTGAGCCGCTGCATCAGAAGAAGTGAAGAGACTGTTTAGCCAATCAGAATGCAGAACACAATGCACGATGCAAATCCGTGAAGCAGCGAGACCGTGAAAGGTGAACCGCGATATAGCGAGGGTTCACTGTATTGTAAAACTCCTCCTCCTTCACCAGATTCACATTCTGGACAAAAATTACATCTTCTGAATGCTTTTATTAATTAGTCACTTGTTATTAGTTAGGATGATTCGTTTCCTACCAATTCATGAGCCACTGTGGCTGAATTATGTATAATTAAGTTATTAAATAGCCTGCAAGTGTTAAAGTGGATGGTTTTCTATTGTAGGAATAGTTATAACTCAGTTACTTTATTGTAACACAATTAAGATGTTTGCTGAAATGTCAGTTCAGGGAATGTTAAAGAAAACTAATCAGAAATGTAACTGCCTGCTATGATTAGGGACAAATTGCTCTATGTGATATTTGGGTAGGAAGCCCAATAAAGATGATGTTTACAGAAACTTGCGCCTGCACAATCACTTACAATAGAACCCTAGATTTAGGCTTTAAAATTCATGATCAGTACAGCCAGGACTGGCAGCTTGAACTGTCATTATCTTAAGAAATGCATCTAGATCTGATCTAGCCGAGTTTGTAGAATAACATAACCCCACATTACAAGTGGTCCTTGAGCTCAGGATTATGGTCGTAAGTCGTGCCAGTGGATAAAGAGGTCACCCTGTGATCGCATCCAAATTTACAACCTTTTTTGTAAATCAATTGTCCTCAATGGACTTTTTTTTCCAGAAACCAGAAGTATATGCTTGTTTTTAGCAAAAAAAAAAACATTGACACATTACCATAGGAAGCTGCAAATGCAGCTAGTTACTGAGTGCCCAAAATATTTTCACATGATTGTGGGGGAGGGCTATCAGAACTTTAAATCTGGGTTGTAAATAACCCTTGGGAGGTCTGTTGTAACTTCAAAAGGTCACTAAGCAAGTGATCATAAGTCAAGAACTATCTGTATTTTCAATCAAGTGTTGTACCTCATGATTCTTGACAAATGTATCTTTTCTTTTATGTACACTGAGAGCATATGCACCAAAGACAAATTCCTTGTGTGTCCAATCACACTTGGCCAATAAAGAATTCTATTCTATTCTATTCTATGCCATGCCATGCCATGCCATGCCATTCTATTCTATTCTATTCTATTCTATTCTATTCTATTCTATTCTATTTGCCTGTATAGGAAGGCCATATCCTGTGAAACAATCTTGCTGGGGAATCCTTTACTACATCTAATTTATCATGATATATAAGGAAAATGTATTAAGCTATAATTTAATAATGGACAGGAAGCAAACTCATAGAAGTGGCAAATTCAGCTTAAGGGAATTTACAAGTAATATAAAATTTTAGGAAATCTGTTTCATCAAAGCAACCAATGTAAATCCCGCACAATCCGTAAAATTCTAGTCATAAAACTGCAGTCCTCTATATAATAGATTGTGCCTCTTACTTCTAATCATGAAATCTGGATCAGAATTAGCATATTTTAGTACAATTTCTTTCAGCCATTAGCAATCATTCCTGCTTGGGTAAAAAGTTAACGAAGATGCAGATGGTTCCAAGATATACTGCAGAACTGAATTACAAACCCAAACTAATATGAAAATTAAATGAATGTCTCAGACTAACAAAGACAAATAACTCCTCGCTGGAACAAATTGCAGTCATAAAGCCTTGATGTACAAGCATCCAAGTAAACAAATTTGATTATTATGAGTCAAAGTACAATAATAAAAAGTGAGGGGATAAACTCCCAAAGGAAACTTAATTGAGGGTTAGTAATAAATCTGAGTTAACTGAAAACACAATGCTTTGTTGCAAGTAAACCAGTGTCCTTTTTAACAGAGTCGATGCAAATGTGTTACAACAGCGAGACAACTAAAATGTTGCAAGAGACATGGTCCTGTCACTGCCAACTAAACTAATGAGAGGAAAATTTTGCATCTTGCCAAGAGAGATGTGTGCCTTGCCAATGCACCATCAGCAAAATGCCCATGGAAGGGCTTTGAAGTGATGGACCTTCTAGGAAACAATCAAAGGTCTATTGCAATTTAATCAGCCTCAGAAGTGTAATTCTGCAAGGAGAAAGGGTATCTCTGGTACCTTTGGGATATGAGTGATGGTTGTGGGCCACCCTATGAAATTCTTGGGTTGTCTTTAAAGTAATGAATGAAAGTATACTTTCGAAGATTCATGCAAACTCAGAATAATAGGAAGCGGCAAAGGCAAGGTCAAAAATAGCATGCTGGCAGAAAAAAATTCTATACAAATAACTTATAGAAAAAAGTCTTTACTAATAACTTACACAACTTATACTTGTGTACTTTCTCTCAGCCCCAGGAAGATGACAACTTCAGAGAGATGGGAGGGAGGGAGGGAGGGAGGGAGGGAGGGAGGGAGGGAGAGAGAGAGAGGGGGGGGGGAGAGAGAGAGAGAGAGAGAGAGAGAGAGAGAGAGAGAGAGAGAGAGAGAGAGAGAGAGAGAGAGAGAGAGAGAGAGAGAGAGAGAGAGAGAGCGCATAGCTCCGGACCAAGTGGCCAAAGCGTGTGTCTGTGCGCGCAAATGCGTGTGCGCCCAAACCCCCAAAATGCAATGCGTGTGTGGCCCCCGTGCATGCACCCTGCCCCTTATGCATATGCATGTGCCCCCACATGCGCCACACACACCCACATGCACCACGCCCCCCTGCACATGTGCACACAGCTCCCTGCATGTGCCCATCCCCCCCGCACATGCCCCACTCCCCACGTGTGTGCATGCAGCCCCCCACCTGCACCCCACCCCAGGTATGCACATGCACCCCCTGCACATGCCCCAACCCCCATACATGCGCAGCAGAGACCTGATGACAAGCTGGCCAGCGGGAGGCGCGTGCGCATGCACGGCGGAGCTGAACTGGGGCAATGGCTCGCGTGCCCACAGAGAGGACAATGTGTGCCACCTGTGGCACACGTGCCATAGGTTCGCCATCACTGCCATAGCATACTGAAAAAGAAACTTTAAAGTGTTTTGCCAGTTTTATTTATGGTCCAGGCATGGTCTGCCTATTTGCCTGTTTTTCCCTTGGAAAACGAAACAGTTCCAACTGAAAGTGGAACTTTTGCATTCTCTGTTTTTAAATTTATTTCAATGTGCAAAAGAGAGTACAGAAAAAAAAAGATTTTATTTATTTAGCATATGGCATCTACAGAGAACATGCAACTACTGATATACAAATTTAGTTTAAATAAAGTGTCAGGAAATTAGATAGATAGATAGATAGATAGATAGATAGATAGATAGATAGATAGATAGATAGATAGATAGATAGATAGATAGGTCGATCGGTCGATCGGTCGATCGGTCGATCGGTCGATCGGTAGATAGATAGATAGATAGATAGATAGATAGATAGATAGATAGATAGATAGATAGATAGATAGATAGATAGATAGATAGATAGATAGATAGATAGATAGATAGATAGAGATAATGGATGGATGATAGATAGATAGATAGATAGATAGATAGATAGATAGATAGATAGATAGATAGATAGATAGATAGATAGATAGATAGATAGATAGATAGATAGATAGATAGATAGATAGATAGATAGATAGATAGATAGATGATAGACAGTCTCTCCATATCAGGCCTTTCAGGTACAACTCCAGTCATGTCCAATTACTACCTGGCTTCCATTGATAAGCACTTCTGACCTTTTAGATGTTTTCACTTACAAGGCTGATGTGCCTGCATCCAGGTGGTTTAATTAGGAATGGGTCGTGGTGGGATTCAAAAAATTTTTACTATTGGTTTTGTGAGCGTGGCTTGGTGGGCGTGGCATGGCTTGGTGGGCGTGGCTTGGTGGGCATGGCAGGGGAAGGTTACTGCAAAATCCCCATTTCCTCCCAATCAGCTGGGACTCAGGAGGCAGCGAATAGATGGGGGCATGGCAAGTCAGAGGCGGTATTTACCAGTTCTCCGAACTACTCAACATTTCCGCTACCGGTTCTCCGAACTACTCAAAATTTCCACTACCGGTTCTCCGAACTACTCAAAATTTCCGCTACCAGTTCTCCAGAACTGGTCAGAACCTGCTGAAACCCACCTCTGGTATGGGAACTTCTCACTGTCTATGACAGGGGTGTCAAACTCGTGTCGTCATGGCGGCATCATGTGATATATTGCAATTTTTTCCCCTTCACTAAACCGGGTGTGGGCATGGCCAGCGCGTGACGCATCCAGCCCACGGGCCGCAAGTTTGACAGCCCTGGTCTATGAGAATACTGAGCTCAGTTTTCAACACAGGAGAAAAAAACATTTTAACTTAGAGACTATTACCTCATCCCACACCATCCAGGCAAATCATTCTGACAAGATATATAGAAAAAGAACATACTATAAAAAAAGGAGTGGGGAGAAAAAGGAATGGCTCAATTTTTAAACACTAGATTAAACCTTGACAATGCAGAAGAATATTATTTGGTCTTTCTTCCATGTCACTATCATATCAATTTGTACCAGCAAATAGACAGGTATAATCAATCCATAGTTTAACATAGTAGTGCAGCAGCATCTTTACTGAGATGCAAAACCATCCTTTAGGTTATAGCTATGCATAATATATCTAGAGTTCTTCATACATCATTAAATTCCATATTTTGATATATATTTCAATGTTATGGTAGCATCTTGAAATGATATTTCTTTTCCCACTATTATACTAACACCTTACCAACATTAAACCAAAACAATACAATCACAGACTGCCCCAAAGTGTATGTATCATAAATGTACGTTCCTAATCATAATAATTATGAAATGTATGTCATGATGACACAATGCAAGCTCTACCCTTTCATACTTACAATATGTTGCATCACAAACAAGTACATAAACAGAATGGTTTCCATCAAAACACAGGTTGTGACACTTATTTCTTTCTTCAGTTTTTATGGCTGTGAAAGTCACAATGACTCCAGACAAATTAAATCAATCATTTAAAAAGTACATATCAAAATAATGCATTTCACTTGTTCCCTTTTACCTCTCCCAAGACATCTATGATATATTTCAAAGTTCTGTCTACTATTTTATACTTCTGACATATTGGAACTTAATGACTGCATCAGAGAGAACAGCTTATAGAGCCGAGGTGGCGCAGTGGTTAAAGTGCAGCACTGCAGTTCAGCAGTTCAGCTGTTCAAATCTCACTAGGCTCAAGGTTGACTCAGCCTTCCATCCTTCTGAGGTGGGTAAAATGAGGACCCAGATTGTTGGGGGCAATATGTTGGGGGTAAACCGCTTAGAGAGGGGTGTAAAGCACTATGAAGCGGTATATAAGTCTAAGTGCTATTGCTAGCTTGTGGGAGTTGTTAAGGGAGACGATCTTGTTAATGACCATCACCACATGTGACCATAATGGACATGCTCCATACAATTACAGGTCGAGGACTACCTGTACAAGAGAGCTGGGATCAGATCTTCAGCTGGTTGTAACTTCCTGTAGGATAAAAATTAGCTTTCAATGAAAGGGAACACTTTGAATTGGCAAGAGTTTGTTTTCTCTTATCCCAACAAATTACTCTTTCCCTACAGCAAGTCACAGATTCCTGTTTCTGCATTTAGCTGCTATCTTCACACTCCTCCTTGGTGTTTTAGGGGGGGGGGGGAAATAGAAGTCATTTTTGAGCACATTTCCGAATGCTTAGCTACATCGGTACATGAAGAAGGAAGAGAGAAGGAGAACCTGAGAAATAGCAGTTTTCCCAGTCAGATTTGTGGTTCACTTTGCTTGAGCAATCTACTGCAGGAGTGAGTGAACTGTAATCTCAACTTTGCCAGTCATCCCCATCTCCTCCTTTTCTGTCCATTGAACCCCCTTCAGTCTTGACTGCTGATCCTAATTCCAAACCATTTTGAGTTGGAGGAAAAGATACAAAATGCAATGTAAAGCAGGCATAGCATGATTCATGAGAATTCAGGGCTCCCTCAAACCAGCCCTGTTGTGTATTTAATATGAATGCAGCCTTCCCAACCCCAAAACGGCCCTTGGTCCCCACAAGGGGACTACGGTCAGCCCCACAACATGGGCCAGACCAAGAAACAAACTCCATGGGAATCTAAAACTACTTCTATCAAGATGGACTGCTGTAAAGAATATTTATTTATTATGTTCATGTGATTTAGGAGGAGTTTGCCTAAGATGTTTAGACATATCTTCTTGTTTTGGATTCAAAAGGCGGCTTGAGTCCAGAGCAATAAAATATGTGTTGTTTTGTCCTTGTTGTTGTGTTGTGTTAATGGATCTATCTTCCCTCTGTCAAGGTCATCCTCTTTGCTTTCTATGTCTATCCCTAGTCAAGATATTGTTTTGCTGCCTGAGTCCTTTCTGCTCATGATCCAGTAGTGGATTCTAAATCCCGTCGCTACCGGTTCACTCGTGCACATGCACAGAAGCGTCCCAGGCAGGTGGGTGGAGCCTCCCGCCACTGACGCTACCGGTTCACAGAATCGGGCCAAACCGGGAGCAACCCACCGCTGTCATGATCTTAAATAATACTTTGTGAGGGGTGGGGAAGGAGAAGCTTAAACTGCTAGTTCATTTTAGTTGAAGTGATTTTTGTGGTTTGAAAAGCAGCTGGTTATTTCCTATTCAAGGACAATGCCACAGTACAAGACAAGCACTGCAGCTCACGATTCACCTATACTCTTACATTAACTTCCCTAAGACAAAGATTCTAGCCTGTGTATCCAAAAAGGTGAATTCTGGCTTCAGGGCAGCCAACCGATGGGACTAATTAGCTTAGCTTTTTTAGAAAGCAGCAGATTTATTGAGCTGAATTGGCCAATTGCATGCTTGCTTTTTAGTTAGAGGTAAACATTTGGTTCCTTTTCAGGCCAAGAAATGTTTGCGCAGGATTGAGCACAACCTGAGATTCCAAAAGCCTTCGAAAGAAAAGTTCCTGCCAGGTTACATTTTTGAGATAGAAGGGAAAATTATTAACTACTGACCTGGCTCCCTATTCACTATCTTAAATTGGAAAATGAAATGAAATCCATTTCTATTTTTGTCCTAGCTCCTCCCACAAATTTTTGGAGAACAAATCTCAGTTTGGGAAAAGGTATCAGCCATCAGGTCTAGATCCTGTCAGTAGTACTATCAGAGACCCCTCAACTGATACGAGGGTGAGTCAAAACATAATGCCATTTTCTTTAGGACAGGTATAATTACCAACACAGGAACATGTAGCATACATCAAAATGAAGCTGGTCCTCTGTGGATCACATCCCTATTTCTCAACATAGTCACTGTTTCTCTCAATAGCAATGTTCCACCTTCGAATGAGAGCATGTATCCCTGTCTCGTAAAATTTTGTTGACTGTTCTTTGAGCCACTTCTTCACTGCAGTTTTCACTTCCTCATCACTGGAATAATGTTTGCCTCTCAAACCCTCTTTCATGGGGCTATAATCTAAAGTATTGTCCTCAAACACATTTTGTAATCATCTGTGAATGTTCACAGGGGTTTCCCCCTCAGCAACATGGAATTCAATCACTGCTCTTTGTTTTTGACGCAACTCTAAGGGGGCAGCCATTTTGAATTTTCCTTGCAAGTCTAAAAACCTGAAAAGTAAGAAACAAAATATTTCAGAACGTAAATGATACAATCATTTATAACTTTTTTAAAAAAAACTCTTTCACAGATCCCTGGAAAGATACGAGGGTGGGTCAAAAAGTAATGCCATTGTCTTTATTTCAGGTGAAGTTTTTGATAAATTTCAGGTATTTTTATCAAAAACTTCACCTGAAATAAAGACAATGGCATTACTTTTTGACCCACCCTCGTATCTTTCCAGGGATCTGTGAAAGAGGTTTTTTTTAAAAGTCAATTTGGCCACTCTGATAGAAGCTATGCACACACAAACAAGGATTCCATTGAAGGCTTTGTCTATCCTCTCAAGTGCCCGAGTTGTCTTCTCCAACATAACTAACCACCAGACTGAGGAATTCTGGACTTCTATCTTAGCATATCTGGGGTAACCAGGTTGAAGATAGCTAAAGTAACATCTGCTCACCCAGACTTTAAGTTAAAAATGTGTTGTTTTGAGTTCTGTTTTGCTATTGATGTTTCATATGTTTGGGCTCTGTCCTATATTATTGGATTTGGGGCTGATTTATGGTTTATGTTTTTTAAAGATATGGGTATTTTCAAAGAGTTTTTATTGGAAATGGGTTTTTGTTATGCGTTCCTTTTTCTTGATGATGAATCTCTGCTTTGACACTTTTATTAATGAAAAGTGAATTAGATTTTTTTTATAAACAACATGGCATTTTTTTGTACAATAAAAAAAAATTTTTTGTGAAAAAATCAGTAGACAAAACAATGGCAACATCCAGAAACAATGAAGGGGCACTTTTGTCTCCCACGATTGTCTGCCAGAAGGTTTTGCTGTCCTTCATCCCTTTTATCTAGGCTTCCAAATTATCCAACTTCAGAGATTCACACAGGCTTAATTTGAACTCTGCAACTAAAGGATCAGATGGTTATTGTTAAGAGCCGAGATGGTGCAGTGGTTAAATGCAGCACTGCAGGCTACTGCTAATTCAGCAGTTCAGCTGTTCAAATCTCACCAGGCTCAAGGTTGACTCAGCCTTCCATCCTTCCGAGGTGGTGTAAAATGAGGACCCAGATTGTTGGGGGCAATATGTTGAACTCTGTAAACCGCTTAGAGAGGGCTGTAAAGCACTATGAAGCGGTATATAAGTCTAAGTGCTATTGCTAAGTGCTATTGTTGATAAGAAAAAGCCATCAGCAAACAAATTTGTTTCTCATCATCCCAGTTCCATTAACCTTTACAAATTACCTAGGCAGCATCAAGAGTTGTCTGGTCTGGTCATTGAAACAGCTCAGTGCTGACTCAGGAGAAACGTGCACTTCCATTCCTAAGACTAGGTGTATAAATCATAACAGATACTACAGCCTTCATTTGTATTTGATGTATGGGATAAATTCCCCAATTGTTTTAGGGCACTGATGCAGAAGCTTTCTGTATTATGTGCTGTCAAGGGAAACTGAACTACAGTTTTAAAATAATGTGCCTTGGAACTCATAAAAGGTAAAGTCTCCTCTGAGTTAAGCCTGGAAATCTTTCACAGACGGGTCTCTGGCATTTTCTACGCAACTGTTTACAAAAATGGTTTTCCAATTCAACTTTCCTCTTCAGCTTCCAATCCTGTCATTCCCAGGTAAGGCTCTATTGCACTGTAATGCCAAAGTGTTGTGTCAGCCCTTCCAGATAAACCCAGGCAGGAAACATGATTAGATGGATTAATTCTACTTTGTGTAAGGCTATATTAACAGAATCTTGCCAGTCTGAAGGTGCAAACCTCTTACCTACCACTTTTAAATGCTTGATCCATTAGGACAGGTCCTTCCTAAGTTTCTTTCCCTGACCGTTAAGCCATTGGGGGCTCCTGAGTCTCTTGTCCAATGATTTTCTAGGCAGCATCTCTTCCTCTTCTTGGAGTGGTGCGGTGGCCTAGTGGTGGAGCTCTTACCTCATAATCAGGAGGCTGTGAGTTTGGTCCTAGGTAGAGGCAGATATTTCTCTCTCTGGTCACAATGAGAATATATCTGCTGAACAAAACTCTGCATTGGTGACAGGAAAGGCATTCGGCTATTAAATGCTCTGCTAGCTCCATTCAGTTGCCCAGACTCCACCTTGCAAGGGATTATGGGGTCGTTAAAAGATGATGATGATGATCTCTTCCTCTTCTTCCCCAAAGTCATCCACACATTCCATTACATGCTGTCATCCAGTGTGTGAGCTGGCCCCAAAGCTATTCCAACTTAAAAAACGTGCCAGTGACATTTTGGCTCCAGATTCTGCATTGGTTTCTGCCTGCCCTGAGATTTTGAGGAAGAGAGAGGCAGGATAGGGAACCTACTGGGTTTTTTGTCTTCAGTTCTTGGCTCACAGCTCACTGTTCCTTCTGCCTTTGGCAAAAAAAGAGAGAAGGGCAGAGGGTCTCCCCACCCTTTCTGAAAGAATTCCAGATGCAGAATCATTTCTCTTCCCTTAAATTTTAGTTCTAAACATTTAAAGCTGTGTAAGCCACCCAGAGTCATTGGATACAGGATAGGTGGCAAATAAATTTCCTAAAGAAATAAGTAAAAATAAATAAAGCATATGTCTAGTAATGTGCTGATACACTCCTAGAACATCAAGATGCCATAGGTCCAGCAGCTTTCTGAATGGCCATTGGACATCTATTTAAAATGACTCCCTGTCCTCCATAACTTTGATACAATAATATATAACAGCAGGTTCAGGCAACTGTTGCAGGGGAAAACACCTCTTCAGCCAACACCTTGCAGTAAAGCAAATCTTGCAAGGTGAAAATGAATCTTTGCCAAGAGATCATGTTCCAAAACAGGGGTCTCCAACTTCACCAACTTTAAGCCTGGTGGACTTCAACTCCCAGAATTCCCAGGCTTAAAGTTGCCAAATTTGGAGACCTCCGTTCCAAAAGACTCAGTCCTTCTCTTTCTTGGTCACTCCAGCCAACCAGGGTCAGCCACAGAGGTGAGAGAGATGGCTTTGGGGCAGCTAGATGGCATGGAAACTCAATGGCCAAGGATTGGTCCTGTGCCAGGCCAAGCACACACAAATACACAATTGTTCTCTTTATTAAACGAAGCTTACAAACGCAACCACTTGGAGTCTAGACACAAGTTCCACCCAAAGTATAGCCAGTTTGGCTTACAAGAGGTTCCAAATCAAAACGGTACGCAGGCGTGTAGTCAGGCAGAGTCCAAGGGTCAAAGTTTATAGCAGAGTCATCAGGCAGTCCAGATTCAAAGTCAGGGATGTGAGGTTCAGAAGACGAAGCACACAGTGGGACTTAACAAGTGATTGTCATCAATGGAATGTTTACACTTCCTGCTCCAGTTTAATAGAAGCAGCATGGTGTTAGTCCATTTAGTGGCGTGAGATTCCTTCCACATGAGCGATCTTGAAGAGTGCCTCTGCTCTATTTTCTTTGCTGCCTGCCAAATTCTGGTGTTGGGAGGGGGTGATAATTCCACACCTTCATCTTCAGCTGTGTCTACTGGATGCTGGTTTGCCCCACCTCCTCTCACTGATCAGATAGCAATCCGCCTGGTGGTGCTGGAGTTGGCCATTCGCCATCTGTCGGCACTTCTGGAGCCGGCTCTAGAGCTGGCTGCTCATTGTCGTTCCCTTCTTCTGACTCCAAATCTGAGCCCACCATGGGATGGGTGCCCACAGTAACTCAGGTGGTCAACAACACATGGCAGCCCCCCCCTCCTAAAATTACCATAGAACAACTTGAGCACATGGCCTGGCTTGAGTTGGCAAAAGTAGAAAAGCCACATTTCTGAAGCAGAGCATAAAAAGATGACCATTGATTGCACCCCCAAATTGAGGTTGTTGAAAAGAAGCAAACAAAAATCCATAAAATTCTGCTTTTCAACTTTACAGTGTCTGGATTGCATCCTTCTGGAATTTTAATGCTCTGAAATCAATGAATAAGCAACTATTTATCCATTCCATTCAATTTGCAGTATCTTCATATTATCACTTCCATTAATAATTCCATAATTAGGTTTTTTTCCCATTCCAGCATAGCAAAATATAAATTGATCTCCGTTTTTAAAATGCAAGTACTGTCCTTACATTGCAAATTTCTTTTCCTGAAAACTTGGAGAGCTAAAGTGCACGTTATATTAGAAGCACAGTATGCACATGCTTCCAGAGACATCTGCAGTGGGGATAGGGGGTGGGAGTGGCAATTCTGGTTGAGAAATTCACATATAACTAGGAGAGCCTCGGTGTTTCCTTTCCCACCTACAAGCCGGGAAGGGAAGAGAAGGGGAGGGAAGAGAAAGAAAAAAGAAGAAAGGAGGACAGGGGAGGAAGGGAAGGAGGGAAGGAAGGAAGGAAGGAAGGAAGGAAGGAAGGAAGGAAGGAAGGAAGGAAGGAAGGAAGGAAGGAAGGAAGGAAGGAAGGATCAGTGGTGGGTTCCTACAGTGCGGTCCACTCTATAGCACTGGTAGCGGCCCGCTGGTGATGTCACAGTCCCGGTGTGGTTGGTTGCTGGTGCCTGGGCGCCGCCATTTTAAAAAAATTAATTTTTTTTTAAAAAATTTCTTCTGCGCATGCCCAGAAGCCGAGCTTCCGGCACTGCACATGCCCTGCCTTCCTACCCCACAGTGAGTCCAAGCAGGAGAGGATGGCTGAGGGAGCGTGTGAGACGCTGAAAGAACCTGACAATTAAGTCTTTCCCTGTCCCTTCGCTTGAAAATAATAAGAAGCTCGCATTTGACACTTTTCCTTCATTTTTGCCTAAAGCTTCCCAAAGTGGGCGTTTTCCGAAAGCTTAACCTTTTATACTGTTAATTTTATACAGTTTTATACAGTTATTCTTTAGACAAAAACATTGAGGACTGTTAAAAGATACTGTTCTTTTAACAGTCCTCAATATTTTCGTCTAAGGAATCCATGACTGAAACCAAAAATGCTGTTTGAGACCTACTTGTCTTTTAACTATAGCATTTTCTGCATATAAAGGTTGCTGTGTTGCCATGGTGTAACACACACTTTGTATGCAAAGCTTTTCATGTAAGGTATAAAAAGCAAAAATAGTAGTAACATCTCTCTGAAATAACTAATATATGACCAGTAAGCCACGCCCACCTGGTCACATGGCTGGCAAGCCACACCCACAAAATAAGCCACGTCCACAGAGTGGTAGTAAAAAAATTAGGAATCCACCCCTGGGAAGGATGGATATTGGATATTCAGGCACTGTGTCATATACAGCTTAGCCTTAAAATCAAGTTTCCAATCAATAGATTAAAAGAAGTAATGACATGAATTATATTTATGCAATAGAAAATACACATGCTTTTCTAATAGCTATTCTGCTAGCCTTTTTGCAATCTCTTGCATTAGGTGGAGGCTCAAATCTGGATCTCGAAGGCAATGCCTCGGGGAGAATGGTGGAACCAATTTCTCTCTCATGCCTCTGTTGTGTCTCCACAGCCAGCCAACATGTACAAAGGGGAAATGCCCCCCACACACAATGCATTCATTCAGAATCAAGGAAGGTCACAACAGCAGCAGTGAGAAATGGAAGTTCAACTGAGGAACTTCTTGGCGTTGTTGAAGAATTCCTCTGTATTTCCAAAACATAAAATAAATGCAATGTGACCATTTCTCAATTAGAACCCCCTGTGTAATTTGTGGGCTCTCCCTTGTACGTTTCTCAGATACAGAGGAAAGCCAGTTGGCTAGGATGGTCTTCTGTGATGCTTCAAGGACTTTCACCAGATGTTCAATAAAAAGCTGTGATGGCTTTTAATTGAGATTAGTATTAATAAGAAATGGCAAATAATGAACTGCCACCATACTCATTAGACACCTTTGCCCATGTGGAATTCTCCATCACAGATTCTCTCCATCATCTATTGCTTCTTGTGGCAATACATTGCTCATTGTGCAACAATTACTGATGGTATAATGGAAGGTTTTTTTCACTTTCTACTATAAAAGTCACATTTTGTCTGATTTTTGAGATAAGGAACTGTATTTCTTTTTGCAAAAGCCAATAGGCCATTTTTTAAAAAAGGAAATACATTCTTATAACAGGCACTAAAGTATTTCTGTATTGCAGCTACAATTCAGCACTAGCACATCAAATAGACGACACAAGTTTGGGATTTTAGTTCTTGTTTTATCCTATAAATTTGATAACAAGCATCCAAGATTTCTTTGGATGTCATTATTTCTGACAAAATGCTTCATTTATCTCAGTTACTCAGAATCTCCGGCCTTTTATTATTTGAGAATTAAGTTCAAACCGAACAGAGGTCCAAATTTTAATATACTACAGTGTCTGAAGTTGGAAGCTTGTTTTTAATCTTTTCTGTATCATTTATTGGAAAAGTAAAATTGGGTGGAAAAGTAAAACTACACACAAAGTAGAGGGTAACCCAAACTGAAGGCAACTAAACCCAATCAGGCACATGGAAATAAAAAGGCATTCAGAAATCCTGAAGGTAAGAGCATACCATACCTCCAGAAACAAGTGTAAGAGAGAAGACTGAAACTTGTTTACATTACAAAAATGGAATTGACAGGTTGGATGTATGGGTAGTCCCTGACTTATGATCGTTTGTTTAACAACCATTCAAAGTTACTGGAAAAAGTGACTTATGACCTGGTCTTTGCACTTACAAGTTGGCGAGCAGCCAATTTCAGTACCACCAGGCGGATTGCTATGTGAGCAGCCAGAGAAGGTAGGGCAAGCCAGCATCCAGCAGACACAGTGAAGATGAGGGTGTGGAATTATTAATGCCTCCCAACAAGTGTCACAGTGCCCCCATGGTCACATGATCAAAATTTGGGCACTTGGCAACTGGATAAATGTTCTAAAGGTTTAGTAAGCTAGACATCATAACCAGAGGCTTGCATTAGAACAGGGGTGTCAAACACAAGGCCCGGGGGCGGATCTGGCCCACAGGGTGTTTAGATCTGGCCCATGGGGCCACCCTGGAAACAGCAAAGGACCAGCCCATGGTGCCCCTGCCAGTGAAAAAGGAGCTCGGGAGGGCCACAGAAGCTCCATTTTTACTAGCAGAGGGTTGCAGGAGGCTGTTGCAACTGAAAATGGAGCTCGGAAGCCCATTTTCGCTGGCAGAGCACTCGGGTCACCACAGGTGCCCCGACATGAGTGCAGGTGAGCTGGCCATGCCCACTCTGGCCACGCACCCCCACCTCCAAGGTCAAACACAACCCTGATGTGGCCCTCAATTAAATTGAGTTTGACACCCTGCATTAGAACCATAACAGCAACTCTTGGCAAGAAAACCATCTCCTTACTTCTCAAGTAATGTAAATATTTTATTACTGTTGATCCTATGATCAAAATCCCCTATAAGGAATCATTGCCAGCATATTGTTCAGTAATATGGAACACTTTGTTCATGGTCTAATGAACGCTAAAATCCATATGCTTGACAATGTTACTCTCCTGGTAACATTGAGTATGAAGCTCTTGGGCAAAGAACATCTAACTCAATATTTTTGCCGTAGGAATAAATAGCATTAACATTCTTGTGCCCCGAAAACTGAATGAATAAGTTAGTTTGGAGAAGCCGCAGTGAACAAACTATCTCGTTTTCTGCATAGCTGACTACTTGTATGCCATTTGGGCTACTTAATCAAGCCACCCAGATATACATAACATTGATACCACCACTAAAAATCGCTAAGAACCCTAAGAAAGAAGATAAAAGATGACCTTTTCTACAAAATGGGAAATGTTATCCTATCAGATCAGAAATAATCCCTAATGAGTTCATTGGACTTATTCTCAAGTAAGAATGACAGTCTTGGAACATATCTATTTAGATATAAATAGATGAATTAGATGAATGATTCAGTAGTGGGTTCTGAATTAGTTAGCTACCTGTTCGCACGCGTTGGTGGGCGGAGCCTCCCCTGCCGCCGCTCCCGGTTCTAATAACCAATCCAAACCAGGAGCAACCTACCGCTGGAATGATTGCATTCCTTAACATGCTACCAATGGTTACCTCCTTCTGGGGACGGACTTTTTGCACATGCAGCTGCCTGATTCAGAATCTCAGATTCTTGGGACTCCATGTCACATAAAAACTTCCTACAAAGTACTGTAGACTTTCCTGTATAACCATGGAAGTGGCAGACAAAGGATCAGTTTGACATGCAACCCTGCTCATGTATTCAACTCATGATAAATAAAGGGACCACATAGAGCTACGGTCACATAATAATGTTCCATATTCCCACCACCACTACCCAGGGCATCACACACTTAAAGTCAATTGCTTTGTAAAAAAACAAAAACTTTGAAACAGCTTGTCAAACAGAAGAGGTTTGCTCCTTAAAAGATGCCCATTAATGTCCAAGAACACTTGGTCCTTAATACAGGAATTCATTCAAATGTTGGATATACTGTCTGTGATATGCAGTCTGAATGAGATGCATGCCAGAAGGCCTAAACTACATGTTTCCTCTGCTGGAGTTAGTCAATAATTTGTTTGGGTTTTCAGCCTCGCAAAGCCAGACCTCAGGTCTCAGCTGATAAATAAATCATATCGTATTGTTTAAAGCAGACAGTAGGAGATGGTGTAATAATCATACTAGACTCCAAAAGCACCATAGAGACATTCCTGGCTTTTCCCCTTCAAGATACCTATGGGATGATATATTGCTGACAGGAGAGCGCATGAAAATGTAAACGAGAGCACTAATAAATTACAAACAAGCTTTCAGCAATCAGACCTTTATCTAGAAATCTCCCACTGGCTATCAGTGTCTAAGATTAAGCACCACAAATGGAACCTGAAAATAATAGAAAGAAGTTGACATCAGATAAAAGCAATAATGAGATGCTTTTTGTTCAGCTACCCCCAAGTGAGAGTGAGCTGAGCAGCCAGAGTGGGTTGCTGAATCCAACCGACTCCCAAAAGTTCTTCTTTCTTTTAAAGGCAGCAGTGGGTCAACCAGTCACCATAATAAGTACCATCTCTCTCTCAAGAACAACCAATGGAGCCTATCTCCAGGAGCAGGTTGAACATGTAGAGCAGGGGTGTCAAACTTGATTTCATTGAGGGCCGCATCAAGGTTGTGTTTGACCTCAGGGGGTTGGGCGTAGCCAGCTCAACGTCACTCATGTCAGGGCCACCTGTGGTGGCCAAGTGCTAAGGCAGGACTTCCCTCAGACCCTCCCTCCCTCTCATTATAATCCCCTTCCTTCCTTCCTTCCTTCCTTCCTTCCTTCCTTCCTTCCTTCCTTCCTTCCTTCCTTCCTTCCTTCCTTCCTTCCTGTTGTGTTCTGACTGACCTATAACTGAACCATAAACCTGTTTTGACTAGACGACCTCTGACTGAACTGTAAGTCGTTATGTTTATAGTTGAACTCTACCTGAACTGTTGTTGCCACCCTGGTCATGTGTTTGAATGCTCATACGCTATTGGTTGTTGTGTTTGACAGCTCCCTATAAAAGGGCTAGCTGTCAGATTGCAAGTTGCTGGTTACTTGAGTGACCTGAGTAAAAGAGCTGTTATGAAGTCTGTCTCCTGTGATCCTTGCCCACAATCCAACCCTTCCTTCCTTCCTTCCCTCCCTCCCTCCCTCCTTCCTTCCTTCCTTCCTTTTCTTCTTTTTCCTTCCCTCTTCATTCTCCTTTCTTCTTCATTCCCCTTTTCCCATATTTTTCCTTCCTTGCTCTTTTTGTCATCTTTCCTTCTTTTTCTTTGTCTTTCCCCTTTCCCTTTCTCCTTTCCTGTCCCTTCTTGGATGCTCAAATGCAAAAGGGGAAACATTTCTCCTTTTCTTTTGTTTTGCTTTTAGTTTGTTTTGCTAGCCCTCTGCCAGCGAAAACGTGCGGCCCTCCCAAGCTCCGTTTTCACTGGCAGAGGCACTGCAGGCCAGTCCTTTGCTATTTCCAGGGCAGCCCCGTGGGCCAGATCTAAGCACCAGTGGACCTTGAGTTTGACACCCCTGATGTAGAGCATCGTCTACAGGAGCACGTTGAATAGGGCTGGAAAATGTTTGCCCTTTTGAGTAACTTCCTCCCTCAATCTACTTCCATCCTCCTTCCACCTAAGTCCTCACTTTCAGGTCTTTGTTCCTTCACTAAGGCCATAAGATCTGGGCTCCAAAAACCTACTATATCTTTCCTGTCCTCTGGTGGACATCCAGACTTTTACTGTCTTCAGGGTAAAAACTAGTCGTCCCGTCCGTCCCCCCGCAAATGATTTAGGTTGGGAAGGGAGGCATGTTGGTGGCAAGATGAAGAGGTGAAGAAGATGAGAAGAACAGAATGAGGTGTTCAAGGTGCTGGAAAGACTTTGAGGCCTGGGACGGGAGGGTTAAAGCAGGGGTCTCCAAACTCCGTCACTTTAAGACTTGTGGACTTCAACTCCCAGCTTTGCTGGCTGGGGAATTCTGGGAGTTGAAGTCGACAAGTCCTAAAGTGACGGAGTTTGGAGACCCCTGGGTTAAAGAATCCACATGATAGCAATGCCTTCAAAAGCTGACAGCTCTTTCTAGAGGCTGTTTCCATCTAAGTATACTGTGTTGCCAGAGGCCAAGGGGATGGAGGTAGCAACTCTGCTTGAAATCTCAGGATATCACTGCTGACTGGAAGAAAATCCTGCTGCCTGGCATTTTACAGTGCAAGCAGGAAAGAAGATCAATGACCCAGGCCAGGATACATAAATTCTTCTAGACTGCATTCCTAATTTATAGAATCTATCAACTAACCAGGAGTTATAGATACTTTGTACTTGAGCACCAACTGAGGAAATGATGATGCGGCTTTAGAAAGATAAATTCACATATCTTTATGTGCTGCAGGGAACTCTTTATATGTGTTCTTTTTTTGGCTTTTGAACTTGTTCTCTTTTTGTTCAAAGGGCAGGGAAGCAATATGAAAACTACAGAGAAATTGATTTTTTTAATGGATACATATTACCATAAGTTTTCTTTTTCTATTTTTTTTTAAACCCACATTAAAGAAACTGCACGTATGTATTTTTACATGGTGATAATTTGCTTTTGTTAACTTAGGTCAGATTGTCCTTTGGTATATGAAATGCATTGAAACTGACATTCCCCATCCTACCACCAATTTATATTTAGAAAGAGAGAGAGAAAGTGTAAAGGAAGAAATTGATTGTTGTTGATTCTTCTCTAATTAAAAAAAAAGTTAATCTTGCTGTCTCTGCTAAGTCTGTTACCTTCAGTAACCATTCTCCATTGTAGGTATTTCAGAGTCTTTCCATTTTTTGTGCATAATATCATAATCTCGCAATAGTAATCATATAGTATTAAAAAAAATTATCTTCCATGGTTCTTTTCTTATTGACTGTCCATTAATTCTAGCAAGAAAAATTCTGGTTTCAGTTGAATGTTGAGCTTTAAAATTATTTTATCATTATATATGAAACCAGAAATGTCAAATTCGCCAGCATGATAAAATGACTATGTTGTCTGCATTTTCAGCATAAATTTAAAAACTTTTATATTTTGTACACAATTTTTCTAACAGTACATCATTTTATTTTTTTAAAAAACGCTCTTTTAAGTTGTAACATAATGTAAATTTCAATCCTTTTAACCATATAATTTCCCACTGTATACAGTTCTCACAGTAGTGGGTTGTAAATCCCGTCGATACCGGTTCACTCGTGCACGCACATGCGCAGAAGCGTCCTAGGTGGGTGGGCGGAGCCTCCTGCCACCACCGCTACCGGTTCACTGAACCGGGCCAAACCGGGAGCAACCCACCGCTGAGTTCTCACAATATATCGTGTCCAAAATTCTTAGCCTATTTTATCATACAATATTTCACTTATTCTTCTCTCATTTCAAATTTCAACAGGTTATTAATGTTAACAATTACATGCTTACCATTTGTTCAAGTTCAAATTCTGTCTCCTGCTGCTCAATTGCAACTGTCCTATTATCTATCTTAATTTTTTTCTGTTACTGTGCACGAAGGAACCATTAAAAATAAAATATAAAACCTCTGCAGCCAGTTGCTCTCTTGACTTCATCTTATATCATCTATGTCTCTGCTCTAACAACTCTACATAAGTTAACCATTTTTCTTTGCTAACTATAAAATGTTTTCATGCAGAGACCCATTAAAGTATTATCAGGCATAGTCTGGACTTATCTGTTTTATATTGTCAACCTGGCACTTCTAATATAATAATTCTTAAAATCTACATTAACTTTAATTTTATTGTATTACAGAAAACTGTGCCATCCAAACCTCAGATTGTGCTCTTCTTATTCTAAAATTCTGTTGTTTCTCATTAGAATCCATCTAGACAAGGAGGCTGTTGTTGTTTTAGTATGGTGAAAATAATGAATCTCAACCATGGGAAGCAGGGGCGGGTTCCTAATTTTTTTACTACCACTCTGTGGGCGTGGCTTATTTTGTGGGTGTGGCTTGCCAGCCATGTGACCGGGTGGGCGTGGGCCTTGGGAGCTTGGCAGTGGCCAGAGAAGCGGGGGGGCATTGCCCACCTGCAACGCAGCCCCCCGCAGCGGGAGCAGCAAGACCGCAGCAGTGGTTCTTCTAGGAGGTTCCGTCCGGCCTGAATGCTTCTCCCCATTTGATGATCCTAGGCTCCTGCCACCCGTTCCCCCTCCCCTCAGCAGCTCGAGAAGCCTCAAACGTGCAAAAATGCCTAGGATCATCACCGCGCATTCATGGCTTCTCGGACTGCTGAAGGGAGGGGAATGAATGGAGATAGCTCCTGCCACCCGTTCTTTCAGCGTCTCACGTGCTCCCTCAGCCATCTTCCCCTGCTTGGACTCACTGTGGGGTAGGAAGGCAGCGCATGCGCAGTGCCAGAAGCTCGGCTTCTGAGCATGCACAGAAGAAATTTTTTTTAAAAAAAATTTAAATTTTTTTTTTAATGGCGGTGCCCAGGCACCGGCAACCGACCGCACCGGTACTGTGACGTCACCAGCGGGCCACTACCGGTGCTATAGAGTGGACCGCACCGGTAGGAACCCACCACTGATGGGAAGGTATATTTTACATATACAGACATATTTGTATATTTCTACTTGTATGCAAATATATACATATTCGTATATATCTATTTCTGTGCAAATAATTCTATGTAATCCTATAGGTCAGGGGTAGGCAAAGTTGGCTCTTCTATGACTCATGGACTTCAACTCCCAGAATTTCTGAGCCAATCATGCTAGCTTAGGAATTCTGGGAGTTGAAGTCCACGAGTCATAGAAGAGCCAACTTTGCCTACCCCTGCTATAGGTTAATCCTGTGCTGAAACCAACTTTCCAATTTCCTGAAAGTCATCTTCCTGACAAAAAAATAGTCTTCTGCCTCACCCCTTGTTCTCAAGATGGTTTTAAAATTCCTTTCATATTTGAAAACTATATAGCACTTAGCACTTAGACTTATATACCGCTTCATAGTGCTTTACAGCCCTCTCTAAGCGGTTTACAGAGTTCAGCATATTGCCCCCAACAATCTGGGTCCTCATTTTACCCACCTCAGAAGGATGGAAGGCTGAGTCAACCTTGAGCCTGGTGAGATTTGAACAGCTAAACTGCTGAACTAGCAGTCACTGAAGTAGTTGCAGTGCTGCTTTTAACCACTGCGCCACCTCGGCTCCTATACATTGGGAGACAGAGTAGGAAGCTGGGATTGTTAATTTTCTCTTCCTTATCCCACCCTTATTTTCAAGCTTCTGTGGGTCATCTATATGCTTCATTCAAAAAAAAAACCTCCTGGGAGGAGATCCCGTAAGATATCTCTTCTTGGCATTTAATTGTTTTTGCAGAACATGCCAGCCAATTAATTCAAAAACATTCCAGAAGTTTCCTTGAAAAAGGATCATGTTTTGTGAAACAAATCAAGCCAGATAAAAACATTTTACTGGCACTAGAGAGTCCTTCCTCTCTCCCTTGTTTAATGTTAAAGTTATTAGGAGATGGTCTGAGAATTAAGTTGCTTGGGAAAGTCATGGACATTTTCCACCCTGCCTCACTTTTACATTTCACTACAGATATTTCAAAAATGTCACCCTGGAGCCACCGTCTGGCCAGGAATGGGGGAAAGGAGTCAATTCAAGTCCTATTCACAGTTATCAACAAACTGTAAGACATCCAAATAAATCTCAGAAGAGATGCTACAGGCCATTTTATTCCTCCTAAGCTCCCTTCTGGAATTTCCATTTTAGCTATGACAAATAACTTGGAACAGTTATGCATGCAGTGTGGGAACAACATGTTTTCAAAGAGAGAATGAAAACATGGCTCAGATTAAACAGGTTTACCGAATCAAGAAAACATTATTTCTCTGAAAAGCCAAGCAAATGAAGAAAAGAGAAGATTTATGTAAAAAATGAATAGGTTAATATAGGTAGTCCTCAACTTATGACCACAACTGAGTCCAAAATTTCTGTTGCTAAGTGAGACATTTGTTGTGAATTTGGTCCCACTTTACAACCTTTCTTGCCACCGTTGTTAAGTGAATCACTGCAATTGGATAGGTTAGTAACCCAATTGTTAAGTGAATCTGGCTTCCCCATTGACTTTGCTTGTCAGAAGATCACAAAAGGTGATCACACGACCTTGGGACACAGCAACGGTCATAAATATGAACCAGTTGCCAAGCATTTGAATTTTGATCATGTGACCAGGGGCGGGTTCCTAATTTTTTTACTACCACTCTGTGGGTGTGGCTTATTTTGTGGGTGTGGCTTATCAGCCATGTGACCGGGTGGCATGGCTTGCTGGCCATGTGACCTGGTGGGCGCGGCTTCTCAGACTGCTGAAGGGAGGGGAACTGAGATAGGTACTGCCGCCCATTCCCCCTCCCCTCAGCAGCTCGAGAAGCCTCAAACGTGCGAAAATGCCTAGGATCATCACCGCGCATTCGTGGCTTCTCGGACTGCTGAAGGGAGGGGAATGGAGATAGCTCCTGCCGCCCGTTCTTTCAGAGTCTCACGTGCTCCCTCAGCCATCCTCCCCTGCTTGGACTCACTGTGGGGTAGGAAGGCAGCGCATGCGCAGTGCCGGAAGCTCGGCTTCTGGGCATGCACAGAAGAAAACATTTTTTAAAAAATTTTAAAAAAATTTTTTTAAAATGGCGGCGCCCAGGCACCGGCAACCGACCGCACCGGTACTGTGACATCACCAGCGGGCCGCTACCAGTGCTATAGAGTGGACCGCACCGGTAGGAACCCACCACTGCATGTGACCATGGGGATGCCGCAATGGTTGTAAGTGTGAACAACAGTCATAAATCACTTTTTCGAGTGCTGTTGTAATTTCGAACATTCATTAAACAAGTATATTCTCAAAAGATATAAGAAAAGTTTCCTAGTTTCAATTGAAGTTTCTGTCTCTTCTGTCAATATATATAACAAACAGACCTTGTTTAAACACCAGGTAAGACCATGGGTAAATGGAACCTCAGGATCTGGGAGCTTAATATCTATAGTTCTGCATGGCCCCACTCACTCTGACAGAAGAGGCATGCTCAGGACCCTGTTGGCCAAGAAACCTTGGCTGATGGGGTTCAGGAGAAGAGCTTTTTATGCTATGGCTCCCACACTCTGGAACATCATGCCCCTCGAGGTGAGATCTATCCCCCACCCTCTTGGCCTTCTGAAAGGGCCTGAAAACATGGCTTTGCCAGTTGACCTGAGGTTCTGAGAAGACTAAAGAACATCGCATCTCCAACCCATTAGTGCAATGCTTCTTATCTTATGCAGTTTTTCTTAACTTTTTAATATTTGACGTTTTTAAAATGTTTTATATTGCTGTTTTAATGATGATGTAAGCAGTGAGATGAGCTGCATATAAATTTGATAATAAATAAATAAATGCCTTCTAGCATTCACTGATACTCATATTCTGCATTCACATTATGAACTTTTTTAAGGGAAGGTTCTGCTTCTTAATTCCTTAATTGAAGACTCCATCAATGACACGAAGGAGCCATCTAGTGTGCTGGAATAGGTACATCACTAGTTATTTCTAACTTGTACCTGACCCTTCACAAACTCTTTCAGCTTAGATTTGCTTGCTTAATGGAAATTACATTATTGGGAGAAAGCAAATAACTCTTTCTGTCCACCTGTGAAGACAGAGATATGGTTTCACCATCATCAGTTTCCAGGGTCAGTTTTTCCTTTGGACAGGAAATCCAACTGTTGGAAAGGAGGGGGGGAGGAGAAGGAGAAGGAGGAGGAGAAGGAGAATGTCACGCAGTGATTTATATTGCCTGTTATATATATATGCAGGGAGATGCATCCCTATTCATTATAATGGTTTATTCCTGAGCACGTGATTGATATGTTCTTGTACGCATGTGTGCATTCCATTCTCCCCTTTTGTTCCTGGCTTCCATTGAAGCAAGACCTATTTTTATATCAGAGATGTAGAATAATGAGGATTTATTGTTTTGTGCCGAAATAAACATTTTTACTTAGACCTTTAAACTGCGGTTTCTTTTCTAATGTCTGATGTCCGGGAAAAGATCTATTTCTCCTTTGTGAGATTAAATTTTTGCCTCTGACAGAGAAGGAGGAGGGAGGAGGAGGGAGGAGCAGGAGGAGAAGGAAAAGGAGAAGGAAGAGGAGGAGGAGAAGGAGAAGGAGAAGAAGGATCCAACTGTAGATTTCAAGCTTTGGTTGTAGAAATAGCTGGATATTGTAACTGGACTACATTTACCAGTACCTCTTCTTGATAAATTCTGTTCTTCTTTCTCTCCTTCTGAAATAATAAAAATAGAAAAGAAAACCACAACTATTTTAACCTTTTCCCAGTCACTTGGGTTAGAAAAGGAAAATGGCAGAAAGCTATTCAAATTTCACTGTTTAAAAAAATTAAAAGAACAGGAAAAGTGAAAAGATGCACTTCTCAATTACAATGTTTTTTTAAGCCTATCCCCTTTTCTTATTTCATCCATGAACATGTTACCAAATGCCCAGCTTTTTACTGTTTCACTGGTGAATTTGTAAAAAAAAAATGGTCCTGGAAAGCAGCAACCAATGACAAGAGGTGAAAAGGCTGTCCTGCCACAGCATGAAGGAACCTATGAGGAGAACTGTAGAGGAATTTGCCTGCAAGGAATGAAGGGACAGCAGGCAAACCAGCAAGCACTGCTTGAATCAAAAAAATGCTTCTTTGCCGTGAGGCAGCCAAAGATGGATGGTGGCTGCCTTCTTAGAGGACTGGGGACAAGCAGAGGAAGATGTGTTTTCTTGCCTTTGAGAAATAGTCCATGGCCCAGACCTGTGTGGCATAGTCCTATCTGTCATGCTTTATCAGCCACATTATTATATCACCTATCACCTGTCATATCTATACTAACTACAGCAAAATCTTTGCAATCTTGTCTTCAGGTCATCACTTAAGACCAATTTATTTCTTTGGGGTAATGATTTCTGGAATCTGAACTTTTCTGAAAACAACAACAGATGTCCCCTTGTCATCTGTTTACATGTAAGCTGTGTGTGTGTGTGTGTGTGTGTGTGTGTGTGTGTGTGTGTGTGTGTGTGTTAATTGTGGGATATTCTTGATGATCAGAGTCTTTAATCTGAGCATTAGCTTCTTTCAATTTAAATTATAGAAAAGTGGGCCATAATTGGATTTAAATATTTGTGTCATTGCCTGGAGGAAAAAGGAGAAATAAACATATTTTTGCATAATTGTTCTTTGCATCACTGGTAGCACACTGATATTCAAAAAGCAATAAGCTCTTGGGTATGGTAAGAATACTGGGGGTGGGGGATGGGGAATAAGGATAATTCATTTGCAGAATTTTACAAATACCTAATATTAAATCTTGGAAGTATACAGCATTAAAGTATGAAGGAATATTGGCTATCAGTGGGTGATATCCATGGCGATGTAGGTACAGTAGATACCAGTGGTGGGTTGCTCTCTTACCTCGCTACAGGTGCACTGTGCGTGCATCACCATGTTTCGTACGTGCGTGCGCTCGCTACGCACGCGTGCCCCCTCGTGCGATTTCGCTTCCGCACATGCGCGGAAGCAAAAAAATGCCAAAATCTTGCGAGGGGACGCGCGTGTGTGTGATTTTGGCGATTTTTTGCTTCCGCGCATGCACGGAAGCAAAAAATTGCTGAAATCTCACACACGTGCACGTCCCCTCGTGATATTTTGCTTCAGCGCATGCGCAGGAAGCAAAAAAAACCCAAAAAATTCTGAAAAAAAGATGGCGATGCGCGACGGACCGGTGAAGACGACGGACCGGTGTCGCGCACAAATTGTGTAATCGGCCGGCCGCTACCGGTGCGGTAGAGTGGACCGCACCGGTAGGAACCTACCACTGATAGATACCCACAGGTGCAATGGGATTTATCTTCCTCTCCTCCACCTGCTTAGAAAAGTCCTTCAATTTCCTGGATGTTTTACAAAATCACACCAAGATCTGCAGGAGAAACGGTGCCTTCCTTCAGTCAAAATTTCCATTTTATGGCTGCCCCAAAGCCATGGTTTTTAATTATGGGAGCTCATCCCATCTTGAATAAGAGATGCTGCTTATTCAGCCACCTGAGACATTTGTAGCAAATTATGTTGTTAAGAAGGCAGCAACATTAATTACATAAACAGACAAGCAAGGTCAGAGCTGCCTGGATCTCCCTCATTAACTGCTAATTGCCAACAGGAAGAGCAGTATCATTCCGTGGTGACTTCAGGCAATCAAATGCATCTCTTTGTGGTTGTGTAATTGAAAGCAGAGTAGGATTTTTTTCCCTTTATAGATAGAAAGTGTTCATTCTTTTTTATAAGGTATTTCTTTCCTCACTTTGGCAAATGCATTGAAGTCTAGATTTAACCTCAGTTGAAACCTTTCCTAGTTCGGTGACAAGTACGGGATCCAACAGAATAAAATCGACAGAGCAACAATTATCCATCACCCTCTGAGTGCTATCATCCCTTGAGATATTTCAATACATGTCCTCCCAAATTTCTTCAATATGACTTTTTAAGTTATTCTTCTCATCTTCGTTATCAGTAGTTAGAAATCTAAATGTGCAAGCGAGGCTTTGTTCCACGATTACTCTGACTGTCAAGAGAATGCCATCCTGTTATAAATTCATCATTGCCATGGAGTTTGCAATTTACCGGAGTTTGCTATTGTTCTGCACAATGAAAGGTTGACTTCTAAAATAGACAAGTTTCCCACACCCATCGACCCAGTCCCTCCTCCGGTTGCCAAGTGTCAACAATCAAAAAAACCCGGAGCAAATCTAGTCATGAATAACAGCTTATTGTTATGCATCATTTTATCAATGGGCTGCTCCTTTCAAGCATTTCTTTGAGCCCATTTCTGCTACTGAGGGATGGAGGCCTTAATTATGATTTTGTCATTTCCATTGTCTGAGGCAAATGACTAAGTGGCTTATTAAGGCAATTAAATTTGCCTCCACTCTAACTAATCTCTCACCACACCGCACAATATCCTATTAGGAAGCCCAAGGGGAGAGGGAGAGGGAGAGGTTATCTTTGAAACCTTACCATAATAGTGAGAAGCTTGGTAATTAATTATCTTTGATCATTCAGCCAATTTGAAGCACGACTCCTACTCTCTTTCTCTTTGTTCCCAGGTGAGAGAAAACCTTTCCAATAGACAACACTGACATGGAGAGCAATTAAAAGCACCCCTCCTTGCAACATTGCTCTTGCGAAGCTGCTCTGCACAACCCACGTAACTATTATAATCATCTGTTAACTATGCCAGGAATTATCCCCACTCATTTCCTTTCGGCCACTTTAGTGTAGTGGTTAGGGCACTAGGCTTAGAAATCAGGAGACCATGAGTTCTAGTCCCCATCTTAAATACATGTGCCGTATGTAGTAGCAACCTCGGGCCAAATGGCAAACCACTTCTGCAATCATCATCCTCTTTTAACAACCCCATAATCCCTTGCGGGGTGGAGTCTGCCAACTGAATGGAGCTGAGTGTTTACTGGCCAGATGCCCTTCCTGTCGCCAATGCGGAGTATTTTTCAGCAGATATATTCTCAGTGTGCCCAGAAAGAGAAATATCTGCCTCTACCTAGGATCGAACTCACAACCTCCTGATTGTGAGTCGAGAGTTCCACCTCTAGGCCACCGCACCACTCTCAAACCACTTCTGCAATGTTATCAAGAAAATGGCAGGGACTTGTCCAGGCAGTTTCAAGAGTGAAGATTGCCTCAAAGCAAGGCACACAAGTGCACAAGTCATTCTTTCTTGACCAAACAGCAGCACATATAGTGGAATGTTTCTTGTAATTATGTGGGAGACTTGTGTTGTTGGGGAGCAATTCCTCATCCTGTCATGTTCTTTTCTGCCTGTCCCTTTCTCTCCTCTCTTCCTGCAACAATCCTCTTCTGGAAGCTAGGTGGAAATCACTAGTATTGCTTGCTTCCTTTGATAGGCTTAATAAAATATACTTAGGAGGTGGATGAACCTGACGTAGATGGATGCTTTGGGCCCTGGAGGAGCTCCCTATGCACGGGGGAGCACTGTTACTCTGTTACATCAGTGACTCTGAAATGCACAGCATATAGAGCACCACACACTTAGATTATCAATGCTGCTGTATTTCAATCAACATTTTTAGAACCATCTGGATGTTTCACAGCTCCCTTCCTGTGGCTCTTGTCATTATGTACAAAATCATACTTACAGCATGCCAAAAAGATAATAATTCCAAATAATCCCATCTGGAGCCCTGGTCAGCAGTGGAATAGATTCTCTCAGGAGGTGGTGAGCTCTTGTGGTTAGGTTGCCATCTGTCGGGGACATTGTAGTTTCATCTTGCATTGCAGGTCTTAAACTGGGCTGGGGATTGAACTGAATGAGTTCCACGTTCCTTTTTTTTAATGCCATTATGATATGCTGCCACCCGTAATCCCTAGAAAGAAATGGGTAATTGCCAACAAAAATAACTCTGGGTATGGTAGCATGTAGTTGAAGTTTTAAGTGTCATATTTATTTAGCGTATGGCATATCATACATGGACTAGCAATATACATTAACATTTCACCTAGATTAGTAGAATGCAACAAAACTTAAATGTTGAAAAGATTTATGTTCAAATACCAATGTCTAAAGTGACATACGTCTTGACATAATATAACCTATTCGCAGTTGTATGACTTAATCAACAATGTGAAAAGCTTTGGGTGTGCACAGTAGCACATTCCATTAAATTCTCCAAAAGGACGCATGAATTGGACTGCAGTCTTTATTTATTATGTTTTTAGAAATTGCTTTGCAGTGTTGGAAACTTTGCCTCCAAGAAAAAAAATGTGTGACAAATTTAGTCCAATTCAAGAAGAATTGATCTTTCAGAAAATAATATTTTCAGAGGAAATAATCTGTTTCAAGATCAATGAATAGAACACTACAGTGAAGTGGCTACCACCTACTTCTCTTGCTTCTTCCAGATTTAATGGCCCCAGCTGGAAAGAAAGTGAAAGGCCCAAATGCACCTTGCTGCTCTTCTTGTGTCATCAGAAGAACACGATCCTTCTAAGTAGGAAATCTATTTACAATTCACAATCAGTAGTGAGATTGGGGGGAAAAGTGAACTGTCAAGACTAGCTAACAATGAAAACTGGGAATGTAGGAGAAGAAAATCAGGTAAAACAGAAGAAGAAAATGAAATGAAATAAAACTTTCTTGGTTGGGGAAAGCATTAGTTGATGAAAGTGGGGAAAGTTTTCAAATAAGGGGGAAAAAATACCAGAAACATTTTCCAAACTCTTCACATCTGTTTCTATAAAAGACTGAAATTATGCAAATGAAAAAAAAAATATTCTCCATTGCCAATATTTTTAGTTAGGAAATATTCTATGCCTGGACTCCATTTTCACTTCCTGAGTCTTTGATGCAGTATTAGAGACATCGGAGTCCTGAGGGCAGTATTAGCAAGAAAGAAATTTAACATTCCTTGGCATTAACATCAGCCCGCTCCATAGATGTGCTTCCTTAAAGAGTAAATACTCTTGATATATTATTCCTTGGTGTGCTGTCCCTCTCACTCAAAACACACACACACACACACACACACACACACGCACACACACGCACAAACGTAACCATGGTTTAGTGACTTTATTAATGTTCCCCAGCAATTCCCTTCACCAAGACTCAGAACTGTCCCAATTAAGTCCAGTTACAAGCAGGCCAAGATTAGTCCACAAAGCAATTGAAAGTTGCTCAAACAAATAACTCCACCAAACAAATTTAAATCCACACACAAGAGAGCTCATGAGGCAAGAAAATTCCAGAGTCTACAAGGCACAGATCAATTCCAAACACGGTGTCCATCCAGAGTGAAGCAGAAAACACAATGACCAAAAACATACAACTAGAAAACAAACATGTTGTTCCCAGCAACACCTCCCTCTGTCTGCTGTGATAAATAGCCAGCTTTCCGGTGCAGCCCATCAAGATGGGCGGGGCCTTCTCATCTCGAGTAGTCTAGCTGACCTCCTTTTCTCTGCCCTACATGTTTTTGGATGAGGGCAGAAGGCAGTTCCTCCTCCTCTTCGCTGGCTGTCTGCCACTGCACCTTTCCCCAGCTGAGGCCGCCTCCAAATCTCTTCCAGACAGCCATTCAGAGCCATCAATCAACTCAGTTCCTGACGTGCCAGGAATGGGCTGAGCTGACATCTGAGGAATGTGGGGAGTCATCCAAGGGAGACATCACTTTGAAAGGAAAGAGTAGGCTAGATGGGAAAGGGATAGTCTGATTTCTAGACAAAATGCAGTTGACCAGGCTTATGTTTTGCCTTCCTTGCAAGTTGCTAGACACCTGCGATGTTATATTTTTTTAGATAATGATGTGGTGATGAAAAACGGTCTTTTCTCTGCTTCCACTCAAAGAGAGACAATGAAGAGGTGTTGAAGAAATGTATTGCAGACTTCGACAGCATTGGCATTTTTTAAAGAGTCTCGATGGCTATCGATTTTGTTTGACAAATCTTGCCTGGATAAATATAGAGCTTAGAATCACCAGCTGATATTGGATGCTAACAAGTGCTTAATGAAGTATTGCTAGAAACATTAATTCCTTTTCCTGGCAAATTATTAGAGCCTGTTTTTCATTTCTGAATTAATAGTAGTACAATGCATCATTAGTGTGCCTTTATTCAGTTAAAAAGAGTACTGATAGCTATTAGTATGAGAACAACTATTGCTAATAAAAAGATTTGATTCAGCACTTTGGGTGTTACATGGTGCAAGTTTAGAAAAGGGGCCCGCAATCTGCAAAGGTATGCAGGGAGCCTCCATGGCTAAGAATATACTAGGATGTGAATCAACCAACTACCAGTCCAACCAATGAACCACACTGGATGTCCTATCCCAGTCCACAGACACAAAACTCAGAGCTTTAAAGACTTTACTGAGACACCACATTGTCTTGGATGAAGTAATATTATTGTAGTTTTCCCCAGATCCCACTAGCACCAACTGCAAAGTTCCACTGAGTCCAAGTCTGCTCAGCCTAGTCATAGAGGTGCAAAGTCCATAGGTAAAGGCAAAAGTCCACAGGTACACACACACACACACACAGAGAGAGAGAGAGAGAGAGAGAGAGAGAGAGAGAGAGAGAGAGAGAGAGAGAGAGAGAGAGAGAGAGAGAGAGAGAGAGAGAGAGAGAGAGAGAGAGAGTCTGAAATCCAGGGATTGTTCAGAGTCCACACATGTTAAGTCCAAGCCAAGATACAAGTCCAAAGTCCAAGAAGCAAGTCTGAAATCCAAACACGAGTTCACAAGAAGCACCAGTCCGAAGTCATGAGAACAGGAGTCATGGATTTGGAACACATACACGGCAGAGAAAATGGACACTTGTGTCCAACATCACATTGTTCCGCGTGTTGGGCTAAATAGCCACACACTGGTGTAACTCATTAGGGGTGGTGAGGCTCTCTCCTTGCCCTTCCCTCCATTCATGCCTACGCATCCTGGGATCCGATGGAGGAGGCAGTTCCTTCTCATCCCTGCTAACCAGCTGCAGCTGTCCACCCAGCACTTCTGACTGGGCCTCCAAGCCCTCCAGCTGTAGCTGCATCTCTCCCCCTTCCTTTCCAGCAGAGGTGGGTTCCTGCCAGTTCGGACCAGTTCTATAGCTGGCCACGCCCCTGAACCGGCTCTCTCGGTGGTGCCATAGGTCCCGCCATCTTGTTTTTTGCTTCTGCGCATCTGCAGAAGCTGTTTTTTGTTTCTGTGCATGCGCAAAAGCAGGGTTTTTAGCACTGCGCATGTGCCCGCATGGTGAAGTGAAGTGAACCGGCAGCGAGGTAAGTCAGAACCCACCCCTGCTTTCCAGCCATGTGCTCATCCAGGAATGACTGGGTGATGATCCCTTTGAGGTTCCTAGCCTCACTTCTTCCTCCATCCCCTGCATGCCTGGCTCAGGGGCCTTAGCATCTTCCTGATGCTCCTTTTTGCTCCCCTTCAAAGTCCCCAGAGCCGTCCCTGCCTTGTCATCCAAGCTGCCATCAGAGGAAGCCATCACGCTGGATCTCAATTATTATCAGAATGGATTAATCAAGGTTATTCTTGCCAGACTAATAGTATCTCATTTTTTTTAAAAAAAAAAATCAGGTGGCTTCCTTAATAGGCTGTGGGAATGCCATCACCCTCTCTTGATCTAATAAAGCACTATGACAACCTGATTAGCAAGCTGGTTAAGTGCAGGCTGGATGTCTTAGCAATTAATAGTCTTAAAAATCAGAGCTGAGTTCTTCAATGGTTCCTTATGAAACAGGAGTCAGTTATCGAGTGTCATAAGATTCAATTCTGGGTTTTGTACTTTTCATCATTTTTGTTCATGTCTTGGATGAAGAGGTGGGGCAATGCTGATCACATTTGCAGATCATAACATTGAATAAAATAGCTAATACCCTAGAAAGCAGATGTAAAGTTTTGAAGAGTCTTGGTAGGTTAGAAAAATGGCTGGAAATAACAGAGTGGAATTTATCAAAGACAAACCCAGAGGGGTTTTTTTTCCCCCATTACTACTACTACTACTACAGAGGTGCTTTTTCAAGAGGCAACTGGACTTTCTGGTTTTTCTTTGAAGACATTTCACTTCTCATCCTAGAAGCTTCTTCAGCTCTGCCTGGATGGATTGGACTGGAGAATCTCCATAGACATACTACGGTACTACTACAGTTGTGTTGTGAGCAATGAAGCACTTCCAGATTGAAAGGATTGATAAGATGACATCACCATTGCCTGGGGGATGCCCAGTTGGGGACTCCTTTCATGTCCCCATTAAGTTGCCCACTGAAGTGGTACCCATTTATCTACTCACATTCACCCGCTTTCAAACTGCTTGGTTGGCAGGAGATGGAGGGAATGACGGGAGCTCACCCGATTCTGTGGCAGTAACCGGGTCTCAAATGGGAGCCTGCCAATCGTCAGCCCAGCATCCTAACCTCATGAGTCACCATGCTTCTTTACCTCATTTAATAAAAATAGAAATCAAATGCACCAGCATAAGAAGGAAACATCTGATTTGAAAATAAGATCTTGTTGACTGGAAATGAGATCTGAATCAGTGTTATACTGTAGTTGCAAAAAAGGCGAATGTAATTTTATCAGAATGCTTTACCAAATCACATTAATTAATAGTTTAAAGTGAGTCTGATCATTCAGACTCCTCTTCAAATATTGCATTCATTGCTGAGTATCATATTTTAACAAGAATTCAGAAAAACAAGAAGAGGTTCAGAGAAAATAGCAATAGCAATAGCACTTAGACTTATATACCGCTTTACAGTGCTTTACAGCCCTCTCTAAGCAGTTTACAGAGTCAGCATATTGCCCCCAACAATTTGGGTCCTCATTTTACCCACCTCAGTAGGATGGAAGGCTGAGTCAACCTTGATCCTGGTGAGATTCGAACTGTCAAATTGCAGTCAGGCTGAAGGATGAAGATGATCAGCAGACTGGAAACTCAGCTTTAGGAGTCTGAAAAAAATTAGAATGCCAATTTTGAGAAAAGGCTGATATGAATATGATATATTCAAATACAGGTAAGACTGTAACAGTCAAGATATGTATATTCTCCATTTAGCTTCCAGGAACATGACACAGAATAATGGATTTAAGTTACATGAAGCAGGTCCCTTAATTTGAACTCTTGCATTGAGCAGGAAAGTTGTCTCATAGTTTAAACAGTCCCTTCCCATTCTATAGATCAAGGGGTTAAAAAATAGTATGCCTTGGGGTGACACATGAAAGGCTACAACTTCAAAATATGGAGAAATTTTATTTGAAAAATCTCTTTGTATTTCATTTATAAAAATTCATGAATCCTTCAGGGAGACGAAAACTGAAGCTAGATTCTTTTTAGCAAGCTACCCGTAGTCTGCTACACTGAAATAAATCAAATCAAATAACATAGTCTATTCCACTGAAATAAATCAAATAAAAAGTATAGTTTGTTATGCAAGCAAAATAAGAAAAAAAATTCTCTGTATGTATGTTTTCAATCTGAATATTGAACTGTTGGAAGAAATTTCCATCTAGTTCAGTTCCAAGCAGGGAGAAAGACGCTGGAAATATGGAGGCTAATTGGAAAGATGGTTTAATGATGAAGCAGAACCATCAAGCACATGGTCCTGGTGCAGCTGACCACATGGAGTTGAGAGTGAGGGGGTTTTATACCTTCTCTTGGCCTTTGCACTTGAACTTCCTGTTCCTGTGCAAAAACATGCATTCTATTGGCTGTTGTCAAACTCCCATGGTGCCATGTAGAAATCCTAGGAGTTTATCTGAGGTAAGCTTGGTTGAAGTTTGGCTGATGCAATGAAGGGCTTGTGTTCTGAAAGGGTTTTGGGTAATTTCTATTGTGCCTTAATGGCTTTGCACTGAAGGATAATCCCATCATCCTGGAGCTGAAGGTCTTTTGTTTTGTAGATAGGCTGGCCCAGTCTTTCCTAATGGGCACAAAATATTTGCTGGGGCTATTAAGAAAGTAGGGGTTGCTTTAAAAAAAACATGTTTCTCCATTTCTCCCTTTGGGAAATATAATATTCTGCCTTTTTCATATTTCTCAAAGTATTTCATTCTTCTAGGAAAGGGGTGGGTGCTAACTTTCTACAGAACTATATCCAATTAGAGTACATGTAAGTATACTCCATAGCTATGTGGTACATTTAAGTGAAAATACTTATTAACAGGACTGAATGTTTGTATCAAATATCTGCAATTGTTCCCCCACCTCTAATATACCTTTCCAATTTTTTTCTTTTGGGAGATCTCTATCCTTTTACATTACTTTAAATAATCTGAATTGTTGTGTTAGAAATTGGCATATAATTAATGAAGTTAAAACTTGATTCAGCTTAGTAGGAATTTGCCAGGGGTAAATGTAAACTTAAAATCTGGTTGCTCCTGAGTATATAAATGACTGTCCTTTGAGGGCCATTTCATATAAAATACATTGGAGTGGTCCAATCAGCTTCACCGATTCTCTCTTTTTCTGCAGCTGTTTGCATCCTATTAAATTCTGCTCTCAAAAACCGAAGGGCAATCTTGGGTAGGTTTTCTCAAAACATGCGCAGCCGGAGGGGTTGCTAAATCAAGCATTTTTTGCACTCTGTTTTCTAGCATGCAGAATCAGAAAGAAACTGCCTGAAGTAGCAATTTAGATCTCCTGCTATGGAGGTCAGATTGCCGTGTCCCTGTTCTCTCCCAACTGTAATAATTATGATATCGTTATCAGTGGATTGTAAAGTAATAATGACGATCTCTAAATTTTGTACAATGGCTATTCGAAGAAAATTAAGTCAAACGTCACATAGATTTTTGTGACTATCCTGGGATAGATAACCAAGTGAAATCCCAACATAGATTATCTTGTTTTGTAATATGTAAGCATTCCTAGGAAATTGGACTGAATACACTTTGTAATCTATATTAAGAACACAGAGTACGATGTTTTCATGCATGGCAATCAACTATTGCTGGAAATCTGATCCCCAATGATTAAATTTGATCAGGGGTTGAATTTGCTGGATAGTTTTTTTAACTAACTCTACTAATGATTCAACAACAATCGAAGGCTCCTTGGTGCTCTCTGAGCTTGGTTGTTTTCTTGCAGACGTTTCATTATCCAAACAAGGTAACATCATCAGTACTATCCCAAAGGTGTTTTTTCAAGAGGCAACTGGACTTTGTGGTTTTTCTTTAAAGACGTTTCGCTTCTCATCCAAGAAGCTTCTTCAGCGCTGAAGAAGCTTCTTGGATGAGAAGTGAAACATCTTCAAAGAAAAACCAGAAAGTCCAGTTGCCTCTTGAAAAAGCACCGTCGGAACAACCATAACCTGGATGACTGAGAATCTCCATAGATCATCAATGCTAATGACTAGCACTGAGGATGTTACCTAGTTTGGATAATGAAACTTGTCTTCAGGAAAACAAGCAAGATCAGAGAGCACCAAAGACCCCTCATTTCAACCCGGAACTATAAATATTCTCCTTTATGGGTCAACAATTATTACCCAGTTTGGGATATGAGGTACCATAACAGTTCTACATTGGTGACTGGGAGTCCGCGCTGGTCTTTGCACAGATTAGATCATTGGATGATTTATTTATTTATAAATTTAATAAAATTCCTGCTTTTATTATATATGCTACAATAGACTTCATTAGGCCCATTTAGGCTGTAAACTTAATTTTCTGCTCTTTTATTATTGCAGTTTCTTATATTTTATTTTAACATGTGTTTTATGCTAAAATTCACTGTGACACTTGCATTTTGAATTTGACTATGGCCTATGGCAGAAACACATAAAAGCCAAATAAACTGAAATTATGGAAATAAAGCAATGTTTTCGTCTTTGCTACTTCAAGCATAGTGCAGGACTCTTCCTCACTGTCACATTAAAGATGCCATTGAACATTAGTTGTGGTTTCAAATCACAACATACATTAACATAATGTTAGAAGTAAATATAATAAAAGACTTAAATGTGGTGTTAAATTAAATTCCTAAATCTGGAATTTGTCATTTTATGAAGAGTTTTGTCTCTGCCAAGTTTGGGGCTTGGCAAAGAATATAATTGTATTTACATAAATGGGGGAAAAACTTATTCTGCTGATATTAAGGAACGGATTCAGGATATGAGTCTGTTCTCTATTTTTGAAAATTATATTCTAAAATTGAGAAATGAAGCAATATGTTTCTGTATATTTCATGACAGACTTAAGAACTGTATTAATTCCACATTGATACAAAATTGAAATTATATGGGTTTTTATTGGATATTTCTTTTTTTGTTATTGTTCAGTTTATTTTAAGCACTATTGTATTTTTATTTCAGCACTACTGCCTTTGCAGAGGTGGTGACGATGGCAGCATTGCAGTGGTTTGTATTTCACCATTAATAAATTAAGACTGGAGCCACATTATTGTCCTGGGTCCTTTTTTTCTGTTACACATTTTTCCATTTGTTAATATTTAATAATACAGGTAGTCCTCGACTTATGAACACAATTGAGCCCAGAATTTCCATTTCTAAGCAAGGCAATTGTTAAGTGAGCTGAACCCCATTTTATGATCTTTTCTGCTCTGGTTGTTAAGCGAATCACTGCAGTTGTTAAGTAAATCATGCAAATTTGGCTTTCTACATTGACGTTGCTTGTTGGAAGCCAGCTGGGAAGGTTATAAATGATAATCACATGACCCCGGGACAGTACAACTGTCATAAGTACATGCCAGTTGCCAAGTGCCCAAATTTTGATCACCTGACCATGAGGATGCTGCGACGGTCACAAGTGTGAAAACTGGCCTGTCACTTTTTTCAGTGCTGTTGTAAGTTTGAACGGTCACTAAACGAATGGTTCCAAGTTGAGAACTACCTCTAAAGCTTCTTTTTGGAGAGAAGTAGATTAGGAATCTCTGCACAATTCTAATAAAGCTAAATTAGGTTCCCATCTTAAGTGATGTTCTTAAACCCATAATATATTCTCTTGTCTACCTTGTACTTGCTTAAATTCCTGTGGGAAATCCCTTTGTGATCTCATCCGACAAGTTTGCTTCTTACAGTTTTATCTTTGACAGAAGCTATTTACTCGAATTTTTGTCGATTAGAAATAGGATCCCCTCAACTCTCCTCCATCTGTCCTTTTGCAACTTGGGAATCCTCAGAGGATATATATGAAAGCAGATGATCCATAAGGCATTTGGGTCCCCCATCACCGTCAGGTGAAAGCAACCAGAACCATTTGTGAATGGTCTCAAACAGACATTTTATTGCTAGTCAGTCACTATGTTAACAAGAATCTTACTGGATGACTGCATTCCAGGGGTGGGTTCTAACTTACCTCGCCGCCAGTTCGCTTCCTCCTGTGCCGTGTTGCTGCGTGCGCACGCGCATGTGCAGCGCCAAAAAATCCAAAGAAATTCCAAAAAAACCCCAGAAACAAAATGGCAATGCATGCGCAATGCCAGAAACTCAGCTTCTGTGCATGCGCAGAAGAAGAAAAAACAGAAAAAAATTCCCCCCAAAAAAAATCCAAAAAAAAAGATGGTGGCGTCCACAGACCAGCACCAACAGAACCAGTTCCGTGATGTCAGCGTGACATCACCAGCGGTTTGCTACCGGTCCTATAAAACCGGTGCGAACCGGGAGGAACCCACCTCTGCTTCATTCCCTTGGAAAGAGTCAGATAAGGCTTTAAGAATTTTGGGAAAGATCAAACCTATGCCATTTCCCTGCAGTGCGCATGCGCACACGCGCACACGCACACACACTTTAATACCTCCCTCCAGCCTATCTGGAGATTCCACTACGCACATTATCGATTGTTCCCATCAACCACTTCCAACCAGCATTCAGATCAGAGTTTCCCTTTCTCTTTGACCTCTATCATTTTTCAGCACCACCATTTTAGCCAATTTCCTCTGCCTTCATATACGGCTGTTGACAAGATGATGAGCTCTTCATGATTAATTTCCATTCAGTACAGAGCTTACATATCACAATTAATTTTCATGATATGTATATAACATTTTAAATGAACATTGCAGCTTGGAGGCTAAATTATGTCATTCATGTCTTTAGCCCAGAGCGGCTTGCTGAAATCTTAACATTCCACCATGGAATAATCTGGAAACAAATACACATATCGTGCCACCTGCTGATAAGAGAAGTTTCCCATTAATATTAACTAGTTATCAGAGGAAGCATAAATAATGTTTGCTACTAGCTAGTTGTATTGAAATATTCATACACAAACAATTGTTATCTAGAGGGTTCATCGTTATATATAGCTTCAATGCTCTCACAGCTTTAGCAGCACTCACTGCTTATCGAACCAAGAGAAGAGACTGTTGAGAAATTAAATATGGATCCAATCTTTTCACAGTAGGGGCATTTATAGCATTTGCGATGCTTTGATTAAATTCCTCCATCCATGCAGAAGATGATGGATATGCTGTTGCTTTAGACAAAACCTATAGAATGCAGAAAGTACAAAATACTTTCTGGGGAGCTAGGGACCCAATTTGGTGGTTAAAGGCACCGGGCTTAAAAAGCAGGAAACCATGAGATCGACTCCTGCTTTAGGCATAACTTCTGATTGGGTGACTTTGCAGTAGACGCTCTCAGCCCTAGGAAGAAACTTTAGCCAGTTTCTGAAAAATGCTGCCAAAAAAACTACATGGAGTGAGCCGCCTAGTTTCCCTGATTTTTTTTAAGAAACATAATTATGGGGAATTGTTTACAGATAGTCCTCAACTTATAACAGTTCGTTTAGTGCAGAGGTCTTCAAACTTGGCAACTTTAAGACTTGTGGACTTCAACTCCCAGAATTCTCCAGCCAGAACTGGCTGGAGAATTCTGGGAGTTGAAGTCCACAAGTCTTAAAGTTGCCAAGTTTGAGGACCCCTGATTTAGTGATTGTTCAAAGTTACAACAGCATTGAAAAATGTGACTTATGACCATTTTTCACAGTCACGACCATTGCCGCATCCTCCTGGTCACATTATCAAAATTCAGACACTTGACATCTGGCTCATATTTATGACGGTGGCAGTATCCCAGGGGGTCATGTGATAGCAATAGCACTTAGACTTATATACCGCTTTACAGTGCTTTTACAGCCCTCTCTAAGCAGTTTACAGAGTCAGCATATTACCCCCAACAATCTGGGTCCTCATTTTACCGACTTTAGAAGGATGGTCGATTAGACCTTGAGCCGGTGAGAATCGAACTGCCTAACTGCTGGCAGCCGCAGTCGGCAGAAGTAGCCTGAAGTACCACTTTTGTAACCTTCTGACAAGCAAAGTTAATGGGAAAGCCAGATCTGCTTAACAACCGTGTTACTAACTTAACAACTGCAGTGATTCTCTTAACAACTGTGGCAAGAAAGGTTGTAAAATGGAGCAAAACTAAGGTGACCAGACGTCCCGCTTTTGGCGGGACAGACACGCTTCTCAAGCGTGTGTCCCGCGTCCCGCATTCTTTTCAAAAAGTCCCGCTTTTTTGAAAAGAATGCCGAAACAGCGGGACGTCTGGTCACCTTATGACAACACCCACCCATGCCTTTCTCTCTGCAAGGTGGGCACGGAGAGATGACGTTGCTTCTGTCGGCGCCCCACGCTGATTGGCTGTTCAAGGGTGAGCCAAGGACGCACTCAGGTGTCGGAAGTTGGGAGCCCATGAAAGTTAACTCTTTAGTTCGCGGAGAGAAGCGAGGAAGGTATAGAAAGGATTGTTAAAGTGGACGCGGCGGATAGTTGTTTGGGGCTGGTCACACGCAGATCGTTATTCCTTTGTCTCTGGTCTGTTTTATGTCCTTTGCCCCCCCTATCCTATCCCGCTTCATTTTAATCCTCCGCTTTTCTTAATCTGAATTTATACTCTAACGGTTATCTAAAACTTTGCAGAATAGAATAATGAGGGTGAGTCAAAAAGTAATGCCGTTTTCTTGCAGGCCGGCAGCGGCGGAGGGTCGCTTGAACTCGCTTCGCGCCGCAGACCGCGTTCACGCACGGCAGCGGCGACAGCAGCAAGCCGGGAGCGCTCGCCCGGAATTGGAGTCAGCGAGCAGCCGGGCATCGGGGCTCTTCCCCCGCCTTCTCCATCCTCCAGGGTCGCCACTGCAGGGGTTCCGTCTCTCCGGTGGTGCCTGCGTTGGAAGGGAAGGGGGGGAAAGCGACCTGCGGGGCTTGGCACGGCTGGGAGTTGCGAGGCGGCGTAGCAACCGGGCTGTTCCTCCGGGTGTGCTAAAGTGCTCGAGTTTTTTCTCTCACACACACACATGCACAACCTTCCAACGACCGGGAAGTCGTGCTGGGAGATCCAGTCCGACCCGGTCGTTGGAAGGTTGTGCATGTGTGTGTGTGAGAGAAAAAACTCGAGCACTTTAGCACACCCGGAGGAACAGCCCGGTTGCTATGCCGCCTCGCAACTCCCAGCCGTGCCAAGCCCCGCAGGCCGCTTTCCCCCCCCTTCCCTTCCAACGCAGGCACCACCGGAGAGACGGAACCCCCGAAGTGGCAACCCTGGAGGATGGAGAAGGCGGGGGAAGAGCCCCAATGCCCGGCTGCTCGCTGACTCCAATTCCGGGCGAGCGCTCCCGGCTTGCTGCTGTCGCCGCCGCCGCGCGTGAACGTGGTCCGTGGCAGGAAGCGAGTTCAAGCGACCCTCTGCCGCTGCCGGCCTGCAACCCGGCGTCCCGTCCTGCCTGCCCCGCCCCGTGCCCCGTACTCAGCTCTTGACTTTTTCCCTCTGCGCATGCGCAGTGTTCTGCGCATGCGCAGAGGGCAAAACTCATGGCGGCATCCAGGTGGGGCCCCCCCGTTTAAAAAAAATGTCCCGCTTTAAAAAAAATATATCTGGTCACTTTAAGCAAAACTCACTTCACAAATATCTCACTTAACAACAGAAATGTTGGGGTCAATTGTGGTCATAAATTGAGGACTGCCTGTACTAATTTGATCAAGGAAACGGCACAGGGAAAAATCCTTTTTTTTTAATTCAAAAAGTTTTATTAGTACAAAATTACATAGATAATAGCTAAATATTAAATATAAAGTACAAACATTTTTTTATTTTTCTCCCCCCTAACCCACCCCCTTCCCTCCCCCCCCTCCCCCTCGGACTTCCCAGAGAGAATACAGGGCATAATATCAATTAAATAAATTTAAATTAAGTTAATAAAAAAAAACCTTGTCAGATTTCCACATTATTTTTTGAAAACTTCAACTCCAAATTGTATACTATTAATATATCGTCTATATATAAAATAATAGAGATACAAGAAAAAAATTTTTTTTAACAATACAAGAAAAATACAAGAAAAACATAACTAAGATAAAATACAGAAAAAAGAAAAAAAATAGGCAAACAAAAAACTTCCTTCCTCCTCCTTTCAATCCTCTACCCTGTGCAACATTTCCTCCAAATTAAATAAAACTTAGATGAATATTGCATAAATAATAACTAAATATAAAATACAAGAATCTTAAACTAATATTATTAACATATTATTACCATACATCGAATTACTAGCTTCAAAAAAGTTCTAATTTTTTTTTAAAAAAAATATTAGTAATAGAAATAACCTCAAAATTGAATAAAACTTAACTGAATATTACATAGATAATAACTAAATATTAAATATATATATAAAAAATTTTACTTTAAATTTCATCATAATATTAATAGCATAATATTATTATGCATCAACTTATTGACTTCAGAAAAGTTCTGAATCTTAAAAAGATATTAATAATAAACAATTTAAGTTAAAGATTCCAAATCTTCAAAAAATATTTTAAAAAGGGGGAAGAAAAAAGGAAAAATACAATCATGTTAGTCTCTATCCATCCAATAAGTTTCAACGTTGCATCTTTTTGTATCTTGATAGTTGCATCTTTTTATAGCTCGATGATTTTGAATTTATCAACTCGCCTCCCATCTGATCCCGATCCTCCATCTCCTTTTCCCCATCTATCTGGCTCTGCCACTCACTTTGATTCCTGTTTCCTTTTGATCCAACAGGGATGGCTTCCCCTCCTCCTCCTCTTTTACTTTCATACATCTTTCCTCTGGAATTCTGGATATATCAGCCTTTAAAACATTGACATAAAATTCAGTAGCTTTCTTTATCGTGTTAAGCCGGTATCTTTTTCCAGAAAATTTCACCGCTACTCCTACTGGTGCTTCCCATTTATATTGTAAATTTAATCTTTTAAATTCATCAATCAGAAAGGTGTAATCTTTTCTGGCTTTGAGCATTTTAGAGGGGATTTCTTTCCAAATCATTAATTCCTGGCCATTCACCTTAAGGTTGTTCTTAAACGTTGCCTGTATAATTCTATTCCGTAAGGCTCTTGTAGTAAAATATATGACAATATCCCTTGGTAGGTGTTTTTGTTTTGCATACCACGAGTTGACTCTGTATATCTTGTCAATTTGTGTAACCAATTCCACTTTAGACATTCCAGACACCTGCTCCAGAGCTTCAACCATCCTTCCTTTCAAATCTTCATATAATCCCTCCTTCAACCATCTCACCCTTATAGCAACTTCCATAGATCTGAACTGCGTCATCAACACCTCTGTTTCAAAATTTGCAATGTCATTTTGAATTTTATCTATATATTCCACCGAGGTTGCCAAAGCTTGTTTATTTGTTTCAATACAATCCGCCAGAACTTCAATATTTGTTGCTAATCCTTTGCAAAGCTCTAACACATCCGTCCTAAGTTGTTGATCCATATTCTTTAAAGCAGCCTGCATTTTCTTATCTATTTCACTAATTTTTTGGTTAAATTCCAAAATCAGTTCATTTTTCATGATCTTTAAAGTACTTAATAAATTTTCAGGTGTCAAAGACTGTGGAGGTGTTAACTCAGTAATAAGTTGCATTTTGGAAGTATAACCAGAGGGATAGTCTTTTCTTTTGCTCAAAACAGTCTTTCCGGATTTTGAAGCCATTGTAGTATTTCCAGAGGAGTACAAAGAAAAAGCCAAATCTCTAATTAAAGTTCTTTCCAATTTCAAAACCAGATAGTCTTTTATTATTAAAAATCTATCAGTTATAACTTTAATCCAGGGTCAGGAGACAGAGAAAGAAAAGCCAGTTTTCAAAGTCAAAAGTTTCCATGAAAAAAAAAGCCACTAGCGAAATGAAAGTCACTTTCACTTCTCCTCCCGCCTTCTTCAATCGCCATATTGTTGCTTATTAACTGTTACTTTGTTTCCTTTCCAAAGTGAAAGTTAGCAGAGGAGTTGAAGAGAAAAAAAATTAAGTACTTGCCCATCTGCACTCCTGTTTCTCTCTGTCTGCTTCTTTAAATCAAAAAATAATTCTAAATCCCATTCTGGAAGCAGCGGTGGTCGCGGCATCTTGCTCCGCAAAAGCAGAGGTTTCCGGATTCCCGGAGCAGGAGACAGGCTGCATGGGGAGCCCTCACCCTTTGCGCCCCTGGATGGCTCCTAGGGCACTAGGGGGGCTCTACCCCACCTGTCAAGCTCTCATCTCTCCCCTTTGCCCGGGGAAGAGATTTTCAAGCCGCCAGACAGCTGATCTGGCAGCTTAACAGGAATTCAGAAAGGCGCCCGACGAGGAGCGTCCGCGATGCCTGCGGAGCCAAACCGGAAGTCCTCATCTCTCCCCTTTGCCCGGGGAAGAGATTTACAGGGAAAATCCTTAACTGTTCCCTCCTAAATAATTTTTCTGATCAAAATCATCTCCTTTCATTGTTCTTTGCTTTTTAATGGGAATGGATCCAGCAGCAGTTTAAGAAAATGTAGATCTAGAAAATAGCAGCATTCAATACTCTATGGCTTTCCCACCAAATTAACTCCACCATACACATTAAATGACAACTGCAACTCATCATATATTTAAACATCAATACTATATTTAATAATCAGTTACAGATCCCTGAGCAAATATATGCATGTTATTTTTAAAAGTGTTCCAGATTCAAGGTGTCTTAATTTCTTTCTTTGTTAATATTAAATAGCTTGGTTCGGTAAATCGAAGCCCAAGAAAGCTAATTTGTATTTATATTTCAACACAGGGTAAGTGATATATTTTTATGCCACAATAGTGCAAAGACCTTGGTGTGGAATCCAAAGAAAAAAAGTCAAAAGCGCAGAGAACATATTGATTTTTGCATCAATAAGCCCTTGAAAATGCATAGTGTATCCTCTCTAAATGTGTAAAACAGATTGTGTCGGAAGCTCTACGATCTCTTTCAGTTTTTCACTCGTACGAAATTCATTCACTGAATAATTCTGTTTTCCTTTTACCAAATGGTCCATGGCTAATCTTTAAAAGAAATTTACCATTGGAACCTACACTTCTGAGAGCTGAAAAATGTTAGTTTTTAGTCTTTTATTCTGGTAGGGCCAACCTACCAGTATCGCAAACTAACACTTTACTCTGCTACATTAACTGGGAAGACAGCCAACTAAGACTGAATGGAGTAATTTATTCTTATTTATTCCTACTTGATTCAGTACAACTTTCCTGTCTTCATCTCCTGCCTTAACAATATGCATGGTCATGCATGCATAAAAAGTAAGATCTTGGAACATAGAGAAAATATATTCCTCAAACAATATTTTCCTCAACCGGTTAACTATAATAGTATGAATAAAATGCAGGCGCACATAAATTTGCTGCTAGATGGAGATCTTATACAGAGCTAGTTGTAGACCATAGTGACTTTAACATTTTTCTCAAATGTTTGCCTAGGAGAATTTTTCCATGCATAAGATAGGTAGATCAAATGCTTTGTTTCATAAAAAAAAATATTAGAAGGTATTACTAGAATTAATCCTGGGTAGAGCTATAAAGAAGCTGTATTTTCCCTCTCTCTTCTGCTTTCTTAAGACTTCCGACTTATGCAATATAAGTTATATTGAACCAAGAATAAGGTTAGTTAGAGTATATATAGAAATTAGTTCTTCTAACTAACGGAAAGAAGCACATCAAAGCATTAGGGAAATTAAGGATGTGATCAAAGGAATTCAAAAAGCTCATGATCTTCCTTACCCCTGCCCATCTGCATTTAACTCCTCTGCATTTTCATATCTTTGAGATCGGAATGAGAATATGGATACTCCATCCTTTTTCCTAATTAGTCAATACAGCCTTTGCTCTTGGTCTTGCCAGCAGTGGTCATGTTTAAGGTACCAAGTAGAAACCAGGAAAGCATGAGTTTTGGTCCTGCCATGGGTGTGAAGGCAGCTGGGTGACTGTGGGCCAATATTTCTCTCTCAGCCCTAGGAAGGAGGTAAGGGCAAACTGCTTCCAAAATAGCTTGCCAAGAAAACTACAGGGATTCGTCCAGGCAGTTGCCAGAAGTCAACACTGACTCAGAGTGACACATCCACACATATCTATGCACACTCACGCACACAAGAAGGATGTAATAAAGAGATGAGTCCTTCTAATTATACTGCTCCAGCCTGGAACAGTTAAATGACTTTTCATTCTCTAGACTGACCAGTCAATGACAAATTCATTTTTAAAAAATAGCCATGAAAATCACAGTTGTGGTCACCCTCACAGCCAAAGAAAGATTGAAGGGCAAGAGAACAGATCTTGACGCTGGATGGAAGGGAGCAGCAACTATACAAGAACCTGGGAGAACCAATTGGAGCTACAGGTGTGCTGACCCGGAACAATTTCGAGCCACTTCCCCCATTGCATCACCATGCCTTGTGTTGTGTATACAGGTAAAAGGAAAAATCTACTTCTAAACTCAGCACCTAAACCTCTCCTCAGCTGAGGGGCGGATTATGAGACAAAGGCAGCCCACTCACTGAAAAGAGCAAGTGGGTTATGTTAGATTTGCGCGGGAATGAAGAGGCGAAACGTAGGAACAGTTCAGCACCTTTATTTAGCTGTAGCCGCAGTAATACAGAATGCCAACAGGCTGCAGGGAAGCCGCTTTTAAAGGCTTCCCTGTAGCCGGCCAGCCACTGACAGCATTTTAATTTTCCCGCCACTAGAAAGGCCAATCAGCGGCGGGTATGCAAATTTCGGTCATATACGGCCATACGTAACAGGTTACTTGTGATATATTGCTACGTCCTGTCCTGTCCTGTTCAATTTTGTTCAGTCTTGTTTTGTTTTATTTTAATGTTTAACTTTTGTGCTTGCCTGTGACTGTAATAAAGATTGATTGAGATTGATTAATTGATTGACTGATTGATTGATTGCAAATGGACGAGCCTTGCACCAGGGCAAAGAGGTTGTTCTGAGTCACCTTCCACATTTTCACCTGGCTCCAAGGTTGTGATTTTTTTGTCAATTTATTCAAGAATCCTCTCTTTTCCCTTTCACTTTTTATTAAATCCGGCTGCATTGTATACTGTATATGTCTTGTGGGGAAAAAATACTGGGGTTACGAATAAAGGTATATGCAATAATGCATATTGAAGACATCAGTTTTAATGAAACAAGCCAGATGTTTTAATTTGAATGCTTATTGTTTTAACTGAAATGCATCATTCTGTGTGGTTAGTTAAAACTAGTCTATAACTGAGGCACATGTCACACAGAGAGATTAAAATACCTTGTGCAGCTTGCTATCTTCCCACAAAGGGTTAATGCTCTCTTTCTTTCAATAGGCCTTTAGACCAGAGGTCTTCAAACTTGGCAACTTTAAGACTTGTGGACTTCAACTCCCAGAATTCTCCAGCCAGCATAGCTGGCTGGAGAATTCTGGGAGTTAAAGTCCACAAGTCTTAAAGTTGCCAAGTTTGAAGACCCCTGCTTTAGACAAGAGGGCAAGATGCAAGAAATTGAGCAATTACACATCTTGAGCATTTTCAAAGATTTTTAGAAGGCCCACTTATGCCCATTCAACCATCATAACTCTACGAAGTAAATAGAAACCAAATATAACTATTGAGTTACCCAAGGAGAAAAAAAATCTATTGTTTTACAGTACCTTATCACTCTGTTTCTCAACCTTGGCAACGTTAAGAGGAGTGGACTTCGGCTCCCCAGAATTTCCCAGAATTAGAAAGTTGCTCAGGTTGAGAAACACCGTTCATCAGAATCAGCCCAAAAGTAGATTTTACATTCTCTATTTTGATCAGAGGTCTCCATCTTCAGATTCAGTCAAAACGAAGCTAATGCCTGCATTGTGGTCACATCGGCCAATCATTTTATGCTTTGCTCAGAGCAATCAGTTGAAATGCAAGTACAGAGTCTCTCATCTTAGTCTTCTCATTGTTCCTATCACCCATCTCCTCCCACTTATAACTTGTTGCTTGTATCCTTATGATTTATATCAATATTGACTGTTTCCTGATTGCTTATTTGTACCCTATAACAATCATTAAGTGTTGTATCTCATGATTCTTGACAAATGTATCTTTTCTTTTATGTACACTGAGAGCCTATGCACCAAAGACAAATTCCTTGTGTGTCCAATCACACTTGGACAATAAAGAATTCTATTTTATTCTATTCTAAATCAGCCATATCTTCTAGGAATCTTTTGGTTAAGGATAAACTTGAATCATAATTATGCAGACAAGGGACAGAAGGTATCACATTTTTAAGTATCCCCATCTGGTCCCTAAACTTGCTTCTACTCCTTAGGAGAGCTTACATGAATACAATGACAGATAAATACTGGTATTTTTAGAAAACCCTTCTGGGGGGTTTTCACACTTTTTATTTTTTTAATTGTCAAGTTACCAAAAAAACAACAACCACGAAGCATATATTAGAACAAGAAAGGCAGGAAATCTGTGCTCTAAACATTTGGCACTATCGCATACAACACAGAAGACAATCACATATTTCATCAGAATACTTATTATGAGTCATGGAATCGTTGGAGGGCCTTTGGGTGTTGTAACAAATTTGGGATAACTGCAAATGCTTTCCTGCTTCTAATGCAAAAAAAAAAAGTGACAGACAGTAAGTAAGTAGAAAAGATAAACACACAATGGCTGGCAATGTTCATGGCTGGCATTTTGCTGAGTGGGCAAACTGTATCATTTGATACAGAATGGATTCTCCTTCTTTCCTGGCAAGAAAGTTTCTCTCTGTAAAAAAATCAGCAGCATCAGTAATGGCTGAGTCTGATTTTATTGCTTTTCTATTTGAATGTCTAGACCCACTTTCAAATTTTCTTCCCTCACCTTCCCTTTTCCCAAATAAAGTTACAATAGTCGTTGACTTACTTACTCGCCAGTCACTTAGCAAGTTTCAAGTTACAACAGATCTCCCCAAAAGCTTCTTATGACCTGATTATGAAGTGACAATGGCCACACACTTTCATAGCCCACATTCACATGATTGCATTTTGAACACTTGGCAATCAGCTCATCATCAAAGCCGTGGTGGCACAGTGGTTAGAATGCAGTATTGCAGGCTAATTCTGTCGACTGCCAGCAGTTCAATTCTCATCGGCTCTAGGTTGACTCAGCCTTCCAACCTTCCGAGGTCACTAGAATGAGGACCCAGATTGTTGAGGGCAATATGTTGACTCTGTAAACTGCTTAGAGAAGGCTGTAAAGCACTGTGAAGCGGTATATAAGTCTAAGTGCTAGTGCAATGCTAGTGCTAGTGCTAGTGCTACCTTTGCAGCAGTTTGTAGCATCCTGTAATCGTGTGACAATGATTTTTCAAAGTTTAAGGCTGGTTTCCGATATTTATTTCTGATTTCCAGCAAAACCTGTCCAGGATTTTCAGACAAATAATGTTTAAAAACAACTTCTGTTTTAGGTTTGCATTGTATCATTTATTTATTTGTTTATTTATCAGACAATTTGATAGCCACCCATCTACCAGAAGGAACTCTGGGTGGTGTACAAACTAAAAACACAAGACCCTAAAATATTAATAAATAAAAACAAAAGACCATTTAAAATAATAAGCAATAATAGACAATATTGAGCCCTCAATAAAATTCACATTCATCTATGACCCACATCTATTCATTTACCACCAAGCATTAGTTTCCAAAAGTCTCTTGAATGATCTACTTATGAAGTCTCATGATTAAGATAGTTAATTACATGAAAAACAGAGCATTAAACTGCAGGTTAATTGCCTTGATTTGTGGAAATCTAGGAGCCAATTAAAGTTCTTCCAATTACCCACTGAGGTTCAATGATTGTGCTTGGACAGATTTATGAGCTGATATAAGAAGTCATTCTATTTTGGGAATATAATGAAAAAGATCAAGTGCTTTATGTCTTCAAAAATGATAGCTTTCAACTTCAGTTGGCATTTCTGGCAGATGCATTTGAAGCAGGGGCGGGTTCCTCTTAACTGCCTACTGGTGCGCTGCGTGCGCATCATCACATTTTGCGTGCACGCTCGCTATGTGCACACATCCACTCACGAGATTTTGCTTCCGCGCATGCGCAGGAAGCAAAAAAAGGCCAAAAATTCAGAAAAAAAGATGGCGCCGCGCAACGGACTGGCGAAGACGGCACCGGAGCCGTCGCGCGCAAATTGTGCAATTGGCGGGCCGCTACCAGAACGACAGAATGGACCGCACTGGTAGGAACCCACCACTGATTTGAAGCCATGAATATATGGAACCTGAAACCTCAAGAAACAAACACCACCTTCATTGCTAAATATGGTACAATTGAAACTTTTCTGGAATACCAAGTCAGTTTCTTCAGTTTCTGGGCTCAATGAAATTTTCAGGACAAGGTTCTGAAAATAATCTCAAGAAAAAGAATACAGGCAATCCTCATTTAAGCCATCAATCTTGATTAGTAACCGTTCACAGTTATGACAGTGATGGAAAAGTAACTTTGTAGCCCATCTTCACATTTATGATTTTGAGAAGTTTGCAAGGCAAAGTTATAAACTGAAGTTAGATCATAAAATTGTGATGTTTCACTTAACAAATGCTCTGCTTAACGACAGAGATGTCTGTCACAATTGTGGTGGGTAACTAGAACTATCTGTTCGGTAAACTGTCTTCTAGTGAAGTCTGTAGAATGATGGTGACCATGTAACATCTAAGACACCATTGCTGCCAAGCTATGCTAATTATTGTTTCATTGGTGGGGAATTAAGTTGGAATTTAAGGTTTGGAATCTATTAACTGATAGATGGTTTCAGAGAGCCAGTTTGGTATACAGGCAATCCTCCGATCGTGACTGTAAGTGAGCCCAAAATTATGATCCTAAGTCATGCCAGCTGTTAAGCAGGTCACCACTGTCCCAATTTTGTGACATTTTTGCAGTGGTTGTTAAATGAATCCACTGTCATTAAGTGAATGTTGTGGTCATTAAGTGGACCCAATGTGTGCAACGGCTGTCTTTTTGTCAGAAACCACCAGTAAACTGATGGTTTCCAGCAGGAAAAAAAGTTATAAGTCGCAGTCATGTGATTGTGAGATGTTGCAAACATCTCCCAATAAATGTGATTGCTGAGCACTCTAAATAAGATCACGTGACTGTGGGGAGGTGGGGGCGGCTGTTGAAACTTCGAATTGGGGGTCAAAATATTTTTGGGGGGATCCATCATATTTTCGAATAGTCATTAAACTACTAGTTGTAAAAGGAGAACTACCTGTAATGGTTAAGACATCAGGCTAGAAAATGGGAGACCAACAATGCCGGCTGGCGGGCCCTAGGGGGAGGGCCTTCTCTGTGGGGGGCCCCGTGCTCTGGAACCAACTTCCCCCAGAGACCCGAACCATCCCCACCCTGCTGGCCTTCCGAAAAGCCGTTAAGACATGGCTCTTCCTGCAGGCAGGGGGGGGGGGGAGACTAGCTCCATCTGAGCTCTCCCCTGGTATGTTTGATGGTAATTATTTTTTAACTTTTTAAATGTTTTAATTGTTTTTAACTGTGGTTTATTATTTGGTGTTCTTATACAATGCTGTACGCCGCCCTGAGTCCCTCGGGAGTAGGGCAGCATAGAAGAACTAATAATAAATAAATAAATAAATGAGTTCCAATCCTGCCATGGGCAGCTGGGTGACCTCAGACCAGTCCCTTTTATTAGCCCTCGGAAGCAGGCAAGGGCAAATTACTTCTAAAATCTTGCCAAGAAAACTGCAGGGACATGTCCAAGCAGTTACCAGGAGTCAACAGTGATTGGCAGGTACCAATTTTTTTTAAGTGGGGGATACCAAGGCTTGCTACTCACTATATTTTTCTTTCTTTTTCTTTGTTTCTTACTTCCTTGCTCCCTTGCTTCCTTCCTCTCTTTTTCTCATCTTCCTTCCTTCCTTCCTTCCTTCCTCCTCCTTCCATCCTTCTTTCTTTCTTTCTTTCTTTCTTCCTTCCTTCCTTCCTTCCTTCCTTCCTTCCTTCCTTCCTTCCTTCCTTCCTTCCTTCCTCCCTCCCTCCCTCCCTCCCTCCTTCCTTCCTTCCTTCCTTCTTTCTTTCTTTCTTTTGGAGTCCTTATGATTCCCATTGGCAAGCTTTCATTTAAAATGAACTTACCGGTATTCACGTAATAAGAAATAAAAACTATATCTTATCATGACTTTAGTCTCATGATTCTCCTTGTATAGGTCTTAGCCACCCCATATCTCTACGAAATAAATACATCCCAAAGTGAGACTCATAGAAAAGCTTCCATACTTGAAGCAACAGTTAGCTGTGTGGCTTTCTTAAGGGATACTCTAGTAATAATCAGCCCCAAAAGTTGGGGATTAAGAAGAGGAACGTTGGGAACCCTTTGAACCTGCCAAGGGTGCACTATTACGTATTATCAAGAAAACTTCCATCAATTTGTCTGGAAAGTCATTAGAACTGAGCTTGTCTATAATCTTTATTACAAGATTGGTAGGAAAAGCAAAGAAAGATAAGACAGCATATCATGCAAGAATTTATGCCAGCAGCTTTGCCAGACAGAAATAATATCAGTATCTATTCCAGCAGCACAACATCCATAAGGTAACAGATGGCTTTTAAGGGGGGGGGGGATGGTCTCATTGGCATTCAGAATTATTTGCTAAAGCATTTATTTTATCATTCTTTGCTTGAAGTCTCTTTCCAGACAAGAACGGAAGGGTTTATATTATCAAAACATATTCCATCTGCACTTGTTGGTTTAATTGGCTGTTTTATTTGGCATAGTTTTATTTCCACTTATTTTGGCTCAACGCAGAATTAAAACTCCATTTTATATAGCTAACAATGGCACGGTGCATTGTAAATAATTAAGTTCTTCCCTTCCTCCCGTCCATTCCCCACCCCCATGGAATGGTTTAAATACTATTAGGCAATACCTGACATTGCTTTCCCCACTTAAACCATATTTCTAAGAACACTTTTGAGGTCTGTTAGCTTGCTAGGAAAAATGACCCCAGTTAGATCATTCCTTTTCTAGAAGCTAGTGCTTGTTATTCTTAGGGTTTTGCTTGAAGGAGTTTTACTGGTTTGCCTTAAGGCAGGGGTGTCAAACTCAAGGCCCGCAGGCTGGATCCGACCCGTGGATTGCTTAGATCTGGCCCACGGGGCCGTCCTGGAAACAGCAAAGGACCGGCCCACGGTGCCTCTGCCAGCAAAAATGGAGCTCGGGAGGGGCCCGCGTGGCTCACCCAAGCTCCGTTTTCGGCTGCGACGGCCCCTTGCAACCCTCTGCTGGCAAAAACGGAGCTCAGGAGGGCCACCCTGATCATGCCCACCTGACCCCCCGAGGTCAAACACAACCCTGACGCAGCCCTCAATGAAATCAAGTTTGACACCCCTGCCTTAAGGTGAGATAAAAAGGTAGTTTACTGTTTGGACAAAATGTAAGACAGAGAGATTCTCTCTCTCTCCCCCTGCCTCTACCTTCCCCCAAATCAGTAATACTAGAGTCTTTGCACAAAGACTGCCATCCTGTCTCTCTTGTCCTGCCATTCGCTAAATAAATAAATAAATCTCTCTTGTCCCCAAATAGTCACTCTGAGCATGGATAGAGGGGGTAGTTTCCTGCTGGATGCAAATGCTCTTCTTTTCTTCTTTTTCTCTCATCTTCTCTCCCATCACCTTCCCTTCTTTCTCTTCCTTCCTGCCACACCCAAAACTCAGGTGTGAAATGTGTTTCCGGTGTGTTCATTCCCCACCCATTGCCTGATTTGGGGGGGATAGTTAAATTATAACCTGGAGCCAGCATGCTTAGGCTAAACCACTTCCCATCGTCCTCCAAAAATATGTGCTGTTTCTCTATTTACCTGGTAGCTTCTATATAGCCCAGCTACTTAATACACAACTCTAACCTTTTCACACACACAGAACACACAATCACAAACTATGGAAAATTTCTATGCATAATGTGATAGAGCCATGCTTTGTTGTAATGTATAAAAGCCAATGTGCAAGAGGGACGCGTATGCTATAGCTAATAACTACATGTCAAGAGTGGCAATGAATAAGATATTAAGCAATGTCCTGCTTAAAGGATAAAACTAGCCAAATATGTTCAACTGAATGAGTTCAATTCCAGTTAGCAATAAGACAGGAGAGCCCAAAATGGGAGTTGATGGACAACTGATTTTCAAGCAGTTTTTCATCTAAATGGGTTTCCAGTCAGTGGATGTCTTATCACTTCATCCCAACTCTTGAAGTTTGGAAGGAGTTGGGCATCTCCCTTTATCCAAAGATTCAGGAGATCAAAAGGCCTTTTGCTATATAAAAAAATAGGGGTAGAGCAAAGGATTTTGACATTAGCTGTCTCAATCTTCTGTTGCCTGATATTTTTTCAGGCCAACTTAACAGTAGGATTTGGTAAGCATGTGTGGATGAAGATTAAAGGTGCAGTTCCATGTTCTAGCCCTTGTGATGAGCCCAGGCAAGTAAATTTGACTAATAAGGAAAGCTGACACATTATAAATAGATATGGATGCTAAAATATGTCATTTTAATTTCAGATGATGAAATTTTGTTTGGATGCCAACACCCATTAACCTTAGCCAGTATAATCTTAGGTCAGAAACTGGGAGAAACAATCCAATAATATCTAAAGGGTTTATAAACTCTGGTTTAAGCATTTCCTTTTGGAAGGAACAAAATGTTAAATTGCAATTCCTACACGGACAAAAGAAGTGATATTAGGAGCATTTATTTCTTTAATGGAATTTAGTATTGTAGTATTTTTTTTTAATGTGCCTGAGATGTGTGGTTATTTTCCTCTATAATCTTAAAGTACTGTAGTTCCTCTTTAACTCTCTGTTGCTTCTTAAAGCTTTTTTCTCTTCATTTATATTTTCCTCTGCCACCAAAATAAAGCAAAATAAACACCAATTAAAACTCAATACAACTATTCATTGATGTTTGCTTTATTGGTTTCACCTAATTAAAATGCTCTTTTAAGATGTAAAGATAATTGCCTTTTTATGCATTAGAATATTAAAGCAACATTGTGTGTGTGTGTGTGGTGTGTGTGGTGTGTGTGTGTGTGTGAGAGAGAGAGAGGGGGGAGGGAGGGAGGGAGGGAGGGAGAGAGAGAGAGAGAGAGAGAGAGAGAGAGAGAGAGAGAGAGAGAGAGAGAGAGAGAGAGAGAGAGAGATCGTGTGCGTATGTGATCGTGTGCTTGTGTAAAATTGTTATTAAAAAATTTAAACAAAAAGATAAAAAAGCAATGCAACCCAATATAAAGAAGAAAAGAGAAACTATCAAGGAGAAAGCAAAAATGCAAAGAAAAAATGTTGAAGGAAAATAGAAAGAAAATTAATATAACCTGTTGCAGAAGAGTCCCATTAGACTTATTATCTCTCCCAGAATCTATTTTCACAGACCATAAACCCTTTTAAAATGAGAGGAAATTGTGTTAAAATAATGTTAGGATTGAACCTACAAACCACAGACATTCTCTTTGAGGCACTGAGGCATCTGCAGTATTGACAATTTGATTGCCAATGTAAGAATCTCAGCGCTTGTGTCCTCAGTATTTCATTAGCAACACAACACTGGTCAAACCATGCAGAAACTAGCTTTGAAGTAGCTGTCAACATATGGCAATACTTAAACATTACAAAGCCTGCAAAAAGTGATTTGTTAAGACAGCCGACAAAATTCTTAGGAAATGCTAAAAGTTATGAGGACCATCTGACCTCTTAGCTTTGTTTCCCCCAGTTTGTGCAATATTGTCTTATTCTCTTTTAATTAATTAAGACTGTGGGTAATTTCCAGTTTCCTTTGCACCCAGTATATTCCCAGTCGATCCTACTATCCAACTCAGAGCAAGCATATAGTCCCCTCAATTTAACTAGCAAAAAAGCTTAATGATTATTAATGTTTTGATTATGTATTTATTTATTAAGCATCAACAATTCTCAAAAATATTTTAACTGGCACCACAAGATAAAAGGCAGGCAAATTTAGGGAAAGAGAGGGACATGAACAGTGGGGGGAAATGTACATTATCTATCAAAAGTCATAAGACTTTTCAATGCCATTCCGCCAGAGAAAGCTGCCTTTGGTTAATCCAAATGTAATCCTTTTACATACATAATGGCAGCAGAATAGGATGGAAAGTGGAGGAAACAACTATAGATTTCCTCTCTACATTGTAATAAACAATTTTAATATATCATGCATGTCAATAAAATGGAGTGGTGCGGTAGCCTAGAGGTGGAGCTCTCGCCTCACAATCAGGAGGCTATGAGTTCGATCCTAGGTTGAGGCAGATATTTCTCTCTCTGGGCACACTGAGAATATATTTGCTGAACAAAAACTCCGCATTGGCAACAGGAAGGGCATCCGGCCATTACAACATTCTGCTAGCTCCATTCAGTTGCCCAGACTCCACCCCGCAAGGGATTATGGGGTCATTAAAAGACGATGATACATTTCAATAAAATGAATACCCTAATAGAGTAATATGGGGTAATAATTCCAAAAGGCAAAAATAGTACTTTTTAAAATTAAAGACTATAATAAATGTGTGTTTTTCAATGTTAGGTATTTTAAAAGCCCTTTATGGAAATTAATTCCATAGGAATGGGGGCCACAACCAAAAAAGCCCTGCTCCATGTTCCCATAATTCTCTGTGCCTCTTTTCTCTAGGAAATAAAGGAAGAGAGACATCTTACTCTCTTGATCTGAAAGAACTGGAGAGGTTCAGCTCATGGGGTGGCGGTCTAGGGGTTCAAGCTCTATGTATTTTTTCCATCAGTTAATGGTCTTCTGGGTTTTGGCAGGCAAGATCTGGTAGTCCTAGACCAGCCTATCAGGAGATCCTGTCAATTTCTCACTTTGTCTTGTCTACCGAAGCACAGCTGGAGAAAACAGGGAGAACCTTATGATTATGCTTCTCAAGACGGATTGCTTTCCTTCTTTCCCATTTTCAAAACAGAGTCTTACAATGAGCATTTTTTAGCATAATTTTCAACGTCTTTTTCATCTGCTCCTCTTGAAGTATTTTTTAATTGATGAATATTTGGGATAGTTTCATCATTTACAAAATCTGTTTTGATTCATACGAATGTAAGCAAGGTCAGTCCAATGTTACCACAAATATGGGATTGAAAAGCTGAAATGTATGTAACTTAATTCTTTTGTGTTTTCCACCTTCACCTTTCCCGGAGGCAGCTCTTGGCTTATCTGTACTCTGGTCAGCTCCTTTTAAAAATGGTGAGGAAATGTCAGAGTGCTACGCATTGGGTTTGCTAATTTTCCATTCTTCTACCATTCTTTCTGAAAACTCAACCGCTAAGTGAGATAAATTTGGCTGAGAACTAATGGCTGGACTCACACAGCACATGAAACTGAAATGTGCTGTATTGGTTTACACTTAGTGTAATAATGCAATAATTCAAGGTTCAGCGTATTGTGTTAATGCAGCTAATTGTGGCTTGTTCAATAAACTTTGATTAATAGCCCTTAGCTAAGTGTAACGTGTGAATCCATGCACAGAGTTGGTTCAAAATTACTTGCTTCTGTCAAAAGCAGTTCCCAGGCACAGGCTGAAGCTAATAGTAGCTTATAGGCTTTGCAAGTGAAAGCTCTCAGTATACATCCAACCCATTTGTAAATACAAATGTTCAAATCTCCAGTGGAAACATATTTAGCAACTGAGACTAAAAATGTTTTAATAAATCTAACTGTGAATCACTCTTTTTGACTTTAAAACATTATTATAAGAGAAGGGCTGTCATTATAGAAGAGATGTCCAATATTTCATTCAAATCTTTGATGTCTCTCTTAACTTCATTCCAGGAGAACCACCACTCAGAAGACAAGACTGAGTTTGGTGGCTTGATTGAGAGGCTAATTGTTAGCACTACACCAGCATATGATGGTAATGTTTGGGCTTAGGTCAATGTATGAACTCTTTAGTTCCTAAAACATCTATTTAATCCCTGTGGTTTATTCAGACAGAATTAAAGCAAACCATAGCATAGCATGAAGGGTGAATTCTGTCTTTCTAGAGCAGGGGTATCAAACTCGTGGTGTCACGTGACATATCGTGACTTTTTTTCCTTCGCTAAACTGAGCATGGGCGTGGCCAGCGCATGACGCATCCGCCCCATGGGCCGCAAGTTTGACAACCTTGAGCTAGAGCACTAATTTCAAATCAAGGAAAATGCTGTCACTCCTCTCCATATAAGTAGAAACCAACTTCTGTGCCTGGCTTAGAACATGGTTTCTGGGTGTATTGATTGGGCAGTTAAAAGTCATATTTGGGGTTTTTTTTATAATTAATTCTTTGTCAAAACGAGAGGTAACTAAAATGGTCATTAATTAAGCCACACTATGTTCAGAACAAAATCAAGGGCATTATTTTCTCACCAAAGAATTAGGTTCAGGATCTATTCTGCCCTACCCTTAATTGGAGATCACCTGTGAATTGTAATGGAAATACTACTGCTTGTTGTGGCACAACAGTCCTTAGCTTCTCCACTTCACTTGTAAATTCTTCCTGAAAAAGGCTGGTCTCCCCAAATGACTTTTTAAAAATTAAAATTCTTAAGAACTGCTCTTTTAAAAAGAAAATACTCTGAACATGTTGAAGAAAGGCTGATGGCTTGATTTGGTGATTATGGAAATAGTTTGTGCAAGGCAAAAAAAAAATATGGCATAAGCCTTTTGGTAAATGGCTGGTTCAATACCTTTGCTGTTTGTTTGCTTGCTTTTTTTGTTTGAATAAGGGTGCAGTCATGAAAATCAAGATATTCGAGAGAAGACTGTGAGGTACAGTAAATGGCAAAAATAAAGGTAGCAATTCTCTTGATTGGTCTAAAAGTTGGACTATTATCCAATCCTGAATGGAACTTTTCATCTCCGACTCTTCATTCTCCTCGGGTGTTTCTCCTCGGGCGATTATCCACTGACTTATCTCCTCAGGTGACACGCCTCCACCCATTTGCCCTGGGCAATAGGTCACCGGCATCTGCGTCCCACACCCCTATGACAATCCCTTACCAACTATAGTGAGCTATCAAATTCTCAAAAGAAGGTAAATATAAAACATTCTGGATTTTTTTATTAATTGATTAGAATTCAAAGCAAAAAACCCCCAAATTTATCTGTTCTTATATTTACAAGCAGCCACTCTAAATGTGGATAATTATCAATTATCAAAGGACAACAAATTCTTGAAACTAATGTGTCATAGAATAGAATAGAATAGAATAGAATAGAATAGAATAGAATAGAATAGAATAGAATAGAATAGAATAGAATAGAATAGAATAGAATTCTTTATTGACCAAGTGTGATTGGACACACAAGGAATTTGTCTTTGGTGCATATGGATGTCATATGGATGTCAGGACACTTTTCACGTCTAGTATGGCCTCAGCCCTTGATATCTAGCATATGTGATCTCCTCAAATATTTTGGGCTTCTGCTGACAGGACTAAAGTTTACCCATTCAAATCACGTTCAATTATTTCCTCAAAAATTTGAAAACAGGTTCTTAAAAATATTCAGTAAAGTAACTGAAAAACAAACTATCTCAGTAATCCCTTTCTTTCTTTCTTTCTTTCTTTCTTTCTTTCTTTCTTTCTTTCTTTCTTTCTTTCTTTCTTTCTTTCTTTCTTTTTCTTTTCTTTTCTTTTCTTTTCTCTTTCTTTTTCCTTCTTCTCTTTTCTGTGGAACACAATACAATGTGTGACTCATGCAGCTACTGTAGGAATAAGCAAATTATCAATTATTAACAACTTTGCAGTATGAAAAATTGCAGCAAGTGTTATGTTCCTGCTAATGAAACTAGTATAATTAAATTGCATAATCCTTTTAGAGAGAGACTCCGGAAACCTTTTGGATATATACTTGTATTTGGTAATATGATCTGTTGCTATGACTAATAAAAACCCTGCAACATAGGCTGCTGTTCTGCATTGGAAAATAGAAGAGGAGACCTTAATAATATGGCTTAATAAATCAAAAGGACATCTGCAACTGTGTGATCAAAGCTTCAGCCCTTTGTTATGTGCATCGCAAGGCACGTGCAAAAGGATCAGGGCTTTGATTAGACATTCATGGCTGCCATCTTTGGTTTTTGCACCCCACTTGGAGATGTTCTACAATAAAGCTCACCAACTCTTCAATTCAGTCCTTGTTCTGCGTTCTTAATATTTATTAGGTGCTTTGTGTTTGACAAGGATCGGGCTTATATCATTACTCTGATTATACTAACCAGATCATAGCTTATACTGCCAAATAAGACCTAAGCCACCCCCAACCCATGCCAAATTCATGTAGTCTCAGTTGTATAACTGCAGGTCACTTGTTATAGTTAGCGGCAATTACTCTTTGATGGGTTTCTGAAATAGTCTGAAGGCCTTCTCCACACTGAATTAATACATGTATTTATATCCTGCCTTGTTTTTTTTAATAAATAACTCAAGGCAGGGAACATACCTAATATTCCTCCCTCCTATTTTCCCCACAGCAACAAAGGGAAGGTAGATTGGGCTGAGAGAGAGTGACTGGCTCAAGGTCACCCTGCTGGCTTTCATTGCTAAGGTAGGATTAGAGCTCACAATCTCTCGGTTTCTAGGCCAGCATCTTCACCATTAGTCCATCCTTGAAAGGGTAGAAACTAGGAATAAAGTTGTCTTCTCCCATTGCTTATCCCTACCCTACTTCTATTGCCTCTGTTTTAAATCACTGTTTGATGTGGCTGTCCTGATTATTCATGAGCCTTGTGTGAAAGGAAAGTGATTGGTTCAATCCTATTTTCCATCCTCCCTACTTCACTTGTTGGTGGGGAAAACATCCGCCAATCACCAGGTCGGATGGTGGGAGGCTGACTACAGCACTCTTGTTTCTCTCATTTCTATGTTCAGCCCAAAACCCTTCCTTACATACCCTACACTGTCATCTCTCAGTTGAACAAAAATTAAAAACCAGATTGAGCAAACGGGGAGCAGTGGCATTGTCCTATAATTTCACAGTTAGACTCTTTCAGGATCTTATTAAATCAAAGAAAGCCGTAGTGTGAAAATGCTCAGATACTAATTCTGACCGACCTCTCTTGCCAATTTACTAGCTGCTTGCTGTGTCCTCCATTCCGTAGTGGAAATGGAAAGTGGTGAGAACTTTAGCTCATGTGGAGATGTAGGACAGATATATGGCTTAGGGGCAAGGAACCATTAACATACTGCTAAAGCAAGGCTGCCAGAGCACTCTGCTGAGAAATTCAGCTGTAGCTCTTTGGCACACATGGAGGAACAGCACTGTATCCTAGCCTTCAGGGAAACAAGAACAGAACGGCAGCAGATTGGACTGTGAAGGATGGTTAAGCCTGCTTCCTTCATTGACGGGAGATTTGGCAAGGAAAAACAAAGATGTCACAAGGTGGGTTTGTTACCATGCTCAGATGCCAGTAGAGAAAAGTCTTGGGGCAGGAGGGTCTGCAATACTTTGCTATGCCCTGCTGCCTTCATGTTAGAAGAAGAAGAGTACATCTTGCAGCCTTTCGCTTGTTCCCTGCGACACCGCAGAAGACAAATAGGTGTTGAGAGTTGTACACTTGATCAAATGGAAAACAGTACTTTGCTCCATAGTCGTGAATCAAAACTCCCTCTTGGCGCAGAACAGAACATTTGCAAAATATGGGCTCCTTCATTGAAATGTGCCTATTGGTTTGTTCCATTAAAAGCAAAGAGTAAAAGGATGGCTAAAGCTAAATAGAAAAGTTTCAAACCCGCCTTATTTTAATTTTGGCTGAAGTAAATGGACTATATATAGATCTGCAGAGGTCTTTGGCTTTCATATATAAGCTCCTGTTAGACTTGCTACTTGTCTTGTCTTTACTGTGCCACAATAATTTCAAAAACCTGCAGCCTATTTAATTTCCTTAACTAGATGGATCATCACTGCAGGATCCTGCTCTATGCTAACTTTGCGGGCTAATCAATCAAACCTCCAGGCTTTTAACCACTTTGGCACAAACAAGCATCAAAGCCTATATGCCCTTCACATTCAAGATATTTACAAGCAATTACAGCTAGATTAAAATTGGAAAATGGCTCTGCCCTTATTGAGAACCCAAAAATGTAGTTTAATTGTTGATACAGTAGCCAGGAAAAATTCGAGTTTCTCAGTTCAAGCATGAGCCACGGTGGCGAGTGGTTAGAATGGAGTACTGCAGGCTACTTCTGCTGATCACCAGCTGCCAGCAGTTTGGCAGATCGAATCTCACCAGGCTCAAGGTTGACTCAGCCTTCCATCCTTCCAAGATGGGTAAAATGAGGACCCAGATTGTTGGGGGCCATATGCTGACTCTGTAAACCGCTTAGAGAGGGCTGTAAAGCACTGTGAAGCGGTATATACTGTAAGTCTAAGTGCTATTGCTATTGCTATCATGGAAAATGTGGTACTGATCGTACCACAGAAACCTGTCACAATGGAGAGAGGACAGTAATTATGTTTCTTTTAGTCTTGCTTTTATTGGTTCACTGCTTCTGCACTATATGTGATTGTATTATGGCTTTATTGTACATTTGGTACTTTTTGCTTATTTTGAAACTATAGCTAATTAAACTTTTTTAAAAAAAATCTGTATTTCTAATTTATTAGTTTGAATACAGCAATGAGAAAAGAAAGGTGACACTCCAGACTGCTTATTGGTTTGAAATGGATTTTGTTACTGAATTGAGAATTGTATCCTTACTGAGCATTACTGAAAGAAAACAGGTCTTTGAATGATTTTCAGTAAATCCGCAGAGATTTTGTTTTTTACTTCCAGAGTTTAACATCAGTTCCAACAAAGGGATTCCCTATTTTAAATTATACAAGAGATGGATTATAGATGAGAGATAGATAGATAGATAGATAGATAGATAGATAGATAGATAGATAGATAGATAGATAGATAGATAGATAGATAGATAGATAGATAGATAAGAGTGAGATAGAAGAGAGATAGAAGAGGGGGGGAGGGAGAGTCGTCAAATATTTTTAATTGACCACATAGATCAATAAATGTAGAGATTTTTGCCATGAGATCTGTACCTAGCCTGGTCTTTCAGCTCTTCTAACTGTACATCCATCACCACTATAACTGAATTAATCCACCTTGCTGCTGTTGTCCTCATCCCTTTCATTCAACCTTTCCCAGCATTCTTCAGAAAGCTGGATCTTTGCATAATGTGTCTCAAGTAATATAATTTGAGCCTGGTCATTTGTGTCTCGAGTGAGAACTCTGGATTGATTTGTTCAATGATCTATTTTGTTGTTTTCTTGGTTGTCCATGGTATTCCCCAACAGCAATTTTCAAAAATATCAGTGGTGTTTCTATTCACAAATAACAGAATAACAGAGTTGGAAGGGACCTTGGAGGTCTTCTAGTCCAACCTCCTGCTCAAGCAGGAAACCCTATACCATTTCAGGCAAATGATATCCAATCTCTTTGCTGACGATGTTAAACTATTTAACACCACCGACAATGCTACTACCCTTCAAAAAGACCTTGATCATGTAGCAGAATGGTCAAACAACTGGCAACTTCAAATCTCAACCAACAAATGCTCTGTCTTACACATTGGCATAAAGAATCAGAATACTAAATACAAACTTGGAGGACACGACCTTGTAGACGACCCTCACTCTGTCAAAGACCTTGGAGTACTCATATCTAATGACCTAAGTGCCAGAGCCCACTGTAACAACATTGCCAAAAAGGCACTAAGAGTTTTTAATCTAATCTTGCGTAGCTTCTTCTCTGGCAATATTACACTGCTAACCAGAGCATACAAAACATTTGTTAGACCAATTCTTGAATACAGCTCACCTGTCTGGAACCCGCACTGTATATCGGACATTAATACAATCAAGAGAGTCCAGAAATATTTCACAAGAAGAGTCCTCCACTCCTCTGCTCTGCTGCTACCTTATTCCACCAGACTTGAAATACTGGGATTAGACAATTTACAACTACGTCGCCTTCGATCTGATCTAAATGTAGTTCATAAAATCATATACCAAAATGTCCTTCCTTGTCCGTCAATGATTACTTCAGCTTCAACCGCAACAATACCCGAGCACGCAATAGATACAAACCTAATGTAAACCGCTCCAAACTCAACTGCAGAAAATACGACTGGAATGTACTACCTGACTCTGTGGTTTCTTCCCCAAACCCCAAAAACTTTAACCTTAGACTGTCTACAGTAGACCTCACCCCATTCCTAAGAGGTCTGTAAGGGGTGTGCATAAGCGCACCACTGTGCCTACCATCCCTGTCCTACTGTTCTATTGTCCTCATTTATCTGTACTTCTTTGCTTATGTTATGTTTATACAAACACCTACTATCTTGTACATGTTTGACAAACAAACAAACAAACAAACAAACAAATAAATCTCTTCTTTAAAACCTCCAGTGTTGGAGCACCCGCATCGTCTGGAGGCAAATTGTTCCTGTTTCTTCAAAGTCCATCTACTGAAATAAGAAAACTTAAATTTACCAGAAATGATTTAAATGAAATATCACATTCCTGGGCTTAGAATGTTAAATGAAATCTTCACACCAGGCTCTCATTGATGGATCTTAGTGTGCCAGTCGGCCATTAAATCTTTTCTGCAAGCTTGAAATCTTCCTACGTGTGATATAGGAGTGTTAATGGCGAATGATATCTGGATGGCTTCTCTGAGTGAGTTACTTAAACACTTTGAAATGTTTGAACAAGAAAAAGCAATCAAGAGCAGGGATATGGGGCATACCTCTTGTTCTTTACTAAAACAATTTACCGTAGATGTATATGTGGAAAGAATGGGGAGTAACTGTAGTGTGAAGAGGAGAATTTGGTAAAGAAAGAGATAAACAGTTATGTTTTGGGAGATAAATTAGTTAACAACTTGAGGGATTTCCATCTCTGAAATCTTATATGACCAGGGAGTGAACGGTCTGTTACTGTCGAGGTGAGAATAAATCTCACAGAGGCGATATTGATCTTTCTCCCAGAATTCAGACATTTAGAAATAAAGCCGAAGTTTTAAAGTCTAATTAAAATATTTATTTCGGTACAAAAACAATAAATTCTGATTGTTTACATCTCTGCTATAAAATGCGACCTTCTCGGTCAAGAGCCAAGTCAAGAAGGGAAGAATGGAGATTTAGGAATGCACATATGCGTGCAAGAATATTATATCACGTGTTCTGGAATATACCATTATAATAGATAGGGATGCAGCTCCCTGCATATGCATACAACTGACAATAATCACTATGTGATAGTTACAGTGTCTCCCTTACTGCTCTACCAATATATTGGTAACTTAAATATTATAAAATACCATTAGTCTCCGATTATCTTTTTGCAAAGGAAACAAAATCCAGATAAGCTCTGCACCACTAGAGCTTCTCACCACGCAGAGAAGGGAGACAAGTATCAGAATATATATTACTATTTTAATAGATTTTTGTCCCAAAGGGCCTTCATCAGGATTCGGAGAAAATCAATCAAAGGGAGAGGCTTAAATAATTTATCCTCACAAGAACAAATTACTATTTCAAAACCCAACTTTTACAGAGGTGTCAGAATGGTGGGGAGGTAGAGGAAAATCCTTTTCTGTCTTCCTGGATAGAAAAGGCAAAACCTTGCATGATGAATTGCAATGTTTACCATACGTTGAAGGGCTGGCTTCGTTACTGTTTCTTCTTGCAATGGTGTAGTGTTTCAAAAGAGATGATGGAATGACATGCTGTAATGAGTGTACTTAAATTCATTAATGAGAAACGGTGATGCAGAATGAACAAGTAAAAAGATATGACAAGGCAATCAATCATAAGAGGACGAGATGGCAAAAAAAGAGAGAGAGAGAGAAAGAAACTGGAAGTGATGGAGAGCAAACGAACAGGATAATGCTAAACATGCTGATCGGATGGACAGCCTTCATCTTGACCAGCCATCTTGGACCAGAAGCAGAGAATTAAGTTGTTACATTTCAATTGCCAAAGAAAGAAACTTTGCAAAATGTGGTTTCTCTGCAGTGAGACAGCCAAGAGCAGCATCCCTTGTTATTTCTACAGATATATCAGCACAGTGTGGGCAAACGGTTTGAGCTCATCATGTCAAAAATTCAGAAGATGCTTAACTTGATTCTACTGGCATGTCATGTCATATCTCTCTCTCTCTCTCTCTCTCTCTCTCTCTCTCTCTCTCTCTCTCTCTCTCTCTCTCTCTCTCACACACACACACACACACACACACACACACACACACATGAAACAATTATATATTCATTGATTTGGGGGTGGGGAAATACACCCCAATCTCATGTGGTGCTATGTAATATATAAAGAAATGCCAAATAATTACAAAAACGAAATACAAACAAAACAAACTAACTTTCAGAGGGTCCAGAGGCAACTCAAGAGCACAACCCCTTTCTCACGTGGTCTCCAAAAATCACATAAGACCAGGAATTGCTTTCAAAAATAATTCTTGGGTGTTGATAAATGCTGGTGGTGTGTCACTTTTGACATGGTTTGCCATCACTGTTCTAGCATATACTCCAACTCCTTGCATGTGGAATTTCTTTCCTACACTGCTTTCCACTGATGACAATGACTTCCTAAAATCTTTGATCTTTTTACAGGCTTTTTTTGGGTTTTCTCGAAGTAGAGGTGGCCTATTAGCATGATATCATCATAAGAGCTGATCATATACAGCCTTTTTCCCACACCGTGTTATGTTAATCTGCCAAAGAAATACCACCATCAGGAAAATCACCTTGTATCTTACTTCCCACATTGTGGGAAGACTTTGTTCTTCATGTGGAATAATGGTAAATTGCAAATCTACTGGGTTTCTGCCAGCATTTTGCTTATTTGTCATTCATGGTTGCTTCACACTTTTTAGGAATAGGTCAGGAAAGCTGTAGAGTAATGTGTAAATATGAAAAATCTGTTTGCAAATACTGATTCATTTGTGGGGTCCTTGGTGCTCTCTGAGCTTGGTTCTTTTCTTGCAGGTGTTTCATTACCCAGCTAGGTAACACTTATCAGAGTCAGAGCTGCTCAAGCTGTCTGATGGCTCTACAACATTTTCAAAATTAGCTTTGATTTAGCTCAATAAATGTAGCTCAATAGCCTATGTGGGAAGACCTCTCCTACTGTCTTGGGAAATGCTAATGGCTTCATGCCACTTTCTCTATGCCGATACCCAAAAAGAGGCCTTTATACCGCCTAAGTAGTAATGTTCATACTTTATGTGCACTACATCAACGATCAGTTACTACCTCTGGTGCAAGGACAAAAAGAATGACATTTAGGATACTTTGAGCATACTGCTGTCTACTGGCCCCGCTGTAGTGATGCTGAGTTCACCTTTGTTGTCTCCATCCTTCCCAACATTTCTTTGCTGGTCACTCCTAAGTTAATGCTTCCTCCTGTCTGTTGAGGTGGAAGCATTCTGTCAGTGCTTCCATTGGGTATTTCTGAAACCTGGAATCTGTCCTGAACAATGATTATCATAGTTTTTATCATAATACCAAAAAGAATATATATGTGCAGGCAATGTATTCTAGGTTAAGCAACGCCAAGCATTGACACAGCTACAGTAGCCTATCAGGAGGAAATCTCTCTCTCTCTCTCTCTCTCTCTCTCTCTCTCTCTCTCTCTCTCTCTCTCTCTCTCTCTCTCTCTCTCTCTCTCTCTCTCTCTCTCTCTCTCTCTCCCTCCCTCCCTCCCTCCCTCTCCCCCTCCCCCTCTCTCATACACACACAGAGCAGAAGGAAGCAATCTCAGATTAGCAATCTTTGGGACAAAGAGGAAATTTAGGGATAGGAAAGGGCATACAGAGTGAATCCATAATTCTGTATTAACACTTTGCTGCCCCCTTGTCATAAGAAGGTCATGAGGCACAGAAGGGTAGGTGCCATTGGACTTACATGCTAGTCTTTCATATACAACTGGCTCAGTTCAAAGTTGTTTGATAGCCCTTTAGCAGAAGTCAAACCGGTGCTCAAAATCAACCTTGTCTGTCATCTTGGATTTTCTGACATGTTCTTTGTGTCCTTTTTGAAGCAAAACTTTTGCTTCATGTGAACCTTTGTAATAATTTATTTGGGAGTCCTAGATTGTATTCTAGTTTTGTTTCAGCTTTTAATAGTTATATATTTTAATATTATTTTCATATTGTGATCTTATAGTGCTGTTTGATGGAACCGCTCAGAGAATTCATTGTATGGCAGCTATATTCATCTAGCTATGTTTTGAAATGGCACTGGTTTTCAAGCTGTTTCATTCTGTTTTCTTCAGGATTCCTTAACTAGAAGACCAGTAACAGTAGAAAGCCTTGCCTGAAAAGCAGACGGCACTTCAGAATTCATCTTTCTGAGCCACGTATAGACTCTGGACAAGACAAGGCTCATGCTCAAACTGTACAAGGTCAACAGATCCAGTTGTCGAGGGAGCTGGCACACCATAATGACACTGTAAATTTTAGAGTGCCTTCTGCGCCATGCGCACTTGGCAACAAAAAGCTGGATATGAAAACATTTAAAAACCATTTTACAAAGCCGTGTAAAAGAAAGCTACCAGTAATCCTGGATCGCAGCCACCCGAGCTTTATTTCTCTGCCATTCTGTGCTTGAGTAGCTGCAGTCAAATCCTCTCCAAGGGGACAGATCAAGCAATATTATCAAGAAAGCATATTGGACAGGAGCTCAGCCAAAGGCTTCTAATACTTTCATGTTCTAATCTCAGCATGGATGCTGGGAAGAAGAAACTGAAGGAAGTAGATGGATTTTTCTCTTAGTGTCTGAAGCGAGGGCGCCATCTGCTGGTAACATCTTGTTCTGACTATGAGCCGAAACCCCCAAATGAAGAATAACAATCCCTTTACACCGCTCAGCTTTTGGTGGCAATTTTCCATGGCTGGGTTTTCTCTTTTCATTCGGCCTTAATGCATTTGTTAATTAAATTGCAGTATTTTGGTCAGATTATATCTCCTTTGCAGTCAAACAAATCAGATAATTGCAGTGGTTGGCAGGACACTCCCTGGCCCAGCATTTTGACTCATGGATTAGATGGTTAAGATCCCTTTTGCTGGCCTGGGGAGCTTTCAATATGCTCCACAAGTAGCTTCAGTCCTGTCATTTCAGGGGTTATCGTGGCAGAAAATGCCTAACCTTTATTTCTGCATGCTATCAAGCACAAAGAAGGAAATGAAACCATGGTCTTGCTTTTAAAAATTGTGCACAGGTAGTCTTCAACATATGACCACAAATACCAAATATGTTACATTGAGATGAGGAAGTGGATGCAGAAGATACCTTCAAGGTGAGATTTGAACCTCCTGATCTATTATTTTAGGATGGTCATATATTTTTGTTATGATGCATCTTGCACAAACCTCCACAAAATTACTATGTTTCATCTGAAAATAAGCATTTGAGCTGTAGAAATCATATCTGCATATCAAATAAAGCTACAGAGGCAATATTTTAAGCAAAAGTCTTGGGGCAGGAGAATTAGTGCAAGTTCTATGCAAACTGTGCAAGTTCAATGCACAGTTGCATACATGTGTCCCTCTCACTACAGATACCTGCATCTAAAAAAATATAATTCTTATTAAAAGATATTGCATACATAAGAAATACCTAAATATAGTACCATAAGTGTGAAAAAAGGAAAAGGAAACGAAGAGACAAAGAAAAAAATATTGATGAATGTCAATAACAACTTTTTTCTAATTACATACCGTATTTTTCGGAGTATAAGACGCACCGAAGTATAAGACGCACCTTAGTTTTGGGGGAAGAAAACAAGGAAAAAAGGCCTCTGCCTCCAAGCAATTTGCCAAACGGCAAATAGCACAGATGATATACACTGTTTGCTGTATATTTCTGTGCATGTGTGCCTGACCCATAGAAATAGCAAAGAATTGGAGAAATGTACATTATGCCAGAAAGTTTTCTTAAATGTTGTCACACTAACTCCTCCCAATTATTTAAATAGATCTACTCCAAGGTAACTAAACTCTAATACTAAACGGGACACTGTTACATTTCATACTATACTTGTACAGAGCTGTTAAAATTAATTAAAATTTCTGGAAGTATACATTATTCTCTATTATTTAAAAGAAGATACAATAGCATTGGGCCTCTTCAGAGCAAGCATTTATTTTAAAAAGCTTCTTTATTTTGTTAAGTTGTCTAGATTTACAGGGATCTCCAACCTTGGCAACTTTAAGACTTGTGGACTTCAACTCCCAGAATTCCACAGCCAGCAAAGCTAACAAAGCTGGCTGTGGAATTCTGGGAGTTGAAGTCCACAAGTCTTAAAGTTGCCAAGGTTGGAGACCCCTGGCTCTAATACAATAATAAAGCAGTCTTTAAAAAATAAGTCTAATAATTTGAACATTCTACAGACATTTATAGTTATTCACTTACCCCCTTCCATCCAGTTCAGCAAAAAAATAAAAATCTGCGTGTCTCTTCCAGCTATTTGCCTCTTTGCAGTTAGTTTCACTTTCATTTTCACACTGGCAAACCTAATCAGCTGTAGATCGGGAAACTGCTACTGACTTGCTTGGCTTTATAGGCTCTTCCCTCTTTTCTGCAAGCAGGTAAATTGCTGGAAGACAGAGGCCAAAGGGTGGGGGGGCTGCATTCGGTGTATAAGATGCACCCAAGTTTTCACCCTCTTTTGGGGGGTAAAAAGGTGCGTCTTATACTCCGAAAAATACGGTATTATTTTAGGATGATCATATATTTTGTTATGATGCATCTTGCACAAACCTCCACAAAATTACTATGTTTCATCTGAAAATAAGCATTTGAGCTGTAGAAATCATATCTGCATATCAAATAAAGCTACAGAGGCACTATTTTAAGCAAAAGTCTTGGGGCAGGAGAATTAGTGCAAGTTCTATGCAAACTGTTCAATGCACAGTTGCATACATGTGTCCCTCCCACTACAGACACCTGCATCTAAAAAATATAATTCTTATTAAAAGATACTGCATACATAAGAAATATTGTATTTTTCGGCGTATAAGACACACCTTAGTTTTGGGGGAGGAAAATAGGGGGGGAATCTACCTACCAGGTATTCATCTGGCTAGCGTCCTTAGTCTGTTCAGCTTCAGCACATTATTTTATCCTCTGGTTAGGGCTGAAAAAGCCTTTTTCAGAGGGAGTAGGAATGAAAACAAGCCTGCAAAGACTTAGGGCAGGAAAAACTGCTTTGGAGGGAGTAGGAATAAAAATAAATGCTGCAAGCCAGGAAGATCATTAGCACCATGTTAGGGCTGAAAAGCACCGCTTTTTCAGAGGGAGTAGGAATGAAAACAAGCCTGCAAAGACTTGGGGCTGGAAAAAACCTTCTTTGGAGGGAATAGGGAGTCGGGAAGATCGTTAGCACCTCGTTAGGGCTGAAAAAAAATCTTTGAAAAAGCTACATTCGAAGTATAAGACGCACCCAAATTTTCAGCCTCTTTTAGGGAGGAAAAAGGTGCGTCTTATACTCCGAAAAATACTGTACCTAAATATAGTGCCGTAAGTGTGAAAAAAGTAAAAGGAAATGAAGAGACAAAGAAAAAAAATATTGATGAATGTCAATAACAATCTTTTTCTAATTACATAAGTCAGTTTATCCATCTCAGCAATTCTGTCAATTCCATCAACCATTTCTCTAGATGGATGGATGATACAATCATATTGAAATAATGTTTCATATCTCCTCTCTAAATATTTATCCATCCATCCTAAAAGGAGAAAAAATCTGGCTTCAGTTGAATACTAATCTTTAAACTCTTCTCTATCAATAGGAGCTGAGATAGCGCAGTGGTTAAAAGCAGCATTGCGACCTTCAGCTGATTGCTAGTTCAGCAGTCCAGCTGTTCGAATCTCACTAGGCTCAAGGTTGACTCAGCCTTCCATCCTTCCGAGGTGGGTAAAATGAGGACCCAGATTGTTGGGGGCAATATGCTGAACTCTGTAAACCGCTTAGAGAGGGCTAGAAAGCACTATGAAGCGGTATATAAGTCTAAGTGCTATTGCTATTGCTAATATGTGATGGAATCCCCAGGAGAGACAGGGTGCATTCCAGAGGAATAAGAGACAGTTCAGTCCAGGTATCGTGTGAGAGAAAAAGAGGGTGTAGACAACCCCTTCCTAATAATTCTCAAAATAGATGATGGATGCAGATAGCAGAGTGCTCAGTCTGGCAAGATTTTGTTCATAGGTATGCAAACAATAAAGAACTCAGTTTCGAAGAACCACCATGTGTCATTCTTGGATTTTGGACTTGACATCCATCATGCCACACTAAGCATTCCACTGCCTACCTCTACCACATACTCTGAGAAATTCTTTTAACTACTTCTTGCAATAACAAATCGAAATACACCTGAATTTCTTTCAAACCAAGGAATTCCACCTTTTCTCCACTGCTACTTATAGTCTGAAATGCCTGGGGAAGATAGATGTCTTCTGAGTTGGGCCAAACAGCTTCCCACTTTCTGATAATATTCAACTAAATGCAAGCTTTTATGTACATTTATATGCATTTTCTTTTATGTACACTGAGAGCATATGCACCAAAGACAAATTCCTTGTGTGTCCAATTACACTTGGCCAATAAAGAATTCTATTCTATTCTATTCTAAGCTCTGGAAAGTTTAGAAATAGAAAATATGAGTAAATAAAAAAGCTAAACCAGAAACAAGAGTTGTTTGTTATCAGCAGCTAGCTGGTTGCAACATCTCACATGAGAGATATCATTAAGTAGTGAGAGATAAGAGTCACTTACCATTTTATTGGTATAGTTCCTATTAATCAAGGGATGCATTTAAATATATCCCACCTTACCTACCAAGCACATATGTACCCACAAAAAAAAACCCATTTCATTCCCTCCCCCCCACTCCAAAAAATCAACCAAGAAATTCCTGGTTCTGCTTTGCCATTAGCTATGGGAGACCCAAGTACTAGTCTTCACCAGCAAGCTGATCAGATGACTGAAATGTATTTGAATATAAGTATGACTGCTGTAAGAAGGAGGCAGATTGATGTCCATGTAGTTAGCTGTTCAGCTCACCTGTGGGAAGCAGATTGTTGTTCTCCTGCTGCTAATAGCAAACCAGCAATCAGTTTACTCATGAGGCAATTCTTCATGCTGCTCAGTTATCTAGTGAGAGAATAAGTAGTAGAGCCTTATATAAGTCCATCCACTACTGTTCTAGAACAGGGGTCTCCAAACTTGGCAGCTTTAAGACTTGTGGACTTCAACTCCCAGAATTCCTCAGCTATCTATGCTGGGAGTTGAAGTCCACAAGACTTAAAATTGCCAAGTTTGGAGACCCCTGTACTAGAACATGCAATGGTTCTTCCTCTTTAGGTTTCCATGGGTAAAATTGTAACATGAAGAAGCATTAGGAATATGGGATGGTGGCATCTATCTCCGCCCACCCGCCCGTCATCAAAAATGCTCTGCGCATGCAGAACCGGTAGCAAAGGTAAGTGAAACTCACCACTGCTACACCCCTTTCTCATTAGCCTTTTTCTTATTTTAACTCCATTCATGTCTCCTCCTTTCTGTGTTGTCATTCTGAAATGTCTAAGCCAGATGGATTTCATTATCATTTCTAAGCAGCTCCATATAACATCTTGCCTCCAAGCCTTCAACTCAATTTTCAATTTTCTCTCTTGATTGATTGGTGTTTTTAACTTCCTACATAAGCAACAGCTCTCTGATTAAAATTATGGTGTAAAAATGTTCCTTCTTGCCTTATGCAGTGTTTACCTATGGGAATACTTACAGCCCCTGGCTTAAAAGTCCCATAATTATATTGGCTAAATGGAAGGATAGGAAAAGATAATACAATAAAGGAAAAGCAAATGTAATGGGGGAAATCATTTAAGAACGGACAACTTTATTGAATAAACTGCATGTTAATGTTAAAATAATTCTCATTTTACACGTGCAGATCTGAATTATTACTTCAGCTTTCAAAACCTAGTCTTCTGATCTGTTTTCTGCAGAAAGCTTAAATTGAAACTTGTAGCTTAAATTTTGTTGCATTGTTTATGAAGCACAAGGTCTGTCTACCCCTTATTCAGTGGGAGGTGTGTTTTTGCTATGTAGACACAAACATTAAAGGCAGTCATGCTTTTTGTTTTGAAGATTGTGTGCTATCAAATGTAATGGGCATATATAAAAAGCAGTCATCGAAAGTTTTGCTAGAAGCACACTTTGTAATTTAATCATATTTGGCAGTATTGCAAAACAGACAATAAATGGGAGCTATAATTCTGCCTGCACTTGCGGGCTTAAATATTCTCTTGGAATTCCCTTAGAAAATCCCCTCCTCCTCCAGAAGCTAAGGAAACCCATTGCTATCCGGATGGAGCTATCATTATGCCATAAATTGTTGCTTTAAGTCACAGCTGACATAAATGGTAGCTCAATATCTGTTCATTGCAATCAATTTTTACAGCAATCCCATTTTATGGGTAGAAATTTTCAGTGGAAAGAGAGGATATTGAAACATCGTTTTTATTTTGGGAAAGGCGGGGAAACATTCTTGTATTGAAGTGATGGACCTTGAATGAGAATACTCCCTAGTTATAATTTAAAGCAGCTTCAACATTTTTCTTGTTTCTGAAACCGTTTGCATTCATCCCTGGTGTTCCAGCATAAAAACATGAATGCTTCATATGAGCTCATAGGTGTTGATTCTCTGCCATACATTGTAGGTGTATGCTGTAAAACATTGCCAATATGTTTCCTGTCAAAAGAGGTAAACTGTAGTCTGTAGTTGCTATTAGACTATAGTGGAAATGTTGATTGATCCAGCAGTAGGCTAAAGCCAAAGATATTCAGAGAAATGTCTATGGCAGATGAAATTATGAAGAATGTTATCTGATGATAGACTTACAACATTCTTCATTTCTTCTCTGGGAAAAAAACAAGGGAATTCTAGTTAGGTAGATAATGTTATAGGGAAATTCATCTATTATAGCTTCTATATGGATATATTTTGTATATTTGCTGGTAATGTGTATAACAGAAATGTTTATTATTTTGAAAGTTATTTAAAAATATCTTGATATGAATATTGGAAGATGGTTCAAGTTAGATATGGACAGGTTAATAAAAAGCAAACATTTTATGAAAATTGAGGGACACTGAACTCCAAAGAATATAATTTTAAGGCAAATAGAGGAACGGAGAACTAGGCCTTTTAAAATATTGCAAGGATTCTTTTAGTTGACCAGCAAAATTGTGAAAAGAAAAAAACAGAACTAGTTATTTCACAGGCTCAGTTCCAAAGAGTTTTATGCTATGATTATCCCATAGATTTTAACAAAGTGAATGTTGGATGTAGAAATCATCTAAATTGATATTAAACAATAATTTGAGCCAAATGAACTGGTGTACATAATAAGTGTATTTACAAGATTTTCATCACATACTGAAAATGGCTGTATTTTGTTGCAGCTACAGAAAACAGTAGATACTGCGATAGAAAAGCAGGAAAGGAGCGGAGAACAGAGAAAGTGACCCAGCATAGCTGAAGTGGAATGTGAAGGATATACCCCAGGATTGACAAAAAAATCTGAACATTATTTTAATACATGTCTTACCATCCAACATGAAAATAATACTTTTAAATTCATGGAGCTCAATCAGCGGAAACCAATTTATAGTAGGTAGTTTTATAGAACAGCCAAGAATGGTCAAGTACTGCCTCCTAGTGGGAGAAATCAAACAGTACTCGTGTGAAACTTAAAGAAGCAGAATGCTTGGCAAATCTAGATAAAACATCAGTAGTTTCATCAAAAATGAGGAACAGTGAGAATCAAAGTTGTTAACTGGCTGGATACGAAGTATCAATCAAGTATGTTTTAGACAGATTAGTTCTTGGACAGAATGTCTTGGACAGAGTACTTCAGACTACTTTGACAACCTATTCAATTATATGGATGTTCTTTCCCAACAACACTTGGCCACCTGATATACTCACCTGAGTTGTGGGGAGGGAAATATGCAAGCTGAGCTGTGTGCTATGAATCTGAGTATAATTCAGTCCCATCTAGCACATCAAAATGCAAACCATGCTATGTACTCATTACAGGTCGCTGGGATTCAATGCTATTCAATCTCAAAGTACAACTTTTGGCAGAAAGCTGGATAATGTGCTTTTTTTCCCCTCGTGGAAATGCAACTCCATAATCTGTAAAGGACATCAATATGTTATCTATGCTGTGCTTGTGATCCCTCTAGGAGGCTGGCTTTTGTCTGCCTCAACATTCTTTTCATTAGCAGTAACTGTGAGAAAGTTCTGATGTCCATTTCTATTATAGCTCTGTAAAGAAATGGGTTTTGCTGCAACCTGTTCGATTTGATATAATTATTTGCTTTCTCAACATGCTAGTACTGTAATTTATATAATGAATTCAAGCCTTTAAGTGAACTTGATGGAACATATTTCGGAGTAAAGCTTTCTAGGATTCTGTAGTTAGATTTTATGTGCAATAGGTCTCTTGATTAAGTTTATCAGTGATGTTACTCTCCTTAATATCTTAGTGTCATCCAGCCTTGCTGATCAGTGGTGGGTTCCTACAGGTGCGGGCCACTCTATAGCACCGGTAGTGGCCCGCTGGTGACATCACAGTACCGGTGCGGTCAGTTGCCAGTGCCTGGGTGCCACCATTTTTTTTAAAAAAATTTTTAATTAAAAAAAATTTATTCTGCACATGCCCAGAAGCCGAGCTTCCGGCACTGCGCATGCCCTGCCTTCCTACCCCACAGTGAGTCCAAGCAGGGGAGGATGGCTGAGGGAGTGCGTGAGACGCTGAAAGAACAGACGGCAGGAGTTATCTCCATTCCCCTCCCTTCAGCAGTCCGAGAAGCCACGAACGCGCGGTGATGATCCTAGGCATTTTCGCACATTCGAGGCTTCTCTAACTGCTGAGGGGAGGGGGAACGGGCAGCAGGAGCCTAGGATCATCGAATGGGGAGAAGCATTCAGGCCGGACGGAGCCTCATAGAAGAACCGCTGCTGCGGTCTTGCTGCTCCCGCTGGGGGGGGCTGCGTTGCGGGTGGGCAATGCCCCCCGCCTCTCCAGCCGCTGCCAAGCTCCCGAGGCCCACGCCCACCCGGTCACATGGCTGGCAAGCCACACCCACAAAATAAGCCATGCCCACAGAGTGGTAGTAAAAAAATTAGGAACCCGCCCCTGCTTGCTGATGTAATACAAATCCTGTATTCATGAGTGACTGTGTGGCTCCATGGCTGTCACTGGGTTACACAAAACCTGCTATGAATTAACTACTGACAAAGACTAGACAGGTGGCTGTCCAGTCTCTTCTTAAAAACCTCCAGTGATGAAGCACCCACAACATCTGAAGGCAAGCTGTTCCACTGGTTAATTGTCCCCACTGTTAGAAAGTTTCTCCTTAATTCCAGGTAGCTTCTCTCCTGGATTAGTTTCCATCCATTGTTTCTTGTCTTGCCTTCTGGTGCTTTGGAAAATAAGTTGATCCCCTCTTCTTTGTGGTAACTTCTCAAACACTGGAATACTGCTATCATGTCACCACTAATCCTTCTTTACTCTAGACTTGCCATACCCAATTCCTGCAACCGTTCTTTGTCGGTAAACATAAATTCAACACAAAAATATTTTGTCGTGAAAGCGACTGCCTGCGAAGGCTCCTGGATTTGGGCTGAAAGGCGAAAGCGGAAGCAGTATGCTCTGTCCCGTAATTGGATAGACCAGGTTACCCTGATAGACCAGTCCCACTGGAAAAAACACTTACTGACCAAGTATGTTTCAAAAGAGATGTGGAATAGGGGTACAAATGTATTTCAGTATCAAACCATAAGAAACAATATTTTCCAGCTCCCTGCCTTAAAGTTCACCACTTACCAAGCTCTTTCCATGAACTCTTTGCTGGTCAAATATCCTATCCATAAGAACAGTTCTTAGTGTATATCCTATGAATTTGGACAGTTCCCTGGTTTTCTACTTTCTGTTTCTGAACTTTACTTTACAGTATTTGCATACCAAGGTCACTGTCTCCCCCTGTACCAAACAAGTCTTTGTAGCTTTAATTACTTGCAAATTTCAAATGTTTGAATTTCAAAACTTGAATTTCAAAATGTTCTGCTTTGCTTTTATTTTATTTCCATGCTGGGAACACTGAGCATTTTATCTGTCATGTAGCTTTTATCTGTCATTCTGTGGAGCTTTTATCTGTCATCTAGGGTTATTTTTTCTCTGTTATATAGCTACTTCATGTTCAGAAAACTCAGTTGGCTTCCAAGAATTCTTAAATCAGTCCTATTCTATAATTATCGGAATTACAACTCAGTTTGTCACTACTCTTGAGAACTAATACATTTTTACATTAAAGATTCAGAATAACAGAGAGAGAAATAATACCGTAAAACTTATTCACAGTTCTTCACATATGAACAAATACCGTAGCTGTTTATAATCCACAAATTATATACATAATCAAGAACCAAAGCAAAAGGCATACTTTAAAAATTAGTTATTATAGAAAGCTCTGGCAAGAATTAATTTCCTTTTTATTTGCAACTTTATGACAATGAGGTAGACAAATTGAGTGCTTTTCTACTTTCAAATAATCCATGTTGAAATATTACTCCTGGTTCTCACTGTTTCCAGCTTTTGTGATGAATTATTTTTAAATGCTTGGTAATAAATGAATAGTTAATGCCATGAATTTCTTTAAAGACTTTAACAGCAATAACTTGAAAATATTAACATGTGAGTATTGATGATGAAAGTTGTGATAGGCCTAAAATTATCCTGACTAATTTACAAGTTATTTTCCACAAAACACTTTTGCCCAAGAATATGGTTCGGAAGGAATTCAATGTATTCTAATCTATCTTTTGAAAATGCCATTAACTGAATGTTTGACATAAGATAAATTGCAGATGTTACTGAATAATACTGGGAATTATAAAATGATAAAGGGATTAAGTAGTATGATGTTTGGTAAAGCTGAAAAGAAGAACTGAAATCAGCCATCATTCAGGATCTTCCTCAGCATACATATCATACTGACCTTGTCGCAAAATATGGTCTCAGTCATAAACAAATAATTTAAGATCTAGAATAGAGTTGTTCCCCATAAACAACATCTAATATTCATTATTTATATGTTTTTAAAAGACAGCGGTCTTTGGGACATTAGAAGACATTAAAGTGTTGAATACTAATGAATCAAAAAGCCTGAGGAAATATAGATAATATCCAATATAATGTCTCTCCCTAGTTAATAGATCTAGTAGAAAAATTGTTGTGAACTTTGCCCCATTTAACAACTTTTCTTGCCATAGTTGTTAATGAATCACTGCAGTTGTTAGTAACATGGTTAAGTGAATCTGACTTCCCCATTTATTTTGCTTGTCAGAAGCTCACAAAATAGTAAGAGCAAGAGCACTTAGACTTATATACCGCTTTACAACATTTTACAGCCTTCTATAAGCGGTTTACAGAGTTCAGCATATTGCCCCCAACAATCTGGGTTCTAATTTTACTGACCTCGGAAGGATGGAAGGCTGAGTCAACCTTGAGCCTGGTGAGATTCGATCTGCCAAATTGCAGGCAGCCAGCGGTCAGCAGAAGTAGCCTGCAGTACTGCACTCTAACCACTGCGCCACCATGGCTCAAAAGTTGATCACATGATCCCGGGACACTGCAACTGTCATAAATACATGCTAGTTGCCAAGTTTCCAATTTTTGATCACGTGACTGTGGGGATGCTGTAATGCTTGTTTTAAAAATTGGTCATAAGTCACTTTTTTCAGTGCTACTGCAACTTTGAAGGTCACTAAATGAACTGTTATAAATTGAGCACTACCTGTACTTCTTAATCCAAATCCAATTCGATCAAAGGAAGGAGGAAGGAGGAGAAATGCTTCAAAAAGAGGAGAAATTAATGGCCACTTGGATTTTCAATGAATTTAAAAGACACACTAACTTAGTGTTCAAGACAAGTTATGTACAGGGGGGCAGAAAAAGATGATCAAATTCCATAAAAGAGGGTTGACAATTAAAATGTTAGCTCTTCTTCTCTCCCTGGTCTTTTGTATAGCTGGTTGGAGCAGCTCATAGGAATATAGTTTCACATCAAATATCCACATTTATACTTGAACTATAACTTCCATTCTTCATTTAATGTATTGTACCATGTAAAAATAAAAGTTTTTTAAAAAACTCACCTTTGTGAGAATATATAAGGTGGCAGTGAGTTTAAAACTGGCAAATTCTGAACAGCTGAATCAAGCCTACATGGATATAAAACAGAATTATATTTTTAAAAAAGAACAGGTGCAAGGAATTTAAAATATCTCCAGGAAAGAAAAATGTGATAGTTATACACAAAAGAAACTTGCATTTATAACTATTGCCATCTGTCTCCCCCCCCCCCCCCCCCATTTTTGGATTATGCAGGAGAGTTCCTCAGCGCTATTCAGTGGCATCTAAGTGCCTATTTGCAATTAGGAGCATGATTGTTTTGAAATCTGATCTACTTATATGTCGTTCAGGGCCAAGATAGAGTTTGATGAGAGCTTAATACCAATGCATAAGAGCCATTGTGGTGTACTGGTTAGAATGCAGTATTGCAGGCTGCCCACAGCCTGGAGTTCAATCCTGAATGGCTCAAGGTTGACTCAGCCTTTCGTCCTTCCGAGGTTGGTGAAATGAAGACCCAGATCCAAAAAAATATTGACAGACTTGAACAATGGCCCCTATCCTTTGAAGTGCTTTACAGCTCTCTATAAGTTAACTATGAAGTTAACACTGTGAAGATTCTTCCCCATGATTATATTTAACAGATTAACAAAGTTGGAAGGGACCTTGCAGGTCATCTAGTACAACCCCCTGCCCAAGCAGGAGACCCTACATCTGCCTCTACATAGGATTGAACTCACAACCTCCTTATTGTGAGGCAAGAGCTCCACCTCTAGGCCACTGCAGAGGTGATATTTACAGTATGTGCGATGCTCCAGTTCTTGATTGCAATGCTTGATGCATTCTGCTTTGGGCATGAGGGCTGATGCTGTCTTAACAGTTTGAATGTAGGATATGTTATAGATATAATGTGTATATTTGTTTGCTTTATCGCTCCTTCTCCCCCCTCCACCAAGCATATGATAAAATTGAGAGAGTGCATTCAGCCATGTTTTGAGTTGCTCAAGCATTTAAAGGCGCTCCACACCTAATTTTTAGCACAATTCTAGTGCCCTTTTGAAAAATCATTAAATCTATGTGTTCATAAATAAAAATAAAAGTAGCTGGCTGGCTGGCTGGCAGGCAGGCAACAGCTATGGAGAAGGAGCATGGAGTGAATCAGGAGATAATTCTTCCACAGGATCAAGAAAGCTCCCTCCCCTAAATCTCAAAAGATTCCAGATATAAAACTATCAGTGGCTACCACATCTAAATAAACGATTGGGATAAGTAAGTGGAGCTAAAGCAGACTCAAGTGTAACAGGGCAATTGTGTCAGGAGGATTTAGCTATTGTTACAAGAAGTTGCTAAAGCCACAAAAAGGGCAACAGCAAAACAACCGCTAAGGTTCTTTCTTTTTTAAGTCGAAGAGATATGGAGAGTCACTGAAATAGTTTTGAGGAGCTGAACCAAAGATTTGTACTTGAAAAGCATGGTATCAGATTATTGTCATGATTCTTTGAAACTCTCATTAATGTACTCAAAATAGTAAAATTGAGTGATTGATTATAACCATCAAGTTGTTTTCGATTCCTAGTCATCAAACAGATAGATTTTCTCCATGATGATCTATCTCTAACTTGTTCTTTCAAGTTTCTCAATGTTACACTCATTGCTATTGTAATTGAGTCCATCCACCTTGCTGCTGGTCATCCTCTTCCTTTTTCCTTTCACCTTTCCCAGCATTAGAGCCCTTCCTAGAGAGCTATTAGATCTTTGTATGATGTGTCCGAGGTAGAATAAGATCAACCTGGTCATTTGTGCCTCGGCTAAGAACTCTGGTTACATTTATTCAATGACCCATCAGTTTGTTTTCTTGGCTGTACACTGTATTCTCAGGAGTTTTCTCTAACACCAAAGTTCAAAGGTATCAATACTCTTGCTATGCTTGAGCCCATGTCATCAGATTCCTATGAGGCATCTGGTTCCTGCTTTTGTCAATTTTATAACTAGCAGCAAGCAACCCTATTGCCCTTTTCAGTCCACTTCAAGAGGATCCTAAAGCCCCATTTTAGAATCATTTCCCATCAGTGGATTCCAGTCAAATAGGCTTGGGGTTCATAACAGATAGAATGAAGGCTGATCGACTGAACCATAATGCAGAGGAAACGAAAGTTTTGTTGGTGGAAAGTCAAAAGATTCTAACCAAGTGGGCAGGATGAGATATTTGGGATGGGCTTCCTCCCTAAGGGATTACAATTTATGTTTGGGAATCATGCTAGATCTGATTCTCATTTTGGGCCATCCCAAGTGGCATTATTTGCATTGAGCCCTTTTTTGTCAGCTTAGGCTAGCCAGGGGTTATTTGGGCTCTAGAAGTAGACTAGAAGAACACAATACATTTTCCTGAAAGTTGATGGGAGCTTCCCGCACTCCCGTTCAGTAAAATGCCCTGTATTTCAAGACTGAGGGCTCCCTTTGAAAATCACAGAAAAATCAGAATCCAGTACATAGTTGATTTGAGATCCACTCAGGAAGCCCAATTAATCATCAGTGGCATTGCTGGACCCTCACTATTGCACAAGAGCCTAACAACCTTCTGCTGGGATGGCACAAAGCCTCAGTATCATAGTAACGGGCACTGCAGTAGAAAGAGCCAATTCTGTGGCAGTTTTCTTATGCCAGTTTTCCTAGGGCTAAGCAGTCAGCTTTCCTTGTGAATAAATATGGATACAAGTGCCCTCTGTGTTATTTTTGAATAAACATGAATGAGGGCACTAAACAGTTTCTCCAAGAATGAATTCAATAGTGTATTTCCTGTGGTAATTGTGGACACTGTCCAGCCCTGATTATTGTGGTTTTTAAAATGCTAAATGGGCAAGTGTCAACACCTAGCTGACTTTGGCAATGCTGGTAACTAAGCAGGGAGATTTGGATGGGGAACTGCCTGGGAATTCAAGGGTGTTGGCTAGAATGGGAAGGGAGAAAAACAATCTGGGAGAAGACAATTGAAAAGCATCTCTAACACTGCCAAGAAAAGAATGTGTTCAACAAATGTCAAGCTTGATTTGAGGGTATCTTGACCTTTAAAAAAAATATTTGCTGTGCAAAGCACATCTGTAATCCTGCTGAGTTGGACAGAAGTACAAAATGTGAGTTGCCAAGACTTGCTTTTGATTGCAGCTGCATGCAAATGGATTTAATGAATAAATGCAATAAAATCCAGCATCTCCAATTCTGGACCTTCGGGCTCCTATTCATTAGCTCAAATACATTTCCATCAAAATGTACCTGTCTGCCAACATAATGAGACAGCTCTGTGGTTGTCATGGTGGCTGAAAGTCCTATAAAATGCCTTCTGTGCAGGGGTGAAATCCAGCAGGTTTTGACAAGTTCTGGAGAACCGGTAGTGGAAATTTTGAGTAGTTCGGAGAACCGGCAAATACCACCTCTGGCTGGCCCGAGTGGGGTGGGAATGGAGATTTTGCAATATCTTTCCCCTGGAGTAGGGTGGAGATGGAGATTTTGCAATATCCTTCCCCTGGAGTGGGGTGGGGATGGAGATTTTGCAATATCCTTCCCCTGCCACACCCACCAAGCCACACCATGCCCACCACGCCACACCCACAGAACTGGTAGTAAAAAAATTGGATTTCACCACTGCTTCTGTGCCAATGTTGATGTCCTGCAATTTTCCAATTAGGATCCCTAATGTGTCAACTCAATTCTCACCTATTGAGGGGTATGAATTCTTACTACATGGAGACAATCTTTCCTAACTCTTAGATGCGAACTGGTTTATTTTGGACTGATTTCAAATTAAAAGATGTGCAGAAGGCAAATGCTGGCTAACTGCACAATCCAAGAAGGAACAGCTCAGTACTTCTATCTATGGCTGGCTTGTACAATACCCATCCATCAGAGGTGGGTTCCTGCCTCTGATTGCCGGTGCGGTTAATCATTGAGTTCGGCGCAGAGCCAAAGAAGCTGCTCCCGTTCGCGGAACGGGAGCTTTCCCCGGGCGCTTTCCCCGCCTGCATGGATGCCACCAATTACATTCTTTTGCCCTCTGCGCATGCGGAACGCTTTGGGCATGCGCAGAGGGCAAAAGAACGCAATTGGCGGCATCCATGCGGGCAGGGAAAGCGCCCGGGGAAAGCTCCCATTCCGCGAACGGGAGCAGCTTCTTCGGCTCTGCGCCGAACTCAGCGATTAACCGCACCGGCAATCAGAGGCAGGATCCCACCTCTGCCATCCATTCATTCAATGTCGCATCTTCCATATTCCAGGTGATCTTCAGAGTAGCTCGATACATTGAAGATTTAAATTGTGCTCAGATGTTGGTCTATGTACCAAGATACTCAGCCTTTATTTTTTTCACCTAGGCATTGAATTCCTTAGGTCTGCTATGCTACGCAGTCCTACAGCCCTTTATAATAGATGTAAACATTATTTATTTCTAAGTAGTCATTTTTAATCCCTTTCAGTAAATACCTGTACAATAGCAGAATATTTTAAGAGAGAAAAAACTATACATCCCTACTCTTTCGACTGAGTTTTAAAACTGGCCAAATAGTCACCTAGAGCAGGGTTCTCCAACCTTGGCAACTTTAAGACTTGTGGACCAACTCCCAGAATTCCTCAGCCAGCAAATCTGGCTGAGGAATTCTGGGAGCTGAAGTCCACAAGTCTTAAAGTTGCCAAGGTTGGAGAACCCTGACCTAGAGGGCGTACTTCAAACAAATCAAAACTCAGTCCCTACCAATCAGGCTAGAGTATTTCCATGTTGGACTGTCCTAAGCAGCGCACTGGAGAACACACTTATTGCACTAAGCAGGAGTTGGATTCCACAGCCTCTCCCGGCTTTACAATTCACTCCAGAAGCAGCCAAGACAGCAGTTGAATGGAGATTCACCCTAGTGTGTAATGTAGTTTAGCTTTAATGCCCTAACAGCCTACTAAGACTGCAGCACACACACAGAAATAGATACAAAACCTTAGGTTGACTTCAAAGTTCCATTCAATTTCAGAAGAGGAAAGGCTTGAATGCTTTTCATATTTACACATTTTATTATTATTTTTCTGTTCAGATGCAGGAACATACCTCTATCTCCCAAACGTTAATTAGCAACTCAGAAACATGATGCATCCAAACAATTGGTTTGTAGATGGGCAGCTATATGGAATGAATGAATGAATGAATGAATGAATGAATGAATGAATGAATGAATCAGGTGGCGTCCCGTGAGCCACTTAGTGAATGCCATGATTTAACACTGTAATTCTGAAGTCAATTACAGTCATACATCAAAGACTACCTGTATTACAATGAACATCAACATAACACAGTGCATAGTTTTTATAGCTATTTCTGGTTGCAATCCTCATCCTAAACCTGATGAGTTTATTGAATAAACTGTTTTATTGAGCAAAACATCATTATTCTCGAATAAAGTCTGTTTCACTGACGACATCACTGCCGTTTGTAACCACGCTGGGTCATAAATCATGATTTACAAGCTGCCAAGGGCATCCCCACACAAGCGCCAGGAGGCATCCGGCTTAACACTATGCGAATGATAAGTGAAGACTCTGCAGACGCCACCCCTCTTCAGTTCGGGGCGGGGCTGCGGCCTCCACGCGATTTTCCCGTCAGAACTACAAGGACCATCACGCCTTGGGCGCGAGGGCTCGCGGCGTCGCCTCCGTTGCTAGGATCTCCTAACGGTCCCTTTCCTTTTCCAGTTGCAGCCAAATGCCGCCGTCGCTCTCTCCAGCTCGGGTGTTCGCTGAGTTGGTGTCCCCGCCCGTCGCCTCCGGCACGGCAGACGATGACCCGCCCAGAGCCGCCGAAGGAGGGCCGTTTGGGAGGGAAGTTCACGTGAGCGGCAGCGCGGAACTCAGCGCCGGACCGGATCGGGCCAAAGTCACGGTTTATTTGAGAAGCAGGAAAGGGGAAGCCGGCGCAGCGCGAGGCAGCGTCGGTCGCAGAGTTGACTACGTCGCCCAGACGGTTCGGCAGCGCGGCGGCATCTCGGTGAGTGAGATAAAGAAAAGAAAAAGGAAAAAAAAAAAAAAAAAGCCCGCCCGCGCGCGCAGCCGCAGTAGGTCTCCCGCCCTTTGCGAGCGTGCTCAATATTTTGGTCCCTTTAGCAATACACTTAGACTTATATACCGCTTTGCAGTGCTTTTTACAGCCCTCTCTGAGCGGTTTAGAGTCAGCATATTGCCCCCAACAATCAATGTAGTCCCTCTGTTCCCCGCAGGGAAGGCGTGTCTTAGCCAGGGAGTCCGGTTAAATATGTTTCAGAGAATTTTGGTGCCACCATCCACTGAAAACCATCCCATGTGCTTCATGCCCACCTGGTTTTAGCTAGCAGGGGGAACCCAACGGTGCTTTTTTCAAGAGGCAGCTGGACTTTCTGGGTTGTGTTTTTTTTTTCTTTGAGGACGTTTCGCTTCTCAGCGAAACATCCTCAAAGGAAAAAAAAACCAGAAAGTCCAGTTGCCTCTTGAAGAAGCACCATTGGGACAACATTGACCTGCATGGCTGAGAATCTCCATAGACATTTAGTCATCCAGTACATTTATCACTAGGGTGATAAATGCTTGGGGACCATCTATCAGTGGTAATATATCTTCCTTATTTATCCTGCCAGATCAGATACAGAGCTATGGTTCATACCTTCCTAACTAAAGATTTTCCACTCCACCATTGTGTCATGCCTTCTCAATCCACCGTTCCAAAGGAGAAATTGTTCTGTATATATTCCTATGATAATACATGTTACTTAGCCATCATGAAGGCCTGTCATTGGGCAACTAGCAACAGAGTTACGTACTGATCTAAAAATCATAATTTCTCCTGAGTTCATATGAGTGTAATTCCAACCCATTTTCAGACCTCACTCAGCTGTGAAACTTAATGAGTTCCTCTGGATTAGTAATAGTTATGATACCTCATCTAACCTAGAAATAAGATATAACACTGTTTGTGGAAACAGTTTTGAAGGAAAAAGCACACAAGTAAAATACAAAATATATGTGGCCTTCAAGTCAGTCAAGAGTCCTGGTCACTTCATAGTCAAATTCATGCAATTTTTAGGCAACATTTTCAGAGGTGCTTTTCCATTGCCTTATTTCTAGGGCTGAAAAAGTGATAGCCTAAAATCAGCCAGTTGATACTAACCAGTATTTTTATTTGAATTTATGTTAATCACAGTTCTTAATACAGTTCAAGAAATCCTAGAGAATAATTATGTTTCTTTTGAATGGTTTGTGATGCTATGAGTAACACCTTATTTCTGTCCTACAAATATGGCACTTTAGAAGATTATCAGGAATTTATAGGTACCAGGTAATTTAGGATATTCCTGATATTGCAGTCTTTCAAAGCATAATTTGTTAAGAATTTTTGGAAATTATTCACTCAATCATGCTTATTAGAATTTTTTAGCCCTTTGAATGTGAAGGCAAAACGATATTTTACATGATTCCAGGAAGGGGCACAACTGCTTTAAGAAATTGCAAAAAATGTTTACACTTCTACTTTGAAGCACTTTTTAATTTTTGGATCAAAAGAATGATTAAATGTTTTCATGGTAAAATATGAGTGAAAATATTGCTTAAGAAACGGTGTTGGATCCGGACTTGATCCTTATTAATATAATTCTGTTAATTTTAGTGAGTCTGTTCTAGCTCCAACTCACTTTTACTGTTTTGAAATACATTGCCATATTTTGTTGTTTAGTGTGTCTAAAAGAATATTGTTTTTAAGTAGTGGACTTAAAATGATCATTTTTTCCTCCCCAAGGAAAATGATGTGACTGTGACAAAAAACTTCAGTAGAATAGACAATGCGTATAAGATGGAAGCCGAGGCAAGTATCTTAAATAAGAGCACTGTTAGTCTCAAATATGTTTGTTTTGATTTGACAAAATTTTTAAAACCCCTCTAGATATGGATTGTTAATTTTATTAAATTCTCTCATTTTTCATTTAGCATTGTATCATGTTAAAGCTAATTTAGAATTTTAATGGGAAACTTATTCTGAAAATATGTCATTAATTGCTGGAGTATCTTGGGACAAATGTCTCTTCTACATATCTTGTATGTTGATCAATTTAAAATGGGTAGTATTTTCAAATAGTATAATGAAGTGAGAAGAGAGACATCTATTGAAGATGTGTTGCTAAACTGTAGCATGGATTCATATTTGAAAGTGTGTACCTTTATTTAAATTATGGCTTATCTAATGAAGATCTCTCTGATATATTACTTTGATCCTAATCTAATAGTAGTAGAAACTAACAAATGCTTTAAAATAGGGTATTTTAAAGGTATCTCAACACCTTAGATGATGCTCAGAAAAAATAATTTTAAAAATACATTTTATTGAAAAATGTTTTTCTCTACATCACTTAAGCTGTTGAAGTATTTCCCTATTTTTAATGTTCATAATTTGCAACTATTTGCATAGTTCTTATTGACCTGAACTTTTATGTTAGTGTTTGTTCAGGGTCACCTCATAGTACTGAAGCAGAAAGCTTAATATAAGATCATTTTATAAGTTTGTCCATTTTTTAAGTATTTTGTTTAATATAATTTAAAGAAAAATAAGTTATGTGTTTAATTGACTACACTTTGCAGCCTTATTAGATTTGCAAGTTTTTTACAATCTTGCAACCTTTAATATTTATATATATATATAACATTGCTTGCCAATGCTCCAAGATTGGAATTACTGCATTGGGATACCACTTGCATCAGTTGTATCTTAAGTATTTTCAGACAGTACTTGATTTTTAATTCACTATACTCAGTTTACTTTGCAGATTGTGAGCCAGCTTTATAATAATAAATAAATAAAATAATAGAGTAAATAAAAAAGTGAGAGGCTGGAAAAGATCCATATATATTGCTATCTTTTGTTTTGGTCATCTTGCAATTAAACCACTGAAAAAAGGCTTCTACATTTTTATATTCACTTACAGATTTGCATTATATTTACTGATTTTGGAAAAATGCAAGATACATGTAATCATCTTGTTGAGAAACTAGATAAATCAGTTATCATCAGCTCGCCACACTTTTACCATACAATGGAGGCTGTAGATGCCCTTCGGTAAGTTTCTCAATACATTTCTTAAGATGATGTATATTTCTGGTTTACTTATTTCACTGTGAATGTGTATTCCAAACTACACAAGTAAAAATGTTTTCTTGTTCAACTTGAAGAGAACTAACTGTGCCATACATAGAGATTGCAGCTTTAATAGCTATCCTTTGGACCACGGTTGTCAGACCTAAAACTGATCATCTGGTTCATACCAGCATCTCCACATAGCTGCAGAGGAATGCCATCACCATTATGTTTACTAATAAAAAGACTGGAGTTACTATGGGAGGTTACTATTGTAATGTGTATTTCTGTCCTGTCAAGTCTTGGAGGTCGGAGAGATTGGGAAATGTTGCAGAATGTCAGAATGAAATATTGAATTAGACTCAGACAAGTTGGACACATTTTTCATCTCCCCAACCTTCCGGCCTTAATTTAAGTAAGAGAACAATATAAGAAATAAGCAGTAATATTGCAGCAAATAAGGTTATTTTTATTACTATTGTCATTCTTATTATTATAACCCATCTTTGTTTTTTGTATTACTGAAAGTTGGATAATGTTGTCTCCTATTTTCCCCACAACAAGAATCCTATGAGGTAGGTTGGGCTGGAAAAAAATGAGTGGCCCAAGTCATCAATCCACCTATAGATTGCTTTGTAGTATTGCAGCATGTAACTAAATTAAGGAAACAAACAGAATAGCAATAAATTTTTGGGGTTGTACATATTTGAAGTATTTTTAATCTGCTCTTCATACTTCCAGGATTGTGTGTGCAGAACAGTGGTAAAATAGCCTTGCCCTCAACTATACAATTATCATAGTTTACAAAGAAAATGGAATAAGTAAGGAAAAAGGCAAGTTTAGTTCCTAAAAATTACTTTGGCTTTATTTCAGAAAAGAACAAAATTTTAAACAAACACTATTAAGGGAAAACTTGTAACTATGTGGAAATGTGTGTAATTATGTGCCTAGATGTGCAGTTATGTGATACTGAAGTGAGTTATTATGTATCCTGAGGCTTCACTTTAGCTGAAAGAAATGTCATCAAGTTTGACAAGCATAAAACTGCAATGTAAATAAGAACCAATTGATTAACTAAATCTTGCTGCTCTTTCTTTTCAGGAGGCAGGTATGCGTTTCTGCTGTTAGGAGTGCTCAGCAAAAAGCTCAAGAAGTTTGCCAATTGTTTGGACACTCCCTGGGGAAGCCTCTGCTAATCAAGGAAGAAGAGGTAAAAGAGTCAGAAGGTCATCTTGAAGATCATACAGACAATTCTTCAGATTTATTCAATTTTCAGCAGAAACTCCAAAGTGCCACCATCCACGTTTCTTCAAGGGTATTTGCTATTTTTGAAATAAAGGGAGAGAAGAAGAGGAAAAAGGCTGCTCTTATAAAAGGCAACTAATTAACCTCTGAAGCCATTAATTAGACTTTGTTTTTCCTTTATGAAGAAGAATGTACTCAGGAAGCTCTACTTGATTTTCCATAGTCTTACATTTAAAATTACAGTTGGAAGTAGAAACTCCTTCTATTGAATGGGGTGAAAAATGTGGATCCCTGCCAGTGTTTTTAAAAAGTCATTGCTATTCAGATGTTGTATCTAAAATTAAGGGAAAGCTTTATTTAGCAATCATGTAGTGCAAGAAAATGCTCATTGAGCATGATTTTGAATTAATTACTGACTCATTCTGTTGCTCAGCAAGGCAAACATAGGTAGATGTACCTTGCAGTCCTCCTCCCCTTGTCAGTGGGTTCTGCCTTTTTAGAGCATTTGTTACTACAACTTCTGGGAAACTGGTTTATCTAAAATGCATATTCAGAGTTACCTTTATAAAGCAGCCAGTAGTCCTATTGTGAATATAACTTTATTCTAAGACCTAAAAATTTATTCTGTTATTCATGTAGCAGTACACATGTCTGGTTTGATCCAAAGCAATCTGCTTTTTAAATAAAATATTTGTACAACAGCTTCATTGTGGCTTTCCTACTGTTAAGTTGAAAATTGTTTACAATTAGGCTTTGTTCAAGACTATTAAGGAGATTGTTTTTTTCAATGCTATATAAACAAAACCAAATTGGTGTAGTACTTTGCACTGGATCACCAAATTGTGCTTACCCCTGAATAAGGAGAAGAAAAAGGAACACGCATTAATAAATAATAGATGTTGTATTATGCTAACACAGTTGACTCACTAAGACAATTTATGGATTAATTTGCATATGTTATGGTAGTCTCCTTAAGTCACTTCTTACCATAATCCAGAAAATTGGGTTCTATTTGAAAATTTGAGGGAGGATTCCATGGAATATTTTGCTTTCAGAAATGATTATTTACTGTTAGATATGATAGATGATTTATTCCATATAAAATATAGGGTCTAAAGCAGATAAAAGAAAATACAGTAATAAAATACATATGTGGTAAAGAATCAATATTCAGATAAATACAATGTCTTTACAGGATACCCCAGTCTGCTCAAAATTAACAGGTTCTTAGCTCAACTTCCTTAACTATAAATTTAGCAATTCTGCTCACAATGTATATATTTGCCCAGAAGGAAGTAGGACTATGCAATTTAGATCCCAGTGGGCTGTTTTTTCAAGTAGGGATCTAAGCCTAAGAGTGGATATAATATAAGGATTGTTTTTAATACTTGGATGAAAATCCTTTGCAGCCATTGACTGCCTGAAGTATGAAACCATAGACACGACAAAATGCTAAGTCTCCTTTGAGATGCTTTGCCATGCCTTTACTATAGTTGCCTTCAGCTATTGCTTGTATCTGGGTCTTTTTGCCTTCAGTCTTGTCTTCAGTAAGTGGACAGCATACTCTATTGGGTTATGATCAGGTTACTGACTTGGCCAATGTGGAACATCCCAGTTCTTTGCCTTGCGAAACAATCGGATTTCTTTTGCTATATGTTTTGGGTTGTTATCTATCCTCAATATGAAGCCACATCCTATCAGTTTTGCAGCATTTGGCTGAATATGAGCACAGTATAGCCCAGAATTCATCCTGCTACTTTTATCAGCAGTCAGGTCATCAATAAACACCATGACCCGGTTCCATTGGCGACCATACCTATGCCATAACACAGCCTCCACCATATATGATGGATGATTTATGCTTCAGATGAACTGTTCCTTTCCTTCTCCATAATTTTTTCTTTCCATCATTCTGGTACAAGTTAATCTTGCTATGGTGTCATAAGTCCAAAGAACTGGGTAGCCCTTAGGTATTTTCTGGCAAAGTCTAATCTGGCCTTTCTGTTCTTGAGCATTATCAGTGGTTTGCATTTTATTGTGAAGTCTCAGTATTTACATTTACATCAAGTCTCTTGACTGTAGACTATGACAATGACACGCCTACCTCCTCAAGAGTGTTCTTGACTTAACAAGTGAAAGAAACAATAACACGGGCCAAAAGTTTTGGTTATTCAATAGAATTAGATAAATGGCATAAATTGTGGGATAGAAATTGTAAATTAACAATGTCAACAGCATATAAGGAAAATGTTTTATAGGTGGCATTTACCACCAGTGAGATTAACAAAGATGTTTGAAAATTTGTCAGCTAAATGTTGGAAGTGTAATCAGATATCAGGTGCATATTATCATATGTGGTGGACATGCTCAAAGGGAAAAAAATACTGGACTAAAATACATACATGGTTAGAAAAAATGATAAAGCAACATATAGATTTGAAACCAGAAATATTTTTGTTGGGTATTTTACCAGAACAGTATAATAAAGGGGATACATATTTAATTTTACATGTGTTAATGGGAGCAAGAATTGTGTTTGCATAGCAATGGAAAAATGAAGAGATCCCTGCAGAGGAAAATGTTATAAAAATATTAAAATGTGCTGAGATGGATAGATTAACACTTAAAATAAAAGGAAGAAACAGAATATTTCTTAATATGGGACTTGTTTTACCAATGGCTAACTAACAGAAACAAGTTAGAAACTAAAAAGATTAAAAGGATAATTAATTATATACTGAAATTTTTTAAAGATGGATAAGCTAATCGTACTATTACTATGTGATTAATATTGATATGTACGAGGGTGAGTCAAAAAGTAATGCCATTTTCTTTAGGACAGGTATAATTACCAACACAGGAACATGTAGCATACATCAAAATGAAGCTGGTCCTCTGTGGATCACATCCCTACTTCTCAACATAGTCACCGTTTCTCTCAATAGCAATGTTCCACCTTTGAATGAGAGCATGTATCCCTGCTTTGTAAAATTTTGTTGACTGTTCTTTGAGTCACTTCTTCACTGAAGTTTTCACTTCCTCGTCACTGGAATGTTTGCCTCTCAAACCTTTCATGGGGCTGAAGAGATGATAGTCTGAAGGCGCTAAATCTGGTGAGTATGGAGGGTTTGAGAGGCAAACATTATTCCAGTGGCAAGGAAGTGAAAACTGCAGTGAAGAAGTGGCTCAAAGAACAGTCAACAAAATTTTACGAGACAGGGATACATGCTCTCATTCGAAGGTGGAACATTGCTATTGAGAGAAACAGTGACTGTTGAGAAGTAGGGATGTGATCCACAGAGGACCAGCTTCATTTTTATGTATGCTACATGTTCCTGTTGGTAATTATACCTGTCCTAAAGAAAATGGCATTACTTTTTGACTCACCCTCGTATATTACGATTATCATTATGATTGATTTGCTACTCAAAACTAATTGTACCGACAACACGTTGTTCATATATGTATATACCGTATTTTTCGGAGTCTAAGACACACCTTTTTCCTCCCTAAGAGGCTGAAAATTTGGGTGTGTCTTATACTCTGAATGTAGCTTTTTCAAAGCTTTTTTTTTCAGCCCTAACGAGGTGCTAATGATCTTCCCAGTTCTTACCGGCTTGCAGGCTTTTTCATAGTTACTCTCCTGAAGAATGCTTTTTCCAGCCCTAAGTCTTTGCAGGCTTTTTTTCATTGCTACTGGCTCCAAATAAGGTTTTTTTAACCCCTAACCAGGGGATAAAATAATGTGCTGAAGCTGACCAGACTAAGGACGCTAGCCAGATGAATACCTGGTAGGCAGATTTTTTCCCTTATTTTCCTCCCCAAAAACCAAGGTGTGTCTTATAATCCGGTGCGGCTTATACTCCAAAAAATACGTGTGTGTGTGTATGTGTGTGTGTAACATTTTTTGCTGATAAATGAAAATAAAGGGAGACTATTATAGATCTATTTCGAGCTATTTTGCTCTCGTCAGATAGCCATACCCTATGTGTGTGTGTGTGTGTGTGTGTGTGTGTGTGTGTGTGTGTGTGTATGTGTGTGTGTGTGTATGTGTGTGTGTGTGTGTTCTTGACTTGGCTAGCTGTTGCGAAAGGGTTATTCTTCACCCATGATAGAATTCTGTGGTCATTTGTTTTAGTTGTCTTCTGTGGTCTACCAGCCTTTTGGCTGAACCTACCATGTTTCCCCGAAAATAAGACCCTGTCTTATATTTTTTTCAAACCCTGAAATAAGCCCTTGGCCTTATTGCCATGCACTCAAAAGCCCGATTGGGCTTATTATCAGGATTCCAAATTATTGTTTTGGCCATTCCTTTTTCTTTTTTTTTCTTTTTTCTTTTTGCTCTCTCTCTAATGGGTTTGTTTTTTCAACCCAATGATGGGCTTTTTCACTTGCATAGATACCTTTTGGACCTTACATTGAGTGTTCCAGTGAATAGCTACCAAATGCAAATGTAACACTCAGAACCAATTCCAGATTTTTATCCACTTGATTTGTCATGGACTAACAAGGAAACAAGCCACAGCCGGCCATGAAACTGTTTGTCAGCCATTTGTCCTATCATTTATGAGCCACCAAAATTGTGTGTGTGTGTATTCAAATGGTTGTAATTCTTCACTGGTTAATGTCACACTTCTGTTAGACCCCTTGAATTAAAGATGAAAGTCTTCACTTTGTTCACATCTTGTTCACAAAGTGTTTCATTTCAAATTCAATGTGGTGATGTACAAAGGCCAAACGCCACAAAAGCTATCACTGTCACAATATATACCAACCTGGCTCTATACATCCTCTCATGATTATTGCATATGGTAGAAGCACCCACATTTGGCCAAGGAATCCAACTATTCAAATCTTGCTCTAGAATATATTGGCCATTACATTTGATAAATTTATCTTTAGTTGGGAGCAACTAAAGTAGCAAAAATGACATAGGGGATTTTTTAGAATAGCCTTAGTTAAGCAAGAGCATTATGACTGATGTAATAAACAATGTTTTAAGTATTTTGGCTCAACATGGGTAAATCCTATAGTGCCTAATAAAAGAAACATTTCCCCCTACTTCTCCATGTAAGACATACTGCAGAATATATAATTCACTCACAGATGAAGGTTCTGCTCAAACTGGAAGATTTTTCCATTGATTTCAAGGATAAGAACTGTCTTGTGGTAGGACCAAGAAAAATAGACTTACCTGGCAGCCAAGTTATGAATTTCTTGAAAGTATATTAGCTCTTGGATTATTAACATCAATCTTTATCATCCATCCATGCTAGGATACTACAGAATATCACACAAAATAGAACTGAGAAAAATCTAAAACAAAATAGTTTTCAGAAGTTACACTGAATTGTAATTATGAGAAATCCTGAATCTTTCAAACTAATTACAGGAGAAAATAAATAAAATAATTATTATTACAATAGCAGACAACTTATATTGTTGCCAAGAAAACAATGCAAGTATGACACTGTAGTCATACTCACATTGTTTCCTTGGCAATTATATAATTTTTTCCTCCTTTTTGCTTGGGTGGAATTTCCCATTTGTTTTTGCCCCTTTGGTACTAAATCCAACATAACATTTTGCAAACCTACAGGAAAAAAATTATTTGAAGTTTTTTATTTCTAATTTCCTACAGCTGGATTTTTTAGCAATGAAATGAATATTGCATTAACATTTCTTTGAAAAACAATGTCTACCAATGCACACATCCTTTTATATAAAAGAAGAATCAGAAATAACCAAGATTGGACCCACATTTGTCCCTCCAGAGAATGCTCAGCAGAATTGAGATAAAGCAGAGGAACATTAATTCATTTTATTTTTCTATTCAACCTAATACTCAGCATTTCCATTGTTCTGTGGGAATCTCCCATTCAGGTGCTCCATGGGGAGCGGGTAAACAAAATCAAGATGGTGACAGTGATCAGACCCCACTTTTAAAAAGTGCACTCCCACATGACAGATACTGAAAAGTAGTTGGTTATCACAGTTACCATCTTTTATTGTTTTAAATCCTCTCTGTGGATGTTGCTCCATTTCATTAAAGTAGATGAGATCTGCAGCATGAAGGGAATGTTTTTTTAAATTGAATCTTCCATTATCTGTGCAATTGTATTTGCAAAATTTTGATTGTATTCCTCCTCCAAGAACTTCATTAATGACAGAAATCAACACAACTTAGAAAAACGAGTTTTCTATTTATTTAAAAATAGGTTTGTTACTACATTGCAGTGACAGTAATTCTTACACTTACATTCTAATTTGTAAAAAAGGATTCCAAGTATTATTCATCAAAACCAACATAAGTGTTTCACGTAACAATAAAAGTTTCAATCAATATATACAAAAAGAAAGGGCACTGTTCATCCAGGTGAGAGACTGCACTTTATAGTATAATTAAGATTTCTAGGGAAATTAACCTTGAAAAAAACCTAAAGTTATTATAAAACATATTTGGGATTTACATATTGTACAAAACAAGTATAGTTTTAAATGTGTCAGTTTTAAAACTAAATGTTCCAAGACAATTTCCTTATATTGTTCTATTTTATATATTTCACATTTTAAGTGACAAATGTTTTACTTAAAAATAAAGTCATATGAACTGATTATTCAAATTTAACTTATTTTTCAGATTTTTTGCAGTGATGGTCCAAAAATGTAACAAATGTGTGACAACTTGTTTCTTTAGGTGTATGTCTAATACATGCCATCTGTGCAAGTGTACAAATTCTGTGCAAATATTTCATAAGTAATTTCTACAGAAAGCATTTTGTCAACAATTTATTTTCTATCACAGCAGTTTCTTGATGTGTTTATTTTAAAAAATTGTATTTTCTAAAAACTCAGTATTTCATATCTATGTAAAATAAGTCATTGCTTAATTTCTTTTTAACAGAAATATTTCCTAAAATTATAGAATGGGGCTTGGTTTTTGTAATTCCACAAATAATGCCATTAGTGTCTTCACTTCACCCTATCCCTTTTATATTCTTAAAAATCTATATTGAGTTGAATCCCATCATATCCCTCCAGAAGTGTAGACTCTTCTGCTAGTGGGAACTGTTCTGAAACATACATAACGGGCAAATTCAATATCTTACTTGCCCTTGCACAACATAAACCACTAATAAACCAACATCAGCACTTTCAAAAGTTTACAATAACATTAGATTTTTTTCTTTCAACCTTTCTGAAATTAAAGTTCTCTCTTCAAAGAGCTCTGAGCTGAAAACAAAAACATAAAAATGTTTTTCTATAGCCAATTGTAACTTAAATACAAATTGTGTAAAGGTAACACCTTAAAATGCAATACCAGTGATTTATATTAGAAATGATATTCAGACTTGGCCATCATATATGAAATGTACATCTTTTTTAAAATATAAACATATGTACATTATTTACAGTAGAAACTGAGCAGCCCTTTTATCAGATGAATCCTTAGGTCCAATTATATGAAGTGCAAGATTAACAGATACATGAAAATGTAGAAAAGCCCGATCCAGTCGGTTCCTGTTACATCTATGCAGGATTCCCACAACTGAACTGTTCACCTGAGGGGGTTTTGCAGATGGCGGGGAGGGGTCAAAGCATAGTCCTCTGTATGCCTCTTGACGCAAAGTGGAAATGCAAAGTGGACTTGGTTGTGCCCTAAACCTTCATTAGCTATAGTATATCAAGGGGAAGAGAGTTTATGTCAGAGAAGAGGTGACAATCTTTAGCTCCCTAGACCAACTCTCTTTACAGAAAGCAAAATTCAAGACCCTTGGTAAGGGGACTTTGATGGGTCCTTTGTAAATTTATTTAAGACTATTAAAGCTTGTGTAACTGAAATTCTAAATTGGTACTTCAAGAACATCTGTATTATAGCATGTGACAGATCTTTGTGTGTACACATATACACACCCATTTAAAAGCTGATATGTAATACATATAGAATGACTCTTATAGAATGTTTAACAAAGATACTTTAAAGTAATATACACTGATAAAATTGACAATATGGTACAAATCATACTATCAATTGCTCTTAGGTGCAAATGCACCTTAGAGCAATCAATTCAATATAGGAAGACAATTCTTTCCACACTTCACTATTTCTTACCAACAAAAATGATCATTGTTTTACATCTACTATTCGGCTGGTGATTATTATAACTGCTGGGAAACAAAACTCAAGCCTGGTAGTTTTATTATTAAATTTGGAATTTTTCAATTTTTAAAGTAAAAAACTGTTATTTTGAAATGAATGTGGAATGCTTTTCTATCAGACTATAGCATATTAACCATAGTTAACAATGAAATAATGGAGTAGCTAGCATTTTGAAACTAATGGTCCATGCTGTATCAGAATCCTTTTTAGGCTATATTAAACATTTGCTTTTATTATTGTCAAGTTTGTAAGATAATAACTTGTATGAATATCCATAAGTACCAAGAGATGATATGTACATAAATATTTATGCAAATGTGCCAAGAAATATATTTTTCTAAGGATAGTATAATATAATCCATAATACATTTTATTATAGATCATCACAAATTACCGAACCATGAATTATTGCTTATCTAGGTTCTAAATGAAAATTGTTTGTGTTGGTACAACAAGAATCTTGTAAATCAGTCAAACCAAATCAGTTAAAAAAATTGAAGTCAAGTCAAGCTTAATCTTATTTAGGGAAAGTAGCATAGCTACAGTGTTATAGATACTATTTTTTGAAGAAAATTCCCAAATAATATTAGAAAAAAGATAAAGTCAGTGGGGCCTCTTAGTACTACAATAAATTCTTTAGGAAAAGGAAAGCGTTACAAATAAGACTCTCAATTTTTGTCATTTGTAAAAAATTTACTTTTCAGGTCCTGTAATGATCATGTATATTATTCTTTGTCCCAAAAATTATACCAACATAAACATGCCAAGTGGGACATGATAAATGCAGTAGGACTACAACAATAATTTCCTATTTGGTTTGAACTTTCTATTATATGCCAGTGTGGATAATATCAGGAAATCAGGTAATTTAAACTTCCTACTTTCTGCGACAAAATCTTAAAATGTATAAATTAATGTTTTTCACTGTAAGTTGTAAAACGAGTTTTCTTTGTACACAATTTGTCGTGCTTTCATGGTTAATGCCTCCAATGTTACCAAGAATACACATTTTGTTTTGTTTTTAAACATGTAGAAAAGTCCATTCCCCTTAAAAATCAGTATTAAAATATGCATGTGTGATTCTTTAAAATATTAAAGAAAATAAACATACAAAGAGACCTCTGCCAGTATAATATGAAGATTGCCCAAAACATCACAATGTGGAACTATGAAGTGCTATGGAACTTTTTTTAAATGCCACATGATGACGACATTACTTTTTAAGTTAGGGAAACAAGTTTTTACATGATGTACATTTCTAAAAAATTCTTATAAAGATGGTTAGCTTAAAAGAAAGTGAAAAAAAATTACACTTTTAAGTTCTATGGTTAAACTACAAATATACTTTAAAGTTGGGTTGCCACATAATTGGCTGAGGTTCAAGATGAATATTAAATATATTTGCATTCCAAGCAAGCAACTTTCCTGCATCTGTGCTGAACTCTATTCAATTGAAATTTCCTTTGCACAGATTTGGCTGTGGTGACTAAAACTACCTACAATTCTCCAACTGTGTATAAGATCAAGCAGCTGATCAATACCACAATCTTTGGTAGTGCCAATAATCTATTTGGAGGAATGACACACTGAATACGGTGAAAACATAGAAGCTTAAGATTCCGATCCTTACTCTTCAAACTGAACTGTCAAAATTAATCATACCAAGCATCTTTGGAACAGGCAACACACTGCTGTACATCTGCATTTTTAGATAATGTATTTCCAAATAAAATCAAACAAAAATTAAATTGCCATCTTTTGCACATGTCCCATTTCCTGCAAGAATGTCAAAGTAAAAGTGTGGTTACATTTTTGTACCATACAACTGTTTTACTCTGTATTTTTAAATGGACTATGATTTTAAACAATAAAAATTGTATTAAGGTTTTAAAAGGGATAAAATAAGTAAATGTACCATAAACAAATAAATAACTGTTTTTTTCCCCATAGCAGTACATACAGCAATACATTCCCCTAAGTCATACAGTCATCATTTACAATAGACAACTTAAGGTTACTAAAGATGCACAAAATAATAGAATACAAGGCACAATCATAAAGTGGGATTTTCCTTTAGGATGGATATATTGACTGATGTCAGCTTGGTTAAGTATACTGTAAAAAGTGCAGAAAAACAATGTGCAATGAGAACACTGTATAAAATATGATTGCATAAAAATTGATTTGGCCTTTTTATCTTTAATAATGGAAAACAACTAATCTTCCCCTTAAAGTTTGACATTTAAAATTTTGTAATATTCTAGAGCAATCTAAAAAATCCTGAAAGAAAATTATGCCTGGGTAATTTTATGTTTACGTGCTTGTGTATATACTCAATACATACATACACGTCAACTTCCTTTGAAAATAATTTGTCAGTTTAACACAATTCATAGAAGCAATCGATCTGATCATAACATAAACTTCAGAGTCTCACACTTTTCCTGCAGCTTAACTGACCCTTTAATCAAATTATATTTTGTTTCAATATCTGTCAAAAGAGCCTACCAGTGCATTAACTGCTCTTATTACAATGTACCAGTAGAGGTAATATTCCAGAATAATGTATACTTTGAACAAGGAGTGATAAATATAACTGAAAATATCATGTTGCACTCATACTAAAAGTTTTTCTCTATTCTGGTTCTCAGTCTTTGGCACAATAAACAGAGATATGATTGGTACAAGAATGAAGGTCTGAAAAATTAGACATATTAGTCAAACTTTTTCCAATGTGGATATATATATATATATATATATATATATATTTATCTCTATATCTATATATGTGATCTCTCTCTCTTTCGGGCAGAACTTAGATAAAATGATCTGCCCTGTGTTTGTATAAAACTGTGCCCAATCACTATTGAATTAGTGGTACCTAATTAGCAAATTTGGTAATTTTGTTTTGTTCTCAATGGCATTTAGTGCCATACTCTATCGTCTTGCAAATACAGTTTCTACAATCTATACAAATGTACTGTACCTTGCTCATTCAAAAATAGGAGTTCTGTTCTCAATCTTTACATTAAAAATTCTACTATTCAAATAGAGGTTTATGTACTGCTCAAAATTACAGTAACATTTCTGGAAATCAAGAGTTTCATTTATACCAACTGAACATATGAATTGAAATGCATAACCTATTTAGAGAACAATAAATAGCAATGGTTTAAAATACATACTTCTTTCAAGAAATTTTCAGTTTGTTTTTGCTATATTTTATCATATTAGAACATATTCTCATCAGTAAATAGCAGCAGAAAGCAGATACCCCTAGGTCTATGAATTCCTCAACTGTACCTATTTATTAGCATTTTTAAATGCCAAAATTACCAACCAATCAGATTAGCCTTTGCTTTTTCAGTCAACTTTCGGACTCTGCCTCTGCTAGATGTTCCAAAAGTCAAAGAAGTGTCCTCAAACAACAGCTGTCTTTGTTCTTCTTCTGAATCATCTTCATTGTAAAAGGCTGTCCTCCTACCTTGGTTTCTAGTTCTCATATGAGGTTCAGAATCTTTAAATTCCTCAGTCTCTTCTTCAACAGGCTCATCTATCTTTTTCCTCCTGCTTCTTGTCTGAATTTTAGGATCAGGAGTAAAAGTAAGTTCAAGTTCTGGCTGATCTTCCTGTAGTTTTCTTTTAGGCTTTCTCCCACCACGCCCTTTTCTTTGTAACAAGTCTTCCTTCACATTATTTTCAGAGACAGAATTGCATGCAGTAGAAACAGAGGCTTCTTCTATTGTCAAATCTTTCCTAGTCTGGTTTCTGTGCTCCTCTGAATGTTTCTGTTCAGCAAGTAACAGGTTTTTTGGTTTCCTGCCTCTTTTCTTGTGCACCACTTCACATATATTGTTGGTCTCAATCTTGGGTTTCCGTCCAGGGCCCCTCTTAAGTACAGGTTTTGAAGATTGCTCCCCATGTCCATTTACTTGGATGCTTCCCAAGGCCAAAGCCATTGCATTATTCTTGCAATCTGCTATATAACAACAAAGTAATGTGTAAGTGACTCACAGCAGCCATTTTTAATAGCACAGACAACTTTCAAAGCCTTAATTAAATTTACAGGTTAAAATGTAGAATTGGTGTGATCAACCTGCTGAATCTATTGATCTATTTTTCAACATCATATGCGATCGACTAATTATAGCAAATGCAGCCCCTTGAGGGATGTGAAAGACCTGTATCTCTAACAGAAAGGTAAAGAGGAAAAGAGGGAGGATATTCAATGAGGAGCCCATTCGGTAGAGGAAGGTATCTGGTTCCTTGAAGCAAAATTGCATCAGGACACAAATGGCAGTATGACCCTGGATGTCTTGGTAGCCTTTGATATTAATGATCATATATATCCTTCTGTATCATCTGCAAAGGACTGGGAGAAGAAAGCACCATTTTGTAGTGTTTCTCCTTTCTGGTTGTTTCTGTTGTTGCATTTTGTTACTATATTTTTAATATATATATTACAAATAAACAATGAACAAACCAATGAAATTCAAACAAATTTACCTTGTGGATTGACCATAGCTGATTTTGGTTTACGTTTAATTTGTTTATTATCTTTTTCTAAATTTTCTCTTGCAGTATTATTCCTAGTGTTATGGATATAATTGGTTTGATTAGGAACTGGCAAAACATTCTGGTTCTTGGAATGTTTGGTAGAATTTTCTAGTACTATTAGACAAAAAAAGAGAGAGGGTAAGTTTTCATTAGAATCCAATACATATCTGCTCACTAATAAATTAATATTTTCAGTATGGAATACATATAAAGTCCGTACAGAAGTAAGATGCTGTTCTTCTTCCTCATCCTCTTTTCATAAGTTTTATTAAAGCTTTACTGTTGACACAATTACACTTTTATATTTCTGTAATGTTGTAGAATGTAGTATTTGGATTCAAAATAAGCAAATCCAGCTTCAAATCCAGCATTCTTGCTGTACCTGTCCTGAGCTCATACAGTATATGCAGGTTCAGGAAGAGATTACAGAGGCAGGGTCAGGTTGTTAGTGCCTCCTTAATTCAAATGTACAAGTTCAGGAAAATACCTCCTTTAAGAAACTGACAATGGGTACATAGTGCCCATAGTGCCCATAAAGAAATAATTAGTAACAACAGCAACAATAGAATGTCTAGTGTAGGCAAATAAACGTCCCAACCAAAACTATTTTAAAAATTCCTGATAAGCTTCTCTAAGTTATCACCTCCAAGAAAAACTCCCTTGTAACTGAACATTGTGAATACAACCATACACTACAAATTCTGATTCTATAATAGAAATCATGATAAGGCAAATTTAGAATTAAAATTATTTTATCAATTAGTTCACCTGTTTTTCCTGATGTAGCAGCACTGTTAGGTTTCAAAGTTACAGGCTTTGCACCAGAAGAAGTAGAAGGTTGTTCATTGGTAGTCGTTTCAGTTATCGCCCTAGTACTTCTTGTTCGGACCAAACTCGCAGAGTCAACTACCTTCCCATTCATCTGAGCTGCTATGTTTCTCAATAAAGTAGGACGTGTAGGCGCAGAAGAAGGTGTAGTGGCGAGCTCAGCTTTCAGTTGCGGTTTTATTAATCTTCGTTTCCTATCCGGACTAAAAATAGATGACAAGTCCAATAACTGATGCTATTTTATAGAGCAAAATAAAAACAATATTTATTTATTAATATTAATAATATGTTTTGGTCATCAACCAGTTTAATCCATGGGCAATTCCAGTGGAGATTTAATTCAGATGTGGTCTACTTTAGAACTTAGAATAACTTTACTCTCTCATGTTTTCCCTAGAATTCAAAATGCTCTCAAATATCCAAAAAGCTCAAATCCAAGTATATAAAGAACTACACAATATCTGGTTTAGAACTATGTTTGTCCCTCACCCTCACCCCAAAAAAACCTATCCTAATTGAATAGTTGGAAGATACTGAAAGATAGCTAACAGCAAATAGAAAGAATCATCTCCACTGTCGTTCCCTGTCTCTAGAATGCTCCATCTAAGGAGGGTTCCCGGGAATGTAATTCACAAGCTTAAGATGTTAAACTTTCCATGATAAGGCCTTTTATCCTTTCAATGCTGCGACTGAACATATTTTTAATCACTTGGGACAATTTCAGAACAATTCCATCTTCTAACTGAACTCTGCCACTCAAATATCTTAAAATATATTTACAACGGTGTCTGTATTTTGAGCTTTGTCTAGTCAATGGTCAGAAATGGTAGTTATGGTATGAAAGTCTAGTAATTAAGGCATCAGGCTAGAAACCAGGAAACTGTGAGTTCTAGTCCCACTTTAGGCATGGAAGCTGGCTGGGTGACTTTGGGTCCAGTCACTCTCTCAGTGACCTCACAGGGTTGTTGTGGGGAAAACAGGACGAAGAAGGAGTATTAGGTGTGTTCACTATCTTTACATTATTTTTATAAGCTATTCATAACAATAATAAACACAGGATAAAAAAATAAAAAATCATTGCTAAGGGAAAAGATCCCCTTCTACCCCTTAAAATCTCTACTATTATAGTGGTACCTAAATAAATAGAAAGGGGGCTGCACATGAATCTACTCAAGGAAATAAATTGGCATTGCACTTTTGAAACATTATATAGGGCTTCTAGAAAGTAAAATTAAAATACTGATACAACTCAGATACAATTGAAGGAACTGTATCGTACCTTGATGCAGCACTACTTGAAAGAGAACTGCTTCTACTTCTTTTACTCCTTTTCTTTTGAATTGTACTTCTTTTATGAAAGCGTAAGGCAGATTTGTAGTCAGATAAAATTGAACTAATGTGCTCCTCAAAGAAAGCAGACAGGCGTAGGCTCATACTATAAATCTATTTAAAAAATTAAACAAGAAATGATTATATAAATTTTGAATGGATGCATAAAATTTTAATTACTGCCTACAAAATTCTCTCTCTCACACACACACACACACACACAGAGATATAGAGATATATAGATATACACATACACACACACATCAATTATAAGTGAATTATATATATAATATATATATATATATAGACCAAATGGGCATATATGTACCTGGAAAATTCTCCAGAGTTCAAGAGATCCCTGTTATCTCTCTCCTACTCCAAACTTCCATGAACATAGCAAAACAGGCTGATGTTATTAATATCATGTGACATCCTCAAGCGACCCTTACAAACATCCTTACTATACAATTCAATACAATACAATATATGCTGTCAGAATGTTTTCAGTGATGAAAATGTGGGAGAGAAAGTTTATAAATAAAACACATACTAAGTCTTGCCCTATTTTCTAATTTAACTGTTTATATTTGTCAGTGCCGCATTAAACACTAACACACTAATATAAATTAAAAATCTACAGTATTCCAGTATATAGAATAATTTTGTATAAAGGAATTAATGTAAAATGATTCATGTAGCTATTAATAATTACTTATGTGCAATGTCAAAACATTCTCACCCTTAATGGTCCTACTAAAACCACAAGAAAGTGTTCAAACTTTATTTTGACAGTGCCAGAAGCACCAAGAATGACCACTCTAACCTATTTTACAGTTGCAGTAACTCATTTGAGTTTGCATAGTTTTTAATAGTTAACTATTGTCACTTAAGATCAAAACAGAGCATTTAAGGGCTTAACATTTCAATGTGAAACATTTCTGCATACCTCAATATTTTGACCTAATCACGTTCTAGAGTGTGCTAAAAATTAAGCTAATAAAACAAATGCTCTTTCCCACATTGGAAAATGAAGTGAAGGAAGTTAACTATCTATTTTTAAATCTCTCCTGTTTGCCCAATATTCATCTCTAAACAATCATAAATTCACACCATCAAGAAAAAAGAAAAAATGCAATAAGAGTATATATATATCTGTTTATTATAACAGAAAAGGAAATACTTTGGACTGATCTTGGCCATCTTGGGTCAACCTAACCATTGTATCTTGGAAGATGAAAATGCTTTTGGGTCTAGAGTTCTTTAATATTTTTTTTATCATTTGGCCCATGTGATGTTCCATATGACATCATTTTGAGCAGTCACATAACTGTTTTTACTGTATTATGCATTAAGCAGCTGACCCAAGCTAATCCGATTTTAATTTTTTGTGATGTCTAATTCAGAAGTAACTTCATACATATTAATTATACCAATTTAAATGAATTCAACATTGAAGATAAAGATAATGAAGCAATGTAGTTTCAGAAAATGAGTGAATATAAACAGAAAGCTTCTATCTCTGAAAAGAATGTGTACAAACTCACAAAACAGGCTCAGAAACTTTCACTATCAAATTTAGGACTATCTGAGCAGAACTTTTTTCCAGATTCTGGGAAGTTAAAAAATAAATCTTTACAAGAAGGAAAACATTTCCATTTTAATTATCAGAGATGACTCTTTGGATGAAAAGTTGCTTTTCTCTGATTCTATTAATATGGTCTCTTTGTTTTTCACATTTGGTAAGTGACTGCCCATGCTTCTTCTGAAAGTAACTCTGGCAGAAGCACTCAGCTACAGGCAAAAAACATCATGTAATATTATTCATAATTTTCATAGTACCATGTTCATCAATATTTAATGAAAAGACTGATGATTAATTTAGCTTCTGATTCAACTCTCCAAAAAATCATTTCTATAATATTCTGGGAGGGCCACATCATTCTATAGCAATACCCCTTCTATGTAAAATTTTACCTCCACAATCATTAGTACCATATTATTGCCCATGCCATCAAAATCTATTGCAAAACAAAGTATCAGAGAGATTTTAGAAGAGTCTGATTTTTAAATTAGTTGATGGCAATGCCCTGAACTAATTTCTATGGAATTTTATCCATACTTCATCCCTTGCCTCTAGCTTTTTGAAATATTTTCCCTGTGCTAGATTATTATGAAAGGAAAAAGTTTTATTTTTCAAAATCTTGCTCTAGAATCAGTTAACAAGTCAAATCCAAACTTGGATTGTAGAACTTCTCTATACTTCTGTTAGCCATATCAAAAATAACAAATATAATTAACATTCAGAGGAATAAACATATCCCATGGTGCAATATTAATACATTTTAGATATAAACTGTGAAGCCATACCCTTGATCTTTTGCATGGTGTATAAACTTTGGAATTGCTGAAAATCAGTCTGACATCTTTACATAGCTCTGTTGGCGATTCATAGTTTCCTGCTTCTAAGGTTTCTCGCACTGTTGCAAAATCCATTGGTGTATCAATAATGTCTCGGTAATCCTTTTAAAAAGCACAAATGTCAATAATTAATATCAAAAAATAAGATAATAAGAATAATGCAACAACACTCTTATTTAAAAGCTTTGTAAACATCACAAATCTTTAATCAAACCTTGCACGTCCAAGAGCAAAATCCACATGTAAAATACCTGATAATTCTTCAAATTTAAATATTTGTTGATTGCTTTAAAAAATAGGATAGTCATTGTTCTACTTCAATTTTTAAGAGGAATGTTTCAGTATAATGCTAAGGTTTTTCAATACTCACTGGATACTCAATAAGATCCACTGGTTGGCGAAAAGGTTCAGAATCTTCACACTGAAAAATCAGATTTAACAATTCCTGACACTGCCTCTTCCATGCCTGAATATCATATGACTGAGCTCTGTTACGCAGCCTTCTCTTTGGCTGATGATCCTGTAATGGCAATTTCAAACAGCTTTTATTATTGTTTTTGTTACTATCTTTGATTACATATTCCTTTGCTGAGATTCCAACTTATAATTATCCAAATTATTATAGAAGTTTTATAATTATTAAACACATAAATATGAGATATGAAAAGGAATAAATGGGGAGTAGGAAGGCATGTCATGCAGACTCAAAATCTGAGCTGACTCAACCAATTAAATCAGAAGAGATTTGATTTAGCCTAAAATTAACTCAGCTTTATTTGTGGTTTTACTAAGCCTCTCCATGTGATGTGATAGTTAACTGTTCCTTCTGAATGACATAGATTCTTTGGGGATACCATAAAAATATGCATTTGAGTTTCAGACATTGAGTGTGTGAAAAATCATATTTTTTCTTTAAAGAGAAGGCCTCACAACCTCTTTTGTAGCAGTTGGAAGGATTAAAATCTTGGTTGTTGGAACACTTGACTAAGACATCTTGGTCATGACTACAAAGTACTTGTAAGTAACTCCATATCAGATGTGGGCATAGGGCTGAACTTATTTATTAAATTTATATGACCTGTCTCATTCTGAAAAGTGACTCTGGCCAGCTGTTCTAAGAACTATGCTTTTAAACATGCTATTAAAGGACAGCATTCAGGGGATAATTATTAAATCCACAGATGACACAACACTGCAAGGACCAAATAACACCCTACAATAGAGAGAGAACATTAAAAAAAACCCAGCTTGAATATTGGACTAAAATAGGAAGAAAAGTCCTGCATTTGGGAAGAAAGGAAATCAAAGGCAGAAATAAAGTATAGAAACAGACAGTAGTACATATGAAAAAGATCTACATGTTCTGGTAGTTGAACATGAACCAAAAGTATGAACCAAACATTTTGCTATGGAAAATGCTATTTTGGATTGTATTAAAGAAGCACGGGGTCTAGATTACAAACTGTCCCACTGTACCATTCCTTCATTATATCCCTTGTGAGATATTGTGTGAAGTTCTGCATAAAAGAGACATCAATACACCTGAGCAAGTTTATGAAGACACTAGAAACCAAATCCTAGGAAGGATGATTAAATGAATTGAATAAAGTTCAGTCTAAAAAAGACAGAGATGTATGTTATTTTCTGTTGCCCCAGAGGGCAGAACCAGAACTAATGGATTGAAACTAGAAAAATACCTTGACTGTAAGACCCAAAGGTGCTTTTTCAAGAGGCAAATGGCCTTTTGGGGTGTTTTGTTTTAAGTTGCCTCTTGAAAAAGCACCTTTGGGACAAACATGACCTGGATGACTGAGAATCTCCATAGACACTTGACTGTAAGAGTTATAAACCAATGGAATAATTGGCCTTCCTGGGCATCTTCGAAGAGAAATATCAAAAGCAAGGGGGCAACCTCAGAAAACAAGAATCATTTGGAGTTCTGAAAATATCTTAAATGCTAGGATAATATAATTTGAAAGCCTATTAAAAGAACTCTCCTACACAACATATAGCAAGTGTAATTAAGGCAGAGTTACGTTTGGTCTCTGTTTATTGGGCACCTGACACTGGTTCACACTTCTATCCTTCCCTGGATTCATGAATCTTGTTCTGTAATAGCTCTGTTTACAGCCGTCCCTTAACAGTACTCGATTGCAGAACATATGACTTCAGCAACAGAGTGGTCAATGCCTGGAATGTACTACCTGATTCTGTGGTTTCTTCCCCTAATCCCCAAAACTTTAACCTTAAACTGTCCACTGTTGACCTCACCCCATTCCTAAGAGGTCTGTAAGGGGTGTGCATAAGCGCACCAACGTGCCTACCGTCCCTGTCCTAATGTCCCTTTTTAAAAATGTGTATCCTTTTCATGTATTCAAAATCATGTTTATACTTTTATCTGTTATCTTATATATGCTTGACAAAGAAAAAGAAAGAAAGAAAGAAAGAAAGAAAGAAAGAAAGAAAGAAAGAAAGAAAGAAAGAAAGAAAGAAAGAGAAAGAAAGAAAGAAAGAAAGAAAGAAAGAAAGAAAAGAAAATGTTCCCAAACTCTGTTTCACCAGGCAGAAGCTGCATCTGTTACAATGCCTTTGTGGAAGTCACACTGAGCAAGGATTAACTTCTGAGGTTACTTCTAATACTATTATCTTCTGTGCTCTTGGTACATAAAACTAGTCAAATGATTGAGATATGCAACGGGTGGGTTATTCATGGTATGCGAGTCCTACCATGTCAAATTTTATTTTATTTATTAATTTTTTTGCTGCCCATCTCCTCTACAAGGTGACCCTGGGCAGCTTACAAGTTATAAATGCACATTATCAAATCAGAAATACAGATTTAGAACAAAAGTTACCTTCCTCTTTCTAGTGGAAGTTCCTGGCATGTCAGCATCTTTCTCTTCTTCCTTTGGGCAACAAAATATCCATTATATGATGTAGAAACATTCAGCATTTGAAAAATATTTCACTTTGACACAACCTTATAGTTTCTTCTTAAATTTGTATCTAAGAATTATGTGCTTCTGCATTTTTATTGTGTGGTAAAATATACATGGCAACTGCACAACTAGAGATGTGAAGGCCTGGAAAAAAACCGGAAAAATTCGGGGAAAAACCGGGTTTTTTCCGTTTTTTTCCTGAAGTCTTTTTTGTTTTTTTCTGAAAAATTGGAAAAATTGAAAAAAAAACATTTTGGAATATTTTATTTTAACATGATGAATACAATATTTTAAGACAGGGTATTCAAAATATTTTCCAAATCATTTCTAAAAAAATGTATGATATCAGATTATCCTCACTGAGTGAGGATAAGCAAGCCCTAGGTAACAAACTGAACACTCCAATGCAAGAACAGTATGCATTTCTTCCTTTAGGACAGTGGTTCCCAACCTTTCTAATGCCGCGACCCCTTAATATAGTTCCTCATGTTGTCATGACCCCCAACCATAAAATTATTTTCGTTGCTACTTCATAACTGTAATTTTGCTACTGTTATGAATCGTAATGTAAATAATATGCAGGATATATTTTCATTGTTACAAATTGAACATAATTAAAGCATAGCGATTAATCACAAAAACAATATGTAATTATGCCAGATCAGAAATTCTCGGGCCAGTGTTTGCAAGAGCACAAGGAATATCATCTTCCACTGGATCCGACCCAGCTGTCCTCCTTCCTGCCGTTGTGCGCTGTGAAACTTAAGTGGTTGTTGGCTGCCCGTTCCCTCCCGTGACCCCCTTTCCCTTCAACACCAGCAGGAAGAAACCGCCACTGTGAGCAGGAGACGGGTGGCCACAGATGTCTTAAGCACCGCCTTGTACTCTCCAGCACGCAATCTTGCGATGCCCCGCCCCTTAGCTCGGCCGCCAGGCATCACAAATGCCTCTCACCGAATGGCACCTCTCCCGACCAATCAGAGGGCTCGGGCAAGTTGAGCCGATATGGCCAGGCTTGTGGCAGTGGGGGGGGGGAGCTGAGGATGCCAGGGCGACCCCTGGGAAATGGTCGTTCGACCCCCAAAGGGGTCCCGACCCCCAGGTTGGGAACCACTGCTTTAGGAGGTGCTGCTATTGTAACAAGAAAAAGGTTTCAGTTTTGCTTTTGCATGTTAGTGGGTGTGTTTGGTTTGTTCTGTCCTCTTCACTAGGCCTCAAAAGCATTGGAAGAAAATACAGAGCAACAATGTGCTGAATGAAGGGACTTATGAGAATGGGGTTTTTATTTTTATTTAATGTGGAGAAGAAATATGAAAAATTGTTACTTTTGGTTTTGAAAATTGTTTTGTGGAGGCTTTTTGGCTGTTCCACAAAAACTAGTAAGCAGTTCAGGAGATTGTTGCTCCCTTTGTTACAATTACAAATAAATATTATAAAAAAGTAAATTCTGTTTGTTATTATTGTTTGGCTACACTATACTTTTAATATGCTAGTTGTGATAATTTTATGCCAAGTCAAATTGTCCATAGTCATATTTTATGTTCCTAAAGTAACAGAATGACTTTGAATCTTAAAAAGACAAAAAAGCGCTAATGTACTTTTATATTTCTGTAATTAAATAAACAAAAATGAAAAAAACCCGGAGGTTTTTCCGAGCTTCAAAATTTCCGGAAATTTTACATTTCTATGCACAACCCATTGATTGTAATCCAATTATTGATTGTAATCCAGAAGCCATGATAAAATGGCTTCTGTCAATGCAATAGAATCTCCCCTCCCCTCCCCATCCATCCATCCAGCCATATGTCTAAATAGATGTCACATATTTTTGGAGAGAAAATATCACCGCACAATAAAATTCTGCGGTGATATTTTGATAGCACACATTTTGATATAGTTGGTTCTACTAGATTCAGCATTTCTCACTTCTCTGTATATATCAGGGGTGTCAAACTCTATTTCATTGAGGGCCGCATCAGGGTTGTGTTTGACCTCGGGGGGTCGGGGTGGGCGTGGCCGGCTCATCACTCATGTCTGGGGGCACCTGTGGTGGCCCAAGCACTCTGCCAGTGAAAACTGGCTCCCTAACCCAAGCTCCGTTTTCACTGGCAGAGGCTTGCAGGAGGCTGTCGCAGCCTAAAATGGAGCTCGCCAGGGCCACATGTGGCTCTCCCGAGCTCAGTTTTCATTGGCAGAGGCACCACGGGCCAGTCCTTCACAGTTTCCAGGGTGGTCCCGTGGGACAGATCTAAGCACCCCACGAGCTGGATCCGGCCCCTGGGCCTTGAGTTTAACACCCCTGATGTGTATGATGCCAGTGCTACAAAAGTACAAATTATACAATCCATTTTTCAAGGCTTAAGCAGAAAGGGGGGGAAAATGATAAAAACAGAACAAAAAAGCAAAGCAAAACATAATGGTTGCCATGATGTAAAAAAGATGTTGAGACTCTACAAAGAGTGCAGAAAAGAGCAACAAATTAGGGGACTGGAGGCGAACACATATAAAGAATGGTTGCTGGAATTGGGTATGTGTAGTTTAATGAAAAGAATGATTAAGGATGACACAATAGCAGTGTTCCAATATCTAAGAGGTTGCCACAACGAAGAGAGAGTCAAGCTATTCTCCAAAGCATCTGAAGGCAGGACAAGAAACAATGGATGGAAACTAATCAAGGAGAGAAGTAACCTAGAACTAAGGAGAAATTTCCTTACAGTTAGAAGAAATAATCAGTGGAACAACTTGCCTCCAGAAGTTGTGAATGCTCCAATACTGGAAGTTTTTAAGAAGAATTTGGACAACCATTTGTCTGAAATGGCATAGGGTTTCCTGCCTGAGAAGGGGGTTGGACTAAATGCCTACAAGATCCCTTCCAACTCTTTGATTCTAAAACAAGGAAATGTCTTCCTAAAGTTTCAACATGTGGATTCTGGAAACTAGTTTATGGCTAAAAATAATATGAATCTTCGGTACTAATCTAATTTTCTTTATACCATCATAAAGAATAATAAAGCAATAATTCATCTGCGATGATTGACTATGTGAAAATAATACTGTGAATATACAGGATCATAATAAACGTTCAGGTTTCTTCCAATTATAATCATATATAAACAAGCTCAATATTAACTCTGGGATTCTATAGGGCTAATTTTTTAAAAGTACATGACAAATTAAAGCCATTTCTGAGTTTTAAGTTTCTATATTTTTAAAAAACTATTTTAAAAATATGTATCAAAGTGTTATTTTAAAATTTGAGATTCTTACAAATGCCTGTACTGAGACTCAAAGTAATCACACACACACACACACACACACACATATATGCATATATATGCATATATATATGTGTGTGTGTGTGTGTGTGTGTGTGTGTGTGTGTGTGTGTGTGTATGTAATGTATATGTATATGTATATGTATATGTATATGTATATGTATATGTATATGTATAATATACATAACCCATTATGTATATATAAACCATATATATATATAATTTGTTTCAAAGTGATGTGGCCTTTGTGTACATTTATACTCTGTATTTGGAAATGGTAGGATTACAGATCAACTCTTTTTTTTTACTCTATTCTATCTGAAAGATAAGATTCTAAGAAATAAAATCAGTTTGCAAATAGAACCCCTAAGTCTCACATACTTGGGGATGTAATACAGGTTTTACCCACTTACCGCTTATCAACTACCTTGTGCAGCAACACAAGTTGCAGTGGCTCTGAAAATCATAACTTTGCAACCAAGACACACATTTACAACCTTTGCCAACTTTTGTCATATGTTCACCACTGCAGTCACTGACCCATTTTTTTTCTTTTTTTCCCACCTTGCATAAATTGTTTAGACAAGTGATCTCCTCCTGAGCTGCTTTTTTCCCCAGCACTTCTCCCAAAGGTGCTAAGTGCAAGTTAACAAGCTCAGCTCTGTAACCTTAATTAGCCACCTCACAGCTACTGCTTGTAAGATTTTAATCATGTCACAGCTTTGGCTTTTGTTTGCCTAGTAAAGGGTCTGTGTGTGAGCTAGGCAGACAGTTTCCTTTCTATGTGTATTTCTCATTGTGGCCTTATTCTCCTATAATCCCTTCCTCTCCAATTAATGTCAATACAAACATTAATTTCCTTCTTACTAATTATCCAAGCACTGCTATGAGCATTCCACACAGAAAGGTAACAGAAGGAAAGGAAAGCTGAAATAAAATCCTTAGCACAGTTGTGGTCATGGGACCTTCTGTCCCAGTCATAGTCCCTAAACTATCTGTACTCAGATTTGGCACAGCCATACATGTGAATAAGGACTGCATTTAAACTATTTACAGGTATTTATAAATGACAAATAACTGGCATTCTTATCTAAAGTTGTCTTCCCAATACAGATTTTATATTGCATTAAAATTTTGTAGTATAGATTGTTGCCTATGGTATTGTATTTTATTTCTATTGCCAGTACTAATTTTAGGTTGCAGTATTGGGCTGAAAAGCAGAATAGATTATACAATATTGAAACATTTCTTTAAAAATGTATTGTGTGTTGAATTAGCTTACCTCTTCTGAATCAGACAAGACTTTTTTCTTCATGGTATTGTAGAGTGGGATTATATCATAACAGGCCTGATCCCTGTTCAAAACAAACATTAGACATTAATGAACTTATCTGCATCCACTACTTTATATTTTTGCACTCCATTGTACTACAGCTTTAATCTATGTTTCAATAACGGATACATAACTGTTCCAACAGGAAGTTAATATATTTGCAACAGGGCACTGTTTGAGTTTGTACACAATCATCAAAAGACTCAGCCAAAGGAAAAGAAATCAAGTCTTCATGTTTTTTAAAATGTAACTGAATGGCAAGTACTAAGAATTATTACAAATCAGGCACAAAACAGTCATTCCAAGAGATATGATGCAATAAGTAATACTGAATGAAAAAAAAACAGTAACAACTGAGTTCTGGGCAAACATAGAAAGTTCCAGTAGCAAGAGACTCTTAATATTGCCAAAGATGCAAGAGTAATCAGGAATGATCTTCAAAAGTATTTGCTTAGCAAATGTGAATAGTAGCAATATTTGTCTTTGACAAACACTAAAAACAAACTAATCTTTTTTATATAATCTCTTTTAACAAAAAAGGAAACCTGTATGCATTTTAAGGGTAGAGGTCCTATGGAAACATATAAATTCATTCCTGGATTTAAGAAAGAATGGTGAAAGAAGCATTTGATTGACATGAAAACTTTTCAGCAAAAAAACCCCTAATTTTAAAAAAGCTATATTCAGAGATTTACCATTAAAAATTAAAGATAGAAATTAAAGATAGGAAAAAACTGTAGGAATTACTCTGAAAATTGTCCATAATTATGAAGATTAAAGTAAACAAAAAAATAAAGCAAAACAAAACAAAAGTAATCATTCCACTCTCTACTATGGAATGTTAGTAGTTGAAACCACTACTTGGTCAATCAGCTATTCTTCGTGTGGAGATATAATAAAATTCTTGATAATTTTTAACTTAAATAGAATGAAAGGTAGCTTATTCACAAGTTTGGATAATTTCATGTTTCATGCTACTGATGTGGATACACTGCCCAATATGTGGATCCTTAGTAAATACTTATACATTCAAGTCATACATGAAGTCTTTTGAGAACAATGAGTTTTAATCTCCAATAGCTACCTCCTGTGAGGAAATGAAACTACTTCAAAAGAGGAAGGGGAAAAACTCAGAAATTAATTCATTAGCATCTAATTATTCCTTATGTCCCAAACTACACTGATCATAATATGCACTCAGAGTTGAAGGCTTTGATGCCTTCAGAAGAGGAGATAAGGGAGACAGTTTCTCCACCTGAAGTTGACCTACTATTATCAACTTTTATTTAACCATAAATATTGAAAGCAGCTGGAATGCTGCAGGTGCGGTAGTAAAAGATGAACCAATTCCATTCAGTTGTGGAAAATGTGTGACATTCACTAATTCAAGACGCTCAAAAAATGCTTCATTAGGCAGCATCTTCATCCTTTACCAGAGGTGGTACTATTCATCCATGTGATGGATAGTATATTAAATAAAAGTGAAAAGAGCAATAATCATTATCTATCTGGGAGGAATACAGAGATGGGTTCAGAAAATTGTACTTTAAGAAAAGAAAAAGATACTGTGTGTCTTGATGAGTTAAGGGCCTGTGCTACACCAAAATCTGAATCTGCTGAGCCTAAGAAATTCAATGAAGAAGTTGTGACAGAACACTAACCTGTAACATCAAGACTACAAAAACATACTATTATAGCAATTCACACTAGATTTCTTAGTCTAAATATGTGATCTAGTTCAGTCTGTATCCATTCAGTGGTGGTGATGTAGTGGAATAATCTGTATAATAGTCTTGGTTATTGATTCTGAACAAGATAAAATAATTATTTGATTCTGCTACTATTAAAGAATCGAGGAAGTTTCTGAATAAATAGCATCTTGTTTTTTTCTCTTTCCTCTAATACTGAAGGAAAGGGGACATTTCTTGAAGCTCTAAATTTGACTGTGAGAGACAAATCTGGAGCAAAGAAGCCTTTGATTAAGGCCTGTGTGAATTATCTCAGTTTACCTGTCTGCAAGTGTTTCAAGTGCTAGTATACTCAAGGTATTCATCTGCATTCTCTCCTTTGTAAACATAAATATTATAAACTATAAATATGTAAAATATACATCTCCCACACAAATTAAAAATGTTAAATTATATTAAAATTTGTTCTTTGAACTTTATTAACTTACTTCATAAAGTGCAACAAAAGATCTGTGACAAATTTGGCAGACTTGACAATAGGACTTCCTGGTTCATTGAACGTCCGTGTATTATATTCTATATATCTAACTTCCCACATAAGGGAAGAAAGTCGCCTTTTAAATTAAACAAAAAACAGTATTACTACTTAAAATTCTACATTGTTGAAACTTAAAAAAAACAATTTTAGCTACTCATGATACAAATGTTTAATGAATTATTTTGTTTCCCTTTAATTACTAAAAACTTAGAATATAGCTACAGATTTATTTATATATTACAAAAACTAGGAAATCCAAGTAAAATGTAGCTATATGTTTTGACTTAGTGTTTTTATATTGTTCTTATTCCCGGAGACATACATCATTCATAGTTCCTAAAACATAAAAAGAATAAAATCTGAAAATAAAGTTTGCAAGAAAAACGTGCACAGGAAATACTATAAAGCTAATACCTGGCAAACTGAGAACCTTTCTCAGCACTCCTTACTAGCACTGATGATGTTACCTAGTTAGGGTAATGAAACGTCTGCAAGAAAACAAGCAAGCTCAGAGAGCACCAAGGACCCCTCATTTCAATCCGGAGCTACAAATATTCTACTTTATTGGTAAGAACATTGCCTATCTGAAGTGCCAGCACTAAAAGTATTCTCCTAGTAGCCAAAAGAATAAAATATATGTGCAAATATGAACAGCTTCAAGTGTTCTTGAATACTATTTGTTAAAATTCACAAAGTGCTTTAAAAGTAGCACTTCAAAAGGGACTTTTGAGATTGTGCAAAGCTGGTATAAAACAGTTTCCTGAAAATACTGTTAATGAAGTCTCTTAGGTAAATGACATTAGGTTGCTAAATAAAGTTAGAGAACAGAGCTTTCACTGCCTACTTTTTCAATTAATCATTTTTGTATCAACAGACTTTACCATTTAAAAGCATTGTTTACCATTTAGTAAAACATTATTTACTAAACCTTAACACAAAAACCAGTTTCAGGATAATAAACTGGCAATACAAATTAGTCTACCTAAGACATTTGGGAGGGAAACCAAATAAAAAGCAAATATAAAAATTATGGTCTTCACCAATTTTTGGAAAGTCATTAATGAGGAAATGCAACAGGCTTCCACAAGAATGAAATTCTAAAGCTTTAACACAGGGGTGTCAAACTTGTGTTGTCATGGCGTCGTCACGTGACGATCAGGACTATTTCCCCCTTCGAGGAGCTGGGGTAGGTGTGGCCAGCACGTGACACATCTGGCCCACAGGCCGCGAGTTTGACAACCCTGCTTTAACAGAATCACTGAAATAGCGTTCTTCCTACTATCAACTTTTAAGCAGTTTCAAAACATTGCTTTTAAGATCAATGGATACTAACAAAATCACATGGGGAAAAATTAAATACAAGGTCAAGAATACCCCTACATGATATTGTGATATCATATTATAGTAATAAATCTATGCTGTAGACCAGGGGTGTCAAACACATGACTCGCAGGCCAGATACGGCCCGCACAGGCCACGTCCACCCCAGCTCCACAAGGGCAAAAATAATCCTGAAACATCACTATACGGCCCGCAATGCAATCGGGTTTGACACTCTGCTTTAGACCAATAATAAATGTTTTAATGCATATAAAACAAGTGGCATAAACAAAGTTTGAATAAAATGAACTTTAGAACAAACCTGTAAAATCTATTTTCCAATCTCTGCTTAATTGTACTGAGATCAGTGGGGTATGCAACAACAGTGCAGTACATTGGATAAGCCTGGAAATCCACTGGTGCCACAAAAGCAGAAGCAATATCTACAATAAAATGTTCTTAGATTTCAGAAAAACAATGCTTTCACAAATATATAAACAAATGTATGTATGTTAAAGCAACAAGAGAATTAAACACAGCCAGATTTAGATTTTAGAACTATCTGATATAAGAAAAATATTTACTTGCCCACTATGGTGGCAGTATTCAGCCAACCTTGGTGATCCACAAGGCTGTGTTAGTATTGGATGGGACAAACTTCCAGGGATGAAGGTTAGATTAGGACATAGTACAGATCTTGGAAAAAGGAATTGCAAACAATTTCTTTCTAATGCCAAGAAAACTATATGGATATCTCCATGTAAGTTAGTGGAGTTAAATTTGATTTGAAAATGTTTGTACTGAAATATTCATTTTGGGGGGGGGGGGGGGGTTTGCGTGTGTTTGTGTATATTGCTTCTGCCATACTAAAATTATTACCTAAAGTCATCAGTTGATTTATTCCTGAAATTATTCTTTCACATTCATCATCACGAGTTCTGGAACCCCATTCTCCATCCAGAGGTTTGTATATTAAAGATCTGCTTTCAGTATTAGTTAAAGGAACACTAGTTCCAAGTTCCTCTGGAAACACAGCTGTAATAAAGCATGAGGTGTAATATAATTATTAATGCAAAAGTAAACAATTAAGAAAATGCAATGTTGTTAATACTGACCACAGTATTATCTCAACAAGAATAGCCATGTGTTAGAAATATTACAAATGCATTCAGCATATACATCTGTATTATCAAACCTCTGCCAGTAACATACAATTTAATCAAAACTTTTCATGTTAAAATAAAGGTGGGAGATGACTCTTTAAGAAGGAAAGATTAATACAGTCCATGTATTAAATTGCCTTTATTTATTAAATTTACATGGCTGCCATCTCCCTGTCCAAGGCAAATCTGAGCAGTTTACAATATAGTAAAAATGGAGATATAAAAACAATTTAAAATTGCATGCTTTCCCAGTCAAAATTACAATAAACTGTATTGTTGATATTCCACATCTATGCCATGAAAAATGTGGTGTTCCTATTAAAGGAAAACTCATAGACTGGAAAAGGGGAGTTTTAGGATGTATGTAGCCTTGAAGCTGGAAACTGTCCCTCCCTGCATTAAAATCTAAACTATGCTTTTTTTAACTAAAGCAACAACAAAGTTAAAAATGATGTAAAGCATGTTATTCAAATACACTTTTAAATATATATGTTTTACAAGGTATTGCAGGATGAAACATATACGAACAAATTATCTCAATATGAAATAAATATACTGTTAAACATTATTGCCAAAAACTTTGGCATCTGATGATAAGTACTGAGGACTTTGGATAAAGAGGTTAAAAACCTAGATCTTCCTAGAATAAGAAAGAGGATCTCTACCTTGTCAAGTCAATGGCTAAGCCTTCCAGATTTTGTCTGTTCTCTGCAGGATCTGATTGGCTTTACCCAAATCCAAACTTATTTTCCCATGGTTGAAGTAGAGATTGCCCAGTGTGTGGTTCCTGACAATGAACCACACCTGACTGTTTCTGGCTGAGCAAGTTTGTGTGTTTCTCTCTACTTGAAAATTTTCTCACTATGAGAAATCTACAGAAGCTCCCTACTTATTTCTCAATCAAGAATCGTGATGGATGGCCTCTAGTATATCAGAGAAGGTATACTCTGGGCAAAGCCTGGAGGAACTAGCAACTTACCTATTGGGGAAAATTTTTGGCAGTACCCCTTCCCCACTTGTGTAGAAAGTACACACAAATCCAATTACTCTCTAGAGAAAATGGGGAGCAATGGCTCCCTGTGTCCTCTCCAGAGAAATGACTATCAAAGTTTGAAATTTAAATAACATGCAAAGCTGTTATCCTACTGCTATGGCCCCACAGGAGCTGGATTTGATCCTTAGGCCAAATTCAGTTTATCATTTCTGACTAAAAGAGATCCTTAATAGCCTGAAGGATAATAATAGCAGACAAAAAAAGAAATGTAGTTCAGAAACATAATAGCAAAATTTCCCAACTTTAAATAATGTACTCTTTAGAACTTATAATGAATCACTGTTCCTTTATAACAACAGTTCCCACATTTCTACACATGAGATACTGAATTATGGATTCTTTCTGTAAAAATGTAGGAATTGTTTTAATTAGTGATCTATTTATGAACAGGTTTCTATGTTTCGTCATTATTTACCAAGGTAGATAGCCAATTTCCATCACAATTTTGTAACTGAAGAGACTATACTGATAGCAGCATAACAATTCTTTGTCATTTTCCAGCAACTAAATTGGGGAGGCTAATCAGATGATGTTATAAAGATAAAAACAATACAGGATGAGAATTTTTGGCTTAACCAATAAACCCAGCCCATTTATGTGTGGGTTTTCACACCTTTTAGGCAATTTACAAACCATACTAATCTAAACAAACAAAAAAGGGGCTTAACAGTTGAAATTGTTACTTTCTTCCTACTGCTTCTAAAGAGTTCACAATATTTTGGCCTAAGAACCTCAACAGTCCTGAAAACCAGAAGCATTAAACAAAATGCAATTACTGAATTTTCCCACAATTTTTCACTAACCAAAACTAGTTCTCTCTTCTTATAAAGTAAAATCAGCTTTCCAAATGATCACATCTGCACACATTAAGTTTTATATCCTCTTTCTGTACATCTAGGAGAAAGTAGGCACATACCATTGTTTGGTATAGGCTCCATATCCCATGGGCTCATTTTCTCAGTATCTCCATTGTCCCAACTTCAAGGAAAAAAAGATAAAAAAGCATTTTGAACAATGTTATTTATCTAAATATTTATTGATAATACATTTTCCCAATTTTAAACAGTAGATATCAATTATTTCAATGACATTCATTAGTTTACAATTAAATGTACTTGAATTTTAAAAATCTGAGAAATTAAATATTGCTGTATTGGCAACATACTAACCAGACATTGTAGCACTGAAACAAGCTGTCAGGATAATCAGGCTGAAGAGGTTCTTGACTTTCTATTGTTCCGAACCACCATGCATCATCAATTACTGATCTAAATCGATCACCTGGACAGGCATGCCAAACTATATAATTAATCAATTTTATATGCATCACTATTTTTAATACAGGTTTGACAACAATTGCATGAATAGGAAGATGTAGAATGCCGGCAATCTTTTAAGCAAAGATTCATACAATTAAAAACTCAAATGCACTATAAAGGTAAACTGAGTTGGCCCAGAAACATTATTTCAACAAACAAGAAAAATTTTCTAAGCACAGGAATCTCTGGGACTGAGGGTGATTGTGCCTATGCCATGACACTATTCTGCAACATGAATTACATATTAGAGACAATTTCTATGTTTGTGGCTTCTACCAGATGCCTATAAATAGAAGATAAGATACTATAAGTCTTTTTTTCATGTTGAGACTACACCCATACTCCTTTTTCATAATTTAAAATGCAAAGGAATAGAATAGCTTTATCTCTAAGTAAAAGAGGTAAAACAGGTTTTAAAAAACTGACAATAATTTGTTTGGGGTATAATTTTAGCATCAACAAGACAGATGAACAGCACCAATGGAAAAGTTATACTTAATTATTTTGCCATTACAGCTTTATTTTGCAACCATTCAAGCATATGATTGAATACCAATTTTCCCACTGATATTTTGTGCTTATACAAAAAGATAATAGTATAGTCCTACTAGTCAGTATACTGTACGCTACCAAAAAAACCTATTTTAATTCTGTGTAACATTTTCAAGCATGGGTACTTCTACTTTTGATTTATTAACTTAGGTTTTCAAAGCTTTTTAAAATATCCAAGAGTCCTATTTTTTTTCTTTGATCCAAACAAGGTTAGCATTTTATTTGTTAAAATGTTTATGAAATTTAAACAAAGATAAAACCAACTCAAATAAAGAAAAGTTGTAAAACTAAATTGAACACTGAGAACTATTCATGAAGAAACCACATAAGATTTTTTCGAGAACAACAGAAATGGGGCCAACCTCATAGGGTTGATGTTCCAAAGGGTGGGGGCCACAACAAAAAAGATCCTGCCAGATGGAACTCCTTAGTAGATAGGATACCCATCCTGCTCAACCTGATGGAATGGGCAGATGTAATAGGGAAGGGGCAGTCCTTCAAATAACCTATTCTCATGTTGTGATCGGGTTTAAAGATCAAAACCTTATGGAATTAATTTTTAAAAAGCAAGTTTTTTAACAGGCTGGGTGATTTTTCAGTATGAGAGAGAGTAAAGGAATAAGGAGAAAAAAGAAAGCTAAGTGGGGTCTCCAATGGCAGTGAAATCTGAATGCTATAAATTTTATGTCTGAAAATATTACACATTTGTACTACATATTCCAGATATGTATGGCAACAGACTGCTATTTCTAATCTAAGAACTACAACTGGAAACAAAAATATTATTCACTTGGGAATATAATGAAAATTCTTATGGCAAGCATTTCTCAAAATAGCAAGGATTTTTAATCTTGTTGTCTAAACTTCTAACACATGGAAGATTGTGAGGATCCAAACACATGGCAAAAGGGTATTGAAATCACAGGGAATTTTGACCATGAAATCACTGAAATGTATTCTAGAGCACCTACCTATATTCCATCTTCTGTGCTTTGCATCATCAAACTGCTGTCTTAAGACTAGGAAATCTATCACATCTGGCATATCATGATACCTAGAGATAATCAAAATGAAATAGTATGAAAAATGTGTTACCTATCATAACAAATACTTTGAAGAACTCATCCATTCAAAGACATATCAAGAAATAGTGGAACAATCTCAACTAATTTCCATTAGAGACTAAAGCACATGTTTGATAGTAAAGTTCAATGAAAAAGCAGCTAAATTTGTTGTTTTCTTGGGGGTGGGGGATAAAAGGAAAAACTATAGCTAACTTTTTACCATCTATCATTTCTCATCCAAAATTTGGCTAGAAGCCAGTTTTTCCCCCCAGTAAGAATTCCTTGTCTATAGATATCAACTCTAGGAAGAATAATGGCTTTTTCTGACTATTATCCTTTCCCTGATCAGTCATAAACCTGAGTTCTCAAGCCAGTTATTATTCTAATTCTATCCTCAGTTATACATTTTCAGCATAAAGATGGTCCACTATTAAGGAAAAGTTCTGTAGGTGAAATCTAATGTTGTACAAGTAGACACGTCTAGTCATGCAAGAATGGAAAATTCTGTCATTTCAGAGATTTTCATCCCCCAAAGCAGGAATATTGAGGGCTGCAGGAAGAACAGAAATCCATCCTGCTGAGAGTTCCCTCTGTATTGGGAGATAGGCATAGTAATTACAATTAAATTCTTAAAGCACATTTTAGACATTTGCTTTAATAAACAATGCTCTCAATTACACTTCTATTATCAACCAGTAATTGCCTGTATCCAATTCCGTCTATGCTAAACTGAGGGCTTGGCAATATTTTTAGGTGCTGTCTGCTGCTCCCCAAAATGATTCCATCCTGACCCCTCAAAGATTTCAGTAATCTCACCTGAGATTATACAAGACTTCAGCATTTTAAATAAAAATAAAAATATCTTTATTAAATGTGGAGATACCTGGAACCATTTAGGACAGGGGTGTCAAACTCAAGGCCCACAGGCCAAATCCTGCCCTGATGAGGTCAGATCCAGCCCACGCGGCCATCCTGGAAACTGTAAGGGGCCGGCCCACATCACTTCAGCCCGGCCCATGCCATACCGGCGGGCACTTCAGTGCCTGGCCAGTGGGGCGCTTATCACTCAGCCACTTTCCCTCTTTCTTCTCCCTGCTCCTCCTCCTCCTTCAGACAAAAGCTGCACTTTTCATCTGTCCATTGCAGCATAGCGCCCAGGATTTACTTTGACAGTGACGGGGCTTAGGGGATGGTCAATCCCCTTTCATGACACAGTGAAAGTGGAAGGCAATACCCCCCCACTAGACAGACCAACCTGGCAGGGGTGGGGTGGGAAACCAAGCGGCGCTGAAAGCAGCTGAAGGCACACCGGCTGTAGCTGCCCCGCCCCCTGCCTTACCTCACCTTATCCCATGGGATGAGCCTCCCACCCCCTGCAGACCCCTGGATTCCCTTCCCAACCCTGCCTGGCCCCCCACAAGCGATGTCAAGCTGGCCACACCCCCGGGCCATGCCCAGTCAGCCACGACCATCCTGGCCACACCCCTCCCCCCCCCCCCCCGAGGACAATCACAATGCTGAGCCAGCCCTCAATGAAATCGAGTTTGACACTCCTGATTTAGGAGTATTCTGGACACCATGCTGTTAACTTAAATAGATAATAAAATGTTTATCCCATTTAACTATCATAGCAAGATCAGATTCTCGTCCCAGTCTGTTTCCCAAATCTATCCTGGGGGGTTGAAATGCATTGGGGAATGGAGGGGAGGAAACAGAGGAATGGAAACTCTTTGTGTAATTAGATATTCTCAAATCTCCAAATCTACACCCCAAACTTACTATTTAAGCTCATTAAGTGAGATTAATTTCAGAAACACATTTTATTTTGAATATGCATAAAATGTGTTGCAAAAGTGTATACATGGGAGAGGGGGTGAGAGAGAAAGACAGAGAGACATATAAATAAAATTGTATATATGATCATGGATTTTTCTTACTTCATTGTAAATGATCCTCCGGTCAATTTACCCGTATCAGGGTCAAGGAAAGCAAGTTTAAGGCAGCAAAGTGTAGGCAACCCAACTTCGTATTTTATTCCAACTATTTTCATCAACTCTTGTTCCTAAAACAAAAATAAAAGTATCGATAATAATTTACCATGATTTTTAGGTGGAAAAAAAAGAAGGGGAGAGAAAAAGAAGAGATTCATGTAACTTACACTTCTGAATTAAACAGAAAAACCAAACTAATAGAGCAAGAGCAACTGGTGAACAGTATGTTCTATCCTCCCTTACTAGGAGGCTGCTGATCATTGTGTATGATATCACCACTATAACTTTGCTTAAAACCTAATCAAACATAAAATGGTATTTAAATATAATAAATATAAATTGAAGCAGGATAGTCTATGAACAGCTTCCTTATAAGAATATGCAAAATTTTCCATGATTAGGATGAAACACTTTTTAAAAAAAATTTGGCTTCATTTAAAGCATTCCGTGATATTCCAAGCATTCCGTGATATTCCAAGGGATCTAACTGCAGTGCTGTCTTCTGTCTAAAAACTGGAGCATAATCTTTTCTGTCTTTCCACCTAATACAGGACAGCATGTTCCTTGGCTTTGGCTGAATGGAATAAGTTTTGGAATCAGCAAGTCATTTTGCATATGAGCTATTGAGGGAGCCATTCCAGATCTGAAAGCTGTGGGTGAAAGACTTCAGAGAGCAAATAAGAATTCTGCAAGGGAATCAACACTTGCTTGCACTCAGTGTTGGTGCTCTGACTATTAGTATTGCTGAATATATGTTATCTACCTGAGGCAACTCCCCATATTGTTTATTTCAAGTATGGTTTCTCTTTTGATCTGGTTTTTTAAAAATGCAGTTCAGTGTGTGACTAGAACAAAAGATTCACCACTCTATCCCATCCTTTTGCTTTTCAACTTTGCTCCCTGTTGAATATTAAAATAACAGTTTCCTCCTGCCAGAAAACTTCCTCTCTCTAAATAAGGGCTGAGAGGTTATTGAGGAGAATTATGATACATACACATGCACAATTACACATAATCACAAAGCACAATCACACACATATCTACCTATAGTTTTAAATAGAAACTTGCCCATTTCAACCCACTCTTTTTCAGTTTAAGACTAGCTGGGAGTCTCCAACCTAATATTCTATTTTAAAAACACTCAAACCAGCCAGGCCTGAAAATAGACACGTAAGAGACACGGTCCTAGTAGGAGAACCAAATTATAATCTATTAATTAAGGGAAGGGCTTGGTTGCAGAACAAGATCCAGTTCTCCACATGTATAAAGAGGAGCCAGATGATAACTAAAAGCCAGGTCATGCTTGTCCAACTTCAAAATTCTATGGAATTCTATTTATCACCTGCTCAAGGACTACTTGTTTATTTGACAAGTGTCATGCTTGAACTTGTTATGTGGCCTTTTTCTGAAGTTCTATATCCTTTTCATTTTTCAGCTATTAAAAAAAATTCCTTCACTATGCAATGGTCAGTCCATGACTCAAAATTAGCTCTTTTTTGTGAAGTTAAAAGTTTTATTACACACAAATGCAGGTAAATAGGAAAGGGTTCTCTTCTGCATAGCGGCACTAATTGTCTCCCTCCTCCCGCTAATATTCTCATCCACCAAGCAGAAATTGTAGCATTTGGAGGTTTTAGCAGTCAGTCAGTTAATATGTTGCACTCCCCAACCCCCAACTGTAAATACATCTGCGACAGATGTTGCTGACTGTTTGCAATGCTTCGGTAATATATAGCAAGGCATGCCAAATTATATTAGCAGTGTGACAGAAATTCATTTTCTATCTGTCTATCTGGCAGCCCTGGAGAGTATAATCGAATAGAACACTAATCTTTTCTCACATTCTTTTTAATTAGTACTCGCATAAGACCAAGTATATAGGAAACAAATAGCCTCTATACAGTTTCTAAAGTAACAGTTTTCAAAAATGTTCCTAAAATAATCAGTATGCTCTATTTCTGCAATGTGACAGGCTGCTTGTTGCCATCATTTAATGAGGATCATGCAGGACATTAAGTGAGGACCTCATATGACCACAATGTCTAACTTCCTGCTGGCTTCCCCATTGACTTTGCTTATGGGAAGCCAGCAGGGAAGGTTGCAAATTGCAATCACATGACCACAGGGATGGTAAGTACAAAGTCGTCGTAACTGCCACTTGTTCAGTGCGTTTGCAAGAGTGGCCATTGAAAGTGGTCAGTAAATAAGGATGACTTGTAACTCTTGTACACTTGTAATAGGCCCATTATCTTACTGTTTTGACCTTTTAAACATGATAAAATAATCACCATTAAATGCAGTGGACTGTATGTGGAAGTATACATATAGCTAGATTTAAAGGATGAAACTATGTATGGCAGGAATGTCAAACTCAAGGCCCGGGGGCCAGATCTGGCCCGCAGGGTGCTTAGATCTGGCCCGCAGGGCCACCCTGGAACCAGCGAAGGACCGGCCTGCAGTACCTCTGCCAGCAAAAATGGAGCTCGGAAGGGCAGCCTTCCAGAGCTCCGTTTTCGCTGGCAGACGGTTGCAGGAGGCCATCCAGGTCGAAACGGAGCTTGGGAGCCAATGTTCCCTCTAAGCTGCGCGGCTGCGCGGCCGCGCACGTGATAAGAAAACACCACGCAGAAGTTTCCAACTGCCGCCAGGTGTTTTCTTATGTCAGAGGGAACATTGATCACCAGCCGATTGGGGTGGGTGGGGGTGGGGGAAAGGAGCCTTCAACGAAGAGAGTCAGAGGCTTTAACTCTTGCCTCCCCAGGTGGGCTCCGCTGCTAGGGAGAGGAGAGCGAGATCAAAGGCTGAAACGCCGCGCAGCAGTTTCCAACTGCAGCGCAGTGATTTTCAATGTTAGAAGGAACATTGTTGGGAGCCCGTTTTCACTGGCAGAGCGCTCAGGGTGCCACAGGCGCCCTCGAAATGAGTGACATCAAGCTGGCCATGCCCCCTGGCTATGCCGCCCCCCCCCCCAGGTAAAACACAACCCTGATGCGGCCCTCAATGAAATTGAGTTTGATACCCCTGAGGTAGGGTATCCATCTGTTAAATCTTAGTTCAGTAGGATTCATTCCCAAGTAAGAACCTATAAGATCTGAACTTTATATATACAAAAAATGTAAAAAGGAAAGAGCAAGGAGGACACATACCCGTAACTCCATCTTATGCCATGGCTGTTTTTTAGGATTAATGCTATATATTTTGTTTTTCTTTGCCATTAGAACATATGCTTCATGACCTTGCCGGAAATAGTAAACCTTCAGAAATTAAATATCACAGTTAATGCATGAAATACCTATAAATCTAAAAGAACTCTAACTGAAAGTATTCACCAAACCAGTTATTTTTCAATCTTTCAATTAAAAATAGTAACCTGTTGCCAATTAACTTTTAGAATGTTATAATCCTCAGTAGCATTTTATGAAAATACCTTTTGTTAAAAAGAATCTATTTGAAGCTTTGTTTAGTTTAAAGCAGCACATTTATGGCACGTTTTCATTAATAATATAACATAAAGCAGTTACTGTAAATTAACCAAGATTCAATTATCTGAGCATTTTGTACTTACATAGTTTTTACAATGCATTATGTTTATTAGCATACAAAACATCTGAAAGAAAATTATCCTAATGTGTGACCAGTGACTGATCAGAAGAGTTGATTGTCATATTTTACAATAATTAGAGCTACATGCAAGGATGAAAAAACAGTGTGTCTTCTTCCTTGGCTCCAAGTCATCACTCACATATAGGGGCATATGGGATTTACAAATATATCTAATGAAAATGTTTCTAAATTGTAGTATACACAGTAGTATATATTAGTCATTTCTATAACAACAAACCTATCTAATCAGCAAAACCAAAATGTCATTTTTTTTCATTATCAGCACAAAATCCAGAAGCAATTTCAAAATAAAAACAAAATTATATATATTCTCTTCTTTGGATGAGGCAATCAATTTAACCACCTCTACTTTTTCCCCTTGTTGAAAGTAATATTTCTCTTTACACTTATTAATCTTTGTAGACTGCCATAATTTATATTAACAAAATTCACTCTATTCTTTCAGATTTTTAACCTTAAAGGGAAAAACACTTTTTAAACATCCATTTTAAAACACTAAACTTTTATTTAAAAACACTTTTAAATCTCTTAGCTCCCTCTTGTGGTCAAAGAGTAGATTTTTTAAAATAAATCAGTTAATCCTGGCCAATGATAATTCATAAAAATCAGAAAGTTTAAGCCACTCACAACGAAACAATCCAAAACTATAGATTATTTAAAAGTAATAAAATAGAGCCACAACTTTCTGTCCTTATATTTCACCATCAAAGATACTTCGTAAGTCATAAAAACAAAGGGAACAGTTCCTTGTTAGTAGTTAAAGCAGCTTTGGTCTGGAAGAAACTTCCCCTAGACTGGTCAGTTGGCCATATTCATTGGAAATCTATGGTGGCTGATGTAATTAATTAAATTTGTGTTTAAAACTTGGAACATTGCCATTTCTCAATATCATTAATGTTATGGCAAGTTTTCAAAAAGGCACTCTTTTTTCAAAGGTGCACAGTCTTGCCTAATCAATGTGGAAAGTGCCTAGGATATATGAATTGAGTCTCCCTCAGGTCACCATCTCAACTGAGATTACCAGATTTAGCAATGATTGCCTATGGCTCCCTACTATTTCTTACATTCAACAGAAAGACAACTCAGTCTCTTTGGAGGGGTACAAAAAGCTGCCACCTCCTTCTTGGCAATTCTTCTTATTCATAATTCTTTCTTTAATTTATAGCCAGCTTTTTCATATGAAACTCGAAGTAGTTCATTCTAAGATTTCTCTTCACTTTCCCTACAACAGCAATATTGTGAGGTAGTTCAAGCTCTGAGACTGGGACTGGCTCAAGTCACCCAGCTGAGGGTAGACTTGAACCTAGGTCTCCTTGCTCACAGGTTATGATGCCAACCAAATTATAATTCTATAATTCTTACTCTACTTTTCTGTACAGTACTTGCGGGAGAGATACTCTGTGGGACCATCCAACAGGCAAGAAAAAAGGCCAAAAAAAAGATGCAGAATGAAATAAATGAGAGGGAAAACAGCTTGTTTTTGAGGAAAATACGTAACAGAGGAAAGAAAATGGGGTAGAAGGTAAATGGGGTAGAAGGTAAAAGGTATAGAAAAATCTAAATTAAGGAACAAATACCTAGTTTCCTCTCCAAATGAGAGTACAAGATGAATTAGTGAACAGCTACTATGTTAACAGTTGCATTAATTAATGACTCTTGTGTTTCAAAAATAGGGGGAGATATTAACTATAGCACAAATCTTTGTACAAAGAACTTGTTAACTTTTTATTTTAAAATGACCATCAAATTCTGCCTTATTTCAGGGTTTTAAAAAAAACCCTACTCTAAAGTATTTGACAGAGAGCGGGGAAGAGATTCTTACTTGGCACTTGAATAAACTGAAGATGAATGGGCAACTAAAGGTGATACATAAAAATGAAAGAAAAAGTAAGTACCTCATCTCCCATTTGTGGTACAAAAGGGCATCGTCGAGGAGCAGGATCTGTAATCCACACTGAAGGAAGCCACTCTTCTAATGTTAAGCCATTTTCGGTTAGCACTCCCATAGCCAACCTCTAAAGAAATATGTACATATATCTACATTAAACTCTAGAACTTGTTATGCAATTTTAAGGTTTGCTTAAGCTTAGCTATTCTCAAAAGCATTTGAATTCAGTTTTAGCAATACAGGAACAAACCTCAGATCTGCATATTTCTCTTTCCTATTCCAATACAATTATCAGCTACTCATGTAATGAACATGAAATATGTTTAATTTTTCATTGCAGCCCTACTGGAATAGGAAGGAAGGTATGCATGAGACTCATGCATATTAAAGCATCACAATCAATTTTCTATCAGCAAAATAGATAAATATGCCCATCACATGTGAACAGTGTTAAGTATTTGATAAAAATGTCAGCATCCTTCATGTTAATTGACTAATAACTAAGCATTTACTATAGTCCTTCTTTCTATAAAGAGGACAAGAGTTCACCTTGAGAGAACTATATCGAGGGGAAGAGATATATGGAGGAACTTTGCTAGTTCATGAACAGAATAAAAGAGCATATTAACAAACTCTACTCACCTTTCCTTATAGGCAGACTTTGAATCAAAGATCTTGCAAAATGTACACTCCTTAACTTGTAATTTTAATATATTAGCTATCTGGATAACTAAAATTATAATTCACATGCATTTACATTAGTGAGGAATAAGCATTATTGAAAAGAAGCATTTTAAATTAGTATTTTATAATTATAGTATAACCTTTTGTTTCCTTTCTTTCGGTTTCCTTTTCTTTGGAGATGATGGACCATCTTTATCTTCAATACCTTTTTTCCTTTCCTTTCTAATTTGTTTTTGTCTCTGTTTTTCAGGACCCTCTTCATCTTCTGAACTGCTCTCTACTTTCTTGGTCTTAATTTTAGGAACTTTCTTTGGTGGTTGCAAATTAATTCCAGCATCTGCTGTCCAGTCCGAGTAATCACTGGAATAATCACTAGAAGTGAAATAATTAATCAGTACATAGATATGCACTGATGTGCAAATTTAATATCCATCAGAAAAAGTATGTTTCAGTATGTTACTGAAAAACTAGCTAACCATATTAGGATGAAACAAGTAATTTTTGCCTTAGTTCTTCTGGAATTAGAATGCATTTAGATGAAAAGCACTGAACAAATGTTATTTGCAACTTCATACCGAACCATAAGGTATAAATGTAAGCATAAAACCAGATGGGCCAGAACTAAAATCATCAAAACAAGAATTACCTAAAAAATGTTAATTTGATGCTCCTAAACTCCTCAGATGCTCTAATTATTTATTACCACTCTACTCCAAGAAGGGAATTTTGAAGTCAGTATTGTCAAAAAGAAAACATTTTTTCATTCAATCTTTATTATGGTCCCGGACCAGCACAAGAAATGTTTAAATTATATGACATGCTGGTTTTTTTGAAGCAAAGATGAATGTGAAAAAGCAGGCTGTAATATAGCAGAGAAGACATTTTTCCCTAAAAAAATGTGTTCAAGTCCGCTGTCTGACAAAACAAATGTAACAAAATTAAAGGAAAAAGAGCCACTAGCAAAATTCCACAAACCTTTATGCAAAGTCCAAATGTTGCTATTTAATAGGTAGTTGCTAGTGTTTCCACTAAAATCAGTTACAGAAGAAACTATTAAAAACAGGCTGTATATTAAAAATGCACCGCTTCCGTGGTTCTTGAAAATGTTGTGTGGTTTCAGTGTTTCATTTATTCACGAAAGAACACTGTACACCATTTTTAGTAATGGGCAGTCTGTTTGTATCTCAGGGTTGTTTTAAACATTCTTAACCTGGGAACTGCCTGTATTTTTCAATGTGATTAATGAAAATGTAATGATATATCAACACTAAGTCCTAGAGAGATTGATATTCAGGAGAGTTTAATGGTGGCCCTTTCCTATCTGACAGAAGGTCATTCCAAAGGATCCTCCTATCTTCAAGGACCAAGGTAGACAGGAATGTGGCTGAAAGATCCCTGTACATGTACAGTTTTTTTATTTTTTTACTGGATTCTTTCTTCCATAAAGGTTTCTTAAACTCCTTGTTTTACATTTTTTACTCAAAGTATATTTTATGAATCGGAACAATTAGCATATATCTTCCCACTTAAATCTCCCATTTAAGTTTAAACAGCATAGTTCCTAATATTCAGTCACTTACCTAGAACTACCATCACTATGCCATGCTTTTCTTTCATCTTCTGATGTTCCACCACTGGCAACAACAATTTCTCCTTCCTAAGAACAATATAATATTTAGATATTTCTTCTGACATGCTAAGATTTTCTTTAAAAGTAATGAAGTACTTTTAATTTCTTTAATAAATGAACTAAGTACTTCTGATTAAGAATGCAGTTATTCAGTGACTTCATTTCACTCAATTTTGATGCCACTTTGGGTGGCTCACCAAAAAAAAAAAAACACAGTAAAATTGACCATGGTAAGTTTATTTAAAAAAAGTAACCACTAAACAACTTTCTTGAAAACGAAGATCTAACCACACACTGGCTCTTTAATTACTACCCACAGACTCACAACAGATAATTAGCTTATATAATTTATTTCCAAATATAATTAATATAGAAAAGCTGAAGTGGTTTGGAACCAGAGTATAGGAAAGGCTGCCTTCTTTGGTATAAATCTGGATATAACATACTGTAAACAGCCAGGGTTTGGTTACAACACGAAACACATAAAATGTCCATTTCAGGAGAAACACTTCCTATACTGTTTTTGAACCTGCAGTAGAATAGTACTGGAATTTTCAAATTATGATTTCTCTTTTATGTCATTTGGTATTTGCTTCTTTAGTTACAATATTTTTAGTTTAAATTACCATAACTGCCTGGCCAGTTATATGATCAATAAATAACTCTGCTAAAGGAAGTCATATTTTCCATGCATGGTATTAGGAAAACAAAGTGTCTCTGAACATTTACTAAAAAGCTCTTCCTGAAAAAGTTAAGTTACATTTAACATTTGTAATATATGAATAGATCTAGGAAAAACACCCATTTTTGGCTTTAAGAAAGGAGTGTCTAGTAACCTCAGGAATTATGATTTTTGCATGCAAACAACCTAGGACAGAAGTTCCAAACTTTCTGTTAATACACCTCCCTGTGATGTAATTTCAATGTATACACCTCCCCTAAAAATCCAGACACCAAAATGGGCAATGAAAACAATACAATAAAGCTTAATTTTAATAAAAGCATTAAAAATAAAAATCTTCACACCTCCCTGCAGCTCCCAAAGATAGGAACATCTCAGCTTGAGAAAGCCCGATCTACCGTATCAGAACTCAATAAATAGTCATGTTCATTTCATTTAAAATGAAACACAATATATCTCTTACCTCTGAGGAACTGCTTCCATTTTCATTGTTTTCATTTGGCCTGACAGTTTCCTCTAAGGCATATCTAGTTCGATAGTTATGTTGGTTGGCCTGTTGCTTTTTCGAATCACCAACATCCAACACATGATCATGTGAATTGTTCTAGAAACACACGAAATGATCATTAATCAGGACCATGAAAAACCTCTGTGAAACAGCTTACCAGTGGAAATAAAAAGGCTTTAGATAAACTAAGTTTGCTCTTCCTTATACATTCTGACATTAATATTACAATCTGAATGGCTGCTGATTAGAATTCACTAAACAACCCCCAAAAGACCAAAAATGCCAATATATCATAATAAATATCTGCAAATATACTGTATATAAAAATACATGTGATAAATTCCTTCTACAATTAAAAAAACCCCACCCTACTAGTGCTATAATTGTAGAACATTTTACAACTTTCTATTGTTTCAAATAGTTTGTCCATTTCTTAAACTTTAACTATAAATAAAAATGAAAATGATACTGCAGGTAATTGAAGGGTTTTTTTCTCCAACCTGACAGCAAAGATGTTTAAATCCTAAAGAGCTATTCAGGATCTTTCAACATTTTTCAGGCTGAAGAACTAAAAGAAAAGAAAATTCCTGGAACTCCTGACCAAACAGAAAAGTCCTCATGCTAGAAAACTACATTCAACTGAACTTTTTCTTGTTTTTGCCCTTGTTCTTCCAGGGAATCTCATCAAGTTCTTATGAACTCTCAGCTCTGTGGATCACAATTTGAAAATCCCCAGCTTCCATTAGTTAACTAAAGAGATGCAAACCAGTAACACATGAAAAAGGTTTTCACATAGGGCAAGAAGCACCCTCCTACTATAGGTTGTTTTCTCTTAATAACCATTTGTTCAGTCACCGTTATGATCGCACTGAATGGAACTGATGCTCACAATTATGACTGTTGCATGCATTTATAAGCACACCGTGTGCTTCAACTCCCCCCCCCACCCTATCTTCAGGGCAGCCGAAAGGCTATCTCTGCCTTTCGGCTGTGACCAGCACTGTCTTCCTGCCTCCTCCATGGCTAGGTCAGGCGAGCTGCCTTTGCCAGACAAGGCTCAGTCACCCTGCCAGACTTGCCATGTGCTCCCGGGGCCTAGATGCACATGGAGGAGGAAGCAGGAGGAAGAAGACAGTGAAGGTCAGTGAGGTGCAGCAGAGAGCAGCAATGAAAGAGTGCAGGGCAATCAAAAGGTGGGGGAGGGAAGGATAAGCCTGTGGGAAGAGTTGAAGCAGAGGGAGCACAGCTGGGCAGTGGAGCCTCATCTGTTAAGTGTTGCTCACTGGGCTCAGTTGGGGAGGTAACAGGACTGAGCAGCAATTTGTGCAGAGCAGAAGTATGAGGTCAAAGCTAGGCACATCCAGCCTGTCTACTTTCAAGTTTATGATACAGGTAATCCTCGATTTACAAACATTCTTTTAGTGATCGTTCAAAGACACAGTGGCACTGAAAAAAGTTACTTATGGCCGTTTTTCACACTTACAACCACTGCAGCATCCTTATGATCACATGATCAAAATTCAGATGCTTAGTAACTGACTCATTTATATGACAGTTGCAGTTCCTGGGATCATATGATCACCTTTTGCGACCATCTGACTAGCAAAGTCAATGGGAAAGCCAGATTCACTAACTTAACAACTGTACACTGCTTACTTTGGGCAAAGATGGTATCTTATTTTCTCTAGGAACATGACTTATAATGTGCTTTCTTCTCTCTTCTGCTCTGTATGTTCTTATTTCTTCTTCTCCCTTTGCTGTTCGCCATTCTTCTTGCCTACTGCAGGACAAAAAATCAAGCATTAAAGTTAATTTCAATGTATTAGAATTAGATGCATTATTCCAATTTTTGTATCAAGAGCCACACATTTACATCCCAATCTCTTTGAGAGTACACAGCTTCATAATAATATCCACATAAACCAAACAACAACAAGAGTTGCTTTACAATTCTAAAATATCATATTTTGTGTAATTCCCTCTAAATATAAAAACCTGTACCTATTAACCCTAAGTAAAGTGGTTGTGAAATCCTACCTATAACACTAAGTAGCACAAAATACATATTGGAGTCCTAAGCTGAACTAATCTTCTTCTCAAAGTACCCTTCTTGTTAGTCGAGAGAACTGGCCTATTAGAAATGAAAATACCAACATGGAAGCATTTATAATGTAACTTAACAAAACCAATATTAAAATTAATAATAATACAACGATCTCATCATACTAGCAACAGACTGTAGATATCAAAAAACAAGGGAGAAAGAACTGAGTCCTACGGCATCCAACAGAAGAGTCAATAACTCAGCCTCTCTTCCCTTATAATCACTGACTGGAACTATCCAATAAGGAGAAGAACCATTGTAGAACAATGCCTCTAAATCCCAGCTTTTGCAGGTGATCCAAAAGGAAACCATGAATGATGGTATCAAAGGCCACCTCCTTCAAAGGGGCATTGCCATTCTCGCACCAACCATAAGGAAAAACAGCCCTCTTTAGCCGTAAAAAAGAAAAGCCAAGTTATCTCAAAAGTATGAAAAAAATGCAGTGTAAAATGGCATGAAATCTACTTGCTCATTTCTTGCTAAAAAGAAGCTGGTAGCCTTGAAAGTGACTACTTCAGAAGCCAGCTGATGTGATAAGAAATGTACCATTTCCCTTACGATCTCATCAGAAGCCTAATCTTGGGTTCACACACATGCCCACTCAAATCCACTTTTTGCATTTCTCCACCAGCACTCTATTTCTTCTCCTGGAGTTCCAAGGAGTCATCCAGCATCAGCAAACATTAAGAAATTATTCAGGAACAATCACATCAAGACAATAGGTTACTTCTTGTGGTTAACCTAACAAATAACAAATTGCCTATTAAATTGCTGAGAAAGTTCCCAAGAGCTTATCATAATCCATCTAGATCCATCTGGCAAGTGGGGTGAACCAACTAAATTAGTCCCTTTCCCCTGCAGAGATCTTGGGCTTCAGTCAATCTATCTAGAACGACCTGACTACAAGAAACAAATACTTTCTGTATCATACCCATATTTTTGCATAACTGCACCAAGTCAAAAACAAAGTCTAATGTATAACTTTATTTAATGAATTTATAGACTGCTGATCTCATATACATGACTCTGGGTGGCTAACAATTAGTGTTAAAAAACACAATAAAAATAACCAGAAACATGTATAACTACTTAAATGTGTTGGGCCTAACTATCACGTGAGATAATACTGCTATCACCAAGCCAAGAAATCCTGGGCAGATTCAGATTGACCAATATTGCCCCTTTCCCCAATCAAGTTTTGGTTATACCTGCTCATGAAATCATGATCATAGTTTTAGCGATGGACCTGATGTTTGCCATCAAAACCTTGAGGGTAATTTATATACAAATATATCAGAAATCTGTCATTATTCATTTTTCTTTAGTTAAGTATCAACTTTTAATCAGAAATACCAATAGTGTAGAGGACATGATACTGATTTGCATTGATCAGTTTCCTGTCAGAACTCTAAATCAAGGAAGAGATAAGGCTAAGGAGAATTTTTTTAAAAAGGGAATAAAGATAAGTTAAAAGCTGATAGAAAATATAATCAGGAAAAAAGAAGAGAAGTAGTTATAAGAAAAGATTCAAATACTCAAGATCTATTCTGGACAAATAATGAAGAAGGCTAGAAACAAAATGTGGGCCATGTGATTCTTGCCTTCTTGAGCAAATGAGGTTATTAAATTTCACCGGGAACTATCCTCACACCAAACTGAAAAGAAAAGTATATTTGCAGCAATTGCTCTTAACCGAATATATTTCTTATCACTTGTTCGATGAAACCAAGCATAAAGCATACCATGAAATCTAGCATTAATTTTGTGCTTGTTAAACAGAATGCTTATCAAGACTTAAATTTAAGCCCAGAGAGAAAGAAATCAGATGACAGTTTACAGCATTATGGGCGGATTGGGGGAAAAAAATCTGCCTGGAAAATTGGAGAGCTGTGTTGTGCCCACATAAAGAAAGCATCACTGTTGCTCATAGTGCAAGCTTACAAATACAACGCCATTGGATACATTTTATTACCTGGATACTCCTGTTGATAATTCTGGTACCACAACCCTTCGACTCCATGCTACCAGATCCCGTTCAGTTGCTATTTCACTTCTTGGGGCATTGCTATGCATCTGGCGAACTCCTTCAATTTGTCCACTGCGTCTTAATCCCACATTTGGTGGTGAATGCACTTCTGAGGTAGAGTTTACTGAGCATACACAGAGAGAAAACAGAAATGAACATTTTTAAACATGTACTGACTAACCAAGAGCAAATTTAAAACTATTACTGAATACATTTTTGTGTGAACAAATTTCTTAATAAACACACACATATTTTATTATTGCAAATGATTTAAATGCCATTATTACTAGGCTAAAATATTATTTCCATGATAAAATCAAGTCAAATTAGATCAGTGTTTTTCAACCTTGGCAACTTTAAGACATGTGGACTTCAGAATTTCCCAGACAGCATGAATTTGGGAATTGAAGTCTATACATCTTAAAATTGCCAAAGTTAAAAAATACTGTATTAAACTATTAAAGTTAATGAAATGAGGATTTTTGTTTACCTCTGCCAATTCTATTTGTATTACTGTTTCCAGCTTCTCCAGACCGACGCTGATCTTGTTCTTGTTGAAGTCTCTGTATCATGCTATCCAAAGGACTAACTTGTTGACTCAAAACTTGATTCAGTCCTATTAAAAGTAGAATTTGGTTAATTTAAAATATATTTTTTACATTTAAAATGCATGTAGTCCATTAGAGTGCATAAAGTCTATAAGAGTTCAACTGTTAAAAACATTTATAATAATATTATAATAATAACAGAGTTGGAAGGGACCTTGGAGGTCTTCTAGTGCAACCCCCTGCCTAGGCAGGAAACCCTACACTACTTCAGACAGATGGTTATCCAACATCTTCTTAAAAACTTCCAGTGTTGGAGCATTCACAACTTCTGGAGGCAGGCTGTTCCACTGATTAATTGTTCTGTCAAGAAATTTCTCCTAAGTTCTAAGTTACTTCTCTCCTTGTTTAGTTTCCACCCATTGCTTCTTGTTCTACCCTCAGGTGCCTTGGAGAATAGCCTGACTCCCTCTTCTTTGTGGCAACCCCTGAGATATTGGAACACTGCTATCATGTCTCCCCTGGTCCTTCTTTTCATTAAACTAGACATACCCAGTTCCTGCAACCGTTCTTCATATGTTTTAGCCTTCAGTCCCCTAATCATTTTTGTTGCTCTTCTCTGCACTCTTTCTAGAGTCTCAACATCCTTTTTACATCGTGGCGACCAAAACTGAATGCAGTATTCCAAGTGTGGCCTTACCAAGGCATTATAAAGTGGTATTAACACTTCACGTGATATTGATTCTATCCCTCTGTTAATGCAGCCTAGAACTGTGTTGGCTTTTTTGGCAGCTGCTGCACACTGCTGGCTCATATTTGGCATGAACATTTTTATCATAATTCACTTAAAATTACACAATCCATATCAATTGAATTTATGCCCCCTAAAATTAACAGCACAGCTTCAACACCTGCATTTATATCTTTCTTAAGGTCATGCAAACAATGCAACTTGTTTTGTTACATGCTCATCTATATCAATAAGTAACAAATAGACCTTTTTACTCCTATGTTGGAATGATTCAGTTGAGTTCACAAAGACACAATAAACTAGATCTGAGTTCCTGATATAATTTGCAGTGTAATGTGTAATGGTTCAGATCTTCCACCTGTGAATTATCACAAATGAATAAATGATGTATAATTTCTAATCCTTTGTATCTTACATCCAAATAGGCTGTAGGCACTGTCTGAAACTGAAGTTCTATGAAACCTTGTTTCAGTAAATGGCATGCAAGTCTGTAAATAAAATTACATTTCTTTTCCATCTTTAAGAAATCAGTACCAATTGGGCATATTAAGCTTGTACACATGCTCTTTATATATATTTAACAAAAAATACCAGTAATTAATCTCTCAATAACATATGCTAATTTATATCATTCAACAGGTTCTGATCTAGTGAAAATTGTGAAAAAAGTGTAAAATAGTTTTAGACACAAATTCACCCATCCACTACTATGTTCATTTTTTGATATGTCAAAATGTTAATGAATCAAGTACTTGTTATTTACACACTGGAGAAAATGAACACAATTCCCTCAAAACTTCCTCTTTAATACCGCTAAAGTAATATTTATTAACATCAATTGTGTTAATTTTCTCTTTCAAAAACTGTGGAAGTGATTATGAATAAGAAACTTGCCATTTTTTCAGTGACCCATTTAGAAATGCAAAGAAGCCTGGAAAAATAGATTGGAATTTATCACTAACTGATCTTCAGATGATTAACTGGAGGGACAAGCAAACAAAATCTCACCTATGACACCATTCCTCTTATTTCTTTCTTTCTTTGCAAAAAATAAATAAATGCAGGAATAAACTCAGAAGTAAAAACAAGGTGATTTAACGGTTAAAGACACTGAGCCTGCCAGCTGGAAAGTGCCGCACAAGGGGTGAGCTCTCATTACTTGCCCCAACTCCTGCCCACCAAGCAGTTCAAAAGCAAACAAATGATAAACAGGTACTACTTTGGTGGGAAGGTAACAATTTTTCGTGCACCTTGGTGTATAGTCATGCTGCCCAGATGACCATGGAAGTGCCTTCAGACAACTCTAGCTCCTTCTGGTAAGAAAGAAAGATGAGCACTCCCCCCCCCCTAGAATCAGACTGGACAGGGGAAACCTCTACCTTTATTCTTATGCCTTTGGAACTGAAGCTGGTAAGAATGCTAAAAAGCCCCTCTCAAAAATCCTGGAAAACAGTAAGGTACCATACAAAGTTAGAAGTTGTACATACCTGATGAAGTTACCCCCATCTGAGGGATAAGCTGCTCTTCTCTACAGTTTTCACGTCCTGGAACTAATCTCTGAAATCTTGCTGGATGAGGGTTACCATCAACATCAACCAAAAATGGAGGTGGCATGAGATGTGGTGCCTGTTGTGTCTGCTCATCCAATACAAAATTATTGGCATCACGAATGAGAGGCCGATAATCACTGTGAAAGAACATCTGATCTGCTATCTGTAATAAAAATACATTTTTTAGAATTATAGACTATATGTAATTGAAAGAAAGTTTAACAAAGTATATTTGTGAATCAACATCAAGTTACATATTGCTAAAGTAAACTTTTCTAGATAACTTTCTTTTGTAAAAACCAAATCTAGTTAAGATTTAAGAAATGATTAAATATAGATTGCCATCAGTTCAAAAAACCGCTAATTATAGTAGAGCAGCTAAATTAATTAATTACACAGTTCTTTTATAAAACAGTTTTTAAAGTTGAAATTATATATTTGAGAGCCATGGTCTTCAAAGACAATGAGAAATGGTTCTGCACAGGGACACATAAATAAATACTTATTAATTATCCATAAGGATGTAGACTTGGTTAGTAGCAAAATTTGTTACTAGTGAGCTCCTTTTTCACATCTTTGTTAGCATCTTATTTTATAATGGAATAATGATATAGCTGTACATTTAAAAAAATTACATTAAAAAAGTATTTCTAGCAAGAAAAATATGACAAATTGATATAAGTGATATAATAGATCTTAGTAACAAGTAATTTTACACCTACTAGTGTAGATGAATTGCAATTACTTATCATTTTTCAAAGTTTCAATATAATTACAGGTAAGATTAGCTCCCTAAAAATGTTTTTGTAATTCAGAGTTGGCATATTTAAATAATGACAATCAAATAGAAGTTTTTAAATTTTGGTTAGTGCTATGCTATTACAGGTGCATTAGTTATCCTAGGGAATTAGAGGGATCGCCAACAAAAGAAATTCAAGCTCTGTTACAACCTGTTTTCCATAGTTGCAAACTTTTTGAGCAAAATGGAGTTTCTAAATTATTGTTTTTACTTTTATAGATGTAGACATTTTGAATTAACTATACCATTAAAAAGAAATCAATAAATAAAAGTTCAGTTTCCAAATAAGGGGAAATGACATTTCATTTACAAGAATGTGATCTTTTTATAACAAAGGTTAAAAACAGTTTGAAATTTTTGAAATCCTCTGGGTATAACACATTCAGATAATTCTTCATAAACTGAGGGCAGAAGAGAGATCCTGATGAGCCGAGGTGGCGCAGCGGTTAGAGGCAGTACTGCAGGCCACTTTAGCTGACTGTGATCTGCAGGTCAGCAGTTCAAATCTCACCAGCTCAAGGTTGACTCAGCATTCCATCCTTCCGAGGTATGTAAAATGAGGACCCAGATTGTTGGGGGCAATATAAACATACATTGCTTACTGGTGTAAACCGCTTAGAGAGTGCTTGCACTGTGAGGCGGTATATAAATCTCACAATAAATAAATAAATAAATAAATAAATAAATAAATAAATAAATAAATAAATAAATAAATAAATAAATAAATAAATAAATAAATAAATAAATAAATAAATAAATAAATAAATAAATAAATAAATAAATAAATAAATAAATAAATAAATAAATATTGATTCTTTTTTTGGAATCAAGTTGGAAGGATTTTGTAATTGGGATTTCCATGTTTGCATATTTTTTGCTCCTTTAGAGAAACTGAGAATCCACAGTGTCAGTCAAACTGGAACTCAGAGGATGTTTGGATTTAGAATTGGAACCTGATTCTTCCAATCATCTTATTTCTGCATGGAGAAGATAGTTCAGTTTGTGAAAATATTTAAAAATCTTAATGTTTTTTGAAACTGTCCTAAAATATCATTAGTAATTCCTTTCTTTATAGTTTGAAGGCACTACAGGCAGTCCTTGACTTATGACCACTTAGCATTCAAAATTATGACAGTACTGAAAAAAAACAGACTTATGCCCCATGCCTAAAGTTATAGACATTACAGCATGCCTGCAGTCACGTGATCAAAATTCCAGTGCTTGGCAGCCTGCTAACACTTATGACCTCAGGGGCACTGCAATTCCCACCACCCACCTCTTTCCCCCGATCAATTCTTTTGGCTGCCTTGCACAGTGGCACTCAGCAACAGCAGCACTTGAGCTGAAATAGAGGCCTGGGGGTGATGGCAGCTGGCTGAGTCCGCTGAAGGCCATGGGATTCTATTTCAGGTCCATCCTAGCTGCTGCCACCAGTGTTATTGTGCAAGTCAATCAGAAAGACATAGATCAGGGGGAGAGGAATGGAAAGTTGCATGGTCCCTGAAGTTGTAAATGCTGCTGGACTGAGTGAACAGCTATGGTTTCCTGGGGAACACCAGCTTTGGGTTGGGCTGGAGCAGCTGAGGGCTCCCAGGGGCACACTAAAACATCCCAACTCACACACAATCTGGAAACCCCTGTGCTCCTTACCTGGGACTCCTGGGACTTAAAGACCTATAATTTTGTTTAACAGCAGCAGCCAGGAGTGCTGGAATTTTGATTGCTAAGCAATGCAGTCATAAGACATCCCACTTTATGATCCCTTTGCTTAGCAACCAAAATTATGCTGTGGTTACAAATTGAGGGCTCCATGTATCTTTGCAAAAGAAAGGCTATCTCAGAAATTCTTACCTGATCCAAAAACTTCCCAATTTTGCTCTGAATCAGGCTAGTTTTTAAAGCAACCTCAGAAAAGGAAAAATGTATTTATTATCAGAGCCACTTTGGTCTAGTGTTAAGGCATCAGGCTAAAAAGTAGGAGACTGTGAGTTCAGGTTCTGCCTTAGCCATGAAAGGCAGCTGGGTGACTTTGGGCCAATCACACTCTCTTAACCAATTCACCTCATAAGGTTGTTGTTGTAGGGGAAATAGGAGGAGAAAGGTGTGTTGGATATGTTCACCACCCTGAATTATCTGTAAAAATAATAAATGGGATACAAGCAAACACATTTTCATATATGGTGACTATTATAATTTTTTTTTAAATGGCATGAACCGCTTTTTCAATATTCTGACATTTTGATAGGCATGAGAAATGATATTCCTGAATTTAGATATAACCAAAGACTCATCCATATTAGTTAAGCAGGTAAGATCTCTGTTCATAGCAAAGTGGGGATTAAATTACTCACTACAAAGCACTTAAAACTATCTTTTGTTTCAAATTACAGGTATAAACTTCATGAAACAATAAAACTGTTTTATGAGGATTCTAATACATTCTCTGCTTTCTTGTTAAGAAATTCCTGAAGCAGCTTTTTCATATCAGAACAACTGGACAGGTCAGAGCATGCAGTGATTTTCTTTTCAAAAGATGAATACAGAAAAACAGATGAAAAAGGAATAGTGAAGTATTTTGAGAAAAGGAAGGGGGGAGATAGGATGGGACAAGTAATAGGAATGTTCTTAAAATTTGCACCAAAGTGCAGAAAATATATTCAATATGAACCAAAAGTAGAGCAAGATATGAAAAAACTTTTCTGTGTGTGGAGATCAGAGAGAAAATAACGTTTTTTCCTTTTCTATACTTAAAGAGCCTTTGAGTGGTCCAATCAATGAAACAGAAAAAAGGAATGATTGTAAACACAGGTAGGGTGAAAAGTGCCTGAATTCACAGTTCATTTGAGATGATGAAAGTGAAGTTTAAAAATGTGCCCTGAATAGTTTTAAGTACCTGAAACTGGAGTAGGTAATCTCTGCACTTCCATATTTTTTGGACTACAATTTATCAAATTCCTAGACTTCAGGCAAGATAGTTGACATTAATTAGAATTTTATTCCCAAACATTTGAAAGACATTAAGTTGCCCAACTCCAGCCTAGAATTTCCCTAAAAGTAATGACTAAGCATTCCTGTAATAGTAGATTAAATCTAATATTTATTATTCAATATTATATAACAAAAGAATTTTGAGATGTCAGGTGGAACTTCAGAAGCATATTTCTGAGCCATTAATTTAAAAAAGAAAAACCTAAGATTTAATTTGTAATGGAACAGAATCTGAATGTAACTTTCATTCATACTGGGAATCCATACAGCTTGTATCTCTTATGTAAAAATTACAAATTAAACTGTTTCTTGTACAATACCTTATCATATTTGCTACTGGAACCAAATCCAAATATTAAGAGGTGCCCATGGGAATCTGTACATGCAAAATGCTGGCCATCAGGAGAGCACTTGCAGTCAAACACAGCCCCGTGTCCTTGTCCTTCAATCTGAAATACAGCAGCACACAAATTAGTACTAAGTACCAGAAATCTATCCCATTTTCAAAATGTGACACAACCTATTAAAAAGAATCCTATTAAATAGAAACAATCAATATATCATTCATTTTTATTTGTAAATGAAATCAAGTTCCCAGAATCAGGAAACTATGTTTATATTTGATTATGTTCTTGATAGTGTAAGAAACCTGAAAATTAATTAACTATAAAGAAGACTCATCAAATTAACTTCTGACCAAACATATCTCACTAAACTTATTTTAAAGTAAACATGTTTAGAATCAGGCTATTTATGGTAATTCATTATTAAAAGAAGAAGCTGTAAAAGGGGAAGTTCCATCCTTGATTAATAGAACTTTGAATGGGACAATTTGTTGTGGCCATCTTGCCACAGTCATCTCACCATGGCCAACTTGCTGCGGGCAAGTCGCCATGGCCAACTCACCACTGGATAACTCACCACGATAAATGTTATCTGCTCTTGTTTCTTTGACATTATTTTAATTTTTGTCAATGGAAATAATGTTGAAAGAACAGTGATGGATAACAGTTATCCTTCGTGGAATTGTTCCTTGCAAGGTGACTGCAATGAGCTGTTCCACAGTTAGTTGGCCATAGTAAGATGGCCACAGCGAGTTGTCCTAGACCTAGAAGAACTGTTGCCTATTTCTTATTTTGTTTTTGTATACTTGAATGAAAACTCTATCCAGAATTCAATTATTAATAGCAATTTGCCTTTCTGGTAAAACAAAACAAAACATGGAATTCTGTATAATTTACTCCTGCCCAGTATTTCCAGTGAGATGGTACGTACATAGCTGAACTAGTTGCTTATTCAGTTTAATACAAGTTCTATATTTGACTGCTTGCAACCCATCTAAAGAACTCCAAATATTTTAAAAAGAATTTTACCTGATACCTGATTTTCTGTTTTCCACTTCCATTAATCCAGAACAAATGGGTTTTTGTTTTTCCCTGTAACCTGTCAATCAAGCACAGGTGACCAATCACCACTCTGAACTTTCATACCCTACTAATATTCCTAGTTGCCAATAATTTTGGTAGCAGTAAGCAAATATTTGTTCCGCCTATCTGTGGAAAGGCTATGAAAAGCAGAAATGCACGTAAAGGGAGTAAAATTTTCCTTCTACAAATCTAATCAAGTGAGCATTAAAATCCCAGGGGGGGAAATGATAAGGAATCCTTTGTCTTACTATGAAGTTAAGGTCCTGACAAAATAAACTGTACTAGGTTATATATTACGTCAGATCCAGGTAGTCTACTAAAACCTCATGATTTTAATGCTAGATTATATCTGAATATATAGAAGTTTGCAACAAAGTTAAGTGTGCTTCAAAGTTAACAATAAATCAAAGTAACAAAGAGACCATATTTCTACTTGTATCAAATGGAACTGATTTCCAAGTAATACAATATGGATTTAGAAAAAGTTCCTATTCACTGTTCTTTACAAGTCTTGTCCATGTAGTTCCAAGTTGTGTCAAGAATGACTTAGAGAGAAAAAAAAGAAAAGAAAATTCCTAATAGGAAGAAAAGGGCATATTTGGATTTCTTTTCCTTGTGTACTAGAAGCTTTTTAAAAACCCTTAAAATTGTAGCATTCTTGCCTATAAAAATGTGCTATGGATGGTCACATAGGCTTTCCTATGCAGCATCTTATGTAATTAAATTTCCTACTTTTGAATAATTTGGAGCACATGTATTACTTTATTTCAATATAGTTTCAACAAACCAATAAAATCAAAATATTTTGTTTTCTCTCACTATCTCGCTATAACAAAACAAGAAGTGACCTGTGTTGGTTTTGTTGCAGTACACATATTTGTATAAAGGCTGTATGGCTTTTTTTTACTTATTTTGGAGTTGCAAAAAAACCTCTACCAAATCATAGAAAAGTATTTCTGCAAAAAAAAAAAATTGAAAGAGCACCTAGATCACATTATATTACTCTAATCTATAAGATGGAGTTTAAAAATTGCTCCAAGTACCAAAAATTCAGTCCAATCTGTCATACAATTTATAACTTTGTATTGAGAACTACAGTGGATATAAAAAGTCTACGCACCCTATTAAAATGCCAGGTTTTTGAGATATAAAAAAAAATCAAACCAAAATAAATCACTTCAGAATCTTTCCACCTTTAATGTAACATATAGGCCAGTGGTGGCGAACCTTTTTCGGCTCGCGTGCCGAAAAAGGGGGGGGCGCTCGCGCGCGCTCGCATACCCACAACCATTCCCTTCCCCCCACGCATGCGCACAACACCACCACCATGCTGCCTCCTGCGCATGCGCACACCCCCCCACCCCCGCACAGGCCCACTTACCGGAGCCTGGAACGACGAAACGGAGCCTGGAACGATGAAACCGGCAAACCGGAAGTGCAAAAAAACGCACTTCCGGTTTGCCGGTATGCTGTTTTTTGCACTCCGGAGGGTTCAGGGAAGCTCCCTGAAGCTCCGGAATGCAAAAAACTACAAAACGGACAAACCGGAAGTGCAAAAAAGTGCACTTCCGGTTTGTCCGTTTTGTAGTTTTTTGCATTCCGGAGCTTCAGGGAGCTTCCCTGAACCATCCGGAGTGCAAAAAACAGCACACCGGCAAACCGGAAGTGCGTTTTTTCGCACTTCCGGTTTGCCGGTGGGAACCCTCGCGTGCCGGCTTCTATGGCTCCGCGTGCCAGCTCTGGCACGCATGCCATAGGTTCGCCACCACGGATATAGGCTGTATAATTCAACTGAAAAACAAACTGGAATCTTTTAGGGGAGTAAATAGCAATAAAAACGTACAATAGTGTAGTTGCATAAGTGTGCATACCCTCTTATATCAGGGACATGGCTGTGTTCAGAACTAACCAATCACATTCAAACTGATGGCAAATAGTCAGTATACAACTGCCATCAATTAAAGTGACTCTGATCAAACCCATAAAAGTTCAGCTGTTGTAGTAGCATTTTTCTGATATTTACTCTCAGTTGTATTTTACAGCAAAAGCCATGGTGTGCAAACCATGTTTACAAATCATCAGAGGGATCTCATTGTTGGAAAGTATCAGTCAGGAGAAGGGCCCAAAATTTTTCCCGACACATTTGATATACCATGGAACACAATGAAGATGGTCATCAACAAGTAGAGAAAATATGACACAACAATGACATTACCAAGGACTGGATGTCCCTCCAAAATTGATGAAAAAAAAAGAAAAAGAAAAAACTGGTCCGAGAGGTTACCAAGAGGCCTACAACATTACAGCAGCTACAGGAATTTCTGGCAAGTACTAGTTATATACTATGTGCAACAACAATCTCTGATATTCCTCATATGTCTAGGCTGTAGGGCAGTGATGGCAAACCTTTTTTCTCTCGGGTGCCGAAAGCGCACGCACGCATAATTTAATGCCCAACGCGCCCCGCCCCCTGCACACGCAACCCCCCGTGCTGCCCCACGCCCACGCATGTGCGCATGACCCCCTCCCCCATTCTGGTGGGCCCGGTAGGCCCATTTTTCACCCTCCCCAGGTTCCAGAGGCTTTCTTGGATCCTAGGGAGGGTGAAAACGCCCTCCGCCACACCCCCTCCCAGAGCCTCCGCCCAAGCCAAAAATCAGCTGGCCGGCATGCACATGCGCACTGGAGCTGATTGGTGAATAAAGTTCAGGAAGAACAGCTTTTCAGTAATAGTGCATTGTTTAGGGTTAGGGTTAAAGTCATGAAAATATTTTTTTATTTTTAGAAACTAAAATTGAGATATCAACAAGCTCCTTCTCTTCTCCCACAACATGAACCAAGAAAAAGCATATTCACACATAAGGAAGAAAAAAGGTCTACATACAGGAAGCTTACTCATGTCTCAGCTTATTAAGACTGACTGCATTCCATATACCATATTTTTCAGTCTATAAGATGCACTCCCCCCCCAAAGTGGGTGGAAATGTCGGTGCGTCTTATAGAGCGAATGTTGTTGAAGCCCCACCCACCCGCTGGCCCCCACCTCCCAGCAATTTACCTCCTTGCAGCAAACAGCAAACAGCCTGGTCAACTTCAGCACAGCCTGATTTAGCAAGAGCAGCTGATTGGCAGTTGGATAGGCCTTCCAGAATACCGACAATCAGCTGTTCCAGGCTGCGGGGATCGCCGCCGCCCATCGCTGCTGCCAGCGATCACTGCCCCCGCATGCCCCATTTTCGGCCTCTGCGCATCCTGTTTTCAGCCTCCGTACACCCTGTTTTTGATCTGTTTCAGGTAGCAGGGATAAGCGGCGATCCCCGCTACCTGGAACAGGCTAAAAACGGGATGTGAGGAGGCTGAAACGGGGCGCGCAGAGGCGACGATAGGTGACGGTGATCCCCGGTGCCTGGAACAGCTGATCAGTGGTATTCCGGGAGGCGGATCCAACCGCCAATCAGCTGCTCATGCAAAATCAGGCTGTGCTGAAGCTGACCAGGCTGTTTGCTGTTTTCTTGTTTCCCTCCCCAAAAGCTAGGTGCGTCTTAATAGTCCGAAAAATACGGTACTTAGACCTAAACTAGTTTTTACTTTCTGCTTCTTTTTCTAAATATAATAGTGACTACTACTACATTAAAATTTAAGAAATTCTTGTTACAATGCGATCTAATGAATTAAGTTTATAAATATAAAAAGTAGTGAAGAACTTAAGAAATGTTCATAATTTTAATATAAAAGCTAGGGCTCATAATTGCAGTAATTTATTTGGAAAGCCATTATTAAAATATAAAGATGTGTTTCAAGCAATATTGCCAGCTTAAACCATTTTATTCCCACCAGCATAAGTAAAATGTATGGCTATACATTATAAGGGCAAGATTTTAATGTAGTGGTGGTTCTCCAAAACTCAACCTATCTGTTTTGACTCTAAGCATCTTGCTATTTCTTAAAATAATTTACTTTTTCAAGAATCCACTTCTAAAGACATGTTTAAAATACAAGCAAATTTGATCTAAACTCAACAGACACATGATGACATGAATCCAGATGAGTTCATGAAACATATTTCTCCTCTATAATACATTTATATTCACAGTGCTGAATCCAAGGAAAAACCCATTAAGAATATTTTTCTACTTCATATTTCAGAGTTCCTATTTTCAACTGAGGTGATACTCAGAAGATACATCTGATTGCCCAGTTTAATAAATTTAACTTCATATGACATTTGCAATTTGAAGATGATGCAGGTTTACTTGGCACATCTGGCTGACTTTACGGATTGAAAAATAAAACTGGGTCAGGCCTGGCTAGAGCCAGAGTAATGTAAGCAGTATCACCGTGCAAGCTACCTTTCTATTTGTATTGTGTGCACATATGCCCAAAGGGGTAGAGCTCGCAAAACAGTTTTTGTCAAAAGCAGCAAGAGCCTACTGACACTACTGATCTAATGGGAGAGACTAACAGATGATGCAGGGGTCGTAAACCAGTTTAGGAAGCAAACAAACATCCTGGAAATAAAGTAGCAGCAAACCACTTCTATATAGTTGCCAAGAAAACCACATGGTTATAACCATTGAGTCACTGGGATACAAGCTACTCAGTAGGACATCTTTACCATATTTAATGCAATAGGCCTTCCCTTTATGTGGAATTTAAATAGGGGTACAGACTTAAGGTCAAGTGATCAAAACGTTGAATAGTTCATGTCTAAAGCCAATTGTACTGCTGTCTTCTACATTTACATCAAATTTATGATAAAGCCCCCATCTGTAAAAGCAAAATCCTACGATTAAAGTCACAATTTTATTTTGCCTATTCTTATGTATATATTTCTCAACAAAAAACAAAAAAGTGAAAAATGCAAATTACTTTGTGAGTAACAATGAGATAAGGAATTACCTTGTGCACCAGAAGCTTCTGCTTGATTTACAAAAACCCATTTGCTCTGAATTAGTAGATAGCGTACAATCCAAGGACAGTTTAAAATTATAACATTTCAACACACTTTTAAATATGGAATTCATCAAGATACAAGCAGCATATATACAAACTAGAAAGGGGACACATAGTTGTGATTCTTTACATGCCTGGATTAAAACTGTTAGAAATAAAATTGTTCTAGACAAATAGAACATGACTATTTTTGTCTATTGTATCTCAGCTTAATAAGCCACAGCATGAACTATTTTTTGTGTGTACATTGAGCTAATTTGCTTTATTCTTTGAATAAGCAATGGTTAATACAGTAAACCTAAACAATGTATAATTTCCTGGATCCACCTAAACCATGGCTATCAAATAGAGGTGTAAAGCCTTTGGATCTAAAGCAAACAAAGATGCTATTGGTCTGGTATGGGCACTCTCATACCAGACCCAGTATCTATTTCTCAACAATCCTTTCAAAGAACTGCATCTTTTCCTGAACTTATAAGGCAGCTGCATGGGTTCAGGAAAATACATGCTTGCTTTGTACCCAATTTCTACAACACCTCTGTTCCAAACTATTCCCATTCCTAAGACAATTGAAGAGCCTAAGTTGTTGTGTGAAGGGTTAAACTGTACTTTTCTGATTATATATTGTATTTTGGTTATGCTTATAGTTAGAGTTAATTATAAACATCACTGATTGATGTGCAACTTAAATGAAGACACTCCATTCAGGTCTTCACACTGAGTGAGCAGAACTATGAAACTCCTCCTCATCACCTACTGGGCAGGATTGGGGGAGGGCTTCACAACTTTTTTCCCAATTTCTTTCTGAAGGCCCAAAGTGTCTTTACATCGTTCATATTTAATCCAAGCTATAAATTATATCTGAATAGTCTGGGGGTTATATACATAACAGGATGGGCTGTCACAAAAGTTTAACTAATACTTTGACTAAAGCCATTATTCCTCCTTCTGCACATTCCAGAAATTCTGGCAATTTTGGGAGAGCACAAAATTGGAGCTAGCTATGCTACTGGTATATATCTTATTATCCAAGTGATAAAGAGGAGCTCCCAAGAGGAGTAACAATAAATTTTATTCTTTGGATTACTATTATTAATAATTTGAGATGTTTAATCACCTATTCAAAATATTTAAAGTAAAAAAGTTACTTTTTAAATTGCTTACTATGAATGATTAAACATTTATCACACAACTCTATCATTTTGGCATTAGATTAATAACAGATAGAACAAGCTTTTATAAGACATTAATACAAATAATATATTTACCATATTGAAGTAAGAGCGAATTTTTGTTCCCTTTGCCAAATCCCATACTATAACATTTCCATCATGACCAGCAGAGAAGAGAACCCTGGGATCAAAAGGATGACTTTCTAGTACAAATACTTCATCTTCATGACCCTAGAATATTTTTTTAAAAGTTAGAAATAAAATTCAGTTAAAGACATTGAACCAATTTACTAAATCAAAAAGTAACCAGCCAGCCAATCAACCAAAGAAGGGATAATCCAGTATAGAAGAGAAAAAAAGTATCAATTGTCAAATTTTGCTATTTGCAATATACAAATTTTGATCAACAAAATGCTGTTCAGTTCAGCAAGAACTGTAGGAACTTCAGCTATAGGAACTACTAGAATATAATTAAATAGTAGGATTTCTAGTAATGTTCTTTGAATCCTCCACTATAAACTGATGTAAAATGTACAATTACCCCAACTTGGTTCCCTTGCCAGCAGGAATGTCTAAACAAATAGAGGAAATCTATCAAGTTTAATAATAATGAAAACCACAATCTCTAGCCAGTTTCTCTAGTAAAAGGACAGAATTTGAAACTAGATCTCCTGTATTAATTCTCATCCATTGCAAGGCTTCCCAATTCATTTAATTACACCTGCTGACAAGAACAACCAAAAAGAATCAAATGAACAGTGTACACCAACATGTTTATTTTATCACAAGAAGCTAGAATTCTAAAGAATGCTAGTTTATCATTACATGTAAATTAGCCTTTGCCTCCAATATATACAATATCTAAAATGTTTATTTTCATGCATAAACACATACTGTTAACTTTATCATACTGTACCTCCAAAAAATCATGCAAAATAATCAAGAATGTGTTGTTTTTAAAAAAGATTTTACTGTATAATATTTTGAAATTTAAATTCTATACTAAGTGTACAACCAAAACACCTCATTTTTAACTGATTATCAATACTGTTTGAAGACAGAGCTATTTCCAGAAAGTAACTCCTCCAATTGTTTCATTACCAGTAAAACGTGAGTAAGTTGACCAGTGAAGGAATTCCAAACTTTCAAAGTCATGTTGTTAACTGCAGTAATAACAGAGTTGTCATGACGATCCCATGCCACCATAGTGACTTTCAATTTTGTAATTTTGTCTTCAACTCCTTGTAGGGTTTGTCTGCAATGAAGAATTGACAGAAAATAGAAGCATTATAACAATGAGAAAATTTCCAAAATATATCTAAAGATTTTAAAAGTTTTAGTTGATGACTGTAACAAGCCTATCAATATTAGCAATGAGATACAAGAGATTACTGGACAGGACAATCACTATAACTATGCAAGTCTAGTAGTTCATATGGATCAAAGTAGGGAAGCAATTTAGTTTCCTGCTGCTGTGGCTTACAAATTGTAATTACTGTACCCTATTACCCAAGAGATTGCAAATGGAGACTTAAGCAAGACTAGCACTTTTATTCATTCATAGAGGTACTGTAGAAGAGTAGGTTAAAGGTAAAGGTCCCCCTTGCACATATGTGCTAGTCGTTCATGACTCTAGGGGGCGGTGCTCATCTCAGTTTCAAAGCCAAAGAGCCAGCGCTGTCCGAAGACATCTCCGTGGTCATGTGGCCAGCATGACTAAATGCCAAAGGCGCATGGAACGCTGTTACCTTCCCACCAAAGTGGTCCCTATTTTTCTACTTGAATTTTTTACGTGCTTTCGACCTGCTAGGTTGGCAGAAGCTGGGACAAGTAACGGGAGCTCACCCCACTACGCGGCACTAGAGATTCGAACCGCTGAATTTTTGATCGACAAGCAATAGCACTTAGACTTATATACCGCTTCATAGTGCTTTACAGCCCTCTCTAAGCGGTTTACAGAGTTCAGCATATTGCCCCCAACAATCTGGGTCCTCATTTTACCGACCTCAGAAGGATGAAAGGCTGAGTCAACCTTGAGCCAGTGAGATCTGAACAGCTGAACTAGCAGTCAGCTGAAGTAGCCTGCAGTGCTGCACTTTAACCACTGCGCCACCTTGGCTCTTAGCCGAGCGTCTTAGCCACTGAGCCACCACGTCCCTCCAAGAGTAGATTCCATGTATGCAAAAATGCACTACTTTCATTATTTGTCCCTCCTCAGAGAGGAGCAAGAAAGAGTAAAACTTTAATCACAGTATGCCATTAACCGGAGAGACCACAGCCCCTAAATCCATGTTCTAATCCTTACATAATTTGACATGTTTTTTATTTAAGAACACTTGTATTGTATTTGCAATGTATTTGCAAGCTTTTGATATATTTCAAAGATATTTCAAAGATAAAAAAATTAGTTTGCTAAATCTTGCTTCTGGTTATGGTTGCCTTCAGGGGCTTTGACTCAATGAGAGTTCAGAAAAACAAATTATTTGTTTGACTGCTACATGCCTTTCATTCTTGTAGAATTATTACAATTTTTGGGTAGCAGAAACATTTATGTTAGATATGTTTGGCGAAATCAGGTCTAAATCACTTCCTTTTGATCCAGTTTTGTAAAACTTTCAGGAAAATGGTTAAGACTTCAAGTTCTGGATCTGGGGAAAAATTCAACTGTATACTATAGTTTAATTTGTCTTTTTAAATATATATCTATTTTTAGTTCAGGATTTAAAATTTAACTTGTTCAGATTCAGTTCGGAAGTTTGCATGAAAGAGCTTGAAAAATATTTCCTTTCACCCCAATGTAAAACAAAGAAACAGACAAACTGAACATTCTTAAACAAGATGTATGTGTTGGAAATTCCTTCAGTTTTTTTAAAAATCTTATATTCAGGATCCAACATCAATGTGCAATGTACAGCTCCAACCAAAGGAACCCATCAAGCACCAAGGTTCTTTTGCCTATTTTTGCCTTCCCTACTTCCAAATGCCAACTTTTCTCAGGCTTCTTCCTCAGAGGAACTCTCCAAATTCTCCACTACACACACTCCAAGCTGTATCAGCACTCTGGTTCTTTTTTTATTTCAGGTTCAATTTATCCCCCACACACACACACACTTCCACACAATTGATCTAAACCCTTGTACCTGGCACCACTGTCTTATCTATCTGTTCACACCTGTGCCTGTCTATGGCCCTATGTGAGGAACTGGAGCACTTGGCAGGTTTGGAATTCAATCTGCTGGGTTTCAGGCCAAACCTGGCTTTGAGAACTAGTCAACTATATCTTCCAGGGTCCTCAATGCATTTGTGGAACAGAACTATTCCCTCCTATCCATCTTTATCCAGCAACGTATCTAAACAGTATGTGTTTATCTGTATTTTTCACATCACCATGAAATTGACAGAACCATTGTAAACCCATATCTGTGTTACTGATAACTAAATCACCCATAACTAAAAGCTCTCTCATATTGGGTCCTTCCTATTTCATTTCTTCTTGAAATGACAGCAAGGGAACTGTGATTCTAGAAGTAGAACAAAACTGCTAAATTCTGGAAAATCTCATCTACTTATCTCTCCATCTCACCCATCATGCTTTCAAGAGAACAACCTTGTTTCCTAAGGGTCAGGAATTCACTGCACCAACTACAAACTGAAAATTGAAAGAAATCTTGGAAATAGTCCTAGCTTATTCCCTTATCACAAAATTATTTCTACCTTAATATCAGTAACAGAAAACTATATTATATGTAGGTAAATACAAAAATAGTTTACCCTGAGGGACGGGTAGCCATATCCAGTAATATGCTTTTCCATTCCCTTCTCTTGAACATCCATATACGTGCTGTTCCATCACGACTTCCACTCACAAATCTAAAAAAAAGGAGACAATATATCCTCATACAGCGTATGTTTTCCTGTGAAAACATTTAGAACTGATCATAGAAATCCAAAATGTAGTCTAGTAATATTAGGCCATTTAATTCATTTACAGGTTCATAAATTTTAGGAATCAAATGAATGGAATTAAAACACAAGGATATCCAAAATAAAAGGCATTGGATAGTGAAACTCCTGGAAGAAAAGTAGGAAATCAAAGCAGGTAATACAGACAAGTACCAGGAAATGAGTCGGTGAGTCTGTGTAGAAAATAATTCAGAAACATAAAAGGCAACCGAGTACAGGTAGTCCTCGACTTACAACAGTCCACTTAGTGACTATTCCAAGCTATAACAGCACTGAAAACAGCGCCATGACCATTTTTCACTCTTATGGCCGTTGCAGCATCCCCATGGTCACGTGATTTACATTTGGATGCTTGACAACTGACTCACATTTATGACGTTTGCAGCATCCCGAGGTCATGTGATCACCTTCTGACAAGCAAAGTCAATGGGAAAACCAGATTCACTTAACAATCGGGTTACTAATTTAACAGCTGCAGTGACTCACTTAACAAATGTGGCAATGAAAGTCATAATATGGAGCAAAACTCACTTAACAAATTTCTCATTTAGCAACATAAATTTTGGGCTCAACTGTGGTCATAAGTTGAGGACTACCTGTATTACAGTTTTTTAAATTATTATTATTTTTAAATAATTTATGAAATTGGTAAGGATATTGAACTACATATGGCCTTTGATAATTACCTAAATGACAACAGCTACAAGTTTTTAAAATTAGTTTATAAGTAGTAATTACAGGGAAACTGTTGCTAGTTCAGAAAAATTACCAGCAACAAAATTCAAGATCAATTCTTAAACATTATCACTGGGTTCCATGTCTTTCTATTTCAAAGTACAGGTGTTGGCCCACAAAGCCCTCAACAGCTTTTCATATCTTGGCTTTGATACCAAGATTCTTGAAAGACTGCCTGTTCCAAATAAACCTACACTATTATTAAACACTGCACTAGAAATCATGTCCAGTATTATTTTGGTTTTGGAAATGAGAAAGTAACACACGAGATATTTTAAAGCTGTGAAATACTGATAGGGAAATACTCTTGCCTACTGATTGATTGTCCTGTGTTTGGTGACCTTGAAACTATAGTCAAGGGTATTATTATTTATTTAAGTATCTAATCAACTCTAGAATTTAAAAAGATTTTTAACAGAATATATTACTATCAATATGTTTATATAGTACTGCTATTCCTTCTACTTAAAAGAACAAACCAACAGAAATAAAACATAATAGTTTAATTTTACATATTCACATGTAGTTAATATGTGTTTCTCTGCATAATGTCCACACACACATAGATCATTTCCATTTTCCATTTTTTAAAGGATCATAATTAGATATTAAATCCAGATACTAAAATACGTGTGCGCGCGTGCGTGCATTCAAGTGTGAAACAACACAAACTACAGCATGAATGAACCACTTGAAAAAAATCTTACAAAATACATAATTTTCTCTGTATGGAGAGAAATGTTCATAGGTACATGTAAATGGGACCGGACTGGCTATGAATTCAAGATATGAAAAGGGCATGTTTTGATTCCTGTTTTGAAGGCAAACTTATTCAATTCAAATTGCTTGAACATGCAACTTGAAAAAAATATTCATTGGAAAGATATATTGAGGAAACAGTAAAACACATTTAGTTGTCTTATACTTTGGCAAAATAGGATGAAAAAAGTACCACATAAGCTTGCTATATTCCAGGTTTCCTGGAATAGATTTTGAAAACATTCCCTAACATCTTCTAAGATAAATTATCTGGAAATTGTCCAGCAAATTTAAATTGTGCTGAAACAATGCAGAAAATTCCAAATTAAAAGCAAACTTTTTCAAAAACAATGTGAAAAATTATTTTCTACTTGATTTGTAGCAGTAGCATTTATTTCCTGCCTTTTTATTTTCAAAAATAACTCAATACTCTTTCCTCCTCCTATTTTGGTCACAATAACAACCCTGTCAGGTGAGTTGGGCAGAGAGAGAGTGACTGTTAGGCATGAGAGCGAATAGTGACCATTACCTTGCTTTTCTGGAATAGTGTTCAATCCTTTAGAGACTTGACACTGTTGGATAAGAAGCTAGGCTATTACAGGTAGTCTTTGACTTACAACAGTCCACTTAGTGACCATTCAAAGTTACAACAGTACTGAACAAAGTGACTTATGACCATTTTCAAATTTAGGATCACTGCAGCATCCCATGATCATGTGATCAAAATTCAGACTCTCGGCAACTGACTCATATTTATGACGGTTGTGGTGTCTTGGGGTCATGTGATCACCTTTTGCAACCTTCTGACAAGCAAAGTCAATGGGGAAGCTAGATTCGCTTGACAACCGTTTTACTAATTTAACACCTGCAGTGATTCACTTAACAACTGTGGTAAGAAAGGTTGCAAGATGGAGCAAAACTCACTTAACAAATGTCTCACTTATCAATAGAAATTTTTGGCTCAATTGTGGTTGTAAGTCAAGGACTACCTGTATTACTAACTTGGGGTAGTTGGCTTGGCAAGTATCCTCTTGGGAGAAAATCCCTTCATCACTATTATATTTAATATATGCAATCATGACTCAATGGTAATATTCTAGTAGAATGGCATCGTGAAAATATTTATTTATTTATTTATTTATTTATTTATTTATTTATTTATTTATTTATTTATTTATTTAGTGACATTTATATACCGCCTCACAGTGCAAGCACTCTCTAAGCGGTTTACACCAGTAAGCAATGTATATTTACATTGCCCCCAACAATCTGGGTCCTCATTTTACCTACCTCGGAAGGATGGAAGGCTGAGTCAACCTTGAGCTGGTGAGATTTGAACCGCTGACCTGCGGATCACAGTCAGCTAAAGTGGCTTGCAGTACCCCACTCTAACCACTGCGCCACCTCGGCTCAAAAAAGAGTATAAAGAACATAATATCTCACAAATATAGGTAATGCAAAGAGAAAGAAGGTGGAATAGAGAAAGTAGCATTGACAACCTTGTTACCCCTAATCTTAAAAAAATATTTTAAAAAACGAACAGCCATAAGAAATAAACCTTGCCTAATCATGCCAAATATTTAAGTGAGGCTTCATCCAATAGCATGGACTAGGTTTAACAGGCTTCAACCCATATTCAGAGTGAGGGCTAAATTAAATTCCCAATTGTGTAATATTCCATTAGCACAAGAGATAGCAAAATTGGGATTTGTAACAGACCACCAAAAAGAAGTTGTAAGCTGAAAAATTGAATGAAGACCAAAGCAGGGTTTAACAAGATGATAAAACTCATCAAATCATTCAAATCCCCTTGGCATCCTTTACATAAAGAAATGATGTTACAATGTATTATGTGCCTACTGCAACTCCTGATGTACTGAAGATCTCAAATCTTCACATCATTTTGTAGCTACCCGATTTGATGTATGACTTCAAAACAGGTTTCTGCTTTAACAGTGTGTTTTTATTGAAGCTTTTTCAAATCAAAGCACCTTTTCAAGCTTGGCACAATCCTACCTATCCATGCAAGAATACACAAAAAGTATCAATGGAATTAATGAAGGCTTTCTTACAAGACCTTTCAGAAACAAAGTGTGTTGTGAAATGTGTATCTGTAAGTATCTTTCTCATAAACAAACCTTAGGCTACTTCAGTAATTCAGCCAAAACCAGAGACTGAATCTATCAATTATTAAGTAAAGCACAATATCACATACATTTAATGAGAAATAAGTTCTATACAATATAAACCACGTTGCAGTATGCAAAATCAAAAAATTGCTCAAGATATATCTAATTAGACAAATTAAACTTGATAATTAAACTAGCATGTTGAATGTTAACAACTATGTAACAGTACAGTTTTCATAAACGTAGTGCAAGAAAACATGAGAATATGTAAGTAATTTGCTTACCGATTACTGGTATTAGAAAACTGAATGCTGTCCACTTTGTCCTGTGTGAACAAGAAAAAAATTAACAACATAACTATTGGTTATTAATTTACTTCAAACAAAGAGCTAAACAATTTAGGGAAGGTATTTACAGTATGAAACTCCAACTCTGATATCTTCTCTGGCTGACCTGATCCAAAGAAATAAACCCTAATGATATGATCTGTACTTCCAGTGGCCAGAAACATTCCACCTAAAGAAAAGCAAACATAAAAGAAATATCACTATATCAATTTGTTAAGGAGATTTACTATAGTACTATAATTTTATACCATGTATTCTTTTAATATTAGTTCCATTCAACTGCAAACATGCAGTATATCACACTGACTCTCTACTACAATCATACATCTGTTTCCCCAAATTTATTCCAGGGTGCTTCTCCTATGAAGAAACAAAATATGACTAAAATTATTTTTATTACACAACAGGTTTTCAGCCAAGTATTAGAATTCAAGATAGCAAGATGGACTCAGATACTATTACATCATTATTTCTAAACTTTCATAGGCACCAGCTATTTGAGAACCAGCAGAAGGTTAAGTGAAAACTGAGTGGGTGGGCCTTTCTCTTGGTCAAACCACCCACCAAATAGGATTGTTGTGAAAAAACTGTGGAAGGACTATATGTATGTCATCTTCAGCTGTCCAAAGAAAAGCAGGATAGAAATGTATCAAACATACAGGTAAAGCACCTATGCATCAGTTAAGAATATTGCCATTTGGAGGTTAACGGGAATAAGATCATAGTGGGCATTTTTGAATTATAAATATTATATATTATAAATAATTATAATTTTTCATTATACTCCAGTAATACAATTAATTTTGGGGAGGATAATTGTGCAATTTACCAGCACTAAATGAAGAGCAGATCATTTGGACTCCAGGTCTTGGCCGTTCTGTAAACTTTGTTGCCCTTGGACTGCAAAGATTTAAAAATATATAATAAAATATATTAAAGCGATTTAAAATAACTGAATTAAATAGTAATTATTAAAAGATTAAAGTAAATATGAGCAAACATTTTTGAGAGAAACATTTCTGAGAGAAAAGATTAAACTAAATATGAGCAAACATTTCTAAGATAAATTAATGATTTCATGCACACATCCACATAGATTTCTTAGCAACATAATGGAAGCTTTTTCTAGAATATATGACTTCCCTTTCTAGTCAACAGACCATGTTTTTTTCTGACAATCATCTGTACAAGTATTAATCAGATTTAATTTTGATTTCCTTTTCAAGAGCGAAGAAGGTTAGCTAGGTGTTGCCACTTAGCAATATTGAATGGTTGGCTGAGCATCAAAAAGTTTTCAGGAGAAAGAATAGGCTATAAAATGCTTAGCATTTAATCTGCAACAGATCTATTTGATCATGTGGGAGTGCAAAGGCAGCTGATTTAAGTTGCTGGTGATTGGTGCTACATTCGTACTCCACATCCTTCAAAAGTATATTTTGGATACCGTACCTGAAGTGCTCCACAGACCTACTAATAATTAAGTTGCATTGTGTGTTTTCCAAGACACAGAAGTAACCAATATGACACAATAGTTGATATAATATCAACTACTAATATCAGTGCATGGTCTACTGCATTTATAAATCCTAACCTTGTAATTCAGAAATCTCCCCCATTTTTCTACAGAAAAAAAGCCAATTTTACTCTTTTTGATAAAATATTTTGGGTCCATAGACAAACGCAGACAAAAAACTTCCAGGTTTTGAACAGTTTTTCAAAATACTACATGTAATCTTACAGGAATAGAAGATATAAACTAACTTGATTTTAAGTGTTCCAGCATCCCACAACCAAAAACATATTGTGCCATCTGCACCAGTTGAAGACAAGTATCGCTTTGAGCCACTGCACAGGGGAGAAAACTGAAAAAAAAAAAAGCTGTTAGGTAATTTTTTGATTAACAGTAAGCAAGAAAACGAATAATCAAGTGATTTGGAATATACTAAAGAGTCATTAGCACCACTTCTATAAAAAGGTAGTTGCAACCAAATGCAATGCTCTGTCAGAAAACTCTTTGCAATAGTTCTCTCTCCCATGCACAATATTTTTATGTATGATCACACATACACTTTTCCTTCTTTCCTAGTTTAATTTTTTTCACAAAAGTGGAAAAAAGTAATTAAATTATAAATTTGTCTAGACCAGTGGTGGCCAACCTTAAGCATACCATGCGCCAATTTTTTCACAGATGAGTTCAGATGCGCCATACAACTTCGGCTTCCAAATCCAGAAGTGGCGGGGAGGAGGATGCGCGCCCCGCCCTGCCCCGCCAAGCCCCAGCGCGAGACGCGCGTCCTAGACGCTCGTCCAGAGCGGCTGCTTTCCAGGCTGGATTTTGAAGCCGAAGAACCGAAGTTACAGGAGATTGGCTCGCTTGCTCTGGGTTCAAAACGCTTTGCTTCTCAAGCCCTGCACTCATCTGGGCATTTCAAACTGACGTAGGCAGAGGCCAGATGAGCGCAGGGCTTGAAAAGCAAACTTCCTTTTAGCCGTCCCTTTCAGCTTCGATAGCGTTTTAAAACATGCTTCTGCCTGCGAAGAACAGGAGGCAAGCATCGGTTCCCTTCATCGCAGGCAAAATGCATCCCTTCAAAACGCTTCGAAGGACTTTGGGGGTTTCAGGCGGGGGATGGCGCATGGCGCGGCACGAGTGAGGAAGGCAGCAGCGACAGGGACGCCACGCCCCATCCTCCACCCGAAACCCTCAAAGTCCTTCGAAGCATTTTGAAGGGATGCGTTTTGCCTGCGATGAAGGAAACCGATGCTTGCCTCCTGTTCTTTGCAGGCAGAAGCATGTTTTAAAACGCTACTGAAGCCGAAAGGGACGGCTAAAAGGAAGTTTGCTTCTTAAGCCCTGCGCTCATCTGGCCTCTGCCTACGTCAGTTTGAAACAACCAGATTAGCGCAGGGCTTGAGAAGCAAACTTCCTTTTAGCCGTCCCTTTCGGCTCCGCCTCTTGCCGACGCCTCCCTCACTTGCTGGACTGGCTCGGCTGCTATGGGCTGCCTTTGGCAGCATTTTGAAACGTGCTCCTGCCTGCGCGGAGGCAGGGATCGATGCTCACCCCCTCTTCCTCGCGGGCAGAAGCATGTTTAAATTGCCGTAGGCAGAGCCCAAAGGAGCCGAGCTAAGTAGGCGCAAGGATGCAATGTGCCACTTGTAAGCATCCAATGCGCCACGCTTGGCGCATTCGCCACGGTTTGGCCACCCCTGGTCTAGACAATGCATACATACTTAATTACACTACTGTACATGAAAAAGAATATGAATCAGGTAGCATAAACTGTTTTACTTCCTTATTTGTTATTTTGCCTCCAAAATTTTAAATGTTAGTCATCTATTTTACCTGTAGAGATGTTATAGATGCGCTATGTCCTTGTAGAACAGCCAAAGGAGCACATGTTCGAAGACACCACACTCTGATCATCTTGTCACAGCTCCCTGAAGCAATCATGGTATTCTCATAATTAACAGCCATGTCTGATATTTCCGCTGCATGCCCTCTTAAAGTAGCAAGCAACCGTCCATCATCTGTTGCCCAGATTTTCACAAGGCAGTCATCAGAACCCTATAAAGAGATTAATCATTAATATTTATTATTTATTTATTTATTTATTTATTTATTTATTTATTATTTATTTATTTATTTATTTATTTGGTTAGCTAGACTATGAGATCTTCCTTTGGATCCAAGGAATCATTTAGATAAGAAAGATTACTTGAAATCCCCCACATGTATACTGTATAGCATAATTTTAACCTCCCCAATATACTAGACTCCTTTCTCTCGCTTTTGAGTGTTCAAAAGAACACACAGATAAAGGTCTGCTGTTTTAATTTAAGTACTTTAAATGCCTTGAAGTATTATGATTTTCTTAAATCTAATTACATGGAAATAAAAGAAAGTGTTATTTATAGAACACTGACCTGCCTCATTACAGCTATTACATATGCTAAAAACTAAGGAAGAGCAACACTGTTAATTCCAAATACTGCACTAATTGTCAGAAACTCTGTCCAAGAAGGACTGGAAATATTTTTTCTCATTATATTAAGGCAAAGATTTCCCATCACTACTATTATTTATAAATTTTTAAGATAAGTAGAAAGTAGCTCAGCAAAGGATAACACAAATGTTTTTTCAGACAGACTGTACATTTTAATTCTAACTTTCACTGGAAAGCAATACAATGTTCAATAACAGTGTTATGTTTGTTCTTTATTGAAAATGTTGCTTACCTATCTTAATGATACCTGGTAAAAATTAAAATAAAATCACCTCAAGCATTGCTCTCATTTACTGCAGAAGAAAATGCTGGCTGGAAGCATCATCAGCTGCTACTATAACCACCATCATTTACTTCAACTATCCAAAGCAAATGGTTCAAGCTTATTATGTCTCTCCCCAGACAGGTATGGGAAAGAAGGGAATAGTATTGGTTAAGAAAAGTAAAGGAGACGCAAGGGATGCATTATGTTTCAGAACATATTGTTTGTAAGTTCAAATTATCAATAAAAATATTGTAATGTCTATTTCAGCCCTTTTGTTCTTACTTAAGCCTAACCTTCCTTACATTTATGTTTCAATTCTACTAATTTTCATCAATTACATTCTCCCTCTTTCTGTTGGTTTCTCAAACAACACATCTATTTTTCTTTCATTTTGTTAATTCGTACTCATCACTCTACTCCTCTTACATTGCAGAAATACATTTTTAAATATTTTAATGAATCTGCACTTACTGTGAATATCCGTCTACCAGTCCGATCAAAAGTTACACAATACACTGAGGACAAATGTCCCAGGATTCGCTTGTGCATTTTCATATGCTGATACACAGCAGTTGGAATAAGATGTTCCAGTCTGTATTTTCCATTAAGCTTTCTTGAAAAGAGAGTTTCAGCTATAAAAAATATATATATTGATATATGTTCAAAAAGAGATATATTTGTTAAGCAATAAAGATTTAAGCTGTTATTCATATGCATAATTCATGTAAATAAATTATGTTTGTAATTAACAATTACAATAAGCACTTAAGTAATTACAAAGAAAATCTATCATAACTTTATTCTAGGAAGGCATCTCATCTCCCCAAAATCTCTGAGTCATGAGACATACTGCTACACAGTAATTTGTCAGAATGTAACAAATACAGGTAGTCCTCAACTTACAACCACAATTGAGCCCAAAATTTCTGTTGTTAAGTGAGACACTTAAGTGAGTTTTGCCCCATTTTACATCCTTTCTTGTCACAATTGTTAAGTGAATCACTGCTAGTTGATAAGTTAGTAAGCTGGTTGTTAAGTGAATCTCTGCCTCCCCGTTGACTTTGCTTGTAAGAAGGTTGCACAAGGTGATTACATGTCCCAGGGATCCAGCAACGGTCATAAGTATCAGTCAGTTGCTAAGCATCTGAACTTTGATCACATGATGATGATCATGGGGATGCTTCAAAGGTCAAAACTGTGAAAAATGGTCTTGTCACTTTTTTCAGTGCTGTTGTAACTTTGAACGGTCACTAAATGAACTGTTGTAAGTCGAGGACTACCTGTACAGACCCCTTCATAGGTTTCAACAATGGAAACAAACAGAAAAATTATTGCACTCTGAAAAATCACAGATTTGACCAATATATTTTCCTTAGGGTGAAAGATGCTCAGTTATTAGCAGCCATCCGTGTAAGGAGAACTTGGACTAGAAACAATGATCAACTTCTAAGCAGACTGCAATAATGTGAAAATACCTTTGAGTATAATTCAATGAATAACGCATCTAATTAAAATGTAACAATTAAATTCTTGTTCTATTTGATCAAGTCCAAGGCAACTTAAGGAAGTACTTTTGCCTATATAGATGCTTCTGCTCTTTTAGATTTGATGTTTGCAAGTAAAACCACAGCTTAATTTGCCATGGATCACTATGTGTGCAATTATTTCAATACAGATTGTCTGATTAAAATCTTGATCGTCAGACAAGCACACAGGTAGTTCTTCCTTAAAGACCATTTGTTCTTCAATCATTTAAAGTTATGTGGTCACATTATCAAAATTCAGCCTATCAGTACTTACCAGCAGGGCAGCCAAAAGGGCAGAGATAGTGGGAGATAGGAAGCTGGGGGTGGGGTGGGGGGACTGGAAGAGGAGGCAAAGGATGCAGTCCCTACTTCACCAAGGCTCAGGGCAGGAAGCAACCAAGCCTGGAATGGCTTATATAATGGAGGGTCCTCACTTAATGACTGCTGGGATTTGGTTAACAAGGAAAACAGAGAGTGCTGGGATCGCCGTTGCTTAGTAATTCAGTCATGTGCATCACTTAGTGATCCCAATTAGAATCGTAACATAAGGGCTATCTGTATGGTACTTTGATTTGTCAAATCACTAAATATTTAGTGATTATTACCAGTTTTTTCTCCTACTACTTATGATGCCATTCTAATTACTATAACTGATTGACTTTGCTCAATGGAGATAATGTTTTTTTTATTTATATACTTGCATGCCATGTCAAGCCAAAACTCCTTGTTTACTAAACAAGCACATGTGGGCTATTCAGCCATACCTTAAGCATTCCTGGTTAAAGCACCAAAAAGCAATGTTTTATATTATATCTAAGCTCTGTATTAAGATCATAATCTAATTTTTCTGCTGGCTTCTGTAATTCTGCTTCTTTGCAGAATTCTTCTTACTTAAACATAATCCTGAGATAAAACAAATGAAGCTATTTCCTCCAGCTTTCTTTAATTACTTATGCAAAGTTAGAAACAATTTTTCAAATACTGCCATCTGCTAGTTCATATATTTTAAATTATGAATCCCAGGTTTCTTCATAGTGATAGATTATGATGATTTTTTTTCTATAAGACCAATGATATTTATATCAACAATAGTGCATAATTACTAGCAAATCAAAATATTTTATTAATTATATAAACTTTAATGTAACTCAATTTATTCTGGATTCTATTGTCATTAGCAAAGCATCGTAATTAGTTGACAAAGAGTAAATTCAGAGTTTTATTTAGCAAATAAAAACGACCAAAGCCAGAAAAAAGCAAGCATTTCCTAGTTTTAAGCAAATAATAACTATTTGAAGACAAACTATTCTGATAATTTCATGAAAGTTATTCTTTAAAATGGTTGCGACAATTTATTATTTTGTTTCTTCAGTAGAAATAATCAGCATGCCTTTGACATGTCCCATTTGCAAAATATTCCACATTTCCACTTTTCCAAACAATAGTGTCATAGATCAATTGTTTATATGTTACATTATCAAATATTCTACAATTAACGTATTTGATTTCATAATTGTAATGTATTCTGTACACATCCCATACTGACATACAAAATAAACTTGCTATATATTACAAAAAAGCCAAATGCAGTCCAAGGCTGCATTAACAGAGGGATAGAATCAAGATCACATGAAGTGTTAGCACCACTTTATAAAGCCTGGTAAGACCACACTTGGAATATTGCATCCAGTTTTGGTCATCATGATACAAAAAAGATGTTGAGACTGTAGAAAGAATATAGAGAACAAAGATGATTAGGGGACTGGACATACATACAAAGAACGGGTGCAGGAATTGGGTATGTTTAGTTTGGGGGTCGGCAACATGCAGCTCTAGAGCCTCATGCAGCTCTTTGGACCCTCTCCTGTGGCTCCCTGTCGGATGATCCCACCACTGGGTGGCCCCTCCCCTCCCCACCTGTCCTGAGAAGAGAAGGGCGACTGCGGCAGATGGAGACTCGCTCCGTATTCCAGAGCGGGAGCGAAGCACCCCTCTACTTGCCTCTTTTTCCGGCCCTTGTTGGTGCTGTGCGCACATCGGCTGCTGGGGGAGACGTGTGACTTTTCTCCGCGCCAAGACACTGGCTGGGCTGCCCGGCTGCAGCCAATGCTCCACGTCTTAATGGGCTCCAGGAGGAGGGGGGATTCCGTCTCCCCCATTGTGCAGCGCGCTAAGTTTAAGTGTAAGAGCAGCAAGCAGCCATGGAGGCAGCGAGAGGAATATGGGGAGACATGCCCAGCCGATGTCTCGGGGCGGAGAAAGTCGCACGTCTCCCCATATTCCTCTCGCTGCCTCCATGGCTGCTTGCTGCTCTTGCACTTAAACCTAGCGTGCTGCACAATGGGGGAGATGGAATCCTCTCTCTTCCTCCTGGAGCCCAAAAGTCACGCATCTCCCAACAAGGGCTGGAAAAAGAGGCAAGTAGAGGGGCACTTTGCTTCCACTCTGGAATACGGAGCGAGTCTCCATCCGCCACCGTTGCCCTTCTCTTCTCAGGGCAGTGAGGGGGAGGGGAGGGGGGCCAGCTGACAGGGAGCCACAGCAGGGGGATGAAAGAGATTCATTTATATGGGAACCTGAAATGACTCTTGATTTAAATCATATGGTAAAAAGCAGCCAAAGAAGAAAGAACATCAGCAAAAAAAACAAAAATCCCCAACCCTTGCCTGTTTTTGTAAATGGTTCAAGAGGAAACACGGGGTGAGCGGCAGGTGGGCGCGGGGCCACCCAGATATGGTATTTACCGGTTCGGAGTACCAGTCCAAATTTCTGCTACTGGTTCGCCCGAACCTGTCCAAACCGGCTGAATACCACCTCTGGCACAAACTATTATGAAGCTACAATGCTTTTCTCCAACTTTTTCTGCCATGTGCAAGGATAAAAAAAAATCAAAACATTCTACTTATATTTTTTTTACAAAATGAAGTTCTGAATATCTGAGCTTAATTAACTGTGATTAATTAAATGTAGTTTAACTTCAGCCAAGGCAGGAATATCAGTCATTGGAAGTCATCTCTGTATTAAGTAATTCTTGCAATTCAGACATAAACATGAATTCTGGTTGTTTTTTAAACCAGGAGTGAACAATCTGATCTAATGCATATCAAGGAAGGTTTCTCTACAGTGTAAGAAAGCATTCTAAAGGCATGATCCTCTTTTTACCTCCCCAGTTAAAATGTGGAAGGAAATTATTGCCTTTTCATATCTTTCCTAATCCTTTATGGAACAGAAAAATCTTGGGACCATGAATGCCAGATCTGTAAAGCTACACGAAAGCCTGCTCTTATATCAATAGGACATTTTACTTTATTTTTCTACTAGTATTCTTCCTGAGTCTTTTTTTAAATTCAGTTTATAAAGTTGCCCATTGGCCAATCAGTAGAAACTATCAGCTGATTAGCCCCTTGATTTTCATCCAGAAGAACAATGAAAACCAATGTATCTCATAGAGCAGATGGATAGCCCAAGCACACTGAGGTTTACCCACAACTGCTCATGCCACTGCAGCTTTTGCATGTTCTTCAAGGTCAGCCCCATGTGCAACACTTTCCAGGAATCTACTTGGGAGGTGATCAAGGCATAAGTATCATGACAATGCCTCCTGGTCCAGGAAAAAGCCCTCCTGGCCATGATAGCCCCCTACAACTCAATAAGGAGCTATGAATCCAGGAGGACCACCATGTTGTGCACTAGTTCCGTTTGGAATAGTGCAACTTCATCCAGAACTAAGGATAGAATATACTCAGATCTAGTGAGCCCTGAAATTTAAAATTCCTCAATCTTGCTAACCCGGGTCAGACACCTAACTGAAAGGTTCCAGGTACAGATAGTCCTTGTTTACCAATAGTAATTGGGACCAGGAACTAAGTTAAGCTACACAGTTGTAAAGAGTGACATCACATAATCGCACCAACTTCCGACAGTTCCAGCAGTCCCAGTAGTTACTGTTAGACAAATCAAGTGCAATCTCAGCATCCCAAAGTCACATGATTGCCATTTGCAATCTATTGCCGACTTCCTCATTGACGTTTCTTGCTAGAAGCTGGTAGGGAAAAGCGCAAATGGCAATCATGTGATTATAGGATGATGCAATGTTGTAAATGTGAGCAAGATGCCAATAGTCCAAATACGCAATCACAAGACATGTGATAATGCTGCAATGGCTGCAACTACAAGAACAATTATAAGTGCCCCTTGTTCAACAACAGCCGTCACCATAGAGCGGGAAGTGCATTCACAGAGCGGCCGCTGCCCTGACTGGGGTTTGGAACTGCAGAGCTGGAGTTTGGGGGAGAGAAAGAAAGAAAGACTTCTGCTGCTTCTGCTTTTGACTGCACACAAGGAAAGCAGCAGAAGTCTTTCTTTCTCTCCCCCAAACTCCAGCTCTGCAGTTCCAAACCCCAGCCAGGGCAGCGGCTGCTCTGCAAGTGCGCTTCCCGCTCTATGGTGACAGTCATTGGAGGCCTCCCCTTTCCCCCTGCTCCTCTCCAACCCGATCTCCCCGCGGTCCTCCCACCTGAGCGCTGACTGACTGGAGCGCTCACCGGCATGCCCGGGAAGCCTTTTGGGAATCACCAGACGGGACGGCGATTGAGCCGGACTCTTCCTGCGGAGGGGAGCCTCGCAGGACGCTTGCCTGCACTCCCTTCCTCCCGCAGGCCCTGCTTACTCTTCACAGGCACCCGGCAGCGAGACACCAGGTAGCCATTCCGAGGGCAGCCCCGACAGACACAGCTCATGTGGCCCAGCCATGGCCAGTGCTCCCTGCCCGCAGCTGAGCTTGGCCTGCAGGGGACTGGCTGGGGCCTCTGTAGGCAGCGGCAGGGAGGGCAGCAGCAACACCTGCAGCGCCTAAGCCATCCCCGCCGAGCAGAAGCAGCCGGCGACCAAACCCGAGCTGACAGCCAAACTTCTGCAGCAGCAGAAGCAGCCCGTGAGCAAACCTTTCGGGTGGCGGGGGGAGAGTGCACGTAAGACACAGCAGCAGGACAAGTAACCTTTTGGCTGCATGCTGCATGCAAGAAATCTTTCTCCCCTTTCGCTCCAAGAGGCTGCGCAGGCGCGATGAGTCTCACGAAGACTCATTTCTGGCGGAGTTTCTCCACTGCCCCACCCCTCCCCAACCGGCACTCCCTCTCGCCGGCCAAGATCGGCAGGCCAGATTTGGGGAGCTAAATGCGCTGCTGCCGCCCAGGAAGAAAAAAAAAATGAAAAATGGGCTCTCTCGCAGCACCTCCTCTCTCTTCTTCTTCTCCTGAGTGGCAGCGGTGCGTCTGGCTCATCGAATCTGGCCTGCTGATCTCTAGACATACAGCTGCCACTCGGAAAAAGAAAAGAGAGAGAAGAGGTGCTGCGAGAGAGCCCATTACTCACGTTATTTTCCTGGGCGGCAGCAGCTCGTTCAGAAATTTTTCTTTACATTGGAGTTTCCCTGCAAAGGCCGTCCGAGAGAGAGTAGTGGCGGAGAGAAACCAGACGCTGGTAAGATTCGTGTCTCACAGCTCACCTCTTCCCCTCCCCTGCCTCACCTGCCACCCCCAAATTGTGCCCGAACATTTTACCAGCGTCTGGCAGCTTCATCGCTTCTTTCTCGGCAGGTCTTTGCAGGGAAATTCCTTGAAATGTAAAGAAAAACTTCTCGCGAGTGCAAGAAGTTGTTAATTGCACGCACTCACGAAAAGTTTTTCTTTATATTTCAAGAAGTTTCCCTGCAAAGACCGGCCGGGGAAGAGAAGCGGCGAGCTTCCAGACTTTGGTAAGATGTTCAGGCAATTTGGGGGTGGCAGATGGGGCAGGGGATGCATGTACGTAGTTGGGGAAGGGGGCTTATTTTGCAAGGGGGGGGGCTTATTTCAACACATGTCCTGAAAAGCCCTGTTGGGCTTATTATCAGCACATGTCTTATTATAGGGGAAACACGGTAATTGCTGCAGGACACGCCTGCCAAAGGCTGCCTTAGCGGAAGCAAACTCATCCAGTCTATAGTGGCGGATGAATGGTGATAGGGACCTCTGCCCTCTCCAACAGCACCTTCCTGATTACCCCTGGAATCGGAGAAGAGGGGGGAAAGCATACAAGAGCCCCTTAGGCCACGGGCATTGTAGTGCATCTACCCCTTCTGCCCCCGGAGCCGGAAATCTTGTGAAAAACCTGGGAAGGTGAGAGTTCGACAGAGTTCGCCTGTTGACGTGGGCTTTGGTGGCCACATTGTCTGTGAAGAGGAGGACATGTCGACCCGAAATCCCCTGCTGGAATGCCCTGAGGTCTAAGCAGGCCGCCCTGAGCTCCAGCCAATTTATGTTCTGCTGGAGCTCCTGCTGAGTCCACCATCCTTGGGCCACCTGGGATCGGAAGTGTGCCCCCCATCCGAAGAGGCTGGCATCGGACGTGATCGTTAGTCTGTCCGGCTTCTTGTAGAAACAACCCCGCGTGATGGCTCGGGACCCCACCAGCGGAATGAGCGAAACACCCCCGGCAGTATTCGATCCCTTGTCCTCGAGGTGCTGCAGCCTGCCCTCTGGAAAGGAAGCAGGAACCACTGGAGTGGCCTAGCGTGGAGCCGTGCCCATGGCACTATGTCTATACAAGAGATCATTTTCCCCAGGAGCTGGGACAGAGATGCCAAAGGTGCTACTCTGTCTGTTCGAATCTGGCCTGTCAAGGTCCTGATACTGTCCTGCCGCTCCTGGGAAAGACTTGTCCAGTAAGTGTGTCTATGAGTGCCCCTAAGTGCAACAGTCTTGTTGAGGGAACCAAGTGGCATTTGTCCAGGTTGACTGAGAACCCGTGATCCCGAAGGATCTGGATTGTCGGGTTTATGTCCCATTCCGCCTGCAGCAGGGAGGACGCCTGGATTAGCAAATCATCCAAATACCATTGAATGCTGATGGGCAAAGTCCTGAGGTATGCAGCTTGCGTGGCCATGATCTTGGTGAATGTCCGATGGGCCGATGCCAAGCTGAATGGGAGGGCTGCATATTGGGAAATGGCACCCGACATAACAAAACCTCAGGAATTACCTGTGGCTTGGACGAATAGGGACGTGGAGGTACGCCTCCGTCAGATCTACAGAAGCCAAGAAGTCCCCCTCCCGTATTCCCTCCAGAATGGAACAAAGGGAGTGCATCTTGAATCTTCTGTAGAACAGATGCTGGTTGAGTCCCTTGAGGTTCAGAATTGCCCTCCAACCCTCCAAAAGGTTTTTGGTACGATAAATAACATTGAATAGAAGCCCATCCCCCGCTGTTCTGGCGGAACCCGCTGAATGGCCCGAATATCCAGCAAATGCTGGATAGCCGATTCCATGAGTTCCCTTCTTGCCGGGTCTCTGGAAATGGGACAGCGGAAGAAAAACCTCAGTGGAGTGGAGAGAAATTCTTGGGAGAGCCCTGATTTGATTGTCTCCCTGACCAAGGTGTCCTGTGTGATCTCTTCCGAATGTTCCGAGAAGCCAGCAAGGTGGCCCCTGATGGGGGGAAAAGGCCCGATGTCACATTCGTTGCCTGAATGCTCTAGTGTTACCACGAAAGGAGCATTTGCCCTATGGCTGCTGTCTGCCCCTGCTGCCAAATCCCGACCTATCGGATGGGTAGCTGGGCCTGGAAGGCCTCTGCTGACGGGGAAAGCTAGCCCCAGCCTCCCCCAGACGGTAGGAGGGCCGTCTAAAGTATGGTGAGGAGCAGAAATCAGATCGCCTGCCCTGCATAGGTAGAACCTTCCGCTTGTCTCTGGTCTCTACTATAAAGGGTTCCAGACTGGCCAAATAGACACTCCCCCTCAAAGGGGGCGGCCGTCAACTTCCACTTGTTCTTGGCGTCCATGTGCCAATGTCACAGCCACAGCATGCGATGGGCCATCACTGAAGATGCAACGGTGCATGCCGAAAATTTGGCCATGGTTAAGGACGCATCCGTGGTGTATTCGGCCACCACAATGATCTTGCAGAGGTCCTGATGAGCTCACAGGTCCTCCGATGGGAGCCGAGCTTGCAATTGTCTGAGCCAGCGTAGCAATGCTCTGGTAAAGGAGGAGGCTGCTGTGGAGGCCCGGATCATCCAGGAGTCCACCTGATGGGCTCTGTGAAGGGCCATCTCCTCCTTCTGCTCCTCAGCCTTTAAGGCATCTTCCGCGTCCGGGGGCAGGACAGAAGAGGAGGTTAACGCCGCCACCGATGTGTCCACCTTTAGGACTTGGACCAACTCCAGTAAGTCCGAATCCACATTGAAAAGCGTGTGTTCCGAGCCACTGGGACGGGCAGCTATGGCTGCCTCATCACACCCAGGAACATCCTGGGAATCGGAATGTCTCAGCGGCCTGCTCGGTAAACAGCTCAAGGGCCTGCTCACCCGACTCAGAAGTTGGCTGATAAAATTGGCACCAAAATGGCCGACCCCTCCAAGCTGCGATCCACCGACGCGGAGAGCCAGGGGGCCGCAGGCAAGTGTTAGCTATCCAACCGCCTGTCTCAGCGAGGAGGGCTCCGTGTGCTTGCTCTGATCCCAGAGCAGTCGTCACCTCCTGAGGTGGCGATCGCCCAAGCGGGTCGACACCCGAGCTCAATCTGCCGCCGCAGAGAGTCGCGCCAAACAGCTGACAGCAAAGCACTAATTTTTCCTTTGTTCTTTAAAAGACAATCTTTGAAACAGGGATTTTTGGAACTTAGTCCTAATTTTAAACTCCCTTCTCCTCAGAAGCTCTGGAGCTAAACCAGGAGCATCTACAGAGCTGAGACTGAGTTGAAGAACTGTGGACCGTTCTTCAACTTCTGAGGCGGTCCTCAGAATTTCAACTCAGTCATAGAGCTAAGGGGCTAGAGCTACCCATCCTGGACTCTCCCGTCAATACTATGGAGAAACAAGTATTACAAAGTTTTTTCTTTAAATCTTTACAACAGTTCAACCACAACTCAAAAATTTACATAGTTGGGCCCACAAAATAACATTTAAAATAAACAAAAAAAATATTAAAATGTATCATAGTAAGGTTAAGGAAGCAACTCTAGGTCTAACATATCAAAATCCAATAGGGAATGGAGCTAAACGGTAGTCTTTGGAAGGAATTCATCTATGTGCAACTGATCTACCCTCTGGTTGATGTGTATAAAATATGGTTTCTGACATGTAAAGAGACACTTTCAAATATTTAAAGAAGCCACATTCAGGATTTCAACTCATTATGGGAGGTGGGAGGAGAGATGAGTGTCATTCTATGCTGTCAAATTATTTTCAGATAGGCTTCCAAATACATACAGAAATATCCAGTCAGTTCTGGTTGCTTAAGACTGTTTCTTAAAACCTAAAATCAGATTTAACATATACAATTTTTTAAGAAACCTACATAGGAGAAGGTACATGCCAAAAACTATCATCACAGATACAGTATTACATTGTCAACATTCTACAATTATGTAATAACATTCTTACCTATACTGGGAGGACTGCCATAATTTATTGGTGACTCTGGAGGTCTCCCACAATGCAATGCGGCAAGAGCAGAACCCTTCCACACAACATGTTTGCAGCCTGTTTAAATATAAAAAACAAATATAAGCATAAAAACATACAGTGAAAAAGATGATCAAGCCATTTTTCCTTTTGTATACTCATACTTTTATTTGTGCGGAGCAAAGACTGTCTTCCAGCTCCTAATAGTGTTTGAACTCCTGGGACACTTTGAGGAATTTCTTGCTCTAGAAGAGGTCCAAGTCGATGGCATATTTGCAGGAGATGATCAGGTGCCAAGTGTCTATAGTATTTTACCTGTTAATAAACAAAAAATTATTTGTACAATGTTTTACTCTCACTTTTTAAAGTGAAAAAAATATTTTGAAAATGAGTATGTGCATTTGGTACTTGAGACATTGTTTTTACATCCTGCAGAGAGAACAATTTAAAACATCTATCTTTAAACAAACTTTATACTAAATTTAAATCTCTATCTCTCTCTCTGATTTAATCAACCCACCTTGTTGGGAAAATAGGAGGAAGGAGGTGTGTTGAATATGTTCACTGCCTTGAGTTATTTGTAAAAATAATAAAGTCTGGATACATATTAAATAAATAAATAATTTGCTAAAAACCATTATTTTAACAGTTCATAAATCATAACATCATTTTCATTTTAATCATTACAAAAGTAATAACAAATGTAGGATAACATTAACTGACAATATTTGTATCATTAAAAGAATGTGCATAATCTTTATAAAATGCACATACATTAGCAGTCCCATTTCTTTATTACACAACAATTGGAGTTAAGATATAGAGTTACTAATAATCTAATAAATTCATGAAAATTCATGAATTTTAACTATGAAATTCCTAGTTTCTACTATACATTCCAAGTAATTACACTATATTAATGACAGTCCTACATAATAAAAGGATGCTTGCTTTTTTCTAATATTGCAGAAATTGTTTTCTTGAAAATAAAACTCCCTTTTCAAGATTCAGTTTAAATCCTTTTGACAATGTTCACAAGAAATATTTAAGTGTAAGCTATAAAGGTAAATAAATTCATATAAGACATTTCACATTATATAGAAGAACCAAATAATAAATAAATAAATAAAATGATATAGTACAGTAACATATTCCAATAGTTACTGTAATAAGTGAAATTTCTCTTATATGAAGACATACAAATTCTATGGTTAAAACTTTGTGTTGACTAGGTAATTTCAATCAGACCCAATGTGAATAAGCAGAATTTTACTCGAACTAAATTGAAGGTTACTTCCTTTGACTCAGGAGCCCATTTGAGATTAGATTTTTGCCCTCTGTAATCTAGAATGGGAAAAAAACACTGATTTGTTTTTTTTTTAAAAAAACTTTTCTCTGATGTAGTAAAGTATTGATAAAATTGTGGGGGATTTTTAGCAGAATGAAGTTACATTTGCTGCTAAACTACTACTTCTCTAGAGATTAACTGTATTAAATTTCCGACAGGCAAGATTTTTTAAGGAAGTCTTTATGGCTGAACAAGGTCTGTGAATCCTGCCTGGTTCTGGGTGCATAACACTTGTAAAAAAAATTATATATTATAAGCGTGCCATATGAACAAAAACGTAACTAATTATAAAGGAACCAGAATTTAGACTCTTTTATTTAAGTTCTAAAACATTATTAGCTGTTAACATATGTATTAGTTGTATACTTTTTAGATAGAATCTACCTCTTCTGTAGAGACATATCTTCCTAAATTTCAGTTAAGAAGAAAGGGAGGTAGATGATTACACTAAGGGGATCACTAACTTGGGGTAGTAAATATATATATAAAAGACTCGGCAGCAATGAAAATGATAGAAAGGAATTTGTTTCAATGGATCTATTTGAGTTGTACAATTTCCTACACAAGTGAAAGTGTAACTATTTTAGAATTTATATCCATTACATTCATTCAGAGTCTAGAATTCTGTGAACTGTAATGGTAGATATTATCCATTCATTCAAGGCATTGCAGGAAGTCAAGGAGTTGTTAAAGTAAAAGAGAAATGTGCATTATGATGTCACAAACCATGTACTACCCCCTTATGTATATGCTATGCTGCAATGTAATAACAAAAAGGATGGAATTTGTATTATTAATACTGGAATGTCTTTCTTTCTTGTGGGTGTCAATGCTTTCATGAGTGGTTTAAATCTAATGCCACCTTTTTATTCTACAACTAGTTCTCAGTACAAAACCCCAAGTGCAAAAAGTTCCCCTAAATGCAAGCTTCAGAAATCAAGAAAAGATTTTAGTTGTATTCAGAAAATTTAGCTTTGAATTTTGATTCTGTAGAAAGTATTTTTTTCTCTTATTCCCTTTGGCATCATACCAGTTATATACATTGAGCAATATTTGGTGTGATATTCTTTTAACAAATGGCTTCCCTGAGTGAACAATTATGTAAAAAAACAAATATTAAAAAATGTGTGCACATCTGCATGTCTCTTCTCCCAACAGCATTTTAGTTCTAAGGTTAATGTATTTTGAATCCAAGAAAATGCAACACTTCTCTCCATATAAAAAATGTTCATTATTATTTTAATTGTCACATGGAAATGTAATTATCCAAGTGCATCATCATATCTAGTGAAGTCAGTTTACATTATAATCAGAAACTCTCTGCTCCAGAAGTGTTATGCCTTTTCTTTAAGGGCTTTTCCCTCCCAGGGGTTTGGCTGTGTTAAGCTCTCCCACATTGCAGAACTGAAGCAAAAGAGAATACCTAACAGATTTTTATTATTTTTATTTCTTTTGTAATCCAAGTTTTTTTACATTTATCATTGAATTGTATGCCCAAATGACCCAATTTGATCAAACCAAATGAATACTAAGAGGAAAATAAGTTTAAGTAAAGCTCATTCAAGATAGCTACTTCTTTAAAACATATTAACTATGCTTTTGCAACATGTTGGCTATATTTCTATTGAAGTCCGTGCAAACTACCACAAAATCATGTGCATATAAATCACATGACATTCAGCATGTAAAATATAAAGGATTTGTACATTTTTTTAAAAATACAAAAAATATTGATTATATGACCCATGACAACTGGGATTAGCACTATCAGATGACGAAGAGATGGTAAAAAGACAAGCAGGCCTGGCAGCTGAAAATTTAAATTGTTGTACACAGAGGCTAACTTTGCATATCTCAATCCAATAAAATCAAGTAAGATTTTATTACAACTTTTCTTTACCTTTAAATTTTTTTGGAACAGATGTCCAAAACATAAACTAGAGATGCCTTTTGAACAGAATTTCAGATTCCCAAAAATACAGAATGGATAAAGAGTTATTCCAACTCTTGGGGTAAAAAGCACAAAAACTGAAAAGCCAACAGATTCAACTACAAGAAAAATGGAAATCAAGATTTGTCTGCTATGAAAACACTGGGAAAGGGAATTATTTTCTTTGGTATTTTCTATAATTTTTCCACAGAAAAGCAAGTTTAGGAAAATAGTATTTTCTATTAAGTGATACATAAATATACAAAATGTTTATATAGTACATAACCAAAATGATATAACGTTAAGACTTTCATATAAGAATTTTAACAGTACGACATCACAAAAATTCCCATACATGTTGTCAAACATTTTGGTAAAACCTCTGAATGCAAGGACAATCATACTGACTATTCATAAGGGGAGGAAGAACCCAATCTTTTACGTTTGTTCATAGGCGTATCTGTTCCCAAACGCAACCAAGCCTCAAAGCACAAGAGTATGGAAGATGTCTGAAGATGCATTTGTATCTTTAAAACTGCATATACTTTCTGTTCCACATTGTTTTGTTTTTCCTGAATTCCCCTCCTTGCAGGGTTTTTTCCCACCTACTCAAGAGTTTAAAGCAATCTACTCTTTACTTTAAAACATTGCCTTTTCCATGTCTGAAAGACATTTGTACAACCAATACTGAATATGCCAACTGATCGCTATAAGAGAAATTTGGTCTAACACCAACGTTTAAAAACATTGGAATCCACCATGATGCTTAAAATTGCAACTCATTTCAGAAACCTTAAGCAAAACAAGGAGTGATCCCAACAAAATAGCAAATTCACTTATTCCAAAGACAAAAGTAAAGACAACAAACCTGATAGGACTGTAAGTAGGAGCATGATGTAGACAGCAGTAGCCGATGCACACTGATGAAAAAAATGCTGGATAGAAATACTTGGGCCCAACAAACACTACTAGCATACTGATAACTTTGCATGGAATGCATTACTCTGAAAAGGCTCCACTTCCCACAGGCCAAAATACTGACTGACTTTCCAACCAGAGCCAAGCTTTATATCTCTCTACTGAATTTCCTGGCATTATTCCAACACTGAAAGACCTCTGATATAGGATACAGCTTCCTGGTTGATGCTGCTAACTAAAATCAGGTATAGAATGAAAAATAATAGTCGACCGTAGACTTTAAAATATCATTGGCGCACATCTGTACATCTAAGCAGTTATAACCACAACATCCATTTATCCAGCCTTTGTCAAGTGCTTGAAGAAGAAAAAAGAGCACTATGATTGCCAGACTCAAAAAAAAACCACAATTGTAGGATGGCAAAGATGGTGAGCCGCCTCTCTGAGGGCAGAACCATCTGACCCAATGGTAGTTTTTGTACTAAATCTCGATGGAAAAGTAACAACAGATACAGCTATTCTCAACTCATCTCAGGTCTCTTTCACACATATCAATCAGAGAGTTTAAAAAATTTTCACTTGTTTGCTTTTTTAAGTCAGACTGCCAAATGGGAAGAAATAGGAATGGCCCTTATTGATGCGGTATATAAAAGTATAGAAGGAAATACTACAAATCCTCCGAAATGCTGCCACAGGGAGGAGGGTTAAAAAGCACACATACAGACGCACACTCCACTGACTCTTTACTGAAAGGTAATTTTTGCTCTGCCATACATGAAAATCCAATCTTTGCTGTTATGGCTTCAAACCCAAAACAAGCTTTCAATTATTTCTTTTGCTAGTTTAGATGTCAAGAATATTGCAGGATTCTAACCATCTGTAACACCATTACATTTTTCAAGAATATGAAACATCAAATTTTCTTCTTATAATGTAAACTACAAAACAAACTGCTTTCAAAACTTTTCAAATATAGCACATTTACTTTTCTCCCTTTTCTTTAACTTTTCTCTCTTCTAACATGTCATTTGGAGTAAATATTTTCTTTAGAACAGGAATACCATAAATTAGACAAATTCAAATAAATCACTTAGGCATTTCTGCATCTTCTTAAACTTCAAAAGAGTGACTAAAAAGAAAATCTGTGTTAACCTAATACATTATTAAACTCAATGAGACTTATTGTAGAGCATGCACATATAAATTTGTTCCTGTATAGACAAAAATAATTGTCACGAGGAGTCAGTTAGTTTTCTAAATGGGATTTCTCACTATTTTGATCTATATCCATAAATTTTGATCTATATCCATAAATTCGATAAATATTAATTTTATTTCAGATAAATATTGGTGCTATATATGTATACACACACACAAAAAAAGTGATAAGCCGATAGACAAGCCATACTCGCCATATTAGAATTAACTTTGAAGAGAAATGGACAGGAGGGAAGAAGTAGAATTGGGACTTTGCTATATAGTACAGGAATAATTCATTTAATCTACTCTATCTGCTTATTAATAAATTATTATCAGCTTAATAAGGCTGAATTCCAGTACAGGTACTCCTTGATTTACAACAGTTCATTTAGTGACCAGTCAAAGTTACAACATCATTGAAAAAAACCTATCTATGACCATTTTTACACTTAAACCATTGCAGTATCTCCATGGTCACGTGATCAAATTTCAGATGACAATTGGCAATTGACTCATATTTATATGACAGTTGCAGTGTACCCGGGTCATGTGATCACCTTTTATGATCTTCTGACAAGCAGATAATATGGAAGCCATGTCCACTTAACCACCTCATTACTAATTTAACAACAGCAATGATTCACTTAATAACTGTGGCAAGAGAGGTCATAAAATGGGATAAAATTCACTTAGCAACTGTCTAACTTAGCAATAGAAATTTTGGGCTCAACTGTGGTCGTAAGTCAAGCTGTGCTACGTGTACTGTAATAAGAAACACATCTTCCTATGTGTTTCTTCAGGTCAAGATACTGAAAACTATTTTCAATATTCAAAATATGTAATTTAACAGTCATCTGTTGACCACTGGCATTTTCTATTGAGCCATACTCTTATAATATACTATAAGTTTTGATTTGACAAATATTTTTGTTTTCTATATTAATTCTTTCTTCCCGAACATAACCACCTAGCAAGAGAGGCCAGAAGAAAAAAGTCAGTGCCAGGCCAGCAGAAATCTATGAGTTAACTCTACATACTTTTTTCACATTGTCACATCTATCCCCATCTGCCTAGCAAAGAAGCTAAAGTTTTCCTGGCTCTAGTCTCCATTCCTGGTTTATGTACCGTGTTTCCCCAAAAATAAGACCCTGTCTTACATTTTTTTGAACCCTGAAATAAGCGCTTGGCCTTATTGCCATGCACTCAAAAGCCCGATTGGGCTTATTATCAGGGGATGTCTTATTTGGGGGGAAACAGGATATGTATACATATACATATATACACACACAAACCCAGACACATATACATTTGTTATTTACGTACATTAACTCTATTATGTATTTTATACGCCTTATTTAATTCCTCTTCACTCAATGCGGCCCAGGCATGCCAAAAGGCTGGACACAGCTGTTCTAAAGTGGGTTTTTTTAAAAAAATAATAATGCAATCATCCATGACCATAGCAGGCTATGACTGTACTAACAGAACTTCTGTTGTACATTGGAGAAGGGAGAAACACTTGCTGCTCTTTTCAGTCATCCCTGCTCAACTCTCCTAGATGAAGCACAATTGTAATTTCTAGGCCTCAGGAGTAGCGATTATGGAGTTTCATTACACCCCACCTCTCCCATTACCCTGCTGGATAATATTTTTCCGAAGTCCAGCTAATGACTGTTCTGTTAGACATTGAGGAAAAGTGGGTTGAGCTCCTACCAGACTCACAAAAAAAGTAAAATTAGAGGATGTGATCCATGATTTAAAGATAATCAAATATTTCAATGTACAGAGTACATCTGAAATTTTAACACACTTCTCCAAAAGAAAAAAAGGACTAGATTACTTAAATAAACCACTATTGGTTGAATACACAAATTTACAAATCACAGTAGCTGGTTTCATACAATCAAATAAATATCAGAGTTAAGTGTCAAATCCTAGAGTTGTCACTATCAAAATAGCAGGAACTACTGTGTCAATATAGGGTAAAATAGAATTTTAGAAACTGAAAAAGGAATTTCACACTTGCATTCATAGTGAGTTACCGTATTTTTCGGAGTATAAGACGCACCTTTTTACCCCCAAAAAGAGGGTGAAAACTTGGGTGCATCTTATACACCGAATGTAGCCCCACCCACCCACCCACCCACCCACCCCCACCCCCACCCTTTGGCCTCTATCTTCCAGCAATTTACATGCTTGCAGGAAAGAGGGAAGAGCCTATAAAGCCAAGCAAGTCAGTAGCAGTTTCCCAACGAAAAACTGATTAGGTTTGCCACATGGAAAATTGAAAGTGAAACTAACTGCAAAGAGGCAAATAGCTGGGAGAGATTAGACACGCAGGTTTTTATTTTTGCTGAACTGGATGGAAGGGGGTAAGTGAATAACTATAAATGTCTGTAGAATGTTCAAATTATTAGACATTTTTTAAAGACTGCTTTATTATTGTTCTAGAGCCAGGGGTCTCCAACCTTGGCAACTTTTAAGACTTGTGGACTTCAACTCCCAGAATTCAACAGCCAGCTTTGTTAGCTTTGCTGGCTGTGGAATTCTGGGAGTTGAAGTCCACAAGTCTTAAAGTTGCCAAGGTTGGAGATCCCTGTAAATCTAGACAACTTAACAAAATAAAGAAGCTTTTTAAAATAAATGCTTGCTCTGAAGAGGCCCAATGCGATTGTATCTTCTTTTAAATAATAGAGAATAATGTATACTTCCAGAAATTTTAATTAATTTTAACAGCTCTGTACAAGCATAGTATGAAATGTAACAGTGTCCTGTTTAGTATTAGAGTTTAGTTACCTTGGAGTAGATCTATTTAAATAATTGGGAGCAGTTAGTGTGACTACATTTAAGAAAACTTTCTGGCATAATGTACATTTCTCCAATTCTTTGCTATTTCTATGGGTCAGGCACACATGCACAAAAATACACAGCAAACAGTGTATATCATCTGTGCTGTTTGCTGTTTGGCAAATTGCTTGGAGGCAGAGGCCTTTTTTCCTTGTTTTCCTCCCCCAAAACTAAGGTGCGTCTTATACTTCGAAAAATACGGTAATTATGATAGACCCGCTTTGCAATGTTTATTCCACACTTCTTTCTACCTGGGCTACAATAGTTTATGAAATAAACTGCCAACTGACCCACTCTCTATTTTTGACGAATTCCTTTCCCAACTTCCCCCAATCTCTCATAGTTAATATGATTTGTGAGTTACTGAATTAATTATCCCTTAAGTTTTAGCTATTGGACATTCCACAGTAAAGCAAAATACTATGCCAGAGAAGGCTCACATCATTTTCTCAAGAGAGTTTCTGCCATATTGAGGGCACTTCCAAGATATGAAAGGATTTTTTTTAATCTTCTACTATGACAATACTTTTTTAGTTTTTAGATTTTTTTAATCTTCTACTAAGCTTCAGGGAAGTTTAATAATAAAATCAGACAAGGGCCCTTTAAACAATCTAGCCACATCCTCCAGAGGAAGTGAAGGTATAAACTGCAGATTATGGCTCCACATATAATCCAACTGAGATTATTTTTGTGTTGAAACAATGTCTCATTATGTGATAGAAATTCAGTGAACTACAATTTTGCCCTTAGTTATATTTTCAGCTATCCTCAGCTTAGCTTGCCGTTCCTAATATTTTTTTTTTGCCCAGGTCCCATCTATTTAGCATTTCACCTAATTAGGGTATCTGACTGTTCTACTAGGACCAGATTTTCCCGACATACATCCAAGTTGCCAGATGCTATTGGATTTCCTTGCAAAGCAGGATTTTGAATGTGTAAATAGCTAGCTGATCTGAAGAAATGCTATGGATATGCCATTTGTTCATATTTTGTTCACAATAAGGGGAACACAATGAAACATTCTTGTGTGAATCTGGTCCAGCATGTTCTTCCTATTGCACAAACTCCAGAGGCAAAGGATTTAGTTTTCCTTTCTGGCCAGCTCAACTACCTGTTGTCCATCTCAGTTCCCAAAATTTGGCAACTAATATACAAGATCTGAGATGCACTCTAAAAACTTTTTTCTTTCTCAGGAAGCATAATCAAGAGGTCCAAATTATAAATGTAAACTGATGGTTTGGATTTCATTTTATCAATTGCTGTTATAATAAACAAGAATAGTTGTAGACTGTTAATCATTTTCAAGGTTAAACTTTTCAAGAAAAATGAAATCATGGTACATGCATGGTATTAAATCCCATTTTACAAGAAATTGGCTCTAAATAATGTGAACATTTGCAAGATTGTACTGACTCTATATTTACCTTTTAACTTATAAAAAAAAGTTGCTAGCTATTCAAAAAGTTCTAAGTCAAGAATTGAAGCTAAATGTCTGTAAAGCCAAATCTACCCACAGATCCAGAGAACAATTACTTATACACTCTCAAAATATGGTGAAAATGATCTCTTGAAACCTCAAATTTTAATTGTACAGGGAGCTACATTTAAATTAATATTGTACTTCCACTGGCCGACAAAAAGTATTCTTAGCAATATTTTACAGTACCAGTATTTTATTTCATTTAGAATAAGTAAATTATTCTCCATATCACAATTTCTTTTTATTAAATGTAACTTATATATCTGTAAAGAATTTAATAGCAGTGAACACATAAAAAGTAACAAGTCTCCAATTGACAAACATACAGATGTAATCTGGTGTCTATGGGCAGCACTGCATCTTTGTACTTCCCCCTAGGTCCTAATAGAGTTCCTGATCCATTTCTTTTTTCTTGAAATTAAAATAACTAGGCAGTAATTGGAATACATCAAAGTGAAGCTCAAGTCTAAAGCTGTTTACTTCCAACCATGCTACCAGATCCCACATGGAGCCTGAAACTATTTTAGAATATAAAAAAGGTAGGTAAATATGAACAAGCCTTTTGCTTTAAAATGTACATAGAAAACAAAACACACTGGGAAATACTAGGAAATATCTTGAAAGATTAAAAATGATGCAGGGGAGGAGACTATGTCTATACAGTATACAGTAAGCCTTTGGGAGTATGTTTGGGTTTTGTCCCTGTGGGCCACTAGAGATAAAAGTCATGTTTGGTTTTAGTGGTAGTACATATTTTGCCTCACTGTTTTTCTCAGATTATCAACGATGTACTTTTTGTAAAATGGATTTTCCACTAGGCTTTATGTACTCTGATTTTTAGCTTTGACACCTAAGCTCTCTTCATACTGAGATGCACAGACAAATAACTTGGGCCTCGTTAGTCCATGTTCTTCAGTATAATTGTGTTGGGAATTACCGGTACTTTCATTTTCTTTTAGCCTTTACTAATTTGTCACCACCATTATGGCAGTCATTTTGTTAGAATATGATTGGTTTTCTCAAAATTATAAATACGACTACCAAGAAGGGGAAAAAAGACCTTTAAACATTTTAAATAATCAGCAAAATAGTTTTCCATTCTCAGATTGGAACATTTAGCCCCTTGAAGTATGAAATTTTTAATGATTGTCCTATATTTGCCCAAAAGAAATACCAAATAAATCAGAACAACTATTTTGGAAATACTTAGCATCTGCAAAACAATATAACATACACTTTCAAAATTGTGTAAACTCTTCACAGGATTATTGATGCTGCCCACTAACTCTCTTGCTGTACTTTTTGTCTTTATTAACTTTGATAGCAGTACCTAAAAGCTTATTTTACATTAGTTTCATTTTCACCACTTTAAAGTACCCAGTCTTAAGAAAGAATACGTATTTCCTGCCTACTGAAGAAAACTATCAATATTTAATGTAGATGTTGCATTAAAACCATGCAATTGTTTATCTAACACTTCAAGACAAGTACTTCAGTGCATGTGGAATTTTTCCGTTTCAAAAAAGAAAGAAAGAAAGAAAGGACTGTTTTCGATTGGTATATTATACAATCCCTTCTGAATTTCAGCCTCTACAATGATGACATACGACCTGTAGAAGTATGGAAAGTATGTATGTCACCTTGAGCTTCTGGAAAAAGGTGGAATGCACACACACTGCTGCTACTTTTATTTATTTTTAAATAACAGGAGTTGTTCATACTAAATTTGAAAGACAGGAGAAAAATGGGTGTCCAAATCCTCTAAAAATTAGAATAGTTTCAGCATTTGATTAATTTGAAGGGATAAAACTACTACATAACATAAAATCACTATACCATGATCTACAAATTATAGTGGCTGAATTCCATAACATATCAACCCAGATAACTCACATTATTGCTCAGCATGTCATGTGAACCAGATCACTAGGCTAAGAAATTTAAGTTAAACAATTCAGATCTGAGATAAGACGAACATCTATTAACAATTTATAGTTCCATCTATTTCATTCTGATTTCTATGATTTTGGATCTATAATAATAAAAACAGTTGTTCTCATATTCTAAAAACTCCATTGACTTAACTGGGAACTGATAACTGGTTCTTATCAATATTTTAAGTAGCATGCTAAGATTTATGTTTTTCTGCAACATGATTCCTTTGTAATATGATCAATAAAATACTTATACAGTTGAAAAGAAATTAATAGATGTAACACAGCACTATCTTTTTAACTTTTCTAAAGTTTGCTAGTAAAGCTGAGTATTGCTGCCCAAGAACACATTAATTCATTTGTGACAATTCAAACATCAGTTAAGATGTTAGCTAAACTGAAATCATCTGTTTAAAAAGCAATATTTACTATTTCATTTGATTTTTATAGTCAGAACTATTCTATTTATATAAGAAAGAAAAGTTCATAATAATACTGCTGTTCAACTGAAAAACTTTTAACATGAACTGCACAATTTAGCACTAAGTTAAATCAATGATAAATGATAACATTTATATAAGAATAGAGATTAATGTCTCAAGAATGCATAAAAATATTCAATAAGATTAAAACCACCTTTAGTAGCATTTATTTATAAGATGCATTTTAAAAAAAATCAAAAGATAAATCTTGCATGTACAACTTCTGACCCATCAACCTAAATATATTACTTTAGCTACAGATTTTGTTCTAACAATTCTTAATAAACTAAATTTAAAATAAGCATTAAAATATGCTCTGAAATCATCTTGGTTAAGCCAACTAGACCGAGGTGATACAATTCCTAAATAAAATTAAAATGTATCTTTTACTAAATAAGCACCCTTATAATCACTGATTTCTGAAATTGAAGCAGGTAACCAGCAACAAAATGTTGCTTTAAAAATGTAAGCAGCTGTACATAAATTTTACCTTGCATTTATGTTCTTGCATTCCTTATTAGTTATTTACTCTATTCAAGTAGTATTATCACTAGGCAATATATTTCAAAAGGTACCTCTTCTAAATGTGTGAAATTGTACAACCCTTAAAATTAGAATATATGAAAAGTCATGTAGTTTAACTTCATACTTACGTTTAGATGTAATATAAAATAAACCCAATCCCTTAATCTTTACCTATTTTTAGCAAGCAGTTCATGTTCTACAAATATTTTCTACCAACAATGCCCAAACTTAGCTCATAAGAAACTACTTTGTCACAAACAATAAATTGTGAGGGCGGCATAGAAGAACCATAATAAATAAATAAAATAAAAACATAATAAATAAATAAATAAATAAAATCTTTTGTGAGAAGGATGCCCATTTGGAAAGGAGGCACTTTAAACTATCTGCATAATTTTCTGCTTTGCCATATATCCTACAATCAGCCTTTACTACCACAAAATTCATGTGAATGTTTCTGCATCTATAGTCCAAAATTATTAAATTATCTAAAGGTATTGGCTTCAGAAACATTGTATCTGCTTCAAAGGTGCCAGATCATTGTATGCCTATGTGAGCTTATACTCTGGGGCGACTTTCTTCTACTTGTCAGATAAGGGCTTTATAATGAATCAGAGGGGGGAATGGAGGAAGAAGGCTGAGTCTAGTAAGGCTAGTGGCTTTTAACAGTTTGTCCCATGAGAGAAACTTGTCTTCCACAATTCGCTGTCCAGCATATACCCAAAAAACCTAAAGGTGGCATTGGTATACCAATATGAGAAAGAATCAAGCAAAGTTTGTCTCTTTCTTGATTCTTGAAAGAAGTCTAGATCCAATCCATAGCTTGTCTATATATAATGAAATAAAATTTATTTACTAAAAATGTGACATGTGACTAATTATAATTCAAGGGGAGAAGTCCTAAGAAATCCATAATCAGATTTTCCCTGCCTGCTCTACAAGTGAGTGAGATATTTTGCTTTTACCCTTTTGCTTTTTCCCTTCATTTAAAATCAATCAAACTCCTGCCATTTCTGCTGCACAGGGGGTAAAGAGAAATACATTCTGTATGCCAGTAAAAACTTCATTGAACTACCCAAAAAATCCCCTTCAAAACTATCCCAAACAATAGTCTGTCACAGATCCATAAGTTTTCTAGCTTAGTTCCATAGATGTTCCTTCCTGAATGTGAAACAAACAAATGTCTCTAGTCAAAACGGACAAATAGAACCACAAACCGATCAATTGTACATACTGCAAGCTAAGTGTGCCTTAAAACAACACAACAGTTCACATGTTTTTGTCAAACCGATATCCGTTTAAGAACAACACTCTGCCCCCCACCAAATTCAGACAGAAAGCTGTGCGATGGTAACTTAACTTAACACTATCCGCCAGGGTTAGACCAGCAGTTTTTCTCCCAGCCTGTTTTGCTTTGTTTTTCAGCAAAATAAGAAATGGAAAACAGAGAGATTTCGTCTATAAAGACTGCTTATAATTCCTCAATAATTGCACAGCCCTATTGTGTTGTGAAATAGGACTGCATACAAGAGAGCGCTCCTACAGGCCTAGTTGGCTCACACAAGCTCTCTCTCGTTCGCTCCTCCCCTCCCGCCTCCTGCTCTCCCTGCACAACATCCATGACGTACCTTTATTTCTAGCATAGTGACTCTACGGCTCTCGCATTAGTAGGATTATTATTATTTACCCTAACTGCAGGACCCCAGACAGATGACTCCGGAGACAACACCTGCTCGACTTAACAAAACAAACTCGCCTGTTCTCGGGCAGAAAGCAGGAGTTTTAAAAATTGCCCTTATCTTTTTTTTTTTTAAGTTTCTAAAAAAATTGCGGGAAATTCAATTTTTAAAGGGCTGCTTGCAAACTTTCCCTAGTACATCACACCACACCACGCCGCCTGGCCGCTTCTCTTACTAGGCTCTCATAGCTCCTGGGATGCTCCTTTCCAGTCCAGTCCGTACGCTTGGGCAGCAGCTGGGGAGGGAAAAAGATATCGCCGGTCACTAAAAGAGACCCCCTTCCTTTCCCCCCGGCCCAGAAAACAGCCCCCGGAGCGCCCGCCCGCCCCCCGGCGAGGGGGGGGAGGAGGCGAGGCCGCCGCAGCCGCTGGCACTCCAGCAAGCGGGCGGGCAAGGGAAGAAACGCGGGGAAGGCGCCGCACCACTTACCTCCTTCTCGGCGACTTCTCGGATCAGGACCTGCAAGAGCAACAAAAAGGGGGAAGAGGGTCAGGGGCAGCGCGAGGGAAGTAGCCATATTCCCAGGCCCGGCCCCGGCGGCGATGCTTACCTGCGCGGCTTGCTGGCAGGGTCCGTCCTCGAGAAAGCGAGCGATGAGGAAATAGAGCTCTGCAGAGGGGAGGGGGAGAAAGGGGGGGAACATACACACACACCGTGAAAGCACGGGCGAGGCGAGGGGCGAGGCGGCCTGTAAGGCGGCAGTCCCGGCCCGGCACCCACTTACCCGCTCGCAGCTCCGCCGAGTGCCTGCCGCCGCTGCTGGAGCTGCCGTCCCCGGACATGGCGAGCGGAGGAGCCCGGCTCGCTCAGGCCGAGCTCCTCGGCGATGGGGCCCTGCAGCTGAAAAGCACGCTCCCCCAGTGGCTGTCACGGTTTCTTCAGCAGCAACGAGAGTCGGAGCTCCACCATTCGAGCCCCGGGCAGGAGGAGGAGGAAACAACAACTCGCAGCAAAACCCGCCGCCGCCGCCGCCGCTCCTGACCGTTTGCCTCAGCGCCAGCGAGTGTGATCCTTCCGCCGCGACAAAGAGTCCCGGCCCCCTCCCTCAGGGCGCGCACACCCCCTTGGCCGCGCACCCCTGTCCCGCGTCGCCTTCGACCTCCCAACAACCCTCCAAGGGCTCGGATGCCGGTCCTCGGCGTGCTGGGGCAGGCGGAAAGGACTCGCGTGCCGGCTCAACAGCGGAGGGAAGAAGAAGATGTCGGAGCAGCAGAGGCGGGGTGGAGGGTGGGCGGGTAAAGCTCGCTCGGCAGAAAGGCGCTTTCTCTGTGAAGAGCTGGGAGGCCTCGGCGGAGGGATACCTCGCGCGAGAGGGGGAGGGGAAGAGGCCCGTTGGCGGCGGTGGCGCTGGAAGTTGCTTAGTTTCAATGTAGCCGAAATAGGAACCAAATGAGGCAAAAATGCCCCCAGGGACCGTAGGCCTCACTGGGTGAGGCGGGCATGAGGAGCTCCACTTAGCCCTCGTTATCAGGGCCTTTTGGAAAGAGGGAGGGAGGGAGGTTGAGCAGAGTCCTGCCAGGCTCTCTTGCTTTCATGGCCCTCCTTGCCGCCTTTATATGGTACAGCTTTCCATCTGCTTGTAAGTTACCATGTCATGTATAAATATATACATATATATGTATATAGTTATATGTATATATTCCTGTGTGAGTGTTCCTCAGTATGAGTGGGAGAATCGGGGTGAGTGACAAATAAAATGTCTAGTTTTGCTAAGCGTTTTCTGTAAATTGTCCTTTGTTGTTGTTTTTCTCTCTGGTTGAGATGATGAATAAATATCCTGTTATCAATTGTGCTTAATTTTAGCCTCATTATTCTTCCTGGTCACTGCCAGTTTAGTAATGGGAGATGGTGGGCTCTCTCCCACTATTTTGTACGAACAATACAGTTTTATGAAAATAAATATATTGAGAAGGATGAAATGAGATGGAAGTATGGTTGGATTTGAGGTGAGGTAATTTACAGCTGGATCAATAACAAACAGAAGCGTTAGGCAAGCTTAATAATCACATTTCTTTTTTGTCTTTCATGCTGCATATAGGCAATGAATAGACTTAATCTGCCAAAAATGACCCGTTTTGTTTCATTGTGAAGAGCAGGTTTATTTATGTTCTGCCAAAAGCATACCGGTACCTATTGATTGTGTAAAGAATCTATGACTGGAGATTGAAAATAAGATTTGTGTGTGTGTGTGTGTGTGTGTGTATTCTGCCTCCAATAAGAATGATGTGTAAGCCATTGGAATAATTGGGTTGCATTAGTTATAGGCCAATTAGACTTACATTTTGATAAGTGAAAACAGTAAAACTAAGCTAAAATGCTCTTTTTTCCTTACTAGAAAACTGTTTAACTGATGCAAGCTATATAGCATTTAATTAATAACCAGCTATAGTATTGCAGTCTGCTTGTGATGATTTAAAATGAAGTTATAGATCAAGTTACTCAGAACAGGGCCCACAAAAGGTAACAGTTACAATATAAATGCTTGTTTTAGCATAAAACTGTTGTTTTAAGAGGAATTATAGCAATAATGTTTCAGCTTCATTTTACACTAGAAAATATGTACAGGAAAATTAAATAAACTATTGTATGTAGCTAGTTCAACACAATTTAGGTTACATCTGGAAAAAAAGAAACATTGCATTCATGATACTTTGATTAATATGATAATATAAACTAAAGTCACATGTATTTTGAATGTTACTTATGTAACATTTTAACTAGTTTTGGTAGTATAATTATATCAATCATTTTTGTACTACTGTTTTATGGATTCCATTTGATTCTAGGTTCTAATATTTGCCTATAATATTTAATTGAATACAAATGTTACTTCCATTGCTCTTTGTAACTCTTTATGATACAGAATATAAAAAGCAATTCTCAAAAATTGTGGATAGATTTTAAAAATGGTCATACCTGCTTTTTTAATTGCTTATGGATGCAAAATAAGCCTGTTCTAACAAACTATATTTATATCAGATTTAGGGTATATTTCATTATTTAATATGGAAAGATTTAATTTTTTTTACTCTGAAATTACTATTTTAGTATTGCATGTTGCATAATAATTCTATTTGAATTCATATTGCATAATCTGAATTTATATACAAAAATAATTCTGTATCAAAAATACTAATCATATAAGTGAAGAGTTACAAACAAGAGTTGTGAACTTTTATTCTTTATTATTCTTGTATGCAAGCTATTTTTTCTTCCATAGAAGGTTAAGTATTCTTTTGGTATTGTAACAAATTGAGATTACTGTGATATTATTCAGTACTGAAATTATAACTATATTCTATTAATTCAGTTTTCAATATAATTTAGTAGTGTAAAGTACTTAATCTCAGTAAGATTTTCCAGGTTTCCTTACAAAGTATTGCTTTTGAATTTTATTTCTATCATTCTTGTTTTAGTTGTACTAGTTCATTGTGATGAGATGATTCTTTGTGAGCCAATTCTGTTATAAATGAGCCTTGCTTTATATGAAGAACACTGTCTCTTTTAAATTAAAATGGCTGCTCAAAATATAGTGTGTTATAATTGTGATTTTATAATTGTCTACAAAATCATATTGTATTTATGGGAATCTATTCTTGACATATGATTTTGTTTTAACTTTGCTAAATATGAGCATCTCATTTTTGGGGTCATTAATATACTCAGGAAATTTATCATCTCCCATCCATGATAGTACTGCTAGAGGATAACAGCTTACTTTATAAAGAAAATGACTTATTTTTAGTAAGAAATTAGAAATATTAATCATAAAATAACATTTACTGTTATTTATATCTCCTAACTATTCATGAATAATTGATTTCTATAGGATATTTTCTGAAGAATATTAAGATAAAGTTCATGAATGAACTTGTATTCACTTAATTAGGACAATTATATGAACTCTTTTGTTAATACCTGATCTGTCATGCAAAACATATTATCTAAACTATAGTACTGTATCTAAATATGATGTATTTAATCATGTGATAGTTCTGTAAGGCCACATATAGGAATAAATGTTGGTTTAAATACTTTGTCTATTGTAGAAATCTTACTGGAAATTAGGGATTTATGCAATTTTGCATTGCATGATTTGCTTTCCAGTGTAGAAGTAATTATATCACAGCTTTTATGGCTTGCTTTGTAATAAGGAACTTGTGGCACCTAATTTATTTGGATTTGCTTTACAAATATGAATAGGATATTAGCAGTGAACTATTAAGTATATGGGATAAAAAGCCTTTTTGTGAAGGGAAGAACTTTGATACATTAGCAAATCCTGAAGGGACAATGAAGAGAGACATTTGTTGCCAATTCCATCTTCAACATTTTTGCACTATATCCCATGCTGTTTTAGAAAATGTCTTAACTTTCTCTACCAGATGTTTGCCTAGTCCAGAGAGAATCAATTATGCTTCCCTGTTCTGTGTGTAGCAACTGCTTGTCCTTTTCAATTCAGCCTCTAGGACATTTGATTTAATCTAGAGAAATTACAGTAGTTAAAAGTTGCAAATGGCTGTACAGTATATACTTTAAACAGTTGTTCAAGACTTGAACTGTCAAAATCACTTCTAATAGTTCTGATCATTTTCCTTAGAAAATATTTCTACCTAATTATGAACTTTCATAAGTAAAATTGATATTTTGGGGATAAGGTTTTTGTAAAATATGTCTGATATTACAATAAATGATATATATAATGTGTAATATTGATATATACCATTGAAGATAGTTTTAACACTTTCTATTTACCGTTTTTTCAGAGTATAAGACACACCTTAGTTTTTGGGGAGGAAAATAGGGGGGGAAATCTACCTACCAGGTATTCATCTGGCTAGTGTCCTTAGTCTGTTCAGCTTCAGCACATTATTTTATCCTCTGGTTAGGGCTGAAAAAGCCTTTTTCAGAGGGAGTAGGAATGAAAACAAGCCTGCTAAGACTTAGGGCTGGAAAAAACCTTCATTAGCACCTCCTTAGGGCTGGGGAAAAAAAGCTTTGAAAAAGCTACATTCGAAGTATAAGCCGCACCCAAATTTTTAGGGAGGAAAAAGGTGTGTCTTATACTCCGACAAATATGGTAGTTCAAATATTACAAAATTATTTCAGATATACTATCAGTGCATTAAAATACGTTTCAAGAAAGAATCTCTTACAAAACTGTTAAATGAAGATTCTTGCTATAAATGCTTAAAAATTGTATAAAATATTTTTGCAAAAAAATTATCTTTTACCTGAAATGAATTACATTTTTTAATTTCTACATTTTATAATGAAGAACAAGTGATAGTCAATCTGAAAAGTTCAAACCGTTGTTAGGTATTAGGACAACCAAACTAAGGATACTTGGAAGTGTTATATTAGGCATATATGACTTTATTTTCAGTAAATAAATTAAATAATCTGATATACCAATTAGCTTTTCTTTTCTCCATTATCTTTTATATTATTTTTTTCTCTTTGCAAGGTGATGTATTTGAATGCAATATGTAGACCAGGTGATCTACATTTTACATTTTGATGTATCTGTGAAAAGAGTGATTGTGATTCATGTTATTTTTTGCCTCTTGCAATTGCCTACCATATTTCACTGTGGTTACCAAAAAGCAGAAGGAACAAAAACTTCATGAAAATTTAAGAAATAGCAGTGTATTATAGCCTACAGTAAACCAATATTATGAGACATTGTAATGATAAAGACTTAAGTGTATAATAAAATGTTCCTGATGTTTCCTGATTCAGCATGTCTGCTTTTAAAATCAAGACTAAGTTTCTATTTATTTTTTTTTTGAGAAGAGGGGAATTTTCTTTACTAGCACAAGATTCTGAGGGGAACCCCGAATTAAAACTATTAGTTTCAATAATAGTCATAAAATTTACTCAGCAATACAAATTTAAAAATTTGGTCCTTTTATTTATTTGTTTATTGTGTAATTCTATTAAGTTTTCTCTGGGCAAATAAAATCATACACTTCTATCCAATAAATACAATGAACAAAACATGTGAAATTTATCTAGTTCTTAGCTTATAAGACTTAAGTTAATGAGCCATAGAAAATCATTTAAAAATTTATTGCATAGCTTTTGAGATATTGAGAATCACTTTGGAATCATTTTTAAAATATTCCAATGTGTCCAGAAAGCGTTTTCAAAAAACTTAGTCTTTGTCTAAGAAGTAAATTCAAAATTTACCTTTCACAAAAGGATGATAATTTTAAATATTTTAAAATAATCTTCACATTTATGTAGCTTAAATCTTTCAGTGTTTTTCAACCTTTTAAGGGATTGGCCAAATGGTCTGCCCCATAATAAAATCATTTAGCTGTAATATCATGCAATAGAACATTAATATATTTTATGCTGCTGTTACATATATCAATAGTTTCTATTGTATGCCATTAGCAAATAACACAGTAGTTATGCACTATTATTGTGATTTAAATTTATTCACATAATTAGTGATATAATCTGTTTATTGCTTCAACTTCTGTGATCTCTTTCAGCATCATAAATTGTCTATATGAGATATTAAGTCAGAATTTCTTGGTTATGGATTTTGGTTAACATATGTTCAGACTGAAGCATCTGAGCTAATATACAAATGGAGGTAGGGAGCAGGAGGAAACAATCATTATAAACCTTTATTAATTTAGGAAGAATTAACTATCTGATCTAACTTTCAAGTGTGTTTTATTCTTCATTCTGTAAATGGTTAGACTTTCTATATAAAGATTCAGTTACATATAGATAGCTTTTTGAAGAGATAATTATAGTGTATAGAATAGAGACAATCATTTTCAAATAGAAGTGACATTTTAGTGAAGTGTACACTACATTCCAGAAAGGTGAGGACCAGACAGCATTGTCTTAAATATAATTAAATACAATTAATATGATTATTTCATTGTGTTTAAAATATTTCTACTACATTTGAAATTGTCTTCCTGTGGCAACTCTGGGAGAAGGGTACAACAACATCCAAAACTTTGGGAGGGCCCCAGAATGGGCACTATTGGGCCTATAAGATTCTAAGATTCCTCTTAATAGTCTTAATCTTAATCTCCTCCCATTTATGACTGTATGACTGTAACTTGTTGCTTGTATCCTTACGATTTATATTAATATTGATTGTTTCCAGATTGCTTATTTGTACCCTATGACAATCATTAAGTGTTGTACCTCATGATTCTTGACAAATGTATATTTTTTTTATGTACACTGAGAGTATGTACCAAAGACAAATTCCTTGTGTGTCCAATCACACTTGGCCAATAAAGAATTCTATTCTATTCTATTCTATTCTATTCTATTCTATTCTATCTCTTCAAAAAATAAAGATAATAAACATTGGTGGTTCACTTATCTGATTCTGCATTAAACTTAAACTTTCAAATGTTGAGATTTAGGGTCTAATTAACTATCTTCTTTTTTTTTTCATCTTGAACTGTTGTGTTTTTTAAATTTTACCTAGAAACTACCTAGAGTTGAGGAGAGGGGCAGAAAATTGAAATAATAAATGTAGCATTTTTCTATAGACATAGTGAGCTGTTCCTTGAGAAGAAATGTTTCCAAAGTTTTACTTAGGAGATACTTGTAAGCATGAATAGAAAGATGCTTTCTTGCAGATTTCATCATCAAATTATATACCAACCTTCACATTTTCAAGACCAATCAAGTGTTTGAAGAAGCCTGATTTCACTTTGTTTTTTCCTTAGTAACATTAGTGTAATCAAATAATTGCTCTAGTTTATGTCTTATCCCAAATTAAGTTTTTATATATATAGTACGAATTGATTCTATCTAACCAAACTTCTTAGAAGTCACCTGATTCTAAAATATATGCCAGAAGTCTTGAAGTCAATTTTAATTATTTTAGAATTCATTAAAACGCGAAAAGATTAGTGTATCTTTAAATATGAAGCTTATATTATGTGTTTGTTAAATAAAAGCAAAAATAAGTATAAAATGTATATCAAAAATAAACCTTATAACAAGAGTACTTTATTATAAGATTTACAAAATATTTGTAGAAAAAAATCAGTTGCTATTGGCTCTATTGTGTACATTTGCTGTCTTTGGAGATTTAATTCCTACAGTCATTTGAAATCAATTATATATGGGGTATCTACCCATTAAAGCTTGTTAGACAATCATCTGACCTCTAAATATTTTTAAAAAAAATCTGTATATTTATATATCTTTAAAGTTGCCCTGAAATATTGAAGGAATTCTGAGAACATTTAGTTTGATCTCAATGATGACTTGTTCTAATAATCATTTTAGTATTTTTGTTTTATACGTATTGTGTAATAGGCATACTAAACTAAAATGTGTCTAAAAGACTGTGCCTTTAATATTTAGTGCCTGTTACAGGTTAAATATTAGAGATAAATTTTCAGTGCAAAAATATTGTAAAACTAGTGATATATTTCACATATGAACAAAATACAGTAATTATGTGTTATCCCTGTTGGCCACTTCAAACATAGTATTTTAAATGTGTGTTCGTAATCAATGTGCTAAGATTGTCCTTGTCTTAACAACATACGTCCATGCACTAATAAGGAGCAGCCTCTCAACTGCTCCTTTATCTGTATTGGAAGCTTCCTTGATAGTCTTAATTGCTGCATTTATATTCAAAGCTTATTTCTTCACTTGTTCAGTGTATTTACATAAATGTACTAATAACACAATCTGTATTATGCAACTGCAAACATATAGCTTTAAAATTGTAATCTGCTGCCTCTGCCTCTTTTATTGGATTTCAGTTGTATTTTTCATCCAAAAAGTGAAGCATTTTACCTATGTATAAATTTATTCTTTGTAGAGTGAATGATCACACTAATTTTTAAAGTCATTAAGCCAATGCCACTGTAATGCATCATATGTTCACAGTGACATCAGAGGGTTGGGTGGACAAGCTACTTCTTGCCCTGAATTCTGAACTGAAGACACCAAGTCCTCAAATGTTATGTGAGGTGAACTAGAGTAAAATAAAGCAACAGAGGTTTTTAGCTTTTGTTCAAGCTCTCTATCACTTTTTGAGCATTAACTACAAAAGTGATGTTAAAAATCAATGACTTTTACTTATGTTTCCATAATTTGGAATAATTTTCCAGTTTGAAATTTTTTCTGGGTAGAAAATTACCTGATGAACCTAGAATAAAATGAGATCTTAATGTGAATAATTTATCAAGTAATGTATCATAAACATACTTATTCAATAGCAAGCCCATTAATTTCAAAAGGAATTCCCATTCAAAACTGATGGAAATATGAATAAATTGTTGTGCTTAATTTAAAGATAGATACAATTTTGGATCAAAGTCAACTCTTGATGACTATATAAATATGTCCGTGTGGTTTTCTTGGCAGTAGTATAGTTGTGGTTTGCTATTGGCTTTTTCCAGATATTTTTCAACTTCTCAGTCTATCCTATGGTCCTGAAATTCCTGATATTCTCCCATACAAAAATACTTAATAGGTCCAGCCCAGTTTAGTATTATGCAGAGTAGCATTATTTATTGGTAAATACAGATTTTAATACTTTCACAATCCTATCATTACGTAATTGAAAATAAATTGTTTAATAAACATACATTTATCAGTATTAAATATATGTGATTCTCACTTAATGATCACTTGTTCAGCAACCATTCGAACTTACAACAGCACTGAACAAGTGGCACTTCTGACCAATATTCGTAGTTGTAACCAACATAGCGTCTCCAGTCACATGATTGTGATTTGGGTGCTTTGCAACCCACTCATAATTAAGATGTTTCAATGTCCCATGGTCATGTGATCACCATTTGCAACCTTTACTGCTGGCTTCCAACAAGCAGCTTCAGCAGGGAAACTTGCTGGGAAGCTGTTAAGCATGATGTCATGTGGTTGCAGGAAGTTGCAACCAGCAACCACGTAACAACAGGCTTATCAACAGCTATTAGAACTGCCAAATTTGTACCCAGATGACACAGTTTAATGAAAGATGGATTGTTTGTATTAAAATAACATTTAAATTTTTTTCAAAAAAAACCCTGCCATTGCTAAGCAGCATGGTCATGTGACTTCACACTTTATGGCAGCATTGCTTAGCAATGGAAATTCCAATCCCAGCTGCCATTGTTAACTGAGGATTCCCTGTAATTGTCAATGTAGAGCAGGACCTCTCTATACTTTTTTCAAACAAATTCAGCTGGAGAATATATATGAATTACTATATTGTAAATCAGTTGAAGTATAAAGAAAGGGGAAGTTAGGAATAAATTTCAAATAGCTCCTTTTATAATTTCCTTTATCTCTCCTCCCCCCAATATTCTGCCCAACGATAAATATTAACATAGCGGAGACTTAATATTAAGCTTAAACATCTAATATAATTCATTTTGCAACTTTTTATCAATCACATGTAACAATACTACAATTAAACTTATGTTAATGTCCTAGAAATCATATTAATGCTGATCTAATTTTTGTCTCATTTTTTAATATTTAATTGATCTAAATCATCACAGAGCTAACACTTTCCATTCTATTGTATAAACACTATATTCAGTTACTATTTAATTTAATAGATTTGTATCTACTATCTGTATTCTATAATGTATTATTCATATTTTGTAATGTATTAAAACAGCTAACTTGGTAAAAAATAAAAACAGCATGTAAAAACAGTATAAATGAATTATTCATATTAGAAAGTAGAACAAAAGTTAAGTTTGATATAATACCTTGCATTTCCTTTATCAAACTCTAAAGAGAGGAACTATAGTTAATATCCTGTTTGTTTTCTTTCTATTTTATATAAGCTATTATTTAATTTCCCTTTAAAATCCTGGCACTTCTAACAGCAGTCATTGATTGTGATTAGTTTCAAAAGTTTCTTTTTAAAAAATCCATCAGATCTCAGTAATTAAGAGATGAATCAGAAATTCAGACTTTTTTTTAGAAATTGCAAAGTGTTTTATTTGTTGGTCTATGATCAAATAAAGATTTGATTTGGTTTCATCTTTAGAACTTGTGTGCATCTTGTTATGGAGCTACATCTAACATCCATGAGGACTTCACCTCCTACAATTGGAATTCCATTACTCTCCCTATGTGCATCTCAAATCTTCTGAAATTCCCCAACTTTTCAGCACATACTTCAAAGTACATGAAAACAAGAATCAATCCTATTTACTTACAGTATTTTATATTTTTGGAGTTCATGGTTACCAAACACCCACACATCTGTGAGTGACTTACCTTTTAAAAGCGTGAAACAAAATGAGAACAACATAGATACCAGGGGAGGAAAAAAAAGCAAGCCCAATCTATTGTGGGGGTGGGGGAAACCAACAGAGGCTCCAAAGCTATCATAGCCCAGGCCTGGGGTAAAACCATGTTTCCAAATATTTTTAAAATGTTTGCAGGCTGGGACTCTTATAGTACAGAAAAGGTGTGCTGCTATAGTCTGATATGAGACATTTGGTTGAAGGAATCCAGAATGCATCCACTCTGCCTAATCTTATGTATAGGAAGAAATTATTGGAAAAGTCCCTCAAATAACAGGCTTATGCCATGAAGGGCTCTGTAAGTGATATCCAAAACTTTGAAATGCACCTGGAAGCCAAATGGTAACTAGCTTATTTTACAAAGCAGTGTTGGCTCATGGGCATATTGTGGCATGTCATTATGTTTTTGCTGTATTTTCTTTTTTTAAAAAATAGTCTTTATTGAGTTTTTTTGTTAAAAACAACATATAAAAAACAAGACAAAAACAAACAAAAATAGGTAACCACTTTTACAGCTTTTTCGTCATATTTCCACATACATTTACACTTTACATTGTTGCAATTTACATTTTAATGCTATTTATCAAATTCATCGTTAATGGATTGAGTCTCCTACAATATTTTCCACATCTATTCCTTCCACTTTAATTACAAATGAGTCTAGTTGTTTTCATAGGAAAAGAAAGAACATGACTCTGTGGTTTCGTCACCAAACCCCCAAAACTTTACCCTAAGACTGTCCACTGTTGACCTCACCCGATTCCTAAGAGGTCAGTAAGGGGCGTGCATAAGTGCACCAGCGTGCCTACCGTCCCTGTCCTAATGTTCCCTCTTTCAGTAACAATCTTATGTATATAAACAATGTTACATCTATGTATATTACCAACACATACTTGACTAAATAAATAATAAATAAATAAACATTTACAATTCCTTCAGAGATTACCCTCATTCTATAACCAAATTTGAATTTTTTTGTTTTGTTTTAACCACTTATACCATTTATTCCATGATTCATAAAATTCTGTATCTTCCTTCTCATGTACTGTATCTCCATTGTCAGTTTACACATCTCGGAACATTCTAAAATTTTTCTAATAACCATAGATGATGTGGGGATAGTATCGGATTTCCAACTCTGAGCGTAAGCAATTCTAGCAGCTGTGGGTATGTGAAGTATTATATAATCTCTTTTTTAAACTTTTCTCTAAAAATTCCCAGTAAAAACAACTCCGGTTTCAAATATATCGTCTGTTGTGTAATTTCTTCCAACCAATTTCTTATTTTATTCCAGAATATTTTGATTTTAGGGCATGTCCATCAGAGACCAGATAATAGGTCCCTTGCTCCTTCTTACACTTCCAACACTTTGAGGACACCTTTGCCAATCATGCTGAGGATGGATGCCAGCGATAAAACGTTTTGTAAATATTTTCCTTATATGATGCCGTTAATGTCAGTTTGTAGTTTACCTCCCAAATTTTTTCCCATTCTGCCAAATTGATTGCATATCCAAAATTTTGTGCCCATGCGATCATAGTCCCCTTAACCACTTCTTCCTCCAATTTGAATTGTAATTGAAAGTTATATAATTTCGCTATCATTTTTTCTTCCAGGCCAAATAAAATTTTATATAATCCTTGTTCCTTTTGGAATCCAAATTGTATTACATCATTCTTATACCGTGATTGTATTTGTAAACATTCATCTTAATTACTGCTATTTTACCCAATAATGATACTGGTAGTTGTAATTTTGCCCAGGTCTCCAAATTTTTGTGTATTTTTTGAGTCAGTTTAGTATAATTATCTTCTTTTATCAAGCTGCATTTTGCCAACAACTATAGGCCTAGATATTTCACTTTTTTTACAGTTCTGATGTCCAGAATTTCTTCCAATTTCCCTATTTTGTTGTTCCGTCAAATTTTTCATTATTTTTGTTTTTCCTTTATTTATTTTTAGTCCCGCCACCTTTCCAAATGTCTCAATCTCACTAATTAAAATTGGTCCTGTTTCCAGGGGGTCTTCCAAAATGTATGCCATATCATCGGCACTTTGTATTCCTCCTTCCTTATTTTTAGTCCCCTTATATCTTGGTTATTTCTTACTGATCTTAACAATGTTTCTAATGCAAGTATGAATAATGGGGATAAGGGACATCCTTGGCATACCCCTTTCGTTATGTTTACTGTTTCTGTTAAATCATTGTTTACTAAAATTTTCGCAGATTGTTTTGTGTATATTGCTTTAACTAACCTGAAAAACCTTTCTCCAAATTTCATCCTTTCTAATTGCATTATCAAGACTTGCCAGTCCAAATTATCAAATGCTTTTTGAGCATCGATAAATATTAGTGCCAATTGTTTTTCTGTGTGTAAATCATAGTATTCCAGGGTGTTTAATATGATTCTGGTATTGTTTCTTATCTGTCTATTTGGCAAGAATCCATTCTGATCTGAATGAATTAATTGGTTGAGTATTTTTTTTAATCTTTCAGCAATAATTGTAACAAAAATCTTATAATCTGTATTTAATAACAATATTGGTCTATAATTCTTGATTGTTTGTCTGTATCTTCTTTGGGTATTAATGTTATATAGGCTTCCTTCCAAGATTCGGGTATTCTTGCCTTCTCCATTACCTCATTGTATACATCCAACATTACTGTTTCCAATGGCTCCTGAAATTTTTTATAAATCTCTGAGGGTATTCCATCCGGTCCAGGTGTTTTATTGTTTTTTTGTTTATTGATGGCATTTCTGATTTCTGTAATTGTTATTTCCTTATTTAGCAGCTTTATCCTCATTCAACACGATTGGCAAATTTCTTTCCTCCAGGTAGTCTTTAATATCGTCTTCTTTAATCTCTGTTTTCTTGTATAGTTCCATAAAAAAAACTTTGGACAATAACTTTTTTTCTTCAGTCCTACTATGTATATTTTCCCATTCTCATTTATTAACTGGTTAATGATCTCTCTGCCCTCTCTTTTCTAAGTTTATATGCAAGCCACCTTCCAGGTTTATTTGCAAATTCAAAGTAGTTTTGTTTGGGTATCTTAATTTTTCGTGCCAGTTCCTCTTGGGTTGTCAGATTAATTTTATGTTTGGTTATGATTAAATCTTCTTCGGTTTTACTATCTTTTGGGTAATAATTTTCTGTAAATTATTCTCTAATTCTTTAAGTTTTGAATATAGTAAATTTTGTTTATTCTTTTCTTTGTTACTGTTTGCTGCATACGCTATCGTTAATCCTCTAATGTAGGCTTTTGTAGTATCCCACAAAAATCCCCTTTTGTGTCGAAGTTTGCTCCTATTGACCTTAAAGAAATATTTTAATTCTCTCAATCATTCGTGTATAATTTTTTTCCCTTACTATTATTTGGTCTACTGACCATCTCGTTTTCTTTCTTTTGTCTTGCCCTTTCCTATTTTATTGTTAGTGGGTTGTGGTCCGCCCAAGCATTTGGAAGTATTTCTATTTCTAATATTTCATTAATTAGTTTAGAGTTCATCCAGGCCATGTCAATCCTGGACCAGGTTTTATGTGGGTGAGAGAAAAAAGTGTATTGCCTACCCTCCGGATTTAAACATCGCCATCCGTCTGTCCAACTCAAATTCACGACTAATTTCATTAAATGGTCCCGGCAGTTGTTGCCTCATCTTTCACTTTTGTTGCTTTTGTAATCCTTACTCTTATCTACTATGGCATTGAAGTCGCCAATTATACAAATATTTTCCCATTGTAATTCTATCAATTTATTATGCAATTTAGAATAAAAAGTTTTCTGATTAATATTTGGAGCATAAATTACCACAAGTAATATTTTCCTGTATCCTGAGCTTATTTCAACTATTAGAATTCTACCATCCTCATCAATGTGTATCAATTTTGGTTTTAACCATTTTTTAATATACACTGCCACCCCTCTTTTTTTAACTGTTGAAAGAGCTGAATATAATTCACCCAATTTAGAATATTCCAAAATAGTGTTTTGTTCTCTTTTAATATGAACTTCCTGGAGACATGTGATATCTGGTTTCAATTTCAAAAGTCTAAATAATGTTTTCTTTTAATAGGTGAGTTCAATACATTTATGTTGATTGAAATCAAGTTTATTTCTCCTTCATCCCTTTTTTCACTTTGCAATCTCCTTTCCTGTACTCAGTCTGTGATCTTGTTCTTCCACCTTCTCTTTCATATCTATCTATTCTCTTCCTCTCCCTCCTCTCCTGTACTATCATTTTATCCTCTGAGCTTTGTTCCTCCAGACTTTCTTTTTCTCCCTCATCCTTGCTATCTTGTTCCTCATCTTTAATGTACTGCTCATAAAAGTCTCTTGCCTCGTCAACAAATGCTATTCTGAATCTTTTTTCTGACATTGAAATCAACAGACCCTCAGGAATTAACCATCTGAATATTATTTTTTGTATTATCAATTGTGGTCAGAAAGTTATATGGTCTTCTTTTATCCCTTATTCTCTGAGGGATCTGTCTGAGAATAATTATTTCTGTTCCTTTATAATTGAGTTTTCCCTTGAGGTATTGTATATTTCATCCCTTTTTTTATGAGCTAATATGTACTTCCCTGGGCAGTTTATGTCTACGGGCATAGTTGGTATGCAGCCTATAGACCTCACTCATTTCCTCTATTATTTCTCGAATCGGCAGTAATTTTCAAGGGCAGCCCAACGTAGAGGCCATTGCAGAAGTCTGGGCATAGGTAACTAAAGATACTCCTACTTTAGGAATGGGTGCAATTGGCATGTTAGATGGGTCTGTGCCAAGACCCTCTTGGCCACAACAGAGTTCAAAGTCCAGTATGGTCCTTGGATTTTCAAGTAATAAATGATTTGCTGGCGAATGAAGTCACCTTAACCTCTGCCTTAACCATTCTCAGTTTATTTATTTATTTATTTGTTCAAATTTATATGCCACCCAACTCCCGAGGGACTCTGGGTGGCTTACAATAAATAGTAAACATGAAAATGAACAAATCAGTAAAAATCAATAAAAAATTTAAAAATACATATAAAAATTAAAATAATTCTCTCACTCCAACACACAAGGGGTGACCTCTTTAGATCATTCTGAGCGGTCCCTATCCCCAAGCCTGTCGGAAGAGCCAGGTCTTAACGGCCAACAAGGTGGGGATGGTCTGGATCTCTGGGGGTAGTTGGTTCCAGAGTCAGGGTCATCACAGAGAAGGCTCTCCCTCGTGGTCCCGCCAACCGGCATTGTTTGGCTGACAGGACCCGAAGGAGGCCAACTCTGTGGGATCTAACCAGTCGTTGAGAGGTATATGGTAGCAGGCGGTCCCAAAGATTCAACAGACAGTTCAACAGACTATTCAACAATAGTTCAACAGACTATTCTAAAATCCTAATATTCCAAATTTATTTTCAAGTTTCATTCATGCATGACAAGCTACCTTGTCATTTTCAGTCATGTTCTCCTTCTCACTGCTACTAGGTTTCTTTAGATTTTGCTAGAAAAATAGAGTTCTAATATTTTATGTATCATTGTAAAAATGTATAGGATTAATAGTTTGCTTTCCTAAACACTTGCCCAAAGAAAGATGAGAGTTGAACAGCTAACTTCAATGCTTCACACATGTATAAATCATAATAAAAGAAGTCTAAGCAAACTATTTTACATAGTGTTCTTTTGAAATCATGCACCAAGACAAATTCCTTGTGTGTCCAATCAAACTTGGCCAATAAAAAAATTCTATTCTATTATTCTATTCTATTCTATTCTATTTAGTTTTCAATTCTTAATCAGCTGATAGCAGATAGATAGATAGATAGATAGATAGATAGATAGATAGATAGATAGATAGATAGATAGATAGATAGATAGATAGATAGATAGATAGATGATAGATACTGTAGCAGAGGTGGGTTCCTCCCGGTTCGCACCGGTTCTATAGAACCGGTAGCAAACCACTGGTGACTTCACTGAGCCGGTTCTATCGGTGCCGGTCCGTGGACTCCACCATCTTTTTTTTTGAATTTTTTGCTGATTTTTTTCTTTTGCGCCTGCACAGAAGCCGAGTTTCTGGTACTGGACATGCGCCACCTTCTTGTTTTCGGCTTTTAAAAAAATGTTTTTGGAATTTTCGGCACTGCACATGCGCGCGCAAAGTGTGCCTGCAAGGTGCGGGAGGAAGCGAACTGGCAGCGAGGTAAGTTAGAACCCACCTCTGTACTGTAGATAGAGATATAGAGATATAGAGATATAATACCTTAGAAACTGAAAAAAGAAAACTGCCTGGTATTGCCTGACCAACGTATTGCAGACAGTATTCAAAGCTGAAGACATTTCTGTCTTCAAATATAAGTCATCTGTTGCATAATGCTATAAAACAGATTCAGAATTATTATATAAAGCATGTATTAACTGTTCTCTAAAACTGTCCACTTGTCACAGAATTTCTTTTTTTTTTTTCCAAAAAGTTTTATTAGTACAAAATTACATAGATAATAGCTAAACATTAAATAGAAAGTACAAACATTTTTTTTAATTTTTCTCCCCCCTAACCCACCCCTTTCCCTCCCCCCCTCCCCCCCGGACTTCCCAGAGAGAGTACAGGGCATAATATCAATAAAATAAATTTAAATTAAATTAAAAAATTTTGACTTCCACCTTATTTTTTTAAAACTTCAACTCCAAATTGTACACTAATAAAAATTCCTTCCTCCTCCTTTCAATCATCTACCCTTCACAACATTTCTTCACTGTTAACTAAGAATTAAATGATTATTACATAAATGATGACTAAGTATTAAATACAAAAACCTTAAACATCATAAAATCAATCAGTATATAAATAACTTACTATTACTATATATCAGATTATAAGCACTAATTCCAAACTTTAAATAACCTTCCTCCCAAAAAAAAAATGTTAAATCTAATTGTAATATTTTATAACTGGATAGATAACAATTCCAAATCTTTCTCACAATTAAATAAAACTTAAATTGATATTACACAAAAAATAACTAAATAATAATACAAAAACCTTAAACTTCATCATAAATTCTACCACTCTATTAGTAACATAATGTTACTATGTATTAAATTATTAGGTTCAAAAAAGTTCTAAATCTTTAAAAAGAATTAATAATACTTTGAATAAGCCCCCCCAAAAAAACAAAAGAAAAAAAAAGAATGCAAGAAGTAAAGAAAAGAAAAAAAAATTAAGGAAAGAAGGGAAAAAGAAAAGTACAGTCATAATGGCAACCATCTGTCCAATAAACTTCAACACTGCATCTTGTTGTATCTTGATGATGGTTGCATCTTTTTGTAACTTGATAATTTTGTAGTTGTCAGCTCGCCTCCCATCTGACCCCGATCTTCCATCTCCTTTTCCACACTGTAGACATCTGTCTGGCTCTGCCAATCATTTAAATTTTGTAAATCTGTTTCGGTTTGAAGAGGAAGGGATGGCTTTCCCTCCTCCTCCTCTTTTGTTTTCATACATCTTTCCTCTGGAATCTTGGATATATCAGCCTTTAAGACGTTGACATAAAATTCAGTAGCTTTCTTTGTTGTATTAAGCCGATATCTTTTTCCCAGAAATTTCACTGCAACTCCTGTTGGTGCTTCCCATTTGTAATGTAAATTTAGCCTTTTAAATTCATCAATCAGAAAGGTATAATCTTTTCTGGCTTTGAGCATTTTAGAGGGAATTTCTTTCCATATCATCAGTTCCTGGCCATTCACCTGCAGGTTATTCTTAAACGTCGCCTGTATAATCCTATTCCGTAAGGCTCTTGTAGTAAAGTATATTACAATATCCCTTGGTAGGTGTTTTTGTTTTGCATACCAGGAGTTGATTCTATATATTTTATCAATTTGCCTGGCTAGTTCTTCTTTAGACAGTCCAGACACCTGCTCCAAAGCTTCCACCATCCTTCCTTTCAAATCTTCATATAATCCTTCTTTCAACCCCCTGACCCTTATGGCAAATTCCATGGATCTGAATTGCGTCATTAACACCTCTGTTTCAAAATTTGCAATGTCATTTTGTATTTTATCTATGTATTCTACTGAAGTTGTCAAAACTTGTTTGTTTTCTTCAATGCGGTTTGCCAAAACTTCAATATTTGTTGCTAGACCTTTACATACCTCCAACACATCATTTCTAATTTGTTGGTCAATATTCTTTAAAGCAGCCTGCATTTTATTATCTATTTCACTAATTTTTTGGTTAAATTCAACAATAAGTTCATCTTTCATAATCTTTAAGGTACTTATTAAATTTTCAGGTGTTAAAGACTTTGGGGGTGTTAACTCAGTGGTAAGTTGCATTTTAGAAATATAACCAGATGAATAATCCATTCTTTTATTCAAAACAATCTTTCCAGATTTTGAAGCCATTTTAGTATTTCCAGTGGTGAACAAAGAAAAAGCCAAGCCTCTAGTTAAAGTTCTTTTAAATTTCTTTTAAAATTCTTTCAAATTCCAAAGCCAGATAGAATTTTATTTTTAAAAAATTGTCAGTTATTATTTAATCCAGAATCGGGAGACAGAGAGAGTAAAGCCAACTTTCAAAATCAAAAATTTCCATAAGAAAAAAAGCTGCTAGGGAAACGAAAGTTACTTTCACTTCTCCTCCCACTTTCTCCGATCGCCATGTTGTAGCCTAATAACTGTTACTTAGTTTCTTCCGAAGTGAAAATCAGCAGTGGAGTTGAAAGAAAAAAAAATCTGTACTTGCCCTTTAAAATCCTGTCTCTCTCTGTCTGCTTGTTTAAACAATTAAGTAGTTGTAATCCCATTCACGAAGCAGCGGGTGGTCACAGCATCTTGCTCCGCAAAAGCGGAGGTTTCCAAGTCCCCGGAGCAAGAGACAGGCTGGCTGGGGAGCCCTCACCTTTCGCGCCCCTGGCTGACACTTGGGGCACTAGGGGGGGCTCTACCCCACCTGTCCGGCTCTCATCTCTCCCCTTTGCCCGGGGCAGAGACTTTCAAGCCGCCAGACAGCTGTTCTGGCGGCTTTAACGGGGAAAAGGAAAGGCGCTCAACGAGGAGCGTCCGCGATGCAGCGATCCGGAACCGGAAGCCTACTTGTCACAGAATTTCAATGGGAGAATTGTGGATTTTTTTATACCCACTCTTTGTTTAGCTATTACCTTGGTTAGTGACCATTCACAAATTTGATGGTAATAAAAAAAATTCTGACAATACACATTTACAATCCAATTTTACATACCTGATAATACATGCCAGAGTAACACTGGCAGAGTATTACATGCCAGAGTAACACTGAAATTGCTATGCAAAAACATCTGAACGAAATGGCATGAACCAATATTTTTGCAGCATCTCTCTCTCTCTCTCTCTCTCTCTCTCTCTCTCTCTCTCACACACACACACACACACACACACACACACACACACACACAATAGCAATAGCACTTACACTTATATACCGCTTCATAGTGCTTTACAGCCCTCTCTAAGCGGTTTACAGAGTTCAGCATATTGTCCCCAACAATCTGGGTCCTCATTTTACCCACCTCGGAAGGATGGAAGGCTGAGTCAACCCTGAGCCGGTGAGATTTGAACAGCTGAACTGCTGAACTAGCAGTAGCCTGCAGTGCTGCATTTAACCACTGCACCAACTACACACACACACACACACACACACACACACACACACACACACACACAATCATTTTGCATAGTGATCTGGTCAGTGGAATGAAACTTGAACTCTAAACAAGGAGTGAGTTTATACCATCCTTTTCTAGTTTCATTTCTAATTTTATTTAAAAGATCCGTATGGCTGCCTTATTACAACACAACTCTGGGTGACACACACCAGCAATACAACTAAAACAGCAAAACCATAAAAGCAAGAACCCAGTGCCTTTCCTATCCACAACTGACTTTTTCTATTTTCTGATATGTCAGAAATTAAGAACCGCATGTTTCTAACTATGTATCCTTTTAAACAGAAAGCATTGGCGGCCTAAAATCCATGCTAAAAATATTAATATTCACCTTCAATATAGCATATCAGGATTACTTTCACATTCAGCATTTACAGTTAAGGCTAAATTAGTGACACTAAACCCGTGATGGCAAACCTATGGCACGCATGCCAGAGGTGGCACCCAGAGCCCCCTCTGTGGGCACATGCGGTCGCCAGCTGCTCTTCTGGGTTCCGGCATGCATGCATGCGACGGAAACAGGAAGAGCAGCTGGCTGCCAAATGCATGCAAACGGGCCAGCTGCTTTCTTCCGGGTTCTGGTGGTCCGGCGTGCGCGCACGCTCGTTTCGGCACTCAGTGGCAAAAAGGTTAACCATAACTGCACTAGACATTGGTACTAATGATGGATTTTTCAACTACATTTTCTGAGTGAACAAGAAATAAAATCAGAGATAGCCAGGATGGCCTTCTCCAAATTGCTATCTTCTAAATGTTAATGAATATGCTGAATTGAGGATTATGGAAGGTGAAATCCCAGACATCTGGAATGTGGTAGGCTGGAAAGCACTGGCCTTAGTGATAAATGCTATCTTTTCATGAATGCTTATTTGGATAATCATGTTTTCAGGAGGCTTTAAATCTTTTAACAATTACTGTACTTTTACTTTGTGTGTGCATGTGTGTGCTACTGAAACAAAATTCTTTTAGTTGACAACAATTATAGTACATTCAAGACAGCATTTAAATAATTAAAAATTCTCAGGTTCAAGGATAAAAAATTACCAAACTTTGTTTGGTACAATGTGCTAGTGTGCAGGTATCTGCTTAAAGGAATACTAACTATATAGAAACGTAACATGGAAATCAGGGGTGAAATGCTCCCGGTTCGCTTTTACCTGTCTGTCGTCGGTGAGCCGATCGCGCAGGTAGCGCGGCGCTCCGCCCACCCGCCGGGACACCGCCATTTGAGTTCTTTTACCCTCTGCGCATGCACAAAGCGTTCTGTGCATGTGCAGAGGGTAAAAGAACTCAAATGGTGGTGTCCCGGTGGGTGGGCGGAGTGCCGCGCTACCTGCGCGATCAGCTCACCGATGACAGGCAGGTAAAAGCGAACCAGGAGCATTTCACCCCTGATGGAAATGTAATGGATGAATTAATCACTGTGATCTAAACAACTTTGCTAAAATAATAGACTGCCTGCATAACTGAAAAGACATCGACATCTGTGGGCTTGTTATATGGGTCTCAAAAAAAAAAACAATTACATGTAACTAGAAATTAACTTTATATAGAGAAATTAATGTTTCTTCATCAATATCTCTATTAAAAATGTAACAAAATTTGCATATATGTTCTAGTACAACTCCATGAAGCTGCCCAGTTATGCCCATTTTAAAGATGTGCATCTGTTCATATTTTACCTATGTAAGTGTAATAGGAAATATTATTGTATTAAAGACCATAAGGGTTTCTTAAATGGAGTCACTTGTAGGGTCTTATTAATTTTCACTTTCTCTTTATAATAGGGTCCTAAAATAGCAGCATTCTAGAGGATACAAAAACCCATCCTGAGAATTAAGACTGCTACATGCAACGTACTTGCAAAAAAATGAATATGATGAATTAACTACTTAAATGAGAAATGTGATAACAAAGGAGGTGCGGAAACTGCAAGAATGCATTCACTGAGGGCCAAAATACAGTAATTGATACAAATTAGATACAAATTTGTGAAGGTTGACTAGTAATCTTGCCAGGAAGTAAAGCATACTCTTATGAACCAGACCAGCTTTTGCAATCTTTAGTCTTTCACATACTTATTGAAAGTTATTAGCCATTTACCTTGAAAGCAATTATTTAAGTTTATCTAAACAAATCTTGATGGTAAGCAAAGTAATAGTTGGCACTGAGCATTAAAAAGAGTTGAAGTTATATTTGCTTCATGTATCTGGATTACAAAGAAAGAAAGAAAAAAAAAGGAGGGGAAAGATGGACATCCCTATTGACATAGCAGTTACACTCAAACTTCCACTCTGTAGTGGTTCCCAGGGTGAAAGCATTAATGTGTCTGGCTAGAGACTTATTTCAGGCAGAAAAGCAGAGATGCAAAGCTGAAGCAGATAAACAGCACCTGCTCCCTTATTAGAAAGACAGATGATGAAGTGGAGTCTGGTGTCTTCCTGTTCCCTTAATGCCACAGCAAGGGATTTCAGAAGCAGAGAAGGACAGTGGAGTGCTCCTATTTTCCTCGTCCTCCGTACAGTAAAATAAAAAACTTCGATAATAATGGATTGGCAAATTCAGGATTAGTCTCTTCACCTTCAAATGAGAAATTCCAACAATGCCTACCTCTCACATTTTGAAAAATTCTTTTATAGACTATTAAAGCCATGGGTATTTAATAATTCTTATTTACAGTGATGCCAAATTTCTTACAGCATACATTTCACACCAACATGTTCTTTTTAATCTCAAAATGAGAGGGAAAATTATATTTCTAGTATTTTTCCATACTGCTAAAAATTCTCTAGCTACCAATCAATTTGTTTTAATTCAAAATACAGGTGTTTTAAACCCTATATAACTCAGGACTCAAGTTACTTGAATATTTTCTGCTACAGCACGGTGGCGGCCAAGGTCCTGGTGCCTTCCAAAGTCCGACGTGCTCTCCGATGGTGGATATCGCCTGCTCTTGTGAAAGGTTGCTGCTTCCAGGAGCCACGCCGGCTTATCATCACCACGGACTCCAGCCTGTATGGTTGGGGGGCTCATATCCAGTCAGCTGTGGCCCAGGGCAGATGTACTCCGATAGAGTCGCAGTACAATATAAACAGGCTGGAGTTAGGCGCAGTTTATTTGGCGCTCAAACAGCTGTGACATCTGACTGCCGGACAGCACGTTCTAGTGCTTACAGACAACGTGGCTGTAAAAGCCCATATAAACTGGCAGGGGGGGGGACACCATGTCTCAGCAACTCATGAGAGAGGCTAGAACCCTGGGTCTTTGGGCAGAACACCACCTACTGTCACTCTCAGCGGACCACATCTCTGAGGTGTCCAATGTGACAGCAGACTGGCTCAGTCGCATCACTATAAATCAGGCAGAGTGGGGTCTCCATCCCTCCATCTTCAAAGCCTTGATGAGCCGGTTCAGCCTACCTGTGGCAGACCAAACTGCCCAGATTTTTTACAAGGTTCAAGACCCGGGGCACGGAGGGGACTGACGCTCTCTGTTGCGACTGGCCGTCCAATCTCTTGTATGCATTCCCCCCTCTGCCTCTCCTCCCCAAGGTCATCAGGAAGATCCTGGATGAGAGGGCAGAAGTGCTGATCCTGGCTCCTCACTGGCTCAGGAGGGTCTGGTTTGCGGACCTGAAATCTCTGTCAGTGTGCCAGCCCTGGCGGATTCCACATGCAGAGTCGTCGCTCAGCCAGTGTCGTTGGTTCACCCGGACCCCCATTGGTACCAACTGACCACCTGGTACTTGAGCGGTGCACTCTGAAGCACCGCAATATGTCGGAGAGTGTCATCAGGATTCTCCAGGCAGTCCGAATGAATTTATTCCACCACCTGGAACACCTTTTGCTCCTGGTGTTCAAGAGGGATGTCCTCCTGTAGATTTGACTATGGCAAAGCTCCTGGAATTTTTACAACGGGCTGAACGAGGGGCTATCACCCAACACGCACAAGAGGCAAGTGGTGGCATTATCCTGTGTTGTCTTGTGGTTCACTTGAGTCTCTGTCACAGCATCCCACAATACACAGATTTTTAAAATGGCTACTAACCTGTGTCCGCCTGTAGTTCACAGGTACCCCACCTGGGATCTTACTAAGGAGCTCAACCTCCCTAACAGGGGTTCCTTACGAGCCTTTGAGGTCATCTTCTCTTCACCATCTTACTTGTAAGGTGGCATTCCTGGTGGCTATCACCTCTACCAGAAGGATTTCTGAGCTCTCAGCAGTTAGTTAGGCAGGACCTCTGCATTTTTCATGCCGACAGAGTGATCCTCCGCCTGGATCCTACATTTGTGCCCAAGATAAACTCCTGGTTTCACAGGGCTCAGGAGCTTGTCCTCCCTAATTTCTTCCAATCCCTCCCACGTCTTAGAGAGACAGTGGCACACCCTTGATGTTAGGAGGACCTTCAAGGTATACATTAAGCGCACATCAATGTTGCGCAGGACGGAGGCTCTTTTTGTCTCCTTCCAACCCACTTCCTTGGGGCAGAAGATGTCTCCTTCCACTGTTGGAAGATGGCTGCGTAGCACCATAGCAAGAGCTTACGACCTCCAGTCTTTGCCCAGGCCAGTCTGTGTGATGGCACACTCAACGCACAGTGCAGCAACGGTGGCGGCATGGTCCACGCAAGCAGCCATCGAGGAGGTCTGCAGAGCAGCCACTTGAGCCTCATCAATGCCTTTTATCCGCCACTACAAAATTGACGTTTTTTCATCGGCGGAGGCGGCCTTTGGTCGCTGAGTTCTTCAAAGAGTATATTCACAGACTGTGACCATCAACCAGACTTAACCCTCCCAATGGACAGACTGCTTTCGTATGTCCCATTCCTGGATGTTAGCTCCACTCACTATGGAGAAGGGGCGTTGGTCTTACCTGATACGCTCCTTCTCATAGAGTGGAGCTAGCATCCAGTCCCATCCAAAGTTGGTCTGGTCTGCATTCCAGGACTTCAAATTGTGATCTAATTTATGAGTGAACCTTGGGAGAACACACGCCGAGTCTGTCGATCGGTCTTTGCCAGAGGGGGAATTAGAGCCAGAGGTGGAGGTCTACAATTTGAGACTCAGTCCTGACTGGCTGAATGGACAGTGTCATCCCATTCCTGGATGCTAGCTCCACCCTACGAGGAGCGTGTCAGGTAAGACCAACGCCCCTTCTGCTATTCCTAATACTGTCTTAATTGTGAGGTTTTGTGATTATCTCTGCTTTGTAATTTTGGTTTATAGATTAAGCTTCCCTTAATCTTCAAAGTTCATTCAGTTCCTTTTAATCTTACTAATTGTAGAGTTTTCCTATTTTCTTTTTTTTTTAAATAGTTTTATTGAGTTGTTTTAAAATATACAAAAATACAAAAAGACATAATACAAAAGCAAAAGAAAAGAAAAAAAAACCATACAAAAAGCAGCGTAAAAAAAAAAAGACATGTGCATATATATATATGTATACTTACATAGGTATCTATACATAAATTCATCTTATTTGTTATTATATATTTTCATATTTAATAGTGTTCTGAATATATGAATACAGAAAAAAAGAGCTATATATTGACACATACACACACACACACACACACATACACACATACAAAAATATATGTACATAAATATAAATACAATAAGAAAAAATAAAAAAAAGAAAAAAAAATTTGTATAAGTTTATTACAGCATTTGCGTATCGTGTTATTTCAATATCTGACTTGTTTTATCCCTAGCTTATCATCAGTCTTTCTCAATTTGATCATTATCACCTTTAAAGTAATTAATTTGTTTATTTTATTGTTTATTTTCCATCCACTTATACCAATTGTCCCAAATTTTGTAATATTCTAAGTCTTCTTTATCTTGTATTTTCATTGTTAATCTAGACATTTCTGCGCAGTCTAGGATCTTAGTTATTAACAAACTATTTTCTTAGTTTGCAACTTTTCCTGATCTTTTCTTGATCTCGATTTTATAAAAATAAGGTATGCATTTTGACTTTCTCATCAGTGAGGCCTACCTACATTGATTCATTGCTATTTGGATCTTTGCTTCTTAGGACTGGATTTTCTAATAACAATTGTACAAAGTAATTATGCAATCACTTATATTTCTCACATAATTTTACTTTTTTTAAATTTACCTTTTTGTAATTATTTCAAACTGTAGAAATGTCAAGTGCTACGAGAAAAAATATTCTTCACTAAAAACCAAATATTCTACCTAGTCACCTACACATTATGCTCTTAATGGTTTGAGAAAGGATACTGCCAACAGTTCTGATGTATGTTTCAATGGTGCAAAGAATAAAAAATTGAAGAGGAAGAGCAAATGTAATGGTGATAGTTCTATTCCATTCACCATCTCCGCCTTACCTTTGCTAAGTTTGTGTTCCATTGTAGGCTTCAGGCTTCTTATAAAATCTAGAACCTTGATTTTAGCCTCTGCATGCAAGTGAAGTTTCTACTTAGTTGTTTGTCCTATATACCGGTATATCGGAGTCCATATTGATGGAAAATGATATTTGGAAGGGGCAATGCTTGCCATTACATATGTTCCCCGTCTCTATTACCATGTGAGTAAAAAATGTCCAAGTAGATGCTAATGCTATTTTTGATCAATAAATAATTCAGCTTTACATATTTTACCTACAATTGTGCCTGCATTACAGTAAATGTATGACCCAATGTAATATATTTTTTCAGATACATCAAGCAAACTAAAATAGCATTTTGTATAATTTGAAATTTGTGTAAATTACACTTTATCAAACAATGGAAAATTAGTAAAAGAGGTTTTAAAATACATTAGACATGAGGAGAAATCATGGACATGTGATACATTCTAATAATATGACAGAAGCATTCGATTTAATTTCTAATTTTCCCATGAACAATTTTTTTTTAGTCCCCCCCCCCCCCCAGTTCTAGGACAATGTAAGTACTATTCATTCTTTTTCTTCTGTTAGTAGAAAAGCTTTAAAGATTGGGCAATGAATCTCTTGTGTCTTAATTACCTAACTGCAAGATGGAGAATAAGAGCATCCTACATCAAAAAGAGATGCTGCAAAGAAATTCATTAGTGCTTGTATATCATAAACCTATTATTGGGTTTTATTGTGATGAAAGCTAAAGAAGAAAATCAGCAGGGCTTTACTTTAGAAAACAATCACAAATTGTGTTATTATGTTTTACTGTATGAAAAGATTGAGCTGCATATTATTCAAAACCCGTTCAATGCTTTGAATCTTTGCAAAATGATAAGGACTAGGGAAAAATCATTTTCATATAAACACATCTTCAAGCTTTTGATGTATAATATTGTATTTATCGTGTATATCAACACATGAATGCTTTTATTACATTATATCATATTTTTTCTCCAGCAACATAAGCATAGGAGAGGAACTGAATCTCTTTTAAAACTAAGATTTGTAAAAGTAGCTAATCATTAGTGTTAGTATCATTTTTGCTAAATACTAAATAAAGACATTTGGATTGGATGATAATTACTTTATTGGTTGAAACATGCATATAACTCCAAACATTATGGCCACAAGTGCAGCAATAAAAGTTATGAAGAAAATTTTTCCAAACCTTCAGAAGATAAAAGTACTCAAATTTCAGCCCAAAAGAGAGAAATAATTAGATGCTTACAAGAGGCTAAAGCAGTGTTAATATGAGTTAGAAAAAAATTCCCTATTTTAACATCATTACAATTATAGACTCCTTCAAAAGTATTTTTTACATCAATGCTTCAGAAGACCACCCCAGTGTTTTAAATCTCCATTTTGATATAAAAAAATTAAGTAAATGCAAAAAAGCAACAGAAAACACTAAAAGTTAAGCTGAGACGAACTGCAGTTTTCATAGTCATATATGGATTGGGAAACAGTTAAGAGAAGGAGATACAAAAGTGAAACTGTTCTTTCAAGAAAGCATAAACTAATTTGCACTTACAATACTGTAGCATAAAACAGTGCTGAAAAAAATAATTTGTTACATAATCCATGGGCAATTTACATTTTTCTGTACAAAGTGTAAGGCCTTCAAGATGTGTGAACCATCCAGGTGTGTAAGATAGCTCATCAGAGCTCCTTAAAGACTCTAGTTTTGCATCCAGGCTTTGGGTGTTCTGGTATATTTGGCAAATAGCTCTGCAAAGGGGGTGGCTGCCTCTTAAAGCTCTGCTAGTTTGCTTAAAATACATGAATTGTAAATATTATTCTTAGCCGTTCCTAACCATAAAGTCAATCAATTTTTAGTATTATGTTGTAAGCCCCGCTGTTTTCTATGAGTATAATCTTGATTCTGAAATAACTGTTGTAACCAAATTTCTAAACAAGTGTGCTTAATATTTTTCTTACAAGCATTACAAAGCATACCTCTGATTTAGAAAAGATACTGATGAACCACATTTGTTAGCACTGAGACTTTGTTATTTTTTTAAAAATGAAAAGGATCCCATATGGGCAGCAGGTAGCCAAATGTATACATGTTTCATTAAAAACACTTAATCCTTAATTAAAAAAGCACCACAGATTATTGCTCTAGGGGAAAAATGGCAAAAAAAATCTAACACCCATAGTAAAAACATCACTATATGCACCAAGACTTACATCTCTGAAAAGCAAATATATGGAATGCTTGTTCAATTTTATAAATACTTTTGTTTTCCAAAAGTTGTGTTAATGATGTTTTTCCTTTAACTTGACAATGTTGGGAATTTCTAGAAGTACTGATATGGAAGGAAGAAGTGTTCATATATAGTTTATCAACTCATTGTAAGTCCTAAAAAATTAGCATTTACAAAATCCTTGATAAAAAATATCTTTTAAAAGTTGTCAAGAGGTACATAAAAGCATCCTCAAATGTTCATGTCAGTTCATATGCACCTGTCATCTACTGATTCAATTCTGTGCCTGTAAAAGGGAAAAGGGAAAATGTTATGCCAGTCTGCCTTTTATAAAGAAAGACTAACCCTACTTCATCTTCTCTAAACAACTTTTCAACACTCGCCATCTTTCCTTTTGCTACAAAGGTTTGAAGCAGACGAAACAGGTCATTTGACAACTATTGTATTATAGACGGGACAACTGTAAATATTCTTACATTTACAGGTTCCTGGTTTGTAAAAGCCATAGAAACCTTACCTGCTAGCTTCCATTGTTCACAATGAAAAGCACCACACTACTATCTGCTCCTATTCACTGCATATGCAGAATGCTCTACTGTACCCTTAACTTTCAATCTGCCCTTTTACTGACATGTGCTGGGTGGGACACCTCTGGATGTTGAAACACTAACAGTTGAGCGAGAGATGAGAATCTGTAATAACATTACGGGGGCAACAAAAAAAAGTATTATGAACACGCTTTCAACAGCTCAGAAACTGAATTGTAAAACACTGACTGAATCAGCAGGATATATAAAGTACCTCTTCAGCTTTACTTTCACCATTTTCAGATGGTGTAGTACCTTCCTTTGCAGCTTCCTGTTTTTCATTCTTCTTCCCTTTAGAACCTTTATTGGCCTTTGTTCCAGGTTCCTTCTGATAACAGATCAAATGTACAGAATGATTTATTACACACTGGAGAAAGCACCTAGGTAAGAGTTTCCAGAAATAATACAAATGGAGCTTTTAGCTCCATTTCTTTGAGAAGACATTAGTATTTGTTTCTGAAGTTATGCAGAGCCATAATCAAAGTTACAGAGATTAGAAAATGTTTGTGAAAACCCACCCTACTTTGATGCACACCTTCAAGGTATCTTTTGCTGTCATGTCACATTCGAAATGTGACTCTTATGTTATTTATAACATTATTATAGCTGTCATAGTGTAAACTTCAGTTGAATCAAGACTATGAAGGCTACAAGAAGAAACCAGCATAGCAAATGGCAAATAGCAACTCTTGTTACTATCTAATAACTAAATGAGAATCCCTCATCACATGAGAAATACAGAAATGATTGAAGGGTGAGATAGTGAGGCTTCTTATCTTCGTAGAGGAGACACCTGGTAGAAGCAAGTAAACTGAATCAAAACAATGCTGGCTGGCAAGAAATACTAAATGACATTTTACAGGAACAACTAATGACTAGCTTCTGAGCAGTAGTAATTGTGACCTCCCATATTTTTAGCAGGAGAATGAGATTGGTTGTATTTCCCAAGAAGCTGAGTGTGGTAGCAGTATACTGTAATTATTCCTATGTTACAGAGAGTAGCATTAGGACAATTGGAGTTAGGTCTATCATGATATCCTGTGACTGCAGTAAACCAGCAGTGTCTCACAAAAGATGCAGTTTATATTCTTCTCTGTAATTTGAAAACCATTGATAGGGAATGGAATGGAATGGTAGGGATGCATGAAGAAATGAAACCTTGCCAAAGTTTTCTCACATCAAGGATGTTCTGGACTGAGGCTCTGCCCATAGATATATACAAAATCTGTGACAAAGGACCATGTTACTTTTACAATTAAAAATAAGTTTTTAAAAACCACGAAATGTCTTTTAGGTGGTTAAATTTTAGCAGAGCAAATTATGTGATTTGACACTGCTATACATTTTTCCTACCATTAAATCTGAAAGATATAAAAGTATATTATACTTTGCCCATGATCTTTTTTACTTTTCCCTTCTTTTGGCCCTCTTTCAGGAAGAAAAGGAAAAGAGATATTTAAGAAGTATTAGGCATGTTTGCTGCCTTGGGTTATTTATTAAAAGTAGTAAAAGTAGTATAAACACGTTTCTATCATGGGAACAGGTTTCTCTCTTTTGTGTACAAGAAAGAAAATGAGATAACTCATGCTATTTTCTCCCCTCTGTAAATACGAAATGTAAATATGTTATTACTGTTGGTTAATCTAAGTATCTAAAATATTATCCAATATGTGGTTACTTTACCACATCAAATAATAAATTGGAAAGTGTTCATAGTAGAGAAAGTAATTGAAAAGAACATGGAATATGCTTTTGGATGAAATTTCAAGAAATAATCCAGAGCAACATTCCCAGCCTGTAGGTTGTTTATATCTCAGTTTTAACATACTAATACAGGATTGGATCTGGATCCTGCCTCAAACAGATGAGAGCCTTCAGACCCAAGAAATAATTTTGCTACAGAATGGAAGAGTGCTTTTGTCAATTCCACTGCACTTTTATATCCTACTTCCTGGAGACGACCGAAAAATTGAGAGAGAAAGTTTGACCAAAAGCTGGAAAACTGGTGAAAATCACACTAGATTATCCTTTCCATTCAGAATTATTTGTTACTGGAAAAGAAGCTGAATCCAACTGTTTGTAAATAGGGACTAAAAGAAAATGGGATTTATTGCCAGATCAGAGGGCAGAAGGTTACACCTTATAGAATGTTGGAAAGGTGTCACTTAGGTTGAACAATCATCCTGTGATACATACAGTATTTTACTGAGTTAAAAACAGGGAGACTTGTTTATAAACATGCATAGGAATCCATTGTGAGTACTCTTACACCAAGAAGGCCATTCTAACCAATTGGTTAATTATATTTAAGTTAATTACTAATATTCCCCATGGGAAAACCTAATTAATCTATACTAGATTGGTGGGTTAGAAGTCTCCTCTCTTCACCATTATTGGAGCTTTCTCCTAAAATTGCTTCCTTTTGCATGGTATTTGGATTGAAAGGACTACTATGAAGATAAGTGTTCCAGCTAAACATATATACGGGTATATAGAAAGACCTTTGATATAATATTTGGGAGGAAGGTGCAGAAGGTAGAGTAAGTGAGATGAGGGACTGAATTTAAAAAGCTGTAACAACAAATGAGATATTGCAATAAATTATAGAGGGCAGACCTTGTAACTGTTTTATAAAATATGTTTTTCATTAATTGTGAGGTTTTTTATCACATCATCTGATATCAATTACCTTGTCATGGCTGCACCCAAAACAAATGGCATTGTCAACTGTGATATTTATTATGTTTATACCCTGCCTTTGCTCCATGAGCGAAGAACTAAGTACACTTTTCTTTGTATTTTATCTCAAAAAGACCTTCTGATGACAGTAACTAGCTCAGCAACACCCAGTGGGCTTCCTTGGCATACTTCTTATTAATACACATTAATTATCAATGTACTAGACACATGTCTTCCTAGTTGGTCAACACCTCATGAGAGCTGACAAGCAGCTGGTTCTAACCAGTGGTGAATGCTTCCTTGCAAAAAGGAAGGTTTCCACCTGCCCTAATGACCCCTGCCCAAGAGGTCATCCCTGGATCCAGCAGTACTGGATGATTTCTGTACAGTTTCCACTTTTCCCTTTGGGGAAAGTTGTTGAGAAGGTGGTAGGCCTATAGCTCTGTAGCCTATAAGAATGAGGTATGTTTGGGTTCTCATAATAAAGAAATTTGCAATTTGTATATTTACATCAGCAATAAAAAATTATAACATCTTTACCTTGGAAAGAAAAAAATACAGCTAATTCACTTTCCATATACTTGTCCATACCATGTCCAGTATATGTTCTACAGTTTCCTCAGTTATGATTTTATAAAACAGAATACATTTATTGCTCCACTTTCCACAATAATTAGTCTTTTCTCCTTTGAGTACAAATACAAGTGGTCCTCATTTAACTACCACTTGTTCAATGACTATTCAAACTGATGATGGTGCTGAATAAGTGACACTATGACTGGCCCTTGTACTTACAACGGTTGCAGTGTGACAATGAATGCAAGCTGGAGGCCGCTCGCAATCAGAACACAATTAACAATGTCAGAACATCCCATGGTCACATAATCACCATTTGCGATCTTCTTTGCTGGCTTCCTAAACCAAAGTCAATGGGGAAGCCAGAGGAGGGTGCAAATGGTGACCACTTAATATTGTGCTTAACAAAGGCATGGGGTTTCTTAATAAAGGCAACCGGAAATGCCAGAATTTCCATCACTAAGCATTGTTGTCACCTGACATCATGCTTTATGACTGCATCGCTTTGTGACAGAAATTCGCTACCAATTACTCTTATTAAGTGAAGACCACCTTAAGTGAAGACAGGGTTCCTGATAATGGTTCCTTACATGGCAATAATTTCTGGCATAAAAACCTACAATTCACTATTATTATTTCTAGTGTTAACAATAATTGTGTTTTAAATGTTGGTGGAGAAAAATCTGAAACAATGATCAGGTGACTGGAGAAATCTAATTTCTAGCCAGTATGAAATGCAATGTTCACTAAGTGAATTTAGACCACTCTCTTTTTCTCTCCCCAAACGATCTGAGAGAATCCTTACTATGAAAATGAAATGAGGGGTGTCCCCTACACACACCACTTTGAGCTCCTTACAGAAAGACTAAAACTAGAGCAGACCAAAAAGGATGATTATGAAAATATTCACTGCACATGGTAAAAATCATGAGTGTTTTACCTTAGCGCTTTTCTTCGGCTTAGACTCAGGTTTTGGTGGAACAGGTTTCTAGAAAATATATTCAGAGAATGCAACCATTAGCACAAACATTAAGTTACTCCTTCTCCTTTCCTTCTTATTGTGATAAGGAAAGAGCTGATGTCCATAAACACAGTTCGCCTTTGTAAAAATTAGTTCCTATACCTTCCTCAGAAACATTTGATGTTTCTTTTCCTATAAATTATAAATATTTTGCAAGAAACTTCCTGGTAATCTGAACTAGATATATCACTTTTTCTTTCTTGTTTAAAAATACTATTTCCTGTAAAAGAAAATGAAGAAAATAATCAACAAATATTTATCAATTAGTCATCTTTGCTGTGAATTGATTATGAATGAGCCTGGATTTAACAAATCAAATTTAATGTGACCCAAATTTAATAGAACCAGCAATGTCTTCCATATATCCTGAAATTTGTCTCTAGTCAGATGACCTGTGGGAAGGTTAATGTTCCAGTGTTATGCATATGACCACATTATGTCCACAATAACTCCTCATGGTACCCACAGGAGTCCTTCTTGAAGGAGATGGGTGGTCTAGAAACATAAATACTGTATATACGGTATGTCTATATGTCTCTTTCTGACAGTAAGAGGATTTTAACTTTTTTCTTCTTTTAAACTTCTTTGAAAATTGAGCTAGCCTGTGCATTTTCTTTCTTTGGGACTATTTGCTGGCCTTCCGAAAAACCATTAAGACATGGCTCTTCCTACAGGCGGGGTAATTTTGAGACATTACATCGGATGTCTCCCCCGTGTATGTTTGTGTGATATAGGTGTTTTAAACTGTTTTTAAATTGCTTTTTAATGATTTGGTTGGTTGTTTTCTTAAAATGTTGTACGCCGCCCTGAGTCCTCAGGGAGTAGGGCGGCATAGAAGAACCTCCAAATAAAATAAAATAAATAAATTTTCCCAATCATTTCCAAAGTCCAGATTGGCTCAAGCACCCAGAAAAGCTTTACCTCATGAACTGGCTGCTTGCTGACTGGCTCTGTATCAACTGAGGTGGGGGTGGGTGGGAGTGCTTGAGCATGAGGGCTGGGAGATAGCAGTACTATAATTGCAAATAAATAATTACTTTTATTTTTATTAAAAGGGGTGGGAGAGAAAAGTAAAAATTGGTTTGGTTGATGCTGCCATTTAAGGCCAAAAGGCGAAGTATGGAGCAGGAAGAAAGAAGAAGAAAAGAAACAAGACAAAAGGAGTTTATTGTGAGTGGGTTTTTCATAAAATGCTGTGGCTAGCCAGACCTCTGAGGCAGTTAGATTGTGTTTTCTTATCCTGCAGCCATTGGACTGAGCTGGCCATCATATCTACACAAACAACCAAGTGTTTCCCCAGAGCCAAAAGGGTAAGGGATCTCTATTCTAGCCTTTGGGGAGCGATACATTCCATCAAAACAAAGGAAGAAAACTAATTTGGAGCTTAGGAAGAAAGAGGCAAAGGTTTTAGTAAGAAATGCAACTTTTTGCAAATCTCAAGAAACAATATTGATTAAATGTGCAGGAGAGTTTGTATTTGCCCAATCAGGTGTGCTCTGCATGTATATTTATAGATGCAGTAAATATTATAACAGTGTTCTAGATGTCCAGTGTTCTCTGCTTCAAAATAAACTTCAACTGTACTAAGCTGCTTTGGGACTTCCCAATGTTAATGGAAGTGAAAAATGCAGCAATCCTTGGTTATTTCAGATAAGAATTAATGTACATTATCCTCTCTTGTGGGTAGTTAAAAAATTAAGATGTGATTATCTTACATATCTTCATATGGCATAACCAATGTTAACTTGTATGGATTGGATTAAGAGATATTGGGGCTTCATACTTAACAGAAACAACTCTTATAAATACTTACAGCTGATAATCTTGCGGATCGTCTTGTTGGCTATAAAACAGAAATAAAACATCTTTGTAGATTCATGGTACTAGGTAAAAAGGGGATTGGGGGGGTTGTCATTCATTTGCCAATAAAATAAAATATACATCAAAAGCAGCAGAAGCCTTTCGTATCTTATGCTAAAGTATTTACAATTTGTGGAATTATTTTAGAAACGTGATGTACTTAAGTAGGATAATTTAATTGGTATACTTGGAAATATTACCTTCCTTTTTTTCCTCTCCATTGTAATGGAAATATTCTGTGGTAGGATCAGGGCTAAAGATTTGACACACTATACTCAAAAGTACAGTGCAAATCAATAGTACTTTCAATCATTATTTTGGTAGCCAAATAATATTTGCTATGTGACTCCTGGAGCTTTCTAAAATTAAAAATGACACATTTTATTAATGTTCCAACACAAATTAATATACAGGTAAATATCCTGCATAAACCAACCTTCCCCTCCCAACCTGGAACACTCCAGATGAGATCAACCCCAGGCAGCACAGTTGCAGCTCAATGTATCTAGAAGGCATTAGATGGTGGAAGGATGAATCCAGATAGACACACAGACAGAGATACAAATAACTGAAATAGAATTTCTTTATATCATAGTCTAAGCCAGCCAGCCCGCTGCTCATGTGGCCCATTTCTGAACTGGCCACAATCTGGTAATGGGCCATGTCCCAGGGGTTGGGGGCCCCTGGTCTAAACAGCACTGGTTATTAATATTTGGTATTTGTGACAATAGGCATTAATAATTTTGGTTTGATTTACTATTTCCTTTGGAGTACAGCCTATAAACTTGAAAAGTTCTAACTGAATGCTGGTATTACATGTAAACTTACATTGAAAATCTTGGGAAATCAAAATTCTCATTAAATGAAAAATGAGACAGGAGGATTTTAAAGATTTGCTTTAGGATATTGAGTTCCAAAAAGGTTAAATACCATATTATAAATCTGAATCACTTGATTCTTTTTTCTTTCATTTTAACAAAAAATATGGATATGTACTATTGGTAAAATACCACTTTTATAACATTGCTATACATGGGAGAGAAGACAAGCTCATATCCAACTGGGGAAGGTGTTACCATGTCCTGTTGCACTGCCTAAAAGACAGCTTGTTAGTGTAACAGGCAACACCTGTGCCAATGATATGGCTTACGTGAAACACCAAAATGAAAACACCAAAATCATAAGATACACAGTCTTTTGCTATGCTTCTGGTTCCTGAGTGCGTTAATATTAGAAACAACATATTGCTGCAGAAGCCACTGGCCACATTTGAGAATATATTCTATGATATACTTTCGGATATATTTTATGATATAAGAATTTGGAACTTTGGCTTTGTTGTTCCAACTTATTTGAGGCACTGAAATAACAGAATTTGCTTGTTAATATTGAAAAAGGTCACTGGAGACACCATTCCCCAGGATTTCAAATACTCTCTTTCTCAATTTGTCACCCCAAAGCCTTCTAACTAGCATTCACAGCGTAGGACTAAAAATGCAGATGGAAACTTGAAATTCAGTTCTGCCAGCCATGGGTTTTTAAACTTTCTTGCTATGTTAAAAATGATATTACCTGGTTGGGTAATTTTCAGATTTGTGGGGAATTTTGAGAATTGTAGCCATCAAACTGGGATAGGCTGTTACAGATCTTACCATTAACATGAATTATGTTTCTTATTTCTAAAATTAGATTAAATGTCTTGCTGTATTGCTTGTGTATAGAGCCATTCTTTCTAGAATAGGATGTGATTTTAATACAATTATCCTAAGTACATCATTGCAAGTATCTATTTAATACATTTTCCCTAAACATAATTACTAATTTTTATTTCCATCATTTTCATTCATTAACTGTAAAATAGACCACTCAGGGGTGAAATTCGAAATTTTTCCCTACCGATTCTGTGGGCATGGCTTGGTGGGCGTGGCAGGGGAAGGATATTGCAAAATCTCCATTCCCACCCCACTCCAGGGGAAGGATATTGCAAAATCTCCATTTCCACCCCACTCCAGGGGAAGGATATTGCAAAATCTCCATTCCCACCCCACTCTGGGGCCAGCCAGAGGTGGTATTTGCCGGTTCTCCGAACTACTCAAAGTTTCTGCTACTGGTTCTCCAGAACCTGTCAGAACCTGCTGGATTTCACCCCTGGACCACTGCCTTGGAAATGATTGCCTCTAACCTGCAGGAGAGAATATCCAGGGCCTACAGTGTGATGGAGGGAACTTCTATTCTTACAAACCCGTTCCATATATAGTGTTCCTAGGAAGGAGGCCTCTGCTTTTCATTCACATTAGATAGCCCATTTTTTCCTAAGTCATTTTGGAAACTAGTTTAAAGTTGAAGTGACAGTGTAAACAAAATTTTACAAAAGAAGGTAATCAGTTAAATGTCCAATATGTTGCCACTTTGGGACATATACAATGTCTCAAAAATTGTACTTGTTACTCTTTCCCTTTTTGGGACTATGAGGCCACCAGATGTGACAGCTGTTCTACCAGTGGACTGATGCTGTATCAATTCCCCAGTTCTTAAAAGTCACGCAAATGTAAAATGGCTTTGAAAATGCACTTTTCTCTCTAAATGTGCATTTAAAACTACCAGCATGCAGGGAAAAATTATGTGCGAGTTTCTCCACTGTAATGAAAGTAACTATTATAGTTAAATGGAGAGCCTATGTTTGTTTGTATGTATGTGTGTGTGTGTGTGTATGTTTGTGTATGTGTGTGTTTATGATGAGGATCCTTTATCAGAAAAAGGATTATTATTTAACTGCAGCAAATTAATAATTCAGCTTTAAAAAAACTATTTTCTGGTTGTGGCTAACTCATAGACATTCCAAAAAATAAAATAAAACTTTACATCCTTCTGGACATATTTCAAAATATATGCACATGAACAATCCAGCTTAATCCAGTTAGCATCACAAATTTTTACATTTCTAGTTTCCTACAAGTAACAAGATTTTTTTTTAAAAAAAATAATCCCTAGAGAACACTAGCTTGAATAAGAAGAGAGGCAATTCATGGTTAATTATTCAGGAAAGTCGCTTTGGTAAATTAAAATGTGCTTTCAAATTATCAAATGTTTTTAAAAAATAAAAAGCATGCATTCATTTCAGCTGATCTGGAAACATTTTCTTAGTATATCCTGGTCAAATATGCTCATTATCACTTTATTACTAAAGGCAACATCAATCAAATGTTATTTAATGGAACATTAATTCAAAAATACGGTAAATCTGTCATAAAACCTACTTCTATGGAACTAAGGGAAAGTACAACCTAGAAATGAGCCCCCGTGAAACAAACAGGAACTGTACTGATTTGTTCTCAGAATGTAAGTTTATAAAAAATCTGATTAAAAAGAAAAATAATACCTAAGCAAATATTAATTAGGACTCGTTTGATGTTCAGCCACTTGAATGGGTTTCCTATAATTAGAAGTATTCTTCATGGTGAAGAAAATATGTATGTTCTGATGAAGTTCCTTGCTATCATATACAACAGGGGTGGCCAAAACGTGGCGCATGCGCCAAACGTGGCGCATTCCATGATTTCAAGTGGCGCATCCATCGTCGCGTTCTTCAGTATTGTGTCCAGGGCAGCCCGTTCTAAAAGAGATCGTCTCGCGAGTTTGAGAAGTTTGAACTCGCGAGACTTTCTCTTTTAGAATGGGCTGCCCTGGACACACTACCGAGGAACGCGACGGAACAAGTCCCAGGTAGGACGCGCGTCTCGCAGCTCTCCCCGCCGCGCGCAGAGCCGAAGGGGCGGTGGGAGGCGAGGAAAGGAAGCGGCCGGCAGAGCCGAAGGGGAGGCTCTGCTGGCCGCCTCCTTTCCTCGCCTCCGGCGTGCGGAACTTGGCCCTAGCCCGCCGCTCCCCAAAGCCCAGCGCCGCAGGTGCCTTCAGGAGCCCTGAAGCTCTGCCGGCAGAGCCGAAGGGGAAAGGAGGCGGCCGGCAGAGCTTCAGGGCTCCTGAAGGCACCTGCAGCGCTGGGCTTTGGGGAGCGGCGGGCTGGGGCCAAGTTCCGGAGGCGCAGGCCTTCCTCCTCGGTGACCGTCCCTCTCCCGGGCCGGAGCACCTCGCCTTCGCCGCTCCTCCATGCCCGCCTCCCCGGGCGCGCTTTCTGCCAGGCGGCTTCAGCAACCGTAAGTAGTGCTTCCTTCGGCGCCCTTCCCCCGCCTGCAGCTTTCCAAGAGGTCCATCTGCCTCCTTTATGTCCCCGGAGCTGCTCTGGGAGGGCCGGCGGGGGGAGCGAGCGAGCGCTTGGCCGGATGCGGCCGCCGCCTGCCCGTCGCCCAAAGCCGAAAAGCGGTGGGAGCCGAAGGGGAGGCTCCATCGCCGCAACACCCCCGGACCTACAACAAAGAACGAGGCAGGGTCACCTTCGCACTCACGAAGGGCCCGCCTGCACCGCATTCACCTCCGGGACTGGGAATCCCCCGCTTTGGCTCTTCACGCAAACCCGGTGTTGCCAGAGAACCCCAAAGCTCCCCATTTGGCAGGGCTCCGTTCCTGAGCTTGGCTCCCTCCATCGGAGGGTGGCCGGCTGGCCGGGCGAGCGAGGCTTTGGGCGACGGGCGGCGGGGGGAGCGAGCGAGCGCTTGGCCGGATGCGGCCGCCGCCTGCCCGCCGCCCAAAGCCTCGCTCGCCCGGCTGCCCGCCGCCCGAAGCCTTGCTCGCCCCGCTGCCCGGCCGCCGCCCGCCCAGAGCCTCGCTCGCCCGGCCAGCCGGCCACCCTCCGATGGAGGGAGCCAAGCTCAGGAACGGAGCCCTGCCAAATGGGGAGCTTTGGGGTTCTCTGGCAACACCGGGTTTGCGTGAAGAGCCAAAGCGGGGGATTCCCAGTCCCGGAGGTGAATGCGGTGCAGGCGGGCCCTTCATGAGTGCGAAGGTGACCCTGCCTCGTTCTTTGTTGTAGGTCCGGGGGTGTTGCGGCGATGGAGCCTCCCCTTCGGCTCCCACCGCTTTTCGGCTCTGCAGCCGCCGCTGCTACCTCCTCCTTTCCTCGCTTCCTGCTCCTTTCCTCCCCCCCCCGCCCACCTGGATGCTGCCATTTGCGTCGTTTTGCCGTCTGCGCATGCGCAGAGGGCAAAACTCAAATGGCGGCATCCAGACGGGCCCGCCCACCCAGGACGCCTGGGCCAATTGGCGCATGGGACGCTTCAGGTTGGCCACCACTGATATACAAGGTATATGAGACTTGGAAAACAATGCCATATAGGTCAGGATTATTTTTGTTTTAACAGCTTCAATAACAAAAGTCTTGCAAGTCTTCATATGAACCTGGAAGGACTTTGTGTGAAATATTTTCTCAAGTTATTTTGGAGGCCTGGCTCAAGCCCTGCTTATCTAACTACTGCTTTGGTAGCAGTTCTTCCCTCTATCCTTCAGGGCCAATGGTGGGTTCCTACCAATGCGGTCCACTCTATAGCACCGGTAGCGGCCTGCTGGTGATGTCACAGTACCGGTGCGGTCAGTTGCCGGTGCCTCGGCGCCGTCATTTTTTTAAAAAAAAATAATTTTTTTTTTTTTAAATTTCTTCTGCGCATGCCCAGAAGCCGAGTTTCCAGCACTACTCATGCGCTGCCTTCCTACCCCACAGTGAGTCCAAGCAGGGGAGGATGTGCGTGAGACGCTGAAAGAATGGGCGGCAGGAGCTATCTCCATTCCCCTCCCTTCAGCAGTCCGAGAAGCCACGAACGCGCGGTGATGATCCTAGGCATTTTCGCACGTTTGAGGCTTCTCGAGCTGCTGAGGGGAGGGGGAATGGGCGGCAGGACCTATCTCAGTTCCCCTCCTTTCAGCAGTCCGAGAAGCCACGCCCACCCAGTCACATGGCTGGCAAGCCACACCCACAAAATAAGCCACGCCCACAGAGTGGTAGTAAAAAAATTAGGAACCCGCCCCTGTTCAGGGCCATTCCCTATTCCCTCTACACATGTTATCCATAAGTTCTTTCCAAAAATGAACTTTCTTAGCTGCCAAAGCATAACATGTAATATGGGTATTTCAGGGAAAAAAGGGAACATCGTACAGATGATTGAAATACACCGTTGTGTTACATACTATGTTGATAGCACATACAAGCCTTTGTATTTTCCACAAAAAAGTTACTTAGGTGAGTATATATAAAATGATATTCCAACAGATATTAGCGCAGAAGATTCTGTTTTAGAAGGCTCTAGGTCAGTGTTACTTCTTAACAGTATTGTACCCAACATCCCTACTTGTCTTTTATTTATTTATTTGATTATTTATACCCCACCTTTATTATTTCTACAAATAACTCAAGGTGGTAAATATATCCAACACACCTTCCTCCTAGAGGGCAAGGCTAATCTTAGCTTATGTTGGCCCTGCTGCAAAATAAATACGATTGTACTGTAATAGAAATACTTATTTCAAGACTGTCTTCTAATATTACTGCTGCTGCTATTTTTACCAAATGGAGCTTCTGTCTTATTTCCCTTAAAATCAACTGCATTTATAATTGGAAACCATGCAAACAAATGCAGTAGATGTATTCTTGGTGGGGAGGAGGGGGTGAAATTCTTTTTTAAAAAGTATGACAAGCAGAAAAAACCCTACTTCCAGCTATTTCCAAAAGATTCCAATATGAGGGACAATTCTAAGTCTGAGAAGCAGATTTCCTCATTTCAGCTGCTTCAGTTCACCAATGGAGTGAACTAACTTTGCACCAGATGGGAATGAGTTCTCTTGCAGAGCAGACATGTCCTTGGAGATAAGAGCATTATATCTCTCACAGGCTTATTTGCACATTCCTTTTGCTTTTAAAATAAGGAAGTTATAATTTCAAAAGGGAGTTTATAAACAGCTGCAGCTTACATTAAGACTTTGGAACTTGTATATTCCATGCAAATATTAAAACAACTTGTGAACATTCAAATGATTTTAAGTAGTTGGCATTTGATCCTGTCCACACTGACAGTTGTACTTGTATGCGAAGAATCTCTATAGGAGAATATAAAGGTGTTTTGTTTTTTGTTTTGTTCTCACATCTCATGGTACACATGGGCATGAGGGCATCCAGTAATGGTATATGAGGCTATGATTGCCCACTTCATTCAATTCCCATGGACTTAACAAAAGAAAAATTATATTCCATCATTTCTTATACAAGTGAATATTCTTTGATATCCCACCAAACCATTACAAAAGCGGGATAATGATACCAATCTGCTTTAGAGATGGCAAGAATGATGTGTATGAAGTCCTTTGAACTCTCTGTGCATTCTATAGCTCCCTGCACATCTAGAAGCGAGCAAGTTGGAGAAAACTGCTCTGAAGTTATATAATAGCACCAATATCTATATTTTGGGATTTGGGAGCATAATACTTCCAAAATGCAATGAGCTAATTTGCACATGATGATTCTGGTTGATTACAAAGGAGCAAATATACCAAGACATAGCTGCTTGCTTGCTTTTCCTTGGCTCTTCCTGTTGGGAGATGTTATCTGTGAGTTTAGTATTGTCAGAAGGACAAGTCAGGAGCACCACAACCCCTCTCCCCCTCTCCCTCCCTTCCGCGCTCTCTCTCTCTCTCTCTCTCTTAAATCAAGCTTCTGACTCTTATGTGGCAATCTTATTGAATTTCAGTCACTGGGGCAACATGACTTGTGGAGGTTTGTACTACCAAAGGTGTCTGCCCCAGCATGTGGAAATTATTGAAGAAGTTCTTCCTGCCTGGGAAAGAAATTATCTCTCAATGTGCCCATTAATATAGTGGAAGAACTATGAAAGGCCATCTGGGAACAACTGTTGTAGCAACTGCAACTGACAGAACATTAAATTTATCCACTCCTAACCAGAATGATGCCAAAATGACAAAACATGAACTTACAATGTCACATCTGACATTTCAAACTTCCCTCATAACATTGCACAGAAGTTTCTACGGGGCATGTTTTGTCATTTGCTTACTACTTTGCACCAGGCTAAAAACCAGGATGACTGTCAATCAGGCTTGGACAACAAGCTGGTTGGCCAATTCCTGTTGCAACCAATGGATCAACATTTGTTGATCCTAAAAGAAGCTGATCCTGCCGTTGCAGAATCCTGTGGGACTTCCTGATCCCCGCAGACAGGCAGGTACTAGCTAATCAACCAGACATTGTGATAGTAAACAAGGACATTGTTTATCAAAATGTTACATTTCAAGGAAGAGAATTTGCTTAAATATACAAAATATATGAAGTGTTAGCCAGCTGTCACGAAAGCACCACTACACTTTATTAGATAGACTGACTATGGCCTGAGAGGAATGTAATTGTTTTTGTCTCTATTATCTTGCCATCAATAAAAGAAAGAATTGAAACAATCAGACTTGCCTCTTGTTTTGTTATTTTTGCTGCATCCTTGGCTTCAGCACCCTCTGGGGACTAGAAAGAAAATTATACGATTAAGTATACTGCAGTCTCCTTAGTTAAAACAGACAATCAGAAATATAGAACCAAATGGAAATCTTATAGGTTATACTATTTCAATAAAACAGACAATGAGATTTATAATTCCATCTTCATTTCTAATGAGTTAGAGATCACCTGAGCATTAGATTATTATAAACTGAAGTGTTTTGAAGCTATAAAAATATACCAGGAATGAGCAACTTTCTATTTTAAAAGATATTTCTTTAAAAAGAGACTAAGTGGTGGTTTTAAGTAGAACCATTCGGTTACATATGTGTCATATTCAGGTTTAGTTTTCAGGTCAAATGAAAGTGAGAAGAAAATCTATAATCTAGTTTTGATGAACATACAAAAACATAGAAGTGCAACTATTTGTCTCCCATCCAGTGCTCAATAATGGAAACAGACAACATATCTTATTAGTAATACAACAAATTAAAATCTGTGGTAAGAAAAGAAAATCTTAGATTTAAGAGATAAGGTTGAGGACCGCATGGCCACCTGCATCGTCGAGATGACCTTTGTGGAAAGTTTCTCCCGCCTCAGGAGCCTCCGCTCAACCTCCAAACAGTCAACTGGAGCCATTGAGGCTCTGGATGGAATACTGGACCTTGGCTGAGGGAGACCCTCTCCGGGGGAATCCTCCACGGTCTGGCGACAGACAGGCCGACCAGGTCAGCGAACCACAGCCGGCGGGGCCACCAGAAGTATCTACGCCTTCTCCAATATAACCTTCCTGACCACCCCTGGAACTTGGGGAAGCGGAGAGAAAGCATACAAGAGCCCCGCTGGCTATGGGCATCGTAGGGCGTCCACACCCTCCGCTCCCGGGGTCGGAAACCTCGAATAGAATCTGGGAAGGTGTGTGTTCAACGGAGAGGCAAAGAGATCCAGGATCGGGCGTCCAAACCACCGAGACAGATCCTCGAACAAGCTGGGGTGGAGCCGTCACTTCGACTGGTCCACAGTGGCCCTGCTCAGCCAGTCCGCCCGCACGTTGGAGGTTCCTGCAATATGAGCCGCCCTGAGTGACAACAAATGAGTCTCCGCCCACCTGCATAGAGACTCCGCCTCCCCCATGAGGGCCCAAGACCTTGTCCCCCCTTGTCTATTCACATGTGCCATAGTAGTCACATTGTCCGTGAGGAAGAGGACATGGTGACTCGAAACCTCCTTGCCGAAGGCTCTGAGTGCGAGGCGAGCTGTCCTGAGTTCCAACCAGTTGATGTTATGCTGGAGCTCCTGTGGGGTCCACTGACCTTGGACCACCCAAGAACCGAGGTGAGCCCCCCAGCCAAATTGACTGGCATCAGATGTTATTGTCAGTCTGTCCTGCTCCCTAAAGAAGCAGCCCTGCAACGTGGCTTGGGTCCCCCACCAGCGGAGAGAGCGGAGCACCTCAGAAGGCACGCAAACTCGTGTCCGTGATGTACTGCGACCCGCTCTCTGAAAGGGGAGCAGGAACCACTGCAGTGGCCTCACATGAAAGCGAGCCCAGGGCACAATGTCAATGCAGGATATCATCTTCCCCAGGAGTTGGGACAGGGAGGGCAATGTCACAACCCCGTCACTGAGAATTTGTCCGGACAGAAACTGAACACTGTCCCGCCACTCCTGGGAAAGGAAGACCTGTCCGATTACAGTGTCAATAAGGGCGCCCAGATGCACCAACTGCGTTGAAGGAATTAAATGCCACTTGCCAAGGTTCACAGAGAACCCGTGATCCTGCAGGACCCGGATGCTGTGTCCAAGTCCTGTTCCGCCTGCCGGTAGAAGGATGCCTGAATCAAAAGGTCATCAAGGTAATACTGGATGCGAATAGGAAGAGACCTGAGGTACGCCGCCAGCGCGGCCATAATTTTTGTAAACGTGTGGGGGGCTGAAGCCAGCCCGAACGGGAGGGCCGAATACTGAAAATGCCGGTCAGCATAGCAGAACCTCAGGAATTTCCTGTGGGCTGGGTGAATCGGTACATGAAGATAGGCCTCAGTAATGTCTACTGAAGCTAGGAAATCTCCCTCCCTAATGCCCTCCAGGATGGAGCGGAGGGAGTGCATTTTAAACCTCCAGTATACTAGATATCTTTTGAGGCCCTTGAGTTTCAGAATTGCCCTCCATCGCCCCAAGATTTTGGGTACTATGAAGAGCATTGAATAGAAACCCACCCACCCCGCTGGTCCGGCGGAACCGGCTGAATGGCCCAAATGGCAGGAAGGTTACTGCAAAATCCCCATTCCCTCCCGATCAGCTGGGACTCGGTAGGCAGAGAATAGATGGGGGCAGGGCCAATCAGAGGTGGTATTTACCGGTTCTCCGAACTACTAAAATTTTCCGCTATCGGTTCTCCAGAACTGGTCAGAACCTGCTGAATACTTCTGTAACAGACCCCCAAAAGTTCCAAACTCCTGACAGACAGACACACACACACACACACCATGGTCTCATGACATTTGGGGCATTCAGAAATTCTGCCTTTACACCGTTTGCAGCATCCTGTGGTCATGTGATCACAATTTACAAAAGGTCATATAATCGAGTTGGTCTCCTGAGTGCTATCTTACACTCAACACTATTCTCACTGCTTTACACTTTTATTCAAAGTAAATGTGCTAAAGAACAGAGGTTCCAGCTTTATGTCTCACTGGATGAATCATTTAGCTACAGGCAAAAATGTACTCTTCAAGAAAAACCCTTCCTCTAATAATGTGCTGTGTATAATTATGCTTCTCTCTCTCTCTCTCTCTCTCTCTCTCTCTCTCTCTCTCTCTCTCTCTCTCTCTCTCTCTCTCTCTCTCTCTCTCCACTTTTAAACCATTTGTTTAAATTTTATTAAATTCATTAATCTTAATAAGAATAATGGAAGGAACAGAATGTTTTAAATTAAACTCTATCAGCACATTACTGAAGCCTAAAAAATGTAAAGTCAAACAAATTACAAAATAGATGCTGAATCAATTAAGAAGCTTGCAGTACAATACACTGGGCTGGCTTAGGATCTGCTATGCCAAAACCCCAACAGAAGAGGCGGCCTTCTCACCACAGGAGGCATTTCAGATTCGATAAAAGAATGTCACTGTGGAATGCAAAGAGAGGGCAGGGTCTTCCCATGCCTCCAACTAGTAGTTGTGCTAAGTTTGGGGATTCTCTGTACCATCTGAGGTTCTTCCTGGGTTTTTTTTTGCAGGCAGCAACATCTGCAGATCAAAATCTATTCAGGGAATCCTTCAACCAGCTACGGAAGAGAATATCAACTCCATGATAGACTGTTTTATGCAAGGATTAACAATTTAAAGCCTTGCATTGTTGCAAATGTTTGGTGCAAATGTCAAAGTTGAGGGCTGGGAACTGAAGGAGGTGAAGGGTGAAATTGGATTCTCCAAGACTATCTTATCTAATTGTAAATTATTCTTTTGTTGTATCTCCTGAATTTAAATGCAATGTTGCTATGGGCTGGTGATGAGGCAAAATGTATTGATAAGCCTTGCCTTATTAACTGCTTCAATTACCATTCCTGCTGACTGAAGAGAAAATATTCCCAAATCAGGCCAAGAGCTGAGCGAAATTGTATCTGTGGAAAAATGATTTTTAAAATGTAATTGTCATTTATCTGACCACCCTTTCATCCTCTTCAACCAGCAGGTCCAAGTGAATACTTTAGATTTTTGTATCCTACAGTTAAAAAAGTCTTCATTTATAGTTTTACTTTGTTCTTTCATTCCTTTCATAATTGCAAAATTAAAATGGCTTGCAAGGTATCATCTGGCACAAGTTTATTTTGTCAACTTGGTTTGAGGTATTACTTTTTCAAAAGCAGGCAGAACATTTAAAGGCAGTATAGATAACTACCGGTAGGTTGTATGTGATAAAAGATTCCAAGGTATAGTATCTGCTTCAAAAAACTGCTCCTAAGAAAATTGTACTATATATATACATACACATACACACACACACCACACACACACACATAGATATATATATAGATATATAGATATAGATGTAGTCTATGTGTGTGTTACAGAACATAGGACAAAACTGATATGATACCAATAATCACATTCTGACATTAATGAAAAAATTGTTAACATGACATGCTTGCATCATAGATGGTGGAGTTCTGTGTTACCTAAACACCACAATTCAGTCAGCATCTAAAGGTTTTAGCTGAAACAACTCTGAGAGTTTGGGGTGAAACTATCCTTACTTAAGCAGCCAAGTCATACGAACTCTACAAGGATTGGGACTGCCAGCCCCCAAACATGAATTAGAAGCATTTAAAGGATACCACAGCTCCATGATGGAAGTCTCTGAGTCTGAGAATGCTCAGAATGAAAATGCTCAGAATGAAAAATGAAAATGGATGTTTCCAAAATATTGTGAAAGAACAGATAGACATTTTACAGTATCAAATAAGAAATTTCCATACTCCCTATTAAACTAATTCTCAGCAAGAGTAACAAAGACAATACAGAAGCCACACTTTAGCATGCTCACTATAAAACTAAGGACTAAGATATGAATATCCCATCCCCATTTTCCTTGCAATAAACCTACTGATCTGAATCTGTGAGAATCTTTTGTCAGATTTTGGCAAGTGTTATGATCAATCCTCCTCGGGAACAGCCTGTTTGATATAATGCTATAAGTTTGGGAATTAGCTTAATGGTAAAAGACTGTCAGTTGTTTGTAATAGCTACTGTTATAATCCAAATTTAATTCTACTGATCTTGTGTGAGCTTCCCGGAATATTTAGCTAAATCGTACCCACCAAATTGGCAGATATCACATGAATCACTTGGCACATTCCAAGCACCATGTTGTAATAACCTTTCTGTTACAGAATTCAAGACTGGGTTCCTCTGGTGCAAGGTTGCCAACATGGACCAATCTACTGCAGAAAACTTAGATCCCAAAAGCTCTAGATCAGGGGTATCAAACTCGATTTCATAGAAGGCCGCATCAGGTTTGTGTTTGACCTCGGGGGGCTGGGCTGGGGGTGGCCAGGGTGCGCGTGGCCAGCTCAATGTCACTCGTGTTGGGGGCGCCTGTGGTGGCCCGAGCACTCTGCCAGCAAAAACAGGCTCCTGAGCTCCATTTTCAGCTGCGAAGGCTTCCTGCAACCCTCTGCCAGCAAAAATGGAACTCGGGAGGACTGTGCGCGGCCCTCTCAAGTTCCATTCTTGCTGGCAGAGGCCGGTCCTTTCCAAGGCAGCTCTGTGGGCCAGATCTAAGCACCATGTGGGCCGGATCTGGCCGCGGGCCTTGAGTTTGACACCACTGCTCTAGATGATTGCCCACTCACTACCAAGCATCCATCTCTTAGTGGCTGGTGGAAGGACGGTCTTTATTTGATGGATCAGTGGTGGTTGATGACTCTCTAACAGTTGTTTTTCAATATCATCTCAAGTTATAGTAAAGGTAAATGGGATACTTGAGAAGATAGATTACAGTCCTTCTATAAGTTCTTCAAAAATACCGTATTTTTCGGAGTACAAGATGCACCTTTTTCCCCACTAAAAGAGGGTGGAAATGTTGGTGAGTCTTATACACCGAATACAGCCATTTTTGGCCTCCCGAAGCCCCACCCCTGCATCTCATTTTGTGAAAAATGAAAGTATTTCTGTCCGTCCTGAATCTCTCCATGGACCCTTCTGTTACCTAGCAGTAATCATCTTGCATCAGTTCCCTAACTTTTAAAAATTACTCTTTCTCTATGTATATTATAACAGTAAACAATTAAAAGAAAATTTGAACTAATCATTATGAACTTTTTCCAATTGTGTTTCAAAAATCCATACGGTGTATTGCTGCTGGTTGGGGCATTCTTTTGTTTTGTTGTTAAGAAAACCAAGTTAAAAGCCTGAAGAACACAGAGACTAAGACAAGTGGCTCTCCAGCTGTCGTGGCTTACAAGAGGCAATGCACAACCAATGGTCACGGCTTACTTCTTTATGCTAACTTTGTATGCTGTGTTATTTTTCCACTGCAGAATAAGGTTATTATTAAATATTTAATAAACTATAAAGCAAAAAAATACAAATGCATTTATGCTCTAAGAATAAATGCTGGATGCAGAATCATTGTTTTTTACTTTCAAAGACAGCAATGTCAACATCGTACAATAAGACTTTCTTGAAATGAAATTAAACAAGCACTACAGTCTGGGTTGATATTAAATATTAAGAATTTAAAAATAATGCCTGTATGTATAATTAATTCACAGCTAACAGAGAATAAATTAAGTCTTCATTGTTTTCTTGGGTTCACAAGTAAAGATGGATTGTTTGCAGGAGAAATAAAGAAAAGATTAACTCTAGGAAGGAAAGCAATGACAACCTTAGACAAGATCAGGAAGGATGATGATATTTCTGTGCAGTGCTTTATACTAAAAGCAGAAAAATGCTTCAAGACATGCAGGGATAGGAATGTGGCTATCATTGTGTGCCATTCCTTAACCAAATGTGTCTTTTACCAGGAAAGGGCACGGCTGCACAGCACTAATCTCTATGCCAAGAAATATCAGAATAATTAAAGCAATGGTCTGGGGTGAACTGAAGAATTGCAAAACTGTGGCCAGATTTCAAGCTTCAGGACTGCTGCATCAAACAATTTCACTGCAACTACAACACAATCTGAGGAAAAGTGGAGCGTATAGGGTTATAGATAAGCTATATTTATGCTATTGCATCCCCCTTTTTGTTTTTGTTTTTTGCAAATCAAATCCAAACTATTTCACACACGCCTCCAAAAAATCTACGCACTTGGGACTAATCTCTGAACAGCAACAGTCAAGGTGTCTACTTAATATCCAGAGACCACAAAGTCCAAATTCCTTCCGGGCTTCCGGTTCCGGATCGCTGCATCGCGGACGCTCCTCGTTGAGCGCCTTTCCTTTTCCCCGTTAAAGCCGCCAGAACAGCTGTCTGGCGGCTTGAAAGTCTCTGCCCCGGGCAAAGGGGAGAGATGAGAGCCGGACAGGTGGGGTAGAGCCCCCCCTAGTGCCCCAAGTGTCAGCCAGGGGCGCGAAAGGTGAGGGCTCCCCAGCCAGCCTGTCTCTTGCTCCGGGGACTTGGAAACCTCCGCTTTTGCGGAGCAAGATGCTGTGACCACCCGCTGCTTCGTGAATGGGATTACAACTATTTAATTGTTTAAACAAGCAGACAGAGAGAGACAGGATTTTAAAGGGCAAGTACAGATTTTTTTTTTCTTTCAACTCCACTGCTGATTTTCACTTCGGAAGAAACTAAGTAACAGTTATTAGGCTACAACATGGCGATCGGAGAAAGTGGGAGGAGAAGTGAAAGTAACTTTCGTTTCCCTAGCAGCTTTTTTTCTTATGGAAATTTTTGATTTTGAAAGTTGGCTTTACTCTCTCTGTCTCCCGATTTTGGATTAAATAATAACTGACAATTTTTTAAAAATAAAATTCTATCTGGCTTTGGAATTTGAAAGAATTTTAAAAGAAATTTAAAAGAACTTTTACTAGAGGCTTGGCTTTTTCTTTGTTCACCACTGGAAATATTAAAATGGCTTCAAAATCTGGAAAGATGGTTTTGAATAAAAGAATGGATTATTCATCTGGTTATATTTCTAAAATGCAACTTACCACTGAGTTAACACCCCCAAAGTCTTTAACACCTGAAAATTTAATAAGTACCTTAAAGATTATGAAAGATGAACTTATTGTTGAATTTAACCAAAAAATTAGTGAAATAGATAATAAAATGCAGGCTGCTTTAAAGAATATTGACCAACAAATTAGAAATGATGTGTTGGAGGTATGTAAAGGTCTAGCAACAAATATTGAAGTTTTGGCAAACCGCATTGAAGAAAACAAACAAGTTTTGACAACTTCAGTAGAATACATAGATAAAATACAAAATGACATTGCAAATTTTGAAACAGAGGTGTTAATGACGCAATTCAGATCCATGGAATTTGCCATAAGGGTCAGGGGGTTGAAAGAAGGATTATATGAAGATTTGAAAGGAAGGATGGTGGAAGCTTTGGAGCAGGTGTCTGGACTGTCTAAAGAAGAACTAGCCAGGCAAATTGATAAAATATATAGAATCAACTCCTGGTATGCAAAACAAAAACACCTACCAAGGGATATTGTAATATACTTTACTACAAGAGCCTTACGGAATAGGATTATACAGGCGACGTTTAAGAATAACCTGCAGGTGAATGGCCAGGAACTGATGATATGGAAAGAAATTCCCTCTAAAATGCTCAAAGCCAGAAAAGATTATACCTTTCTGATTGATGAATTTAAAAGGTTAAATTTACATTACAAATGGGAAGCACCAACAGGAGTTGCAGTGAAATTTCTGGGAAAAAGATATCGGCTTAATACAACAAAGAAAGCTACTGAATTTTATGTCAACGTCTTAAAGGCTGATATATCCAAGATTCCAGAGGAAAGATGTATGAAAACAAAAGAGGAGGAGGAGGGAAAGCCATCCCTTCCTCTTCAAACCGAAACAGATTTACAAAATTTAAATGATTGGCAGAGCCAGACAGATGTCTACAGTGTGGAAAAGGAGATGGAAGATCGGGGTCAGATGGGAGGCGAGCTGACAACTACAAAATTATCAAGTTACAAAAAGATGCAACCATCATCAAGATACAACAAGATGCAGTGTTGAAGTTTATTGGACAGATGGTTGCCATTATGACTGTACTTTTCTTTTTCCCTTCTTTCCTTAATTTTTTTTTCTTTTCTTTACTTCTTGCATTCTTTTTTTTCTTTTGTTTTTTTGGGGGGGCTTATTCAAAGTATTATTAATTCTTTTTAAAGATTTAGAACTTTTTTTGAACCTAATAATTTAATACATAGTAACATTATGTTACTAATAGAGTGGTAGAATTTATGATGAAGTTTAAGGTTTTTGTATTATTACTTAGTTATTTTTTGTGTAATATCAATTTAAGTTTTATTTAATTGTGAGAAAGATTTGGAATTGTTATCTATCCAGTTATAAAATATTACAATTAGATTTAACATTTTTTTTTTTGGGAGGAAGGTTATTTAAAGTTTGGAATTAGTGCTTATAATCTGATATATAGTAATAGTATGTTATTTATATACTGATTGATTTTATGATGGAGTTTAAGGTTTTTGTATTTAATACTTAGTCATCATTTATGTAATAATCATTTAATTCTTAGTTAACAGTGAAGAAATGTTGTGAAGGGTAGATGATTGAAAGGAGGAGGAAGGAATTTTTATTAGTGTACAATTTGGAGTTGAAGTTTTAAAAAAATAAGGTGGAAGTCAAAATTTTTTAATTTAATTTAAAGTTATTTTATTGATATTATGCCCTGTACTCTCTCTGGGAAGTCCGGGGGGGAGGGGGGGAGGGAAAGGGGTGGGTTAGGGGGGAGAAAAATTTAAAAAAAAAATGTTTGTACTTTCTATTTAATGTTTAGCTATTATCTATGTAATTTTGTACTAATAAAACTTTTTGGAAAAAAAGTCCAAATTCCTTCCAAGCCTATTCTCAGGATTGAGAACAGCTTTATATGACCTGACAATCTCAAAATATGGTTGCAACTGCAACTTCTAAAATTTTCATCTAACCACACCTTGGCTGGAAATTCTGAGAGCTGCAGTTCCGACATAATGGGAATGAATCAAGACAGCGAAAAGTACTGTGTACATGGCGAATCAGGAGTGTTGGAATGAGGGCAACCCTCTAGTGGTAGCTTTTAATTATACTTAATCATCAGTCAGAGTGATTGCTGCTATATGATTTTTTAATTCTTGTTTTGGTCATTATACAAATTCCAATCCAATAGAACTGGAAGCGAAAACTTAAGGAAATAAATTCTAAATGACGACCAAAATAAAACTTTAAAATAAGATTTTTTTTAAAAATGCATTGATGTTACTAATGTAGATTGCATCAGGAAAGTAATATGTTTCAATTAAGGTTGCAACCCATTAAATCAGGATTGCAACACAATTAAACAAATTGTTAATCGATCACACAAAGGATGAATTATTATTCTATCAAACAAATGTGCATACAAATAAACGTAATTTAACGCAGGGGTTCCTTTCTATGAATTTCAAGCCTTTTCCATAGATAGAAAAGCCTTTTCTGACTTAATACAGGATACCTGTCCAGGTGGGGGAAACTAAAATACAAAACTATGTTCTGTCTCTGAAAAAATATTGCCTGGTGGTTCGTGATATAAATTATTACAAGAATATTGCAATCTCTTATATGGATTTTTGTTTCATCTTATAATGTGCCTTTTGTTACTATTTGTATATTATTTTATGGAATAGTGCCACGATCGAATTGTTAGGATCTCAAAGAGAATTTTTTATAAAATAAAGTATCAGTACATGATGCCACAGAAATCTTCAAGAATGTATAAAGACACTTCAAATGCATGCTGGGTGATTTCCAGGGATGAATGGCACACTAAGGTCAGCTTCTTGGGAATATGAGAGAGAAAAAATCTGGATGAGGCATTAAAAATTAAAAATAAAATTACAATCCCAGAGAGCAATTGGAATATTTTTTTGCTGGAGTTGCAAAAGCAGCTGTTTAAAGTTTTAAAGAAATTTGAAACAATCAACAATCATCTGAATGGATTAAAAATTAAGTTTTATGTAAAAAGAAAGGACACAAAGTCAGTTTATTTGATCAAGATTAAAATGTTATTTTGGGTGATTCTTTTTGGATTTTGGAGATCTGGAAAAATGTACAATATTAGATTTGCTTACAGTTTGCATGCTGTTCACGTTTTTCCCACTACAGTTTATGTATATGTACATGATAGTGTTTAAACAGGTTTTGTACTTAAGTGTCTTTCTACTTAAAACATGGAATTTTGTGAACTCATTTTCTTTAAAGGAGAAATTATCCTCTGTCATGTTAAAATTTTGCTTTTTTATTTATATTAGGACACTAGGATTTTTTATGCCTCTTAAATTTTAATTTGCTCATAGTTAAGAGTTGAGAGATGTTTACTTGAATGGAACATGTTGTTATTTGGGATGGTTCTCTGGATTTGCTGACATCTGGAATAGGAAAATGATGTACAGTGGGTTTGATAGATATTTTTTTTATTTTGTCAAGTACATGTTGGTAATATACATAGATATAACATTGTTTATATACATAAGATGAGTACTGATAAGCAGGAACATTAGGACAGGGACGGTAGTTACCATTACAGTTACCATACTGTTTAAGCTTTTCTCCCTGCAGTTATTTTAAGTATTGTGATCTGATAGCATTTAAATTGGCTTCATTGTATGTAGTTGTCTTTCTACTTAAAGGAAGGGATCTGTGAGCTTGTTTTCTTTAAAAGATAAATCCTCCCCGTTCTGTAGTTAAACTTTAATCTTTTGTTTACACTGGAATATTGAGATATCCTAGGATATCTAATGCCTTTTAAATGTGGATTTGCCCACTATTAAGAGCTGTGATCTGGAATGTTGAGTTTTATATATATATTAATGTTATCATTTTAGGGCTGTTTGGATTTTTTGCTGACACCTGGATTGGAGAATACATTACTCACTGGATTTGCCTATAGTTAGGAGTTATAGGATGAAGAGCTTTATATTTGTTAATTACGGAGGGGTGAAAAGATAGTGAAATTGTTTATACTTGTGGATGAAGATGCTTTTAATGGTCCCCCCATCTTTTCTTTTTTAGTCTGTATTATGTTTTATTATTAGAATCAAAACTTTTAACAAAATTGTTATTTAAAAATTTCTGTTCACATTCTTTGGATCCATTCAAATATTTCTGAAGCAAGAAGTTTTGTCCGTTATATGTAATGGTGTTTTTTTTGTGAAAGAACATAATAAAGCAATCATAAGACTTTGACTCTTTGAGAAAGCTAATTCTGCTTTTTCCCTGTAAAGCTCCCCAAATCTTCCTCCCCCCAAAAGATTTGAGGAGCCTCCAGAATAGTACAGAAGGTAGTCTATGAAGCTGTAGAATGGGGAGGGGGGATACTGTCTTTCCATTAATGGAAGTTAAAACTAGATCCAAAGTTTTTCAAATAAAATGAAGGACACCTTTGCATTTGTGATAGCAGGCAACCTCTGCTAACATGTCCCTTGTGTGCAAAGAAAATGAAAATCCATTTTTTTAAAATACAGCTTGCTGTGGCATCTAAAGAACCATTTTACCTTTGAGGGCAAACAGAAGATCAAACAGCTCAGTGAGTTACTGTCATCTAGCTCCCATAAAGGGTTCCTTTTCTACCACGGTCACCAGAAAGGTTTCTGATGGTCACCAGAAGAGTTTCTGAGGAACCATGTCATGTTAAGAGATGAAAAGATGATGATTAAGTTTGATTTCAGGAACAGAAAGAAAAAGAAAAGCAGGAAAATTAGAAGAGGGATAAACAGTGAATAGATGCAAAAGAAACATAGGTAGGTGCACTTATCAACTAAAATAGTAAAGTAAATCAGTATTGTTTTATAATCTTTTCCATTGTGTTTTTTGTACATTGTTGTTTTTATACAGTATATTGTAAGCCACCCAGAGTCACAAGACTCTGCAGCATACAAATGTCAGCAATAACAAATTACAGTACCACCTTTTTATTTTATACTCCTCCTCCCCTCTCAATGCATTTGCTTTATTTTCATTTATATCAGAGTGAGAACACATTAATTAGAGGCCAAGGGATTTATTGTTTGGGGGAATTGTGTATTCGGATCAAATAGAGCAGTGGAAAAGATGGAGACCAGCTAAAGACTGCATACATTGTTGGCTACTATCTGATATGCCTTTGCTTCTTCATGCTGTATTAACTTTATGTTCATTCTCACGTCTAGCAAATATCAGTATTTTTATAATAACAAAATAAACATCTCAGAAGAGAAAATATAACACATAATGCTACCATTCTCTAATTTTTCTGGAAATATTTAATTCCTAGCACAAGGAGAGCAACAATTGTGTTCCATGAATAATAATCCAAAAATGTGATACATAGAATTGGAGAAATATAATCCAACAATAGAAATAGTTATTGCCTCCATATTTTTCCTGTTAGTTTATTAGAAGCATCCAGCTAGAAACAGAACAATCGTTTGATGGAATAATTTAATCCAGCAAGGCTGTTTTTCTATATTTCAATTGTATCAATTCTAAATTCAGTTATTGAAATTGAGGTCCCTTGGAAGATTCCACAAATTCCTAATTCTTGAACTTCACCATTAAATAGAACATGTGGCAGAACTTTTGAATATCTCGATATCATTTATGAGGAAAAAATTGCTATCATAATTTAAGATAAAAAAAATTGCTACCATTTAGTTTTTTTAATAGCAACCTTTCCTTACTTCATTTAGGAGTGAAAGATTTCTGCTTACAAACATTCACTGTTAAAGACTTTCCCTGAGTTTTCCCAATTGTGATCTGAGCAATGTGGTCACCATGTTACCTACTCCTGAATTGGTATCAGATTTCTCCATAAATTGTCCTTTTCCTCCCAACCCCCATTTGAAATTATTAGTGATTTCATGGCACTTTCTCTTCTCCCAGTTTGCCTTTCGTTGGGTATTTGGTATGAAATACACACGTTTGCTCTGATCCTTTCATGATCATCTTGCAACTGCAGTAACTGAAGTAAGAAATAGGGAATAGTAACTTATTTTGTTCATGACATTCTGTCGAATGTGTCTGCTTTCAATAAGGGCACACTCAGAGGTGGGATCCTACCTCTGATTGCCGGTGCGGTTAATCGCTGAGTTCGGCGCAGAGCCGAAGACTCTGCTCCCGTTCGCGGAACGGGCGCTTTCCCCGGGCGCTTTCCCCGCCCGCATGGATGCCGCCAATTGCGTTCTTTTGCCCTCTGCGACTGCCCATTCCGCATGCGCAGAGGGCAAAAGAACGCAATTGGCGGCATCCATGCGGGCGGGGAAAGCGCCCGGGGAAAGCGCCCGTTCCGCGAACGGGAGCAGAGTCTTCGGCTCTGCGCCGAACTCAGCGATTAACCGCACCGGCAATCAGAGGTAGGATCCCACCTCTGGGCACACTCATGGATCTAAGATTAATATTTCAATTTAGACAGGTAGATATGTAAATCTAAAAAAGAGTATATAAGAAGTATGCTAAATGTATTACATCGGATCCTTTCAATAAATCAAAATGAATTTTACTTATTTTATGCAGGGAGATTTAAGCCACATACAGGGACATTGCAAAAATCTTAAGATTCAGCCAAACATTTTGCTTGGAAGCTATTTTGAATGCCATATGCTTCTTCAATAGCCATACTAAAAGGCATTAAATGACATGTTTTCTGTATTACTTCCAGAGTCGACACTTTTATTACACACCAATCAATATCCAATCATACTAAAGCATTTACAATTGTTAATGAGAACTTAACAGCCTAAAGTTGTAATATTCTACACATATTCTTCTTGGGACTACATCTAATGTAAAGACTTGCTTCTGCCCAAGAATGGTTAGAGAAGTGTTATGAAATATGATTTTATTGAAGATGGCAACTGACATCTTGACTTTCTATTAACAGAAATCCAAAGTAGGACACATAATTGTTAACAGCAAAACCATCAGAAGGCAGAGGGACCATGAAGTTTGCAATGAAGACTTTCTCTAGTATGCAGGGTATTCACCCTTAAACACTAAACATGGTTTAAATTCAAGGCCTGATCTTCAGAGTAAGAACTGTAAAAACAAGAACATTTGCATGTTTTATTTGTGAAACCCTTGCTTTCCTTTTTAAATATAAATTAGGAAAGTTGTTAGTTTTCCTACAAAAACCTGTGGATTAAAAAAACCCTCTAAAATGGCATCATTAGTAGTTAAATTGGTAGAGCAGAATTTAAAGAATCAGGGAACATCTGAAACCAGTTTTATCTGAAGAAAAGCAGGGTTTTGTTTTTTTTTAATTTTGTGAATAACAATCTCCATTTATAACCCTGAACCACAATTTAGCACACAGTGGTTATTTCTTGTCTCCTTTTCTTAACTGACGAGGAAGACAAAGTCACCAAAATTCAGTTTTAATTAGCAAATTCATGATTTGTCTTAATATATATGTCAGGTTTTGGGGTAAAACAAAACCTTGAGTTTATTAACTAAGCAAGTAAAACAATCCAGGGTTGTTTAACAAATGACTAAGATAGTTTAGGCTTAAACTATATTGTTTTCAGTTAGCAAATATGTTGAGGTAAAGTTAAAAAAATTATTATTTCTTTCATTTACACACAACCATTTGTCACATAGTGAAATTCCTTTTTTCTGAATGGCTGATGAAAAAATAGGTCATACAAAGATCAATTGTAGGGCTAATCTCTTAGTTAATGGCTGCTTCAATTTCAGTATTATGTTCTACAAGAATTTAAAATATAAAAAAACAAATACCAGGGGCATAAATATCACACTGAAATGCTCATTCAATATGTTCTTTGTTTTATATGCTTTATTATATGGCAGTACAACAACTACCTATTTTTCGGAGTATAAGACATACCTTTTTACCCCCAAAAAGGGGGTGAAAACTTGGGTGCGTCTTATACACCGAATGCAGCCCCACCCACCCAGCCACCCCCACCCTTTGGCCTCTGTCTTCCAGCAATTTACCTGTTTGCAGCAAAGAGGGAAGAGCCTGTAAAGCCAAGCAAGTCACTAGCAGCTTCCCGACCTACAGCTGATTAGGTTTGCCACATGGGAAAATGAAAGTGAAACTAACTGCAAAGAGGCAAATAGCTGGGAGAGACACGCAGATTTTTATTTTTTGCTGAACTAGATGGAAGGGGTAAGTGAATAACTATAAATGTCTGTAGAATGTTCAAATTATTAGACTTATTTTTTAAAGACTGCTTTATTATTGTTCTAGACAACTTAACAAAATAAAGAAGCTTTTTAAAATAAATGCTTGCTCTGAAGAGGCCCAGTGCTATTGTATCTTCTTTTAAATAATAGAGAATGTATACTTCCAGAAATTTTAATTAATTTTAACAGCTCTGTACAAGTATAGTATGAAATGTAACATTGTCCTGTTTAGTATTAGAGTTTAGTTACCTTAGAGTAGATCTATTTAAATAATTGGGAAGAGTTAGTGTGACTACATTTAAGAAAACTTTCTGGCATAATGTACATTTCTCCCATTCTTTGCTATTTCTATGGGTCAGGCACACATGCACAGAAATACACAGCAAACAGTGTATATCATCTGTACTGTTTGCTGTTTGGCAAATTGCTTGGAGGCAGAGGCCTTTTCCCCTTGTTTTCCTCCCCCAAAACTAAGGTGTGTCTTATACTTAGGTACGTCTTATACTCCAAAAAATACAATAAACATATATGTGGAAGTTTGACTGGAAGTTTATTTCAGTTTTGTAATAAATAGCTCCTTCTTTGCACAAATGCTTTGCACTGCCTTTTCTAGTCCACTGGTGATTACTCATATTTAAATATAAACTCAAATTCCATTAGAACTGAAAACTTCTGGTTTAGATTGTCATATGTAAGTATATTGTCTGCATATCTATTCATTCACAGAGGGAGTGTTTTTCAGGCATTATAATTATATATAATCACCAACTTTGGGGACGGGCCATTGTGGCGCAGTGGTTAGAGTGCAGTATTGCAGGCTGCTTCTGTTGACTGCCGGATGCCTGCAATTTGGCAGTTCAAATCTCACCAGGCTCAAGGTTGACTCAGCCTTCCATTCTTCCGAGGTGGGTAAAATGAGGACCCAGATTGTTGGGGGCAATATGCTGACTCTGTAAACCGCTTAGAGAGGGCTGTAAAGCACTATGAAGCGGTATATAAGTAAGTGCTATTGCTATTGCTATGGGGGACAGGAAAAAAACCCATACAGTACTGTTAGAAAGAAATCTTACCAGGTTGATTTCTGAGTTGAGAACAAAAAATGCAGGCAGTTCCTTGAATCAGAGAAGTTTATTTCAAGAGCACAATACGTAAAAATCAGCGGTTGTGGGCAGCCACAGTTTACTTCTCTCATAAAAGCCCTTTACAGGTAGTCCTAAACTTACTATGACAATTGGCACCAGAATCTCCATTGCTAAGCAAGGCAAATAATAAGTGAATCCTGCAGTTGTTAAGTGATTCATGCGGTTGTTAAGCGAATCTGGCTTCACCTATTGACTTTGCTTGTTGAAAGCCAGCTGGGAAGGTTGCAAATAGTGATCACATGACTCTGGGGTGCCGCAAGTGTCATAAATACATGCTGGTTGCTATTTTGGTCACATGACCATGGAGATGCTACGATGGTCGAAAGTGGAAGGATCAGTTGTCACTTTTTTAGTATTATTACAACTGAACTAAACTAATGGATGTAAGTCAAGGACTACCTTATACAGAAAAATCTTGTCTTTATTCCTCAAAAATGTACAAAAGCACAGCCGCTATCAATTCTAAGGAAATGCACTTATCTGCAGTTATGAGAAGGAGCGCCTTTGCAGTCAATCACGCTGCTGGGCTGCGATTTAGTATTTGATGACTGAAAATATCTTTGGGGGAAGGGGCCTTTTTTAATTTGATGAAAGAGATCTCAAGTTAGAATAAAAGAAATCTCAGTTGGGTCCAACAGGGAGGAATGTTCACCCTATTACACTGGTATTTTCCATTGCACTTTGGTCTTTTTCTAAAGCCTATTTCAATTTGTGATTTTGAATTAGAGAAGGAAGAATGACTGAAGGAAGGACTTGATTTTCTTCTCACAATGCTAACTCAATACTATCTCAAACTTCACCTCACCCTCTACATTTGAACAATGAATATGTGCAACAGAGCCTTATCTGGCCATTCCCTTGATTTCCTAGGATTTAGAATCCTGTAGAAATTTAGATACACAAATATACATGTAGATAAAAAGGAGGATTCAGGAGAGGGCAAGATACTTGCTGACAGAATGTCTGAAAAAGCAAAGATTTAACTTTAAGCATTTGACCTTTGCCTTTGGACCTAGTAAGTAAAGCAGAGAAGAGATATAATCCAGCATCTAATAATATTCCTAAAATGCAAAATCTATTTGGAACTTTATCTTGAATATTAGTATAGTATAGCAAAGTTAGTATCACAGTATGAACGCTAGGCTAAGATATTCTTACATAATGTGCATGCAGGGAAATCTTTGACAAGGAGACACTATAAAAAACAAAGCATTTCTCATGTGGAGATGGTATCATCCTAGGTATCTGTGATATATACGCTCTCTGAACTTTTGAAACTAATCTCCTATATTTTGCCTTCTATAGCTCTGCCAATATCATTTAGCCCCTAAGAATCACAGGCTTTCTCTTATGCCTAGAATTAAGAAAAAGCTCATGTAGAAAGCTAGAAATGCCGCAAGACATAAACTTTGCCTGAGATCATAATTTAACATCATAGACTTCACTCCTATCATAATTACATCTCTTAATTGACACTGCTCTCTTCCAGTATTAATTAATTTACATATTTCTACATCCAATTTAAATGAGATGGATCTTGTCATTCTGGAATAAAAATTGCCAAGAAAAGAAGTAAAACTAAAGATAAAAAAGACAAAAACCTCATGAAGGAACTTAATCAAGCATTTCAGAAAGCTGTCAGAAGAAACAAGAAGCAATATTACAACATCTGTAAAGACATTGATGATGGGAAGAAACACAGAAAAACAAGCAAAGTCTTTCTAAAACATCTCTAAATTCAGAAGGAAATTCCAACCTTGAACGGATATACTAAAGGACATCATCAGATGGACAGTAACTGATTCAAAGAAGATAGAAGAAAGGTGGAAGGAACATATTGACATTCTTTGAAGATGTCAACACTGAAAATATTTTAGAAAATAGTTTTACTTACAAGAATATTGTACTGACAATGAGGTTAGATCAGCACTCCACGCTCTGCCAACTCAGAAGGCTATAAAAATCTATAGAAACATGGCGAGCAACAGAAGTAAATAAAAATTCTCACCAAACTATGCCTGCAAATCTAGGTAATACACACTGGCCAACAGACTGGAAAAGATCAATCTACATACCAATACACTACTAAAGAAAGAGACTTAACAAAATGTCTAGTTCACTGCTCACTCCAGGAGTTTGATTCTGAGTTAAATCCTTCCGAGGTCGGTAAAATGAGAACCCAGATTGTTGGGGGCAATATGTTGACTCTGTAAACCACTTAGAGGGGGCTATAAAGCACTGTGAAGCGGTATACCGGTAAGTGTAAGTGCTATTGCTTAACAAAATGTACACATTACCACACTTCTAGCAAAACAGCACATCATCCAATGTACAATAGACTCCCTACATGGGAAGGAACATTCACACTGGATAATTGAGAAAGCCAAAGAATATAAGTGTATTGACAATATCAAACAGTGTATTTCCAAAAAACAGGAATCTCACAGCAATGCATTGTCCTCAGGCAAAACCCCATAGAGAAGTGTGGAAGCCACAATACAGATAAAACAGATTGGTTCCAGGTTAACAAAAAGTGATATAGCCTTGCATATTTAGAATATATATATATATATATATATATATAGGAAAAAGATAAGTATGATTTTAAAATTGGAGGAAGAAACATCAACAACCTGCCTTATGCTAATGATATTACTCCTGCTAGCTGAAAATACAAATGATCTACAAGCTTTAGTAATGAAAGTCAAGGAGCAAAGAGAAAAAATGGGACTAAAGTTAAATATAAAGAGGACAACTAAAGACAATAGATACGTACAGCAACCACTGTACAATTGACATTGAAGTGGTGGATAACCTCTGCCTTTTAGGATCAACTATCAACAATAAAGGAACCACAAGTCAGGAAAGCTAGTTGCAGACTAGCTCTTGGTACAGCATAAAGGCCTTGAAAAAGTTATGCATATTCTGTGATTGTTCATACCAACAAAGATCAGAATCAAGCTGCAATGTTCTTTCCTCTGAAGTTCTATGGAAGTTGAACTTAGAAATAGAATAGAAAGAATACTGATACTGAACTTCTTTCTTTCTCTTTCTCTCTCTCTCCCCCTTCGTTCCTCCCTCCCCTCTTCATATTTCTTAACCACCATCTCCCTCAGATCCTGAAATCCAACTTCTAGAATCAGAAGTAAATTGATCATGTTGAAGTTCAGTTTAAATTTATTTTTCCATACCTTGTCCTTTATAATTTGGAAATCTACACAAGTTCGCAAAACATCCAGTAAGAAGTACATCTTAGTATCATCAATACCCTGCTGAAAATTAGCCTCAAGCCAATGTCTGACTCTGTCCAGTGGCTTAACTTACATAGAGACACATGAAACAAGGTGAAATTTTGCAAAAAAAATCCAAGGAATCAAGTATGTGTCTCTCAGTTATCTCCTCCAATATCACCATCATCATAAAGTGGTATATTTAGGCCCCATCTTCTTCAAGTACACCAATTATTTGGTGATTAATAAATTCAACACAAATGAGAAATCCTAGAGTTGCCATCTCCCTTCCCGCTCTTCCAGGAGGAAGAGCTAATCAGGGGTATTTGTGTGTCAAATCTAAATCTTAATTTAGAATATAATGAATCAAGAATTCTTCTAAGAATTCTAATGCAATAAACCCATCGATCAATCCTTGAGTTATTCATATCCAATGTGTTCTAACAATGACCTGTTTCTAGTTTTCTATGGTATGATATCTCATCTATGATATCTGCGGCATTATACACATATGCAGAATGAATGAGATTCTGATACAGTAGAGCAGCAAACAAGGTTATCAGGGATAAAAATAAATCTAAAACAAGAATGATAATACAAAAAAAAATTCCACTACATCCAAGGCAAGTAACTCTTTGATAAATGTGTAGTTTAGTATAAGATTATATCTTAACGAAAGCCAAATCTTTACTCAGATCTACCCAAAAGTAAGTCTCCATTTAATTTTGAAGATCACAGTTGTAGGCTTTAAAACAGTGTTTCCCAACCTTGGCAACTTGAAGATATCTGGACTTCAACTCCCAGAATTCCCCAGCCAGCATTCACTGGCTGGGGAATTCTGGGAGTTGAAGTCCAGATATCTTCAAGTTGCCAAGGTTGGGAAACACTGCTTTAAAATATTTAAATATTTCAACTAAATTGAACTTTCAACCAGTAATAAATCAAAATTGTAACTCATTCCCCAAAGGGAAAAGCAATGGTAATTATGAAGGAACATACATTATTTTCAGACAAAAGATAAAATTGTTAACATTTTTAAAAGTAGTATTTATTTAAAGGAAGCTTAAAATACTGGATTGCTAGTCAAAATGACTTTTATACCCAGTATGGCACACGAATATATTTCCATAAGAATCATGCAGAAATGAAATACTTTTGCTGTTTCTTCAGTGGCATTAGCCTGACAACATTTTTGTGTTGTATTAATCACTGTAGTGGAGAATATGTAAATATAAAACTAAAGGAAAAGTATTATGTAGATAAAATAATTAGTAGTACAACAGTTAGGTATTTTTAGACAGCTCAGCTTCTTAAAAGGCCTAAAAATTCATAAATAAGTAGCTGTACAAATTTATTTTTATTCTTTCTCTGAAGAGGCAAAACAAAGGCAGCCTCTTTCCATTATAGTCAGTTGTAGTGCAATTTTGTTGCTTGCTTTTTTGTTAGTGTTCTACAGAACCATCAGTGCGTGCACTACAGTACATTTCACAGAGGACACCAAGAACAGCTAAGCACATCAAGGTCTTGCATAAGGTTTGGAGGATGACTCCCACGAAGCCTTGTCTTTAGCCATGTTGGCTGGGACTGATGGGAATTAAAATCCCAAAGCTTTGGAAGACACTAAGTTTTATATCCCTGATTACAAACCCATCTAATCCTTATCCTTAGGAATTTATCATCTCAGCTGCAGCACAAAGGATTATGGAAGCTCCACTAAATTTGAACCGAATAAACCACATCTTCAGTTACAGTCTCTGGTTCCTCTTTTTTTAGATGCATATCCTGCATTTTCTCCAGGAACTCTGCTAGCATACACACAATTTCCTCCTCAGTTTTTTTCTGGCAACAAAAACTCCATGGGGTAGGTTGGAATTTTGCAGGAGTGACTGATCCATCCAGTGGACTTAATTACAATCTTGTACACTTCACCTCACATTCCCAACTGCTCCCAGCACATTTGAGGGAGTCATTTAACCCTGTACAAAGCGCCTCTGATTCTTTTCAGAATCTAATACGAGGTTGAATAATCTCTGACGACTTCAATTTCGGGTGCTAGTTAGAATTTACATCCAAATTGCCTCTCAATTTACACACCCAGAGCCAGAAAAAGGCATTTTTATCCCCAGTCAAATGTGACCGAGCGAAGAAATCCCTATCTTCGGAGCCGGGAGGAGAGACGAGTGCAGACAGAAGTCGCTGAAAAGTCCAGCAGCCGTTCCGCAGAGGAAGAAAAAGGCAAAGGAAACGGTGAGGAGGAAGAGACGCCTCGGCTTCATACAACTCTCTCTCTCTCTCTCTCTCTCTCTCTCTGGAGTAACCGTTGCAGCGGCTCCTTGGCGTCTCGAAGGTGCAAAGCTCCTCCCCAACGCCTTCCTCGGGCGCCCTCGGGGCTCTTTAGAAACTCTTTCCCGCTGCCTTGGCATCAGATTCCGCCGTCACCGCCGCCTCAGCTGCGACGGTCGAAGGCCCAGCCTAATCAGCCGCCGGTCCCGAGAGACCCGAGAGTTGGCACAGATGGGTCTGCCACACGGAAAGCAGGGAGCGGGGTAGTTAAATATGGCTCTTCTCTGCCTTTACTTTCCGCCCCCTCGCGCTCTCAGGTTACCTTAGCAGCCCTCCCCCCCCACACACACACACCGTCCCCAGGACGGCTCGAGAGAGGCGCGCGCGAGCCCGAGCTAAGAGTTCCCCACCCCAAGGGGGGGCGGAGAGCGAACTCTCGGAGCGTTCCTTTCGTAAATACGCGCGCAAGCACACACACACACACACACACTCCCCCAGCCGCGCACTTCGCCCAGAGCTGCTCGCGGGGAGTTTTTTTATTTTTGTTTTGCAAGCCCTTCGTTTCTCCTCCGAGGCGTAAGAAGGGCGAGCAGTCTCTGCCCTGCCCCGAGTGTATGTGGTGTGTGTGTGTGAAGGGGGGCCGGGGGGGGAGAGCCAAGCGCGCTTGACGTTCCTGGGAAGGAGAAGGGCCTGCGGAGACTGACACCGATCCGAGTGACGGGTCTTCTCCGCGCGCCCCGAAGTCGTGCGCACCGCTGCAACCGCATAGAGTACGAATGGAAATGTGGCCGCGTTAAATTGCAAAACGCGAGAACCTGGCGCCCTATTATTGCAATAGGCGGTTAAGGGGGGGGGGGTTAGAGACAGACCTCGCCGCGGCCTCCCAAAGTGAAATCAAGCCCGTGGCTTGGAAAGCTGTCAGCTGGTGGCGAAAGGCTGGCGGAGGATTGTTATCTTTTTTTTTTTGCTTATTTTTCTCTCCTTCCCCGAGGGTGGATCTGAAAGGGGGAACGAGGCTCCGGCGTTACCTTTCTCTTCGGCATGGTGTTCCCTCCTGCGGGCGGCTGAAAACCCAAGCGAAGAAGAAGCCACGGGTTGTGCTCGTCGCCGCAGCAGCAGCAGCCCCGGATCGCTCTTGGCAGCCTTCGGGAAATTGCCCGCCGCCCGCGATCACTAGAGCTGGCAGGGCAGCCTTGCCGCTGGGTTGACCCCTCCCCGGGCGACAGCTGAAGCAAGGGCGGCCTCCGCCTGGCGACGCCGCTCAGCGCCCACCGCTTCGATGGGAGAGCAGGAAAGGCGGGTGGGTGGGTACGGAGAGGTGCAGCTCTCGCTTGCGATTGGCTCCCCAATTCGGTTTCTCCCCTCCCCGTCCCCGATTTGGGAATAGAACCGAAGGAGGGGAAGTCCTTGCGGTTTACAGGCAGGACGCGTTGGGGCGAGGCGGGATCTTGTGATTGGCCAGCGGGCAGCTGTCGGATGCTGCCCAAAGGAACGCGCCGAGGTTGGAAGCGGGAGAGCCGCGGCGCGCCGGTTAGGTAGGTGGCCGAGTCGATCCGAGTGCCTCCGCTCCGAGTAGCTGCGAACCTCGAGAGCTTTGCGTAAAGTTGTATTTCCCCAACCGCAGACGAACAGGGGCCAGTAGGCTACGATGTCCCAATCTTCCGTGTTTTGCTAAGAAGATAACCTGTTTTGTTCATTTATTTCCAAAGCCAAGATTGTGTCATTATAGATTTGGATCTGTACAAATTTATTTTTATATAAATTTCAATTGTATAAACAATTACTGGTTTTTAAATGCTGCTGGGGTGAATAATCTGTACTGTGTTCTATGAAATGTGTTTCTCCCTAAATCGGTCGGATGGATATCTAATTCAACGTGCATTGGATTAGTTCTGTCTTAAATTGGACAGCCATTTGTGCGAAATGGTATAGGTCTCCTGCTTGAGCAAGGGGTTTGACTAGAACACCTCCAAGGTCCCTTCTAACTCTGTTATTCTGTTAAGAGGAACCATCGGCGCCTTTGGTATAGCGGTGAAACAGTCGGGTCCTAAACAATTATTTTAAATTGCGTATTTTTTGCGAAGAGGAATTGCTGTTTTCATTATTGTCAATGTATTTGAGATACTGCGAGGATAGGCACTAATAGATTATTGATGTTAGGCAAAATAAAATTATTAAATCAGAGCCAGCCATCCCTTGATTTACCCAATAAATAAATTGATGACTTTTCTAAGTAGGTGCTTATAAGCGAACAGTATCTACCTGGCTTATCTGCACTCTGAAACTAAGTAGGATCAGGTAAGATTGGCATTTCAGTGGGAAATCCCAAGGGTGCAAGCTAGGCTGAGAATTTAAAACAAAAATGGAAGAGGACAGTGGCAAATAACATGGCTATCAAAAAATTCAAGAAAACAGTGCAAGACCTTGAATAATATTTCACTTAAAATTTTCAAGGGAGAATAAGAGGCAAAGCAGGGCACCACCATAGTCCTTCCATTATATAACTAGGTATAGTAATGTACTCCTGTGTCCCCCTTTTCCCCTGCTTATTTTAAATTTGCATGTATATAGTCGTGTTTTTCTGCTTTGTATGTTAAAGTTCTGGTTTTATTTATATTATATACATATGCAAATATTTGAACATCTTAGTATAAATCTGGTGCTAATAATAATTTTATTACTGTTGTAAGAGATTAATCATATTAACAGAGTTGGAAGGGACCTTGCAGGTCATCTAGTCCAACCCCCTGCCCAAGCAGGAAACCCAAATCAATACAGTTTATCTCCAATACATCACTTGATGGATGAATTTAACTTATTAAATTACAGATTTTGCAGGCCTAAAGTAAAAGGAAGTGATGGTTTGTTTCATAGGAAGCTATGGATTCTTTGCATATATTCCTGTCCTAGCTCTGTAACAGTTAACACCACAGAAATTAATAATGAAGATAGAACTTCCTCCTGTCTTCCAATGAAGCTGCCAATATTTCCTCTGCCTTTTCATAGGATTCTTCTGGTACCAAGGGTACCTTAATGGGCAACGAATTTATTGTCACATAAACTTTGTGAGTTGAATGCTTTTTCATGGGATGCAGTAAATGATAGTCTCAATTAACAGTTTTGGAGATGCTTCAAAAAGCTGCAATGTCTCTGCTTGTTCCCGTTGACATTCAGTTCATTCCAGGGGTGGGTTCTGGATCTTTTTGCTGCTGGTTTGCTCAGGGTTGCGCGTGTGCACATCTACAGCAATCAAAAAATAGCTTCTGTGCATGTGCAGAAGCAAAATCCAAGATGGACAGAACCAGCTCCGTGACATCATCACCGAGTTACTAACGGTTCTAAAGAACCAGTTAGAACCGGTAGGAACCCACCTCTGGTTCATTCCTCTTGAAGGATAGCAATAGCACTTAGACTTATATATCGCTTCACAGTGCTTTACAGCCCTCTCTAAGCGGTTTACAGAGTCAGCATATTTCCCCTAACAATTTGGGTCCTATTTTACCCACCTTGGAAGGCTGAGTCAGCCTTGAGCCTGGTGAGATTTGATCTGCCAAACTATTGGCAGCCGGCGACCAGCAGAAGTAGCCTGCAGTACTGTACTCTAACTACTGCGCCACCACAGCTCTTGTGATTTTAACCCTATTTTGTTCCATAATCAAGGTATTGTCCTATTACAGATGATAGCATGTAGTTGTAAGCACAATGGTCAACCCAGCTATCTTTGCTGTCACTAACAAAATAATCTTGTTCAAGATTTAAATAATCTTGTTTAAATGTAAGTCATTAAATTCTTATGTCTTTTGTCAGGTCATCTGATTGACCAGATCTGTTTATATCTCTTTTTAGTTCAACCAATAACAAATAAAACCAATAGTTTTATAAATATACTAGAATTTCTTTGTATACAACATCTAGCATGCTACATGGCTTATTGAGAAAAAGAGGGGAGGAATTATTAATATTGGTTTAAAAATATCCCATTAACTTCAGGATCTCAAGTAACCATTCACAGATTTTTTTTTGTAGGCAACCAAGCAACAATTACTTTTTCTTTTTTGGTAAATGCAGATTCTATAGTAACTGGCAAGAATATAATATTGAGGTAACATCTCTCTTTGGAGTTTGTCTCCAAATTTTGACTTCAGTTAACCTCAATATCTAGTATATATACATAATAGATTCCCAGTGTAATAACCTCCAAACATGTCGGGCTACAAATTCCATGCTGGTTGGTACTGATGGGAACTGGAGACAAGCAGACTTTTTCTAGAACAATAGCATACTTGGGAGGAAGATGAAAGTTGAAGTTCATCACACCTGAACAGCAAACAGGTGGAAAAAGTCTAATGTATAAATTACTATTTAAAGGAAGACACTTTTAAAATATGCAGCTGTTGATTTTCCCTCCCTCCAACCAAGTTGACTTAATTGAATTTTCTGAGAAACTGCAGGCAGGACCTGGTTTGGCACAAGCTGTGTAAATTGCTAAATAAAGAGACAGGAAGTTTGTGGGCTTTTATTAAATGATTCTTCTTTGGGGACTAGCCAATCCTGCCTATTTTTCTAATTTTATTTTCTTAATCCCTTCTCATCCTCATCCTTGAAAAAAATAGCTTCTTGCCAAGATATTCTGTGTATTTTCAGTACCATCTGATCCAAAATAAACTTTGAAAGCCTACCCACTAAAAATCAAAAAGGAGAAACAGTATTCTGCAGAATTGCTCTGAAAAGAGAAGTAGTGCTAGATATGCAAAACCACACCTGGCTTTACCATTCTAGCAACCTGGGAACAGCATAATTCAAGGAACTCATCCTATGCCAGAATAAACACTTGCATTTGAGATGTATCAGGTATTTTAGCTGCTATAATGTAGTAACAAAAAAGTTTGAAGCCCAGTGAAAATGGGAAAATGCCTTTGCTGTATTCAAAATTGTTTTTTCAGTCCAGTTCCCAAAATGGCCAATGTTGGAGATTTCTAGAAGTTGTAGTTGCAGTAAATATTGAGGTCACCAGGTTTTGGAAAGGCTGACATAAACCAAAAAGTGCTGAAAATTATATGCAATAGATGCAGTAGAATGTCTATTAAAATTTCTATGTAGTTTGGCTAGAAAGGGCTTTCTTGGGAACTCTATGAGAATTTTTTAAAAGGCAGATATTTCAGTAGTTAATTATCAGCTATTAAGAACTTATATACATTGGGTAGTGTAATAATTGGATGGTGAAACTGCCAATCAGAGCAGAGGATTACAAGAATCTTCTTCCTGTGCTATATTCTAAGAGTAGTAGGAGACTTAGGAAAAATGAGTTTGTGGAATCCTCGGTGTTTCCTGAGCTTGGTTGTTTTCTTGCAGATGTTTCATTACTCAACTAGGCAACATCATCAGTGCTAGAAGGGTGTGAGGTTTGCTTCTCTTTTTCCATAGTATTCCTGTCACTGTTGGGAGTATTCTTGGTGGTTCCTTGATTAGGCTGTTGTTTACTGTTAGCTTGTTTTTCTGAGTTGGCAGGGCTTTAGTTGGTTTGTGTGCTGTTGTGAAGCCATGTGGTTGTAATAATCAGTTGGTGGTTTCTGAGATGTTTTTAATATACCAACAGCTCAACCCTGAGCTACAAATATTCTCTTCCCTCAGAGAGGGATTTAGAAGGTATAGGTTGGAGTGGAGGTTCAGAGGTCTAGAAAGACTTTAATCTGAAAACAGGGTTAGGAACAAATTTACTGTAGGCACAGACAGGTATTGACTGACGATAGGTATATTGTAGAATTAAGTGAACCTATTCATAAATAGTTGAGAGATATTTAATAAAAGTCATTTTAAAAATTTAACCAAGTGACTGCCGACATATATTTCCCCCACATTCTACTTAGTCATGTTTCCTCAGAGGTATAAAGAAATAAAGGAGAAGAATGGATGAATTTCTAAACCAAAGGAGTGGTTTAGAGATAACAGCAACGACAAATAGATTCTGTAGATATCTTCCATTGGTTATAGGATTTCATGTTATTTTAAAGAATAAAATGGTAATAAGAAAAGGACACTCACAGCCAGGAAGGTATATAACAGTATTAATTTACATTTTATTCCAGAATGAATTTTTTTTTAAAGCTTTACAGACAATATCTTCACATTGTATTGTGTTTCTACAGTTGAACTTAAGGGTTTCAAAAATCCTTAAGCCTCATTTAGTTAGTGTCCTGTTCCAACACAAACAACAGAAAGCAGCACAGCTAGAAAGCAAGATACAGATTATGAAATAAAATTGTCAAGCAAACTGAAGAATAAACTTTGTTGACAAAGCAGCATATCTTCTGCGAAGTTATGTCCTATGTTATTTACTTGAAGATTTCTTTTTAGAAGTGAACAAACATTCACTAGAAGTTTTCCAATAAGTATTGTGCATGTGAACTTTTAAAATGGCTGTGACAAAAATCCTGACCCAAGGCCAGGGGTGGGTTCCTCCCGGTTCAGACCGGATCGCCCGAACTGCTAGCAATCCGCTGGTGACGTCACATTAACTGGATCGGCCAGTGCCGGTCCGTGCGCACCGCCATCTTTTTTTTTTCATTCAGCAGTTCGAAAAAGGGCCCTTCCGCCCACCCCCGGGTTAATACTGACCTTTATTTCTTCGCCCGAAGCACAGCTGATCAGCTCCTCAGCTGTGTTTCGGGCTGATTCCAGCTCTTGAGCATGCGCGGAAGCCTAATTGCACAGGTGGGCGCGCAAACCTCACAATGCAAACCAATGGCGATCGTAAGTGGAACCCATCCCTGCCCAAGGCTGTTAAAAAAGTTTTAACAATTGTGGAATAAATGACAGCTCTCTTACAGATGAGCAACTACTTAAAAAAGAAAAAGCAGAAATCAAGAATAAACAGTAAAATGACTTTTTAAAACGTTAGAAGGAAAGTTTCCTTGAAAATTGCACAGAGAGCAATATTGCTCAAGAGAGAGGTAAGCCATAAGTGAAGTGGATAGAAAGAATTAATCTCCCCCTCTCACAATATAAGATTTTGAGGCCGCCCACTGACACAAAACACAGAGGTATTCAAAACCAAGAAGAGGAAATATTTTTTCTACATAGTACATAAACTTTGGAATTTGCTCTAAAATTGCATCCAATTTGAGCATTATGAAAGAAATAAAAACGTCCATGAACAAACAGGCTATCAGTGGCTGCTAATATTGCTAGCTGTCTAGTCCAGAATCCTAGACCTCACACCTTAAAAACTGCTGAAAAATGACAGTAGAAGAGGTGCTCTGATCAAGGCATTGATTACTAGGATGTTTTCTGTAGCACTACAACCACATGTGGCCCTGGATTCCTCTCTTTACTATAATACCCAAACATTAAGAGTAAGATTGTCCATTGTTTCTAGTTGAAAGCTGCACAAAATCTGCACCAGAGGTAACAGAGAAACAAAAAGCAAAGACAACCCTAAATCCCTAAATCATGGGAAAGCTTGGCTTTGATACTTCCTTGTTCTTTTTCCATCAATGCTTCTCTGACTACAGTCCTTATGTAGGGGCGTTCACAGCTACCTTTTATTTAGACTAGTTTTTCTCAACCGTAGCAATTTGAAGATACATGGACTTCGACTCCCATAATTCCTCAACCAGTATGCTGGCTGTGGAATTCTGGGAGCTAAAGTCCACAGATCTTATAGTTGATAAATTTGAGAAACACTGATTTAGACACTGCAGGAAATTTTAGGATAATTTAAACGTTAGAATGGTTCTCATAGCCGTATCTAGGCTAATCTAGTCAGTGTCCAACCACATTCAGATTCCACTATGGATTGATGTCAGTGATAAGTATAGCGCTTTATCTTTATAGATTGAAATCCATGCCTGAAATGTGCTTTGAACGTTTTGTTACTTGCTAACAAGAAAGGAATATCAATGTGTCACTCAAGATACTTTAATTTACTAGATATATTTCTGGATTTTTATTCTGTCTTCTACATACATGCAAAAACATGCATATGTAGGCCCTTTCCCCTCAGTAACAGGAGTGTCTATATCTGAACTGGGTGAAATGACTCTAGCATTCTCGAGCTTTCCATTACTCATAATTTCTTTAGAGCTTCCAAGTACCATCGTTTCATTGCCAGCGTTCTTTCTAAATTCTTGATTTTGATGACTCATTTTCCTCCCAGCATCTCAAAGTTTAAACACAAAAGAGGAAAGTGTACATTAATTAAAATCCCTCTGTAGCAACCTACTTGTAAAGATCATTTCTACTATTCTTAGGCAGTATAAGAACCGCTTATTTCCTTTTGGTGACAGTATTGCCAAATGTGCAAGATCAACCATCCTAGAAAAATGCCCTTTTGACACTCCGTTGAAATCTTGGCTTCTACTCTTCTGGAGGACAGGAGATAGAAGCTCCTAGTAGTCCTTTGGTCTCTTTTCAGGTGGCAAAGGCCACTAAGTGCTTTCCTTTAGCAACTGGTATTAGAAGGCCAGTACTTTCTAGCAAGAAATAGAAAGCAGTTTCTCTAGAGCAGGGGTGGGGAACTATGGCCCTTTTATGACCTGTGGACTTTAACTCCTAGAATTCTTGAGTCAGTATGGCTGGCTCAGGAATTCTGGGAGTTGAAGCCCACAAGTCATAAAGAGGCCTTAGTTCTCCACTTCTGCTCTAGAGAAAGCAGTTCAGTCATTATCTGAGGCCAGGCTAATCTTCCTTGTGTCTTGTTGATTTTTCCAAGAAGCAGGGGGGCTTAGTTTTCTATGAAACCCAAAGCTGCCTTCTTTACCCCAGATCTTCAGTACTGTTAGAGGGAGGAAAGATGATAGTTCACTGGTACTTCATCATCTCTGAGTTTTAATATTACTAAGCTTATATTTTGTTTAAGACTTATATTTCTGTATTCTGCTTGAGTTTTGACTATGGGGCGCCTTTTTTTCAAGGTTTCTGTAATTAAAATATGTGGAGACTTCTAGGTTGACACACACAGAGGAGACAGGAGGGTAAGAGGACAATAGCCTGATCTTTATTCTGTAAACAGAGCAAATCTTCTTTTGTAGGAATCGCAACATTTGAAGCTTTTCGTTTCAGTGCTCCCTCATCTCCCTCACCCTGGGTTGAGAAGCAATTCCCATTCAAAACAGAAGGAAGAATATTATTATTTTTTTCTTCAGAGAGAAAAAGCAGCTCCAAATTATAAAATGAAATTTCTAAAAACTCAGCAACTTGCCAATGGACTCCCTATGTATATTGCTAGAAAAGTTTCTAGAAGGTACAAATCTGGCTTCAGTATATTCAATTTGAGAATAGAATAGAACAGAACAGAACAGAATTCTTTATTGGCCAAGTGTGATTGGACACACAAGAAATTTGTCTTTGGTGCATATGCTCTCAGTGTACATAAAAGAAAAGATACATTTGTCAAGAATCATGAGGTACAACACTTAATGATTGTCATAGGGTACAAATAAGCAATCAGGAAACAACCAATATTAATATAAATCGTAAGGATACAAGCAACAAGTTACAGTCATAAGTGGGAGGAGATGGGTGATAGGAACGATGAGAAGACTAATAGTAATAGTAATGCAGCCTTAGTGAATAGTTTGACAGTGGTGAGGGAATTATTTGTTTAGCAGAGTGATGGCGTTCGGGGAAAAACTGTTCTTGTGTCTAGTTGTCTTGGTGTGCAGTGCTCTATAGCGTCGTTTTGAGGGTAGGAGTTGAAACTATTTATGTCCAGGATGCGAGGGGTCAGTAAATATTTTCGCAGCCTTCTTTTTGACTTGTGCAGTATATAGGTCCTCAATGGAAGGCAGGTTGGCAGTAATTGTTTTTTGATGAGCTTAGTAAAGTGGTTTATGCAGACAGTGGACATTTTTTTGATTGCTATCATATTCCAGCATAAGTTGAGTTCAGAAAACTAGTATGAACAGGCAGAGTTTTAAAATAAGTCAAGGGTACATATTAATCTTTTGAATTGGATCCAGAGAAGTCTAGTTATAAAGTTAGTGTGATTAAAATCTAGGAAGCTCCATGCATGAATGTTTATTTGGCCAGTCACATAGCACTCTAATCCAGTGAAGCTAACTCACAACTATTTGTAATAATTTGAAGAAAATTCAAATAGTTACCTCATTAAAAAGAGTAAAAAGGGAGAAGTTTAGAGTTAGTGTGTTAGGATATTAAATTTAGTAGGATATTAGATTTAGTAGCTAGCAAAATGTACAATGGGCCAGAAGACACAGTTGTACTTGATTGGTTGGAGAGTGCTGGCTCCTGCATGAGGCAATCTAGGCTATGATTGGTTGCCATGGGTTCGCCTGCCTTTTTTCTTCTGTGTGCTTTGTATGCCGCTTGGGAAAGCCAAGGGAAATAATTAAAACCATAAAAAAGCGAAAGCTGGAATATTTTTGACATGTGATGCGACACCTGGAAAAATACAGCATACTTCACTTAATCCTCCAGGGAAAAATTGAATGCAAATGAGGTCATAGCTTCAAAATCTAAGGGACTGGTTTGGACAAAACTCAGCAGCACTTTTTCATGTGGCTGTTGATAAAAATAGGATTGCCAACATGATCGCCAACGTCCGATGATGGATATGCCACAAGAAGAAGTAGTGGTTTGTATGCTGTATGATTTATCTCATGATGTTCCTGTATTCCTAACTATCTTATCAGTTGTAAATGTAAATGTGAAATATATTTATTTATATAAAACTACAAGTTTGTGTCAATGTCTCTGACATCATTTGGACACTTGCTGCACAATTCCTTGATATAGTGGTGCCTGTTGTATGGAAGAAACGTTTAAATACATTATAAGCAATTTGCACATGGGTAGTTCTAGAGATTTTGTTGTTTGAGTGGAGCAGCAAGTTGATGACTCATCTTTCTTTCCACGAATATGGAGTTGCTGGAACGTACAGATGACTCTACCTTCAACCACCACAGGTGGGAAGATACCTTTCACAATAGTTCAGTGCAGCGGGGCATTTCCGATGATTTTGTCTAAATGTATAAATACACAGGGCTCTGTCTTCCAACGTTTTGCCTTGATTTCTTGCCCACCAGCATCTGCTGCTTTAATACATCATGTGATACCTAAAATCATATTAAAATAAGCATAATGAAACCTCATTTTAAGGGACTTATTGAAGAGAGGGGAGAATGCATCATGGCAATTTTACATCACTTGAAGGAATTATGTAATTATGTAAATGACATAATTCACCATAGAATTAAGTCTCTTGAATGCAAATTTTTTTGTGTCCATATCTTATAAATTGAGATTCCACTGTGTAACTGTTACAGCAGTGAAATAAAAAAAAGATAAACTAGGATATTTTTAAACATGTCTTATCGTAATTTTATATTGAGAAGCAGAACAAATGTTTACAGAGCTGGCTGCACAAAACAAGGATTAGTTTGGGGTTAATGATACTGTAATAATATCACTTATAGTTTTTTTTATATAATAAGATTTATTATGAATATTTACTTGTTGGACCTGTTGGAAAGCATGCATTTAACACCTTTGAAATGCATCCTAAATCTGGATCTAAATCTAAATAGCCTTTCATGGTTCCTGAAATCTTAGCTTCTTTAAAAGAGGTATTAAAATGAGAAATAAAAGTCAGTTTTAGTTATACATTTGAATTGAGGAATGACAAATTGGAATATCCTGTTTTGGAAAAACAGTGGCTTGAAGTGTTAAAAAATTTAAATATATCTCTTAGCAGAAGGTATGAATTAATGGAATTAATTCATCAGAAAATATTTTTTTGGGTTTACTGAACACCCCCCCCCCAAAAAAGAGATGGACACTAGGATAATTTTATGTAATTGGACATGAGGAGATAGCAGGTTGCTAAGCGGTCTGCATTTATATATCACCTTAATTATTGAATTAACTATGTAGTTATTTGAGCTTATTGCATAGGTCTTTTTCCTATTAATTTGAGATTTATTGTTATGTTTTCTTTTATTCACTATAATTATATTTCTTGGTAGTATAATCACTGTCCTTTTTGTTGTTGATGGCGGCGACATACTGCTTTATTGTATGTCATTATTTTACAATAAATAATATATTTTTAAAAAAATGAATCGTTTAAAAAAAACCTACATGATGTACAGGATGTATCATCATTACACATACAAAATGCTTCTGGATCTGCAGTTGCAGCTGGTAATTGATCAGTTAAATGGTTAGTTAATTTCCTATTAACAGATGGCTTGCAAGTCTTAACTCCCCCAAATCATTAAACAACATCACTGATGTTTTTGCATATTTCTTGTTGGCACCATATTATTTTGTTAAACATTAGAATTTGATTCCCAAATAATTATATTGATTTGTGACATGAGTCACAGATTTTATTTCACAAACATTCCCCTGAAAGGAATCTGAGGCATCACTTCCAGCAGCAACAACAGTATCAAATCAGAAACAAGATATTTCCTACAATATAATTCATAGTCTGTGTTTGTGTGGTCTCTCTGTAAACCTGTTTTATTTTGCATTAATGGCATGTCTGTTCTTGTTGAACTTACCACAGGAAATCATTACGTATATTAACTTGATTTTGATCAGGTTTTAATTTCAGATGTCTATACCTACATGGAAACTAGTGGCTGGAAAATGGAAATAGATGCAATTTCTACACCATTCTTGTTCGCAATATATTATACTTCAGTATTTGAAACATAAATTCATGATCCCAATTACTCGATGAACTGAACACCTGATGTCAGTTGTTGCTTCTGAATTAACAATAGTAGACTTTTGAATGAACAATTATAATGAAATGTTGTCATCGTCTGTTGAAACAAACAAGAAATGCACACACCTCCCCCCTGCCCGCTTGGCAAAAATGTTCCCAACAACCTCTCCAAAATGCTGGAAATGCGAAAAGGAGAGAGGAACATATTACCACCAATGGTGGACTTGTCCCAAAGCTAGAAACTTTTGGAATAAAATTATAGCCTGGTTGGGAGAAATATTACAGAAAGAAATTGTTCTAAAGCCTGAATTGTTTTTATTGGGGATACTGCGTACAAGATACTCAAAAGAAGAAAGATACCTAATTTTACACATAGCCACAGCAGCTAGACTATAATACACCCAGAACTGGAAATCAGAACACGTGCCCACTGCTTCGAAGGTCATCAGAAAAATACTCGATTGCGCAGAAATGTGCAAACTGACAATGGAGATTCACGGAAAAGACGACACGGATTTCTATGAAATATGGAATAAGGTATACAATTGGATTAAACAAAACCCAAAATTAAAAAATTGGCTATAAGGATGAAGATGAATTGAGATATATTCATAAATGCTTTCTTTATAAGCTGTAATTAAATTAATTAAATTACGGATGATATTCACCGATAATTACGATATGGAATGTACTTAAAATGTATATATAGATATTGATACGAAACAAACACTTTAATAACGCTGTTAAAGCATTGGACTATTTCTTGTTGTTTGTAAATATGTGTACTTGTTTGTGTTGTGTCTTTTGTTTGTGTCTTTTTTTCTTATCGTAAAAATTTAATAAAGACTATTTAAAAAGAAAAAAGAAAGAAATGCACACACATATATATGTACAATTTCTTTTTTCTTTTTTGTGTTGTTAAAATAAACACAATTTTTCAAGAAATGCTGACAGCATTCATTTAAGCCTTGCTGAGTTAATATTGTGTGGGGATTTAATTGATCAATGGCAATTATTTTAGAGGGGTGGGATGGCCTGTGAACGTATCCTTTTATGAACTAGAAATAATTAAATTTAATCCTAGAATTGTCTAATATTGTAAGAAATCTGAATTTGAAAAAAAAACAAACCTTACTGTAAGTATGTTGCTGCTGAAAACCAAAGAGAATACCAACTGTGGGGAAATGACTTTATCTAGGATACAAGGAAAGTTAGCATACATTTCCTACTTCTAACATGGTTTATTTGTTCCATTCCTCTCCATTCACATTCTATAGAAATTTAAGCAGGATTTAAGCAGTATGAATGCAGCTGGAATTTAACAGTTCTTTCCTTGATAATGGCTGTATTTGTACAACACATTGATCCACAAATTAGCCAACCATATTTTAATTCAGTTAGTTGTATAGACCCAACTTTCAGTTTTTGCTTATTAGTATATGAGGTTAATTATTTAAAAAACTGCTACGTTAAATATGTTTATTGCACAAACAAAACTATTAAGAGTTGGGGTTAATAAACAGAGGATGTATGGTTAAAACATTAAGATGTTTCAGCCAAAGGTTTGGGTGAATGTTAAAATGTTCCAGAAGAAGCTTCATCATGCAAGTGACAGAACTGACATTTTTCTTTCCTGCAAATACCAACAGCAGAGTTGGAACTAAATGAGCTGTAGCCTTTGTGGAGGTTGATGACTGAAACATAGTACAATAAAAAGACTGACAACTCTTCTTGGAATGAGCTTTCATTAGTACCTTGGCAGCTTGCCCATGTGTTTCCAAAAAACTCACATTTGGTTCACACTTTTTTTCAGCAAGGCAAAGAGCTGATGATTGCAGAAACATGCCTGCTTCTCCAGCATGCAAGCTGGAGTACAGAATGGCAGATGAACTTCACAGTTTCTCCACTGAGGCAGAGAATTATTTGAAATGTTAATCTAGTTAAAATCGTTATACCGGAGCCTCCTTTCCTCCTAAACTATTTTTTACTCATAATATTTTGAACAATAATGCAAAAATCCCTTGTTTTGAGATAACTGTATTTCGGAGTGAACACTGAATCCAGAAGGCTCCACAGAAGCCTAGGACAAGATTTTGACAATTAGATAACTAGATTAAAACTCTGTGTGCCATAAATTTTAATTTCCAAGCATTAGACTAGTGACTTTTGGCGGATATAAAACATCATTTACTGTATCCTGTCATTATTTTTCCCTTAATTTTAAAATTAAATTCCTATTTCTGGATTTTCATGCAAATGGAAGAATCCTTCCCTTGTCTGGAAAGTATAAGGTGACCAGATTTTAACATTGGTAAAGAGGGACACCATTGACCGGGGGTGGGTGGGTTCCTGATTAAAAATTTGTTCTATATGGAGCAACAAAAATTTTCATAGAAGGCAAAAATAGTATTGTAATATATTTCAGAAAAATCTATATATATATATATAAAAGCGAAATACCACTCACGCATCATCACGAAAGCTGCTGTAAACACATACTGGTTAATTCTTCTGTCCACCAAAATTCAAGCTAACAGAAGAAGCACAAAAAAAGGAATTTCTCCTTCAATTTTAGCATACCACTTTCATTGGTTAGGAACCAACTGCCTTTTGCAACAACTGCAAATTCCTGAAACCTTTCAAGGGTAGTCCCAGATGTCAGGACATGGATTAAAGGTAGTCGCAATCGTCATGTATGTATACCTTTAAAATAAAATCTAATTGCTACAGTTGATAAATGTGGTTTTGGATATAAATATGACTTTCAAAGGTTTTTAGAAGGATCTTTTCTAATATAACCCAGGGATGCACAACTCCAGGTTACTGTAACTTAAATCAGTCTATATGAAGTTCCATAATAATCTTATCGTCGCCAATTTAACCTTTGCAAACAATTAAAATTTCCTCTATTTTAACCACACTGGATCTAATCCATCTGTATGGGCCATTTTCATTCAAAGCAAAGCTTTGATAGCCCACCCAAAACGTGAAAGGCACCAAAATGAATGAGTAAATCGGTTTGCCACACCGTAAATATATATTTTGTTTTAAAAAAAACTATTTGCGATCCATTTTTAAAATAATCAATCCGTAGAAAATTCCAAGATATAAAATTGACAAGTAAAAATTGTTTAGATCGGTCCCCCCCCTGCCAAGTACTAATTCCGGTTGGTTGGTTTGTTTTTTAAGATAAAACCACCTAATCCTTGACATACAATAGCTCATTTAGTGACCGTTCAAAGTTACAATGGCACTGAAAAAAATGACTTGTGGCCATTTTTCATACTTATGATTGTTGCAGTATCCCCATGATCACAGGATTAAAATTCAGACGCTTGGCAACTGACTCATATTTATAACAGTTGCAGTATTCCTGGGTCATGTGATCACCTTTTGTGACCTTCTACAAGCAAAGTCAATGAGGAAGCCAGATTCACTTAACGTGTGACTAACTTAGCAACTGCAGTGCTTCACTTAACAACTGGGGCATCAAAAGTCATAACATGGTGCAAAACTCACTTAACAACTATCTCACTTAGCAAAAGAAATTTTGGGTTCAATTGTGGTTGTAAGTTAAGGACTACCTGTATATGTTAACCTGACAGTAGGTGATTATAAAAAATTCCATTAACAATGGTATGAAATAATATGCTCAAATTTGTATGTAACTGTCCAATTGCAGGTTGGATGTGTTATTTTTGTTCACTTTTTTAGAACTCTATGCAAACATAAACTTGCATTAAAAAATTGAACAAATGCACTTATGAAAACAACCCCCCCCCCCATCGAACTATACTTTCATTGATTAAACAATGTTTCAGTTACACCACATTATGGATGGCTTTCTCACACTGTGATAACTTTCATTTACAAACCACAGGCGCACAACATGCTAACCACATGGCACTTCACATTTTGATTGCTATAATGTTCTTGTGTTATGGAGCTGCCCTTGCATTTAGTCAGGAGGCCAAAGCTGGTGCAGAATGGCCCACCTGGCAGTGCTCATGTGATACTATTGCTGAAGCATCAGCAGCACCAATGGATAATTAGCTGTTGAACTAAATACAAGGTTTCCTTGGCAATACATGGCTTAAACTGGACTTCCCAGTATACAGTATTACCTTTCTTGTTATAGGCTGGGTCAGTGCTGGGAAAGAACCTTGTTCCTGGACCAAGAACCACATTGTACATTCTTGTGGCTTGTCATAGAATTTCTCAATGGTGCACTCTTTCCTGAAATTCCTGAGCTGATTATAATTACATCTTTAAAGGCACCTTTCTTCTCTCAGATTTTCCTTGTGAAAATGCTGTTTTAAATTGTTCAAATAATTTTTTTGTTTTATGTTTAATTTCCTCTCTTTTTAAAATTGAAATTAACGATTATTTTAATCTGTTTATTATACTATTTGCATTTTGCATTTCTTTTTTTCTTTTTGTTACATTGTTCTAATTTTCATGCATTATAGTTTCAATACAATTATATTTATATAGTATTAATTAAAGCTATGAACAGTCTATTATGTAGATAATTTGGTAATCAGTTATAGAGAAAAAAGGAAAGATACACCCTATATTAATTACAATTTACAATATCACAAGCATAAATTTTGTTTTTCAGATATAACTAAGACATATTTTTCAGACATAATATTAGAGGAAAAAACTGCAGCAATGGAAAAAGAGTACATGTTCACAAAAGAAGTCTGACAAAATTTAAATAAAAATTCTTATACACACAATATATCACACAATACAGCAAATGAAATCACTTATAGCATGGCTTCTCCCTAACAGTTAGGCAGCAAATTTTACAGTCTTTCCAAGTTTCCATATTATATGCAGCAAGAATTTTGCCTGCCTGGGTGTTTGTTTTCAATGTATTCTCCTGGATTTTTTTTTAAAAATTAATAACCCGTTCTATTTAATAATAATAATTTACTACATAACACTCAATAAGATCACCCAGACGTTGCAAAATACAGCGGATACTCCAATTCCAGCAGTCACTTCCTGGTTCCTTTGTACACGTGTCTCTCTTCAGCCAATGGCAAAGCAGCCTGGAATAGAAGGGCTAGATTCTGCGGTTCACACCTATTGATTTCTGTAAAAAGTGAAGCGAGCGGCTCAAAAAGAGGCCAATTTTTGGAAAGAATCCCCTAGCTTGTCTGCATTCTTTCCAAAAATTGGGACTTTTTAGAAACGCCACGGGACGCGTGATAAATGTTTCAAAAGCAGGACTGTCCCGCCAAAAGCGGGACGTCTGGTCACCTTAGGAAAGTACCATATTGACCATGATGACACAACATTAATGGGAGCCAATTCAGTGTAGTGATTCAGCTGTTGGACAAAAACTTGGGATACCCAGATTCAGATCCACCTTTAGCCATGGAAAGTAACTTAGGACTAAACACACGCTGTAGTCTCCCAGTCCAACCCACTCACAGGATTGTATTGGGGGGAACTTGGAATAGGCAGTGCTATGTATATCAGCTTGAGCTCCTGGGGAAAAGGCAGGACATAAATCTTAAGAAATAAATATGCAACTTTTGATGATAAAGGGATGCAGTGTGCCATTAACGCTCAAGATACAGCCAGTCAACAGAAATCTTTAGAAAGTACAAATTCTCTGCATTCATTGATTGACACATCTCCCAATTGATCGTCCAAGAAACTCATTGACTAAAAATGTATTCGCACCTTCCCTGTATAGATCAGTTTATTCAGTGGCTTCCTATTTGAAATTGCCCATTTCAACGAAGTATTCTGTGTGTTGGGATGCAAAGTAGGCCCACTCTTCTGGCACAAGTAGGATGGGCTTGTCCTAGCACAGGGGTCGGCAACCTTAAGCACTCAAAGAGCCATCTGGACCCATTTCCCACAGAAAAGAAAACACAGGGAGCCACAAAATCCTTCCCGTGCCTGACTATTTCCTGAGCGGCCACAAAACTAGCATACGTACTTGAATTAAACGTTCTGTTTTTCTTCTGAAATTTTTCTTTTCTTGGATTTATTCATGGATGGCCTACCGGGGGTCAAAAAGCTCAATAAATCGCATTCCAACGGGTGTCACACATTGGCAGTTGTGACGCATATTTTGAGCGACAGGGAGCTGCAGCAGAGGAATGAAAGAGCCACATGCGGCTCCAGAGCTGCGGGTTGCTGACCCCTGTCCTAGCAGGATGAGACAGTTATGGACAGAATCTTGCCAAACTAAAGCTGTAATCTTGTAAGCTACTATAGTATATTCTGAAAGATTCTAAATGTGGCTACCCTGAACCTCTTCACCTCTGCCCCATCCTATTTGGGATAGTGCAGTCTTTTAATCAGCGCCTCTCTCTGGGAAAGCTCTGTGTTGCCAAAACTCCCCTCACAACTGATTCTTTAGCTACACATTACAGAGAAGGTGCTTTTGGTAGGCATTCCAGATTGTTACAATTAGAGATAATGGCATTAAAGTGTACTCCAAGACTTCTAGTGATTCTTGTTTCCTGACTTCATCTATTTTGAAGGAGTGACAATAAGTTGTATTATGCCAAGATTGTTGAATAAGAATGGCTGGGTTTGCAGATAATTCATACTGAACAATCATCACACTGAACAAAGCAAAAGGAGAGAGACTTTGTGACTAAGATCTGTCTCATGAGTATTTAAGCAGCATGGAAGTTGCAACGAGCCATTTCACCTTATTTACCCAACAGGTTGCTATTGATTCCATGTGCAAAATGGAATTTTTAAAAAATATTCAAGGTAAAAATGTTCCAAAGTACATTAACATCACGTGGACTACAGTGATGTAAATATATGAATGGATTTGTTACTTTCGTAAACACAATTGTCATGAGATCAAAGCTAGTCTGTTCCCCATTTCATATCCTTGGAATTAAGTACAGAAATATTTATGTTAGCAAAAAATAGCAGAGTACTTGTGCTTGTTCAGGTCAGAAATACAAATACTTTAATAAAAAATATTTTTTTAAAAAAATCAAGCATATTTCCAGAAGTAACTTGTACATAAAATATAAATGTATAAAAAACAATTAATTTACATATTTTCAACCAGTACAGACAAAATGCTAGAGTAGTGTGTGTATATAATGCAGAACTCGTATTTCTTCTCAGTGAAAACATTTTTTTAAAAAAAGAAAAAATACCAAATCTTTATTTGTGCATTAAAAAATGTAAGGATATCTAGTTATTTCCAAAGATGTACTAATAACCAAAACATAATCCTACCATCTCTGTTCCAATTGAAAGCTAGAAAGTATCTATGATATAAACCAAACTCTTGGGTGTGTGAATTCTGGAAGATTACAGGGTAGAATACTAAAACTCAGGGTGCACAAAAGCCTTTTGTTTTGCCAATGTGTCACAGGAGAATGTTTCCCTAGAGTCCACTGCACTCTTTCTCCAAATGCTCAAGTAGCCTGGAGGCTAAACTAGCAGTTTGGGAAACTAACAAAACCTAAATGTTTCTTTGGTATTGCCTGAACTCACAATTTCTGCTGGTAAATAATATTGAGTTAATATTGAGATTCACCAACAGTAATGGAAATGGGAACTATGCAGCATGATACTTTACTGTTTTCCTCTTTCCTCTTACTTTTCAACTTAGTTCTGTGGTAATCAAGAGCCTTCCCCTTTGTATTTCCATAGCTCTGAACCTTACTCTAGACATGAATGTTTTTCTTGCCTTTAGCTGCAATTACTTGGGATCTTGTGCCTTAAGAGATAATCAGCATATAATAAGAGCATCTGTTTAAATGGTTTGGATAGAAGCTTTAGATTAAAGAATTCTGTACATTCATAGTAATGCATCAGAATCCTTCTCATTCATTCATTTTCTGTGTTCATATCGAACATAGAAATGTTGTTGCTTAGGATGAAGCAACTGTCTGTAGCCAAAATGAAAAACAAAACAAAGTGTAGATCTAATTATGGGCTTCAGGCTCAGGCTAGCCAATCCCTTCGCTCATCTTTTTAAATGCTTTTCAATTGAATGTTTTATAATGATATAGACATTTGGTGCAGCCCTCTAGGAACATTAGCATAATCACCAAAGTTACATTGCACAAATACTTCCCTTTGCTAAATTGATTATATTCATGTCAGTAATTCACAATCCAGTTATTGTATTGTAGTTTTTTTAATAGAACTGGCTGGGTACAATTAGATGAGGTAAATTTAATAGGCATACATTTTTGTTTCCCAATTAAATATTTTTATCATAAGCTTTCCAACAGAAGATATATGATAACAAATTACAACATTCTCTACATTGCCATCAGTCCTTAAATAGTCAATTTTATTCTATGACAGAGGCTGATAAACATCTATTACATTTAAAGCAAACATTTGTGTGTATTGTGCAAAACTAGAACATAAACTAAGGTTACAGGGACAATCCAACTTTTTCTGCAGTAATTGTTTTACCTGCACCCTCAATTTCAATAGGTAAAATTCTTCATAAAGGAAGCACTCTCTACAAGAGATACTTAACAAAATGGTGGTGGAAAGAGGCCTTAAATAAGGATTCAAATTCAAAAAACACCCTCATTTATCTGGATGTGCTAGTGAAATGTCAATTTCAAGTGACTGATGACAAATATGTAGAGAACACTACTTCCTTCCAAGAAAAGGTCCAAGTGATTCTATTAATAGAATTAAAATAGGAAAATAATTATCGAGTACATCTTGTTTTATCTGTTAATTGTCATCATTTTTGCTTAGGGCATTAAATAAAAAGTTGCATTCTTGATCATTCTCAAAGCTATTTAACTTAACTTCAATCACTTTGAATTTATAAACTATAAACATACTAAATATAACTATTTACGTATTTTACAGAATAAAATCACTGCAATAATACTTCCTCAATATCATCTTCTAAAGAATCAAGTGCCTTAACTGCTGGTCTATTTGCTGTGTGTTGCAGTCGCTGTCTTTGGGGTATAAAGTTCTTTCCTTCACTAAAAAAAAGATCAGTGTCATTTTTAATGTTGACCATGGTTCCTTTAGCCTGAAAACCATTGTTTGTATTACCGTCTTGTTGAAAATCATTTCTCTTAGGTGGAGTGATTGTGTTGACATTGCTACCAAACAGCTGCTCCATTAAATTAGACTTTCTCTCTTTCTTAGTTTCAAGACCTACATTTTCCTTAGTGAGTTCATCTAAGAAGTCAATTTTTTGATTAAGCCAGTTAGGCCGCCCTGACCCTTTCCCAAAGGAAGGTACATAACTACCAAATATCACATTGTTGCTGGTACATGTGATGTCTGTAGACTGCAGTTTCTGGATTTCTTCTTTAACAACTGTACTAAAGCAATCTGGTTCTGGCAAACCATTAGACACTTTCTCTATTGTCTCTGACAATTGGTGCAGTCTCTTATTTTTTTCCAATGTATCTGTGGTAAGTTCTTGGGAACCCGTATTTATATTGTTCTGCATTTCCCTGTCGATTTCATGCATCTTGGCAAGCAGAATTTCTTTCCGTCTTTCCTTCTCTGTTCTGTCATGATCTGTTCCTTTTTCTGAAATATATACTTCTGTCTCTAGCTTCACTTTTTCATTTTCAAGCAAATGACTGTTTTCTTTCTTCTTTCTGTCTGATTCTTCTTTCTCCCATTCTGAAGGTTAAAATACAACAAATTTAGATCTACATATTGATTGCATTGACATTCACACATGATGCTAAACTATAGTTTAGTATGACATACGTAAGTTGAAACAAGCCAATTTTTTCTCCTCCAATACGGCTGAGAAGAGATTCGGAACTTTTATGCTTTCCCACAATTGTATCTTGTCGTCTAGGTCAAAAAAATGCTACTAATACTATACAGTGGTTCTTAAAAGTGTGTAAACTCTGTTGAAGTTTGAAAATGTCTGTGTAAATATGACCTAAACATGACCTATTCTTCATACCACTTCTAAAACTAGATAAAGAAAACACAATTAAATAAATCAAAAACATTATCCTTGTTCATTTATTAACTGATCCAAGGCTACATCTTCATGTGTGACAAAAGGAAGGAAAATTGGAAGAAAAATTCTTAAGTAACAATTAAGTGCAATTGCATAATTCAACATGTTAGTTATGATTTACAATTAGGATATACTTGATTTTTAAATAATGCAGAGAGTAGTGTTTACATACTGTATTTCTTTTAAGGACAAGCAAATATACAAAGCTAGTTTTTTTAAAAAGGCTTTCTACAATTATCCCCATGCATGTGTATGAGGAGAATGGACTTGGATGTTAATATTTCTATTGACTATATAAAAGTACTGTAATTAAAGGGCAAAAACACCAATTTCTATGGAAAGGTAGATGAACACACAACTACAAAGAGGAGGATATATAAAGATCACTCAGTTCTTCAATTTGTATAGTTCAGATATATGTAGCAAAATATTTAAGTGAAAGTTCATGGAGTCATAGATATCTAGTCTAGAGATGTGAAGGCCTGGAAAAAACCCGGAAACATTAGGAAAAAAACCGTTTTCCCCCCGTTTTTTTCCTGAAGGCTTGGTTTTTTCCAAAAAATTGGAAAAATTGAAAAAAGAAAAAAAACCATGGTGGAATATTTTATTTTAACATGATGAATAAAATATTTTAAGACAGGGTGTTCAAATATTTTCCAAATCATTTCTAAAAAAATGTATGATATCAGATTATTCTAATTTCTGTGCACTGAGTGAGGACAAGTAAGTCCTAGGTAACAAACTGAACCCTCCAATGCAAGTACAGTATGCATTTCTTCCTTTAGGAGGTGCTGCTATTGTAACAAGAAAAAGGTTTCAATTTTGCTTTTGCATGTTAGTGGGTGTGTTTGGTTTGTTCTGTCCTCTTCACTAGGCCTCAAAAGCATTGGAAGAAAATACAGAGCAACAATGTGCTGAATGAAGGGACTTATGAGAATGGGGTTTTTATTTTTATTTAATACTGTGAAGAGGAAATATGAAAAATTGTTACTTTTGGTTTCGAAAATTGTTTTGTGGAGGCTTTTTGGCTGTTCCACATAAACTAGTAAGCAGTTCAGGAGATTGTTGCTCCCTTTGTTACAATTACAAATAAATATTATAAAAAAGCAAATTCTGTTTGTGATAATTGTTTGGCTACACTGTATTTTTAATATGCTAGTTGTGATAATTTTATGCCAAGTCAAATTGTCCATAGTCATATTTTATGTTCCTAAAGTAACAGAATGACTTTCAATCTTAAAAAGACAAAAAAGTGCTAATGTAGCATTTTTTCCAATTTTTCCGAAAATTTCCGTCCCCCCCCCCCCGAAAAAAACCGGGGTTTTTTCCGAGCTTCAAAATTTCCGGAAATTTTACATCTCTAATCTAGTCCATCTCCTACATAGTCCAAAAAACCACCACTACAGCATCCCCAACAGATGACTATCCGGCCTTTGTTCAGATACCTCCAGCAAAGGAGAGTCCACCATCTCTCATAATAATCCCATCCCCTGTTGAACAACAATTACATTAGAAAATTTGCCCAGAATTTATTCTCTTGTATTTTAAACTCTTTGTGACTTGTCTCATTCTCAGAAATATCACAGAACAATTCTGCTCCATTTTCTACATCAGAAGAGTAAAAACTAGATGGCCCACAGAAATCCTGAGTGCGGTCTGAACCAAATTAAAATGGAATTCAAAAATATTTAACAAAATAAAATTAAACTACAATAAAACACAGAGTTCATCTTTTTAAAATGAAATAATAAATTACATCACCAAGCACCATAAAACACTGGCCTTGCGAGATCCTGCACAAGTTTCTCTCTCTCTCTCTCTCTCTCTCTCTCTCTCTCTCTCTCTCTCTCTCTCTCTCTCTCTCTCTCTCACACACACACACACACACACACACACACCACACACACACAACACACACACACACACACACACACACACACACACACACACACACACACACACACACCAGAATTCTTTATTGGCCAAGTGTGATTGGATGCACAAGGAATGTGTCTCTGGTGCATAAGCTCACAGTGTACAAATAAACAGTAAGTAATGGTGTGTGTGTGTGTATTCATTCATACACACAAATACACTGTATATGTATATACATGTACATACACATACACACATATATTTATTCTATACACACACACACACACACACACACACAGAGAGAGAGAGAGAGAGAGAGAGAGAGAGAGAGAGAGAGAGAGAGAGAGAGAGAGAGAGAGAGAGAGAGAGAGAGAGAGAGAGAGAGAGAGAGAGAGAGATTTCCTCTTTCCTTAAGAATTCCAGAGGCTTATACAGAAACCAAACAATGAAACGGTCTCAGTAAACTCAGTAAAGTAAAACAAATTATCAAAGAAAAAAAACCCATTAAAATGTAGCATGTAGCTATGCAGTTAAAAAAGTGTTCACTTAAAAAGTAGTCTGCTTCTGAATTGCCATCTTGAAAACGTCCAGAGAACAAGCAGTTATCTTTTGAGACTACTAACATGGGGATGGTCTGTATTTTTTCCAAGTGAGAGTACCATAACTATGTGACATAACCGTCTTATTCCTATTCACTACATTGCCAAATCTACAGGTAGAACCATAAGCAGTAGCTCTCCTGCTGTTCTTGACATATGAGTTGGGTTGCATTGGGGAGCAGGTTTATCTAGATTCTGTGGTCCTGAGCCATTTAGGTCTACGGAGACTGCCATCATTATTGCATTGAGCCAGGCACTCAGAGGAGATAGAAGCATCTAACAACCATTCATTTTAAAAACAACTAGGGAAGTCAATCTTCATTAGTACTTGGTTAGGCAGCCACAAAAAAATCCTAGGGCTGAAGGCTTGATAAGCGAAAAACAACCAGAAGAAGGTATTGGTAAGCCACTTCCATACAATTACCAAGGACACATCCAGGTAGTTACCAGGAGAGTTCTCATCTTTTGCCTAGAGGCGCTCAATACAATGTCAGTGGTTTTTAAATTGTTTCATCCAATTACCTCTTTTGCCTGTCTAAAATAATGTCATTACACCACTGTAATAACATTCACATCCATTGTTTTCACAAGTGTTTTGGCACCAGGCAGTTCCAAACTGGATCCTCAACTCACAAACAAGCAATTACAAAGTGCTCCATTATCCCCAGGACATGTCCAAATTATCCCACTGGGGATAATTACCTCCAGTTTAAGAACCACCAATCTATGTGATAGGATTCCGTTTCGCTGCCCCACAATAATCACAGATATACTATACAAAAAACCCCCCACTTTTGTCCATAATATTTACTTATTGCAGTGTAAAAATAAAAAAAGTATTTTGTTTATCAACCGAGAAGAAATAACCATTATATAAGAAATATAGCTGATAATAATTGGAGGAAATTGTACATATATATTACATAATGACATGTTCATATATAAATCCTGCAAATGTAAACATTTCTACTTTACCTTCTCTTAGTTTCTTGGCTCTTTCTTCCAGTGCCTGGAGTTCTTGTTCATTTTTTAGTTTCTCTTCTCTTTCTCTTTCTCGATTCTGTTCCTGCTTGAAATCCTCTCTTTGTTCTTTCCAATCTTCAACTGGCTGTTCCTAAAAATATAAGTGTAGAATGAAAAGCTCTTCAAAAACCATTTGGATGAAATTAGAATGAATATTGTCATTTCAATTCATTTGCAATAAGTTCCATTAACTAAAAATATCAGCAAATTATGATCGAAATACTCTTAGTAGAAAGAATAGTGTATACTCCTTTCCTACTTAAGGAAGATGCTACTACCTGATATTCAAGATCCCTTTTAGCTCAGCCACTGTCTATTCCAGGGGTCTCCAAACTCATCCACTTTAAGACTTGTGGACTTCAATTCCCAGAATTCTGGGAGTTGAAGTCCACAAGTCTTAAAGTGACCAAGTTTGGAGACCCCTGATCTATTCCATTCACGACGGACTTTCAGTTCTTAAGAAAGGCTTTTCAGGGATATGAGAAGGACTCTCACTCAAAGAAGCAGATAAAAAGATGCTGCCTGATTCCTCTACATGACTTTTAGCTGGATTCAACTCACAAAATTTTCAGATCTTAGATATCTGAAGAAACCTGAGCATTCCTATATTTTATCATACTAAAACTTAGATTTTCAATTTTCAGTTACAGGTAGTCCTTGACTTACAACCAAATTGGAAACAAAATATCCATCGTAAATCCTTGTGGTCATAAACTGAGCCGGACCAATTACATGACACTTTTACAGTGATCGTTAAGTGAATCACATGGTCACTAAAGAAACAACATAGTCATTAAGCAAACCCAGTTTCCCCAATCAGTGGTTCCCCCCCCCCCCTAAAAAAAGTGACAAAAATGGTCACAAATTCAATCACATGACTACAGGTTGCTGGAACTGGTCATAAATGGACACCAGCTGCCAAATGCCCAAATTGCGACCTTGTAATTGCAAGGGTGATGCAATGGTCATAAGTGCAAATAGAGATCATAAGTCACTTTTTCTGACTTATGTTAAATGAATGGTCGTAAATCGAGGACTATCTACTTTCACTTCAACACAAACTTTTCCAATGACATGGAGAGAAGCTGGTGAGTAAACAGAAGACAGTAAAAAGGGAAATTACAGGTTCAACTCACCAATTGGAGATGTCCATCTTCTTCCTTTTTCTCCACTATTTCATCAGAAATGAAGTCTGGTGGCAATGGAAATTCTATTGGGGAAAAGTATCCAGTAGTCTGTACTCCTTTTGTGTTCTGTACTTCTCTTGCAGTGTTTTTCTCAACAACTATAATAAATTTTACGCCACATTTTAAATAGTTTTATTTAAATAAACAGTTTCAGGAAGTTCATACCCACTTGTTTTATTAGTAATATGACTGACTTAAATGCATATCAAAAGAGAGCCCCTTAGAACATCTGTAATGGAATATGGAGCTATAAGAAGTCTGGAATGCTGACAGCAATAAAGAATTAAAAACCTCTTATTAATCCAATTGCTTCTTCACACATAACAATACCATTACATAATGATTTATTCTTCTTTAATCGAGCTAAGAGTTGGTTTGCTTTAGTTTTCAAATGCAAAAATTAGAATAAAGATTGTTTACTTTTCAAATAATTAAACACTAAAAAGGACAGGCAATGGATTCAATGTGCTAGTAATACAGAGATATTGAGAAATCACTCATCGAGTGATATATTATTTGAAGAAAACCTTCACTATTTTGTATATAACGGTTAATATAGTACCGGTATTTACCTTTTCTTCTTGGTGTGGTATCATCATGTTTTTTGGGTGAGTGTTTTAACATACGATTAGCATATATATTTTTTGCATCTAATTCTCTTTCTTTTTCCTAATAAAAATAGAAACATACACATTGTCAGAAAACTAAGCAATTCTTACATTTTTATTTCTATAGTGCTACATTAAGATTTTTGAGATATACGCCCAATATTTATATTTCAATTTTTATAACAAATATGTGTCTTGAAGTTTAGTTATGTGAGTAACCAGATAATTCTGAAGTAGTCAAAGTGTTCAGCCCAGATGTTTTATTAATTGATGATATAATACACCCTCTCTGCCTCGAACATAAACTCTATACTCCTGAAGGCAAAATAACTTTCAGATGTGAAATGGGCTTCATGCAGGATTCTGAACCTTCACACACTTTTTGCACTAAACTGGTAATCTGCTTGGAAATAAAGCACAAGAACGAACTCTCTAGAAACATACAGCAACCTACATTTGAGAAATGCTGTTGTATCAAACACTATAATTCAATTTCCCATTAATAGTTATATTGAACTATGTGAGATATAAAAAAAGTATTTTGGATTAGAAGACATGTTATAAAGATGTTCTATGCTAGACAATACCAATTTTTACCTTTAATTTTTGTTTCACTCGTTGGACTTCCTCTTGCATAATCTTATTTTCTTCTTGGGCTTCATACAATTTCTTTTTCATAGAGTGCAGTTGTCTTTGGAAACTACTATTGCTAAGATCAAGCTTCTTCTCAAAATCCTACAATTCAGTATAATAGTAAAATCATCATGTTTTTGGTAAAAATATTTTTAAAGGCCAAAACGGAGGAATTGTTTGTATATAATTGTTTGTGTAAGAGCCGCTGTGGCGCAGTGGTTAGAATGCAGTACCGCAGGCTACTTCTGCTGACTGCCAGCTGCCTGCAATTTGGCATTTCAAATCTCACCAAGCTCAAGGTTGACTCAGCCTTCCATCCTTCCGAGGAGGGTAAAATGAAGACCCAGATTGTGGGGGGGCAATATGCTGACTCTGTAAACCGCTTAGAGAGGGCTGTAAAGCACTGTGAAGCGATATATAAGTCTAAATGCTATTGCTGTTGCTATTCAAATATTTTTCTAAAATGAAATATTTCATTTCATTTCATGGCTCTTCTCAACCCTATCAAAATATTTAAAGTATAAAGAATTTCACTAATTTCTCTTATTAGTTGATGTCAGTGGTTGGATGCAATATGCAATGAATCAGAAATTGACAGTCTTGTTATTTTCATCATGACAAAATGTCACCCGATATTTGATGAACTGAAAGGAAATATAAAGGTGTATAAACTCATCAATGTATCTTATAGAAAGTCTGAACTTCAACTACTCAAGAGGCATCAAAACAGAACAAAACAAAATGCCTTCTCTTTATCATAGGGTTTGAACAGTTTCATGTTTTGCTCTACCTGGACAAATGTTGCAAGTACAAAGGCAAAAAAAAGTTTCATCTGCTCTTTTTTTCCAGCTCTGTATTACTGAATGCTAACATTTTCACACAGTGTAAATTTCCCTGAACTTTCCATTGCAATTTAGAGAGACAGCATATGGTCTTATGTTTGACCCTTAAAGAAGAAATAACTTGATGACAAGTTCTAGATCCTATATTAGCACACAGTATTAAAAATTAATTCCTAGTCAAGTAAAGGTATCATGGTGATTAGGAGGAGGCTAGAAGTGGTTGGAGACTTCTTGCCAGTTTTATTCAGTTTTATTCAGCTTTAATAAATTCATGTTATCATTAAACATTCATATTATTCTACTTCCTTTTTCATTCAGACTCCTATGCTACAATTTTCAACTCATGGTGGGTGGCAAATAATAAGAAAAGATCCCCACTCCCATGTTGCCTGTCCTCTTGATATTTAGCTTATTTAATCTTTCTAATTTATGTCTTTTTATTATCTTTTTAAAGTTTTATATTATTCTGTAAGTCTTCCAGAGTCGCTTGAGCAGTGCAATAAGAGGCATACAAATTTAATAATAAGTCAAGCAAAATTAAATCAATTTTAATAGCACAAAAAATATTATATGCATACTCCCATAAACTTAACTCTAAAATAGCAATAGCACAAAATAGCACAAAAATATTATATGCATACTCCCATAAACTTAACTCTAAAACTGCATTATTAACACTTGCAAACACAGAGTGACAAAGTAACCTTAGAAATTTTATCTCTGTGAGTTTGATGAATGAAAGGCCTTAAATAATGGAGGGGTTACTAAGAGAAGTTTGGGGACTATTCTCACCAATAATCTGTCTCTGAATCACCTCTATATAATTCCAGAAAATTCCCATTCTCCAGGTTTTCTTAGAACATAGGGAAGCTGGTGAAAACTACTTTATCCTTTTCTATTAGCAGGTACACAAAGCAGGCCTTCTATGAACTCAGCTCCCCTCTTAAAATCTTAAGGATCCAATTAAGGATTCTAATGAATTAGAAGTATGTCAAAAGGAAAGGTGAATTTAGAATTTAATTTACAGTGAAATTGTATACATATTTATTTAGAAGTATAAAGTATGTTTAGAAGTAACACCCCCACTGTTTACTGGCTAAGATTTTACATCTGTGAATTATAATGGCAAATGTTAGTAAATAACATGCTATACTGGTTCTTTGTCAGATTCAAAGAAATCACAAGACTAAATTGTCCTGTTTGAGTTGAATTTTGGTTTTGTTTCTGTGTATGAGTAGCCAGTGTGTAAATATGGCATGCACCATAGAATGTACAAAATAAAACGTATCTTTTAAAATGCTTTTTAAAATGGCTCTCACCTTAATTTTCTTCTCATTATCTTCCAATCCATTTTCTGCAATTGCCAGCTTCTTAGCCAGCTCATCACGTTCAGGGAGATTCTTATCTTCTGCAAGTTTTTTCAGTTTTTGCAAACTACTTTTAGCTTTGAATAGCTCATCCTCCGAAGCCTTGAGTTTCTTCTCAGTTGTTTGTTCCCTTTCTTGTGTTTTTCTTAAGCGCTCCTTTAGTACTCTCATCTCATCATTATGCCGCGCCAGAAGTTGAGAGATTTCATTTTCTGTGCCTTCAAACCTATGAAGGGCTTTCTCATGTCTGTACTGAAGCTGCTTTAGTACCTTATTTTCTTTCTGCAACTCATCAAGTTTGACATGCAGCCCAGTCAGTTCATTACGAAGCTCGTTAATTTTCAGTAGCCTAGCAGAAAGCACTCTCTTTGTAACAAGACTAATATCTTTGGCAGGAGACTCCCTGGTGAGGCTCTGGGAGTAAAAACCCCAGCGGGTTCTCTTGCTGGGTGCGTATTTAGAGTAAAACTGCCTTGTGGCTGCAAAGAAATACGAGAAGGTTAAGATTACAATGGAAATTAGTAAAATCATACGAGGACTGAAATTTCTTAGATGTACAAATTTCTCATAGCTTGCAAACATATTACAACGATCTCTCAAATATTCACTTTGAAATCAGCAAATATTAACTCCTGCGCCATTTATTTTTTTTATCCTGATTTTCTAAAAGCCTTTTCAAAAGAAGATACCAGTCTAGCAGAGTTCAATATTTTGGCACAGTAAAGGAGAACCTGAATTCTTCAAATCTACTGTAAAGTTTAAAAGCACTTATGGGTTAGGGTAGGAGAAGAGAGGCAATAAAGTTGTACACAAGTAAACAAGGAGAAAAACTAAAAATAGATGACTCATCTATCTAAAATAAAACTAAAATGAAACTAATACTGTATCTGATGTGCAAAAAATCTGAATCATTTCATGGCAGTCCATCTAGTATAATCTGAGTTTTTGCAGCCCAAATACTATGGCAAACACCTTGTGACTAACTAAATATTCAATATGTAATTAAAAATAGAGGAGAGTTTTGTCAATCTTTTAAAAGAAAAGTGAATTATATTTTGTACTGTCTGTTCATGCAATATTATTGCTAAATGAATGTTTAAATGGTCACGATCAGTTGATCTGTTAACTGAATAAGCCACAATACCTACTCTCTTGTATCTAAGATGCTATACTATGAGGTGAAGAAAGGAGATATTTATAACTGACTAAATTCAATTAGTACATGTAATTACAAGAACAAAAGTATGTTCCAATTTAATTACAAAGAAAAAGCAAGCCAGGGTACTTTGTTGAGTAAATTGTACTTTTATTATTTTAAAACCTAAATGTTAATTTTTATTACAAATGTCAGATCAGCTTTGAAATATGCCATATTTCAAAGGAAATAATCTTATTTTCATATAATTCATTTAACACCATGATATACACAGACATACACATAATAAATTGTGTTTTGCCAACTACTTACCATGATAATCTGCATGGCTTTTCAAGTTCTGTATTTTATTGCTTCTATTTACAGTTTGTATAGATTGAGTGCTGATGGTTGGAGACTGATCAGAAGCATGAGATGAATCATCATCTGAGTAATATGAATTACTGTTTTTATCACTGTCTGATTTTCTGCTATGCTCAGAATCCAGACTCCTTCCTCTTTCCTCCATTACAAGAAACTTTTCCTCAAATAGTCATTTTCCAGATGAAGGCTCATTACACGGTCACTACTGGCTTCTTGTCAATTCATTACCTAAGTTTAGAAGAGTTGCTGACATCATTTTGGCAATCAATATTTCTCATGTATCTTTTAATCCGAATTCAAAGAAGAAAATGGAAGCGATTTATAATAACCACTTTAAAATGAATGATAGTGGCCAATAATTCTTCCATTTAATGTTTAATTAAGCCTTATTTATGGACATTCGTGAAATGAACCTCTGCAGATTAGAGTTTGTTAATTATAACTGATGTTACACATTACCATTTTATCATTACTGGTAACACAACAGAGGAATTTCTTCAAAGAAAAATATTAAAAAGCATATGCAGAAGGGCAGCACATCACTTGAAAAAAATATTTAATAATAAATAATTCCAAAGAAATAGATATATGAATAAATCATGTTCAATATGAGAACATTCATAATTTTATCTATTATTAATTTATAAATACATGAAAGTCCTTTGATTCGAACATAGCCAAACATTTTTAAAGTTAAGCAAATATTTAAGGTGGTCAGTATTGTTCAGTATTTTTAAGCATCATCACAGTACAGACAAACCTTATAAAAATGTATTCTTACTAAATCAGACCACTTAATCTACACCAAATATTCTCTTTCAAAATGACTAATTATAGGATATGCTGCTGCTGCTGAATCCTTCATATTTCCAGTGATTCTAGATTTTATTTCATCTAGAACAGTGATGGCAAACCTATGGCACACGTGCCACAGGTGGCACACGGAGCCATATCGGAGGGCATGCGACGCGTTGCCCTATGTAAGCTCCAGCGTGCATGTGCGCACTGGCCAGCTGATTTTCGGCCTTGGGGAAGGCCGTTTTGCCCTCCGGAGGCTTCAGGGAAGCTTCCTGAAGCCCTGGAGTGCAAAAAATGGCCCAACAGGCAAACTGGAAGTTCGGAAAAAACGCACTTCCGGTTTGCCATTGGGCTGTTTTTCGCACTCCAGAGGCTTCAGGGAAGCTTCCTGAAGCCCCGGAGTGCGAAAAACAGCTTAACAGACAAACCGGAAGTTTGGAAAAACACACTTCCAGTTTGTCGTTGGGTTGTTTTTCGCATTCTGGAGGGTTCAGAGAAGCTTCCTGAAGCCTCAGAGTGCGAAAAATGGCCCAATGGGCAAACCAGAAGTTCGGAAAAACGCACTTCTGGTTTGCCGTTAGGCTGTTTTTCGCACTCCAGAGGCTTCAGGGAAGCTTCCTGAAGCCCCAGAGTGCGAAAAACAGCCCAACGGGCAAACTGCATTTTTCTGAACTTCCGTTTTGCCCGTTTTGCACTGTCCCAGGCTTCAGTGAGGCCTTTGCGCATGCGCAGGGGCAGAGGGTGTGTGCGCATGTGCAGGGGGCAGCACGTGTGTGTGTGTGCACATGCATGGGGGGAGGGAATGGGTGTGGGTACATGCACGCACACTAGCGCGCGCACACACACCCTTTTGGCATGCGAACCAAAAAAGGTTCGCCATCGCTGATCTAGAACATAGACTTCATACTTTTTATCATTGGTAGACTTGTTTTCCCCAAATTTGTCTACTCAAAATCTTAAAAAAATAAATATATGAACAGGACTATTTTTATAGTAGTATATTATATAAAATAGATCATGTAAACATTAAAAGTCTGGTACTCAGTGGAGAAAATACTGAACAATGAATCAATATTTTGACTTCCTTTATGACAACATATACTCTTTCATGTTCCTTCATTCTAATATGAGAAAGAAGACTCTCCATATTGTTTAGCATATGTAAATTTGCTATATTATATTTTAGTCACTAAAACTAAATGTCTCAGAGCATAAACTGTCCATCCATGGCATATTATCTCCATCCTTTGCCTCTAACTCTAAATATCATTTGTTCATTTCATTAGTATAATGTGTGATTTCCTATCTTTAAGTGAACGAATGTGCATCTTCTCAGTTTAATGTTCCTTCTCAAGTCAGATGTAAATTTAACCATGACATTATGAAATTAAAGTCACCTTTATAGAGTCCACCATTTTTGCTCATTTAATCTAAAACTACTTCAATAAATCTCCACAGATGCCTTTTGAAACAATTCCTGCCTGTGGCATGATTATTTCAACTTTAATGTTCATTTGACAAAATAAGAAAATGGAAGCTGTAATTAAAGAGAAATTGTGTAGAATTAACTGGACTGCCTTCCACAGTAAGTACATTGTATAGAGATGAAAAACAGAGACTTGAATTTTAACACATCAGTGTAGATTGCAATGGAAAAAAGTGTTTTCAAATTGAGGAATTCATAGTAATTTTTAGTAGTCACAAACTGATACATATGTACCGGTACGTGTCTCATTTCAATTTACAAATGCATCTTAAGAAAAATTGCAGAGTTCTAGTAAGTATCTCTAAACAAAACTTTATGTGGGAATGTATTTTTTCCACATTTACATTTACTGAACAAACTCAGAAATAATGTTTTAACATTACCCTTGTAATTGTAGGCCAATTTTTTTTTCTGACAAGTTCTACTGAATTTAATGGGATGTACTTTTGATTATACCAACATAAAGTAGCAACCACAAAGCAAAAGCCATGACTTACTAATAACTGAGGAAAGCTTTCATAAATAAAGATAATGATGCAAATGTTCTCAGAGAAAGGTTTTACAAGTATAATGTTGTCCTATCTACATTTCCTTATAAAATTTAATTTGCTTTGAAGGTTGTGCTATGAATGTGTTTTCATAAGAGAAATTTTTAGCATTATCATTTCCCAGTAGAATGAAACAATCATATTGTGGAAATATAGCATTAAATGTAATTAGTTGCAGTAAAGATGCCCTCAATTTGAGCTTGATTCCTAGGGACCACAGCCATGCAGTTTTCTGTGCAGTATTATAGAAGTGGTTTGTCATTATGTTCTTCTAGATGTTTTTTTCAATGTTCCAATGTAGCCTGCAACCCTAGAATTGCTAGGCAGTTTCTCATCCAATTACTTGCCAGGGCTGATCCTACTTAGCTTGTGAGATCAGCAAGGGCTGGGTAGGTGGGTAGGTGCTGCCACCTGCTGAGGCAACTATTATAAACAGAAAAAAGTAATACTTATTTGAGGAAAAATCCTTAAATGTGTTTAAATTCAACAATAAATTCCTAAACCAGAGATATCATGCTCTTCTGCATGTTTTGGTGGCTTGTGACTAAGGTATGCAATAATTTAAAAAGTTACTTCATTAGTTCTTTTAAAAGCATTTTATATTGCATTGAGAAATTCTTAAACAATAAGCACATATTTAGGAAAAATATTTTTCTATTCTTAATATTATTCCCTTCCTGTTTACTACCGAAAGTGAAATTTACTAAGAAAATGCCAATAAATATATTATCAAGATGAATCTCAAAAGAAGCTTCTGGTAACTTTTTAAAAAACAAATACTAATCGTAGCCTGACTATTATTAGTCAACGTATCCTTCTAGAACAGGTCTCTCCAAACTTGGCAACTTGAAGACTTATGAACTTCAACTCCCAGAATTCTTCAGCCAGCCATGTTTCTATGCTGGCTGGGGAATTTGGGGAGTTGAAGTCCATGAGTCTTAAAATTGCCGAGTTTGGAGACCCCTATTCTAGAATTACTATCTTTCTACAGTTTTGCAAATTAGTTAAAGTTACAAGATAATAAATATTTAAGAGCATAGCAGGCCAACCTCAGAAGAACCTTACCACAAACTGTGATTGGCCTGCCTTCAGCAATAGTTTCTTGCTGGTTCTGCACATATCCACGTGGACACCCAAACAAAATAGTTTTTTATTTGTTTTGCCAATAGGGAGCTGAGCACAAATATTACTATAAACCCCCAAAGATACAGGTCTCATAGGAAAGAAAGGGAAGCGGATGTGCTGGTTTCAATATCAGATGCACACTGACATCAAAAGTGAAGTTTTGAAACACTGGCAAGGAAAACTCTGGGAAGGACAAGCAGGGAAATGAAGGGCTGTCATCTGTAAAGGCTAAAATGGGCCATTAGACGGCTCTAATGGCTGTTGAAGATGTGCTGCTGGTTTCAGTTCAGAAAAAAGTGTGGCTTTGGGGTCTAAAATAGATTAGGCAGGGTTTATACTGCTGAAGGCTTGTTAACACAAGTGTGATATAAAGTCCACAAAGTTTTTGAGAACACAAGTGGGGAAAGAGTGCTGGAGAAGAAAAGAACTGGCATGGAAATAATATGCTTGTGACAGAGGACATTCAGTGCATTTGAAGATGGGGAAGAAAAAACAAACAAAAGGTCTTACTTGCAAAAGAATAATTAGCTAGATGAAGGCCAATTGCCTCCTTGTCTGACTGAGATAGAGGGATAAGGAAAAGATTGCAGCTAATTCTTGTACTTCTTCAATTCTTCAGTAAGTTAGAAAAAGTATTAGAATAAAGTACATATTTATTAAGCTTGTATCCTAAAATACACATATTTACATGGTTAAGAGTTGATCAGGGCTAACAACTGGAGTTCAGGAGAAAAAAATTCTCTCACATTTAATTTTGAAAAGACTTGTGTTATCTACAGTAAAGGGTAAGGATAAACTGTTGACAGTAGAATGTGGAGTAATTTAAGTGAATACAAATTGTATTTGCAAATCTGGATAAAGAATTGAAACTGTTTTTGCTTTTATTGGTAGTCTGAATAAAGAGGAAAATCAAAATACTGTTTTGCGCTGTCTCTTTTCAATCAGGTTCATTGAACCCGCAGATATACCCTGTAACACGAACCATATTATTTAAATTACTGTGGCATTAAGAATCTGATATATTTATTTAAATTTTCAAATACTGGTAGTCTTAAGAGCTTCCAACAATAATATTTATTACCTAAATATTTTTTTACATTTTACATGAAATTAAACATAGTCTGCCAGGCTCTGCCCAGATTAATACTCTGCCAACTTTTAAAGTAATTTCATCAGGCTAAAGAAATGTTAGTTTTAGAGACTATTGGTTTGAAATTTGTGTTACTTCAGCAATTATAAGGACTTTTACAATTAAAAAACTTATTTATCATGAAACACTTTCATTTAATTACTATCTTTTTAATTTCAACACACACACACACACACACACACAGAATTCATATCATCCTGAAGTTTATCTACATTTTCCTGAGTACTGTGAGAACATATTATACATACTTTCAAATAAGCTAAAAATTTTAGATGCCCCCCCCAAAAATGGGGAAGCCAGATTCACTTAATAACATTGTTACTAACTTTATTTATTTATTTATTTATTTAGACGCTCTTATAGGCCGCCCAATCCCGTGGGACTCAACTTAACACTTAACAACTTCAGTGATTCATTTAACAACAGTAGCAAAAAGAATTGTAAAATGGGGTAAAACTCACTTAACAAATGTCTCACTTAACGACAGAAATTTTGAGCTCAATAGTAGTCATAAATTGAGGCCTACTTACACTTTATCCGTAAGTACGGTATATAAAGTAGTCACATTTCCCATATATACTTGTGAATAAGCCCATTTCTGGATAAATTGACCAAAATACCATGAAAAATATATACCGTATTTTTCGGAGTATAAGAAAAGAGGGTGAAAACTTGGGTGCGTCTTATACACCGAATGCAGCCCCACCCACCCACCCACCCCCACCCTTCGGCCTCTGTCTTCCAGCAATTTACCTGCTTGCAGGAAAGAGGGAAGAGCCTGTAAGCCAAACAAGTCAGTAGCAGTTTCCCGATCTACAGCTGATTAAGTTTGCCACATGGGAAAATGAAAGTGAAACTAACTACAAAGAGGCAAATAGCTGAGAGAGACATGCAGATTTTTATTTTTTGCTGAACTGGATGGAAGGGGGTAAATGAATAACTATAAATGTCTGTAGAATGTTCAAATTATTAGACTTATTTTTTAAAGACTGCTTTATTATTGTTCTAGAGCCAGGGGTCTCCAACCTTGGCAACTTTTAGACTTGTGGACTTCAACTCCCAGAATTCAACAGCCAGCTTTGTTAGCTTTGCTGGCTGTGGAATTCTGGGAGTTGAAGTCCACAAGTCTTAAAGTTGCCAAGGTTGGAGATCCCTGTAAATCTAGACAACTTAACAAAATAAAGAAGCTTTTTAAAATAAATGCTTGCTCTGAAGAGGCCCAGTGCTATTGTATCTTCTTTTAAATAATAGAAAATAATGTATACTTCCAGAAATTTTAATTAATTTTAACAGCTCTGTACAAGTATAGTATGAAATGTAACAGAGTCCCGTTTAGTATTAGAGTTTAGTTACCTTGGAGTAGATCTATTTAAATAATTGGGAAGAGTTAGTGTGACTACATTTAAGAAAACTTTCTGGCATAATGTACATTTCTCCAATTCTTTGCTATTTCTATGGGTCAGGCACACATGCACAGAAATACACAGCAAACAGTGTATATCATCTGTGCTGTTTGCTGTTTGGCAAATTGCTTGGAGGCAGAGGCCTTTTTCTCTTCTTTTCCTCCCCCAAAACTAAGGTGCGTCTTATACTTATACTTATACTTCGGTGCATCTTATACTCCGAAAAATACGGTAATCTGTCAATTATCCATAGGTAAACCAACTGTGAAAATTAAAACATACAAATATTTTGATGGTTAGCTTATCTGTGGCTGTGGATTTTTTCATGGTACTTGGTTTAAAAATTTGAGGATCAGCTTATCTATGAATATATGTGATAGTTTAAAATTCAGATAGATTTTGGCTAGATGGGGAAACTAGTAAAACAACCCAGAAGAAGAAAATGGCAAATCAGTCTGTATGAAAAGCTGCCAGTTGAGTTTGACTGGTTGAAATTTTAATGTGCCTGGAATGAAATTAAATTTATAACAGCTACAACAGCATAGTAGAATTTAAAATCATGAAAACCTATTTCTAGCCTTTCAGAATCATTGTACAATTTTTCCCTCATGGGTTTTATTTTCAATGATGTTCACAGTTATATAGAACATGATGTACTTCAATGTTTGTTTCTTCAGGAAATTGAATAATAAATATAAAAAGGGATTAAGAAAGACATGCAGCTTCACTTGTTTACTTTGATGCAATTTTCTTCCTACTTTACCATTCTGGCTATAACATTGAATTCTCAAGCTTCATTTCAAGTACAAACTTGATTAAATTCAATGCAGTTTCAGTTTGATTTAACAGCTTGTCTACCGGACAAATAATAAAACAATACACCAGTTCTCACAATGCAGCACAGAATTATTTTGCTTTCTCTAATGCTGATGTAATGACTTTGAGAGTATATGATTGTCATAACAAAAGCAATATTTATGTTATTCATATGCATACCTATCCATGAAGGAAATAAAAAAGCCTAGTAAATGATCCCAAGAAGCAAGTTAGAAAATATATTCTTTCTTTTTAAGATGTTACTTAATTGAGCAATAACACCAGATATTTTATGTATTTATAATGTACCCGTATTTTTCGGAGTATAAGACACACCTTTTTACCCCCAAAAAGAGGGTGAAAACTTGGGTGCGTCTTATACACCGAATGTAGACCCACCCACCCACCCACCCCCACCCTTTGGCCTCTGTCTTCCAGCAATTTACCTGTTTGCAGGAAAGAGGGAAGAGCCTGTAAAGCCAAGCAAGTCACTAGCAGTTTCCCGATGTACAGCTGATTAGGTTTGCCACATGGGAAAATGAAAGTGAAACTAACTGCAAAGAGGCAAATAGCTGGGAGAGATTAGACATGCAGGTTTTTATTTTTGCTGAACTGGCTGCAAAGGGGTAAGTGAATAACTATAAATGTCTGTAGAATGTTCAAATTATTAGACTTGTTTTTTAAAGACTGCTTTATTATTGTTCTAGAGCCAGGGGTCTCCAACCTTGGCAATTTTAAGACTTGTGGACTTCAACTCCCAGAATTCCACAGCCAGCTTTGTTAGCTTTGCTGGCTGTGGAATTCTGGGAGTTGAAGTCCACAAGTCTTAAAGTTACCAAGGTTGGAGATCCCTGTAAATCTAGACAACTCAACAAAATAAAGAAGCTTTTTAAAATAAATGCTTGCTCTGAAGAGGCCCAGTGCTATTGTATCTTCTTTTAAATAATAGAGAATAATGTATACTTCCAGAAATTTTAATTAATTTTAACAGCTCTGTACAAGTATAGTGTGAAATGTAACAGTGTCCTGTTTAGTATTAGAGTTTAGTTACCTTGGAGTAGATCTATTTAAATAATTGGGAGGAGTTAGTGTGACTACATTTAAGAAAACTTTCTGGCATAATGTACATTTCTCCAATTCTTTGCTATTTCTATGGGTCAAGCACACATGCACAGAAATACACAGCAAACAGTGTATATCATCTGTGCTGTTCGCTGTTTACTGTTTGGCAAATTGCTTGGAGGCAGAGGCCTTTTTTCCTTGTTTTCCTCCCCCAAAACTAAGGTGCGTCTTATACTTCGGTGCATCTTATATTCCGAAAAATACGGTATATATAGCGGGTGAAGATGGAATGTCTCTCAGAGTTGCATATTCTGTGATATTTTTACAGAAATTTACTTGATATTAATCTTAGAAACTGATTTTAAAAATATCACTATCCCAACATTCTTATTTTAAGCCCAAAACAAAAAGCAATCACCTAAATAAATAAGGATAAAAGCATATTTCAAACAAGTTTTCCACCATGTTGCAATCTCAAAGGAATCCTTTCGGGATATTTTACCCCATGAGATATCATAATGAAAGCAAGGCACATTTTCCTCTTCCTGCTAATGTAAAACAGAAATACTTCATACTAAATAATATGGAATAATCCAAATCATTTATGTTTATTCTGAAGTAAATCCCAGTGCTCAGTGAAATTTATTTCCTAGAAAGTCTGTTTACGACAATAGCATTTAGATTATAAATGTAATACTTTAATGATTATGTATATGATTTCCCACCACCAATTTCAAATATAGTTACATTAATCAAGTAGCAACCATAAAGAAAGAAAATGTTTGCCAGTAAATGCATAAAGCTGCTAAGAATTGTATATTCATTTGAGTGTACCTACCCAATCTAAACACACCAAGTAAAAAATTTTTTTTTGAAAAAATAAACCAATATCTTGATTTTCCCGATATTACAGAAGACATTATATGTATTTTCTCATCAACCAATTTTTGAAATATTACAGAAAGAAGGAAGGACCATCAGATAATTAGGGTAAAAAGAAGATATTTTGTTCTCATATTAACTTTCTATGGTGATCACTCCACTTCACTTCTCATCAAGACACTTATGTTTGATGCTTTTGAAATATTAACATATTTTGGTTGCAAATTCTGGTCTCATTAACCTCCACTGAACTTAGTGAGATTTGACTGTAAGTAAGCACAACTAGGACTGCATTACTTTGCAAATATTTCAGGTCCTTGAACTATTATCTTTTAATTATCCTGGGTATAGGTAAACATAAAAGTTACAGAAAGGGGGGAAAAACTGAACAGCAGCTTTGATATGTAAGAAATTCCGTTTATGACATTTCTATGCAAAAATTCAGTTGTAATAAATTGTGGTGTTATATTTCTATTCCATTTTTCCTCCAAGGTAACATTAGTCGATATCCTTTCTTCCACTTTTACTCCACAACAACCCTCCTATGTAGGTTCGATTGGGAGAGAATGATTGTCCCAGGATTACCCAGCGAGTTAAGGGGTAGACTCGTAAAAAATGCATTAAGTCAGCTGGATCGGGGAGGCAACTGACCCTTTCTAAGTGCCAGCCACAACGTCCCCCTGTCTATCACTGGCACCCCAATAAAGCTGCCTGGCTTTAAGGAGCTACCAGTCGTTTTACAGTGTATGAAAAGGGGCGGGGGGGGGAAAGAGCTGTGATAAAATGAGGACGCGGGGGACGTTGGAAACAATCATTTCCCAACCTGGAACAGAGGCTAGCAGCGAGGCACCGAGACAACGCGACCACCAAGAAACCTCGCCACGTAATGCCACCCCGCCCGCCACCCCGGGTATCCGGCTTCCTCCCAGCGAGCCCTTCGCCCTACCTGACTCCGGGGGCTCCACTTCCTCCCTCCTGACGGAGCCGGACGGTTACCGGGGCTCCCTTAAAGGCGTCACCGCATCACTAAGGCGCCCCAGAATATTTACAGCAGGTTCCAAGGTAACGCGGGTGAAGAAGAAAGCAAAGGGGCGGGGATAAGAGGGGGGAGGAGGACGAGGAGGCTCTCAAAGTCTGTCCTATTGGCTGCCCACTTTGTCAAAAATCCTCACCTGAAAAGCCAATCCCCGCGTCTGATTAGTCCGGAAAGGGCGGGCAAGAGAGGAAGCGCGGCGTTCTTTTTTGGGGGCGGGGAAGGGCGGGGAAGGCTATTCAGGGAAGCGGCCTTATTGGTTCGTGCACCGGAAGATTCCGGGAGAAAGGGAAGTCCGCTGGTCCCGGTGATGCAGGCGGAGTGGTTTTTATTCCAGCTGCGAGGAGCGAGTTGTCAGTCTGGCGGAGGTGTCGGTGTAGTGTTGCGTTCGCGCTCCGCTTATCTCGTATCAATTCAAACTCCCTAAACGCTGGAGTGTGGCTAGCCTCACTTTCTTCGTAAGCTCTTCAAATGTGCTTTTCCTAAGCAAACTTAAGAAAATAAGGTATATTTGATCAATATTTATCTTAAGATAAATATGATAAATATTAAGATATATATTGATCAAATATTATCAATATTTTTCTTATTAAGATAAATAAATATAAGATTCTTTTTAACGATCTTTCTTGTACTCTAAAAAGGAATGACACCAAAGGGCTATACATTTTAATCGCAGTGAGAGCTCGATTTAGTAGAAATCCCTGATATAGAATTTGGCGTGAAATTTTTGGGGCCAGTCATTTATAAATAGCATAATGTCATCTTTATGCAAATGACATGAGTCGGTGCAGTGCTGTATCCTTACATGTAACGGGTATTTGTGAATGATAGAAAGCCTCTTTCCATTTAGTACAATTAGAAGTGAATACAGTGTGAATATCAATCGACATATTTAGCACGGCTTTAAAATGACTACTTTTTGTTATTATTTTTGCTTTATATTAATTCACTCAGTGGTTCAAATGTTGTACACTCCAAACTGCTTTTTATTATGAATGAAATCCCTATCCTTATTTTATCTTCATATATATATTACTTGTTTTAACCTAAAATAGCTCACAGCAAAAAAAAATTTTTAATGTGAAATGCAGAGTTAAAACAAATCTTTGAATTTCAGCCCAAACAGTATAGGTTCTTTATTTTCAAAATACAGGTAGTCCTCGACTTAGAACAGTTCACTTAGTGACCATTCGAAGTTACAATGGCACTGAAAAAAGCAATTTATGACCATTTTTCAGACATGACCGTTGCAACATCCCCATGGTCACGTGATTTACATTCAGATACTTGACAACTGACTCACATTTATGACAGTTGTAGTGTCATGTGGACATTTCTTGCTAGCTTCTGAGAAGCAAAGTTAATGGGGAAACTAGATTCACTTAATAACCAGGCTACTAATTTAACAACGACAGTGATTCGTTTAACAAATGTGGCAAGAAAAGTCATAAAATGGGGCAAAACTCGTGTAACAAATTTCTCACTTAGCAATATAATTTTGGACTCAATTGGGGTTGTAAATAGACTACCTGTATAAAGATATGCAAGACCAAATAATGTGTCTACACCTTGTATAACTAAACTTAGAAAAACATTGATATTTTTGCCATTGCTATCATTTCTCAAACTTGATTATGAAACAACATAATTTTATAAAATAGTGAAAAGCCAAAATTTAAATTAAAAAAAAAAACAGGTTATAGAAAGCAAATAAAAATAGATTGCGCCTCATTTCCTAGGAGGCATTGAGCAATTTAATCCATTCTGATTTGAAGAAATTATTTATAATTTCCACATCACTCCATTTTTTCCTCTTCTGTGTTTTTTATTTGTTTACTTGTGTATTGTATAATTTGCTCATCCTCAAGTTAGGTTAAAAGTCAAATTATACATCATAACCTTATCTAGAAATTTAAAGCACTTATTAAATATATAAAGCTAATTAATATTTCCTTCAGATTAATTCCCACTAATTTAAGGGGACTTACTAATATCAATGCATATTCACTCCAATGAGTTACTTGTAACTTCCATTTAATTAGTTTATAAGAGTACAACTTCAGTTCTGTTTTTAGTGATAGCATAATGTTTTTATTTGGATAACAAATTGATACATTTCACATTATGTCATTGATGAATGGATCATTACCTCTGAATTGTGGATTATATAGGTAGTTCATGGTCTTGAGTTATTAATAAAGATAATAAAGGCAGGGTATAAATAAACAAATAAATGCATCTAAAAAATAAATATGTCTCTTGGCTGAAAGGCATAGAAAATTGTTCACAGAATATTCTGACTCATATATACATGCCTAACATATTCATTATGCAAAATGGAGGAAAGGAATAGTGGACTAAATAAATTAAGGCACACATTAAAAAAACTAAAACATATAATTAATCTAGTTTAAACCAACATCATCCACCATATCTCTATATATACTTTTTTATCCTTGCATGCTATTTTTGCTTTTATCATGCCCATGCAAACCTTTATACTTGCTTGTTCTTTAAACTTCCACAGGTAATCTCTGGGTTACGATTGTTCCCTTAGTGAATGTTCGAAGTTACGTAAAAATGCCCCCTAGCGTTTGCGAACAGGGCCCAAAACTACGAATCTTGCAGCACCACAGCAGTTGTTCACCTGTTATAAGGAAATATCCTTTTAGGTTCAGTTCCAAGTGGGGAAAAAGACACTGGATTCATGAAGGTTGCTTGGAAGGAAGGTTTAATGGTGGACAGGAGCACATGGCAGGAGCCCCTGTACAGAAAAGGTAACTTACATGGTTGTGTGGTGAAGAGAAAAAAAAGAGAGAGAAGAATGCTGAGTTCCTGGTTTTTATAGTCTAAGTTGGGTCCCACCTCTTAGATTTCCTTTTCCTGTATAGAAATGTATCCCATTGGCTCTCAGACCCCCCAGGGGCATGCTGGGGTGGCTCTTGGCTTTTGTCTAATCCAGCTTTGGCTGAATGAAAGGGCCTTGGGCAAATCCTATTATGGTTTTGTTATGCAGAAGACTTTCAGCCAGGTGAGAGGAATATGTGAGCTTAGCAGGGGTGGGGGTTTCCAAGAGGAGTCTTTTGTCTGTTTAAAAAGCATGTTTCCAGATGTTTCCAAAGAATATTTTCTACCTTTTAATATCTCCTAGGATATCTCATTTCCTAGGAGAGGGGTGGGTGCTAACTTCCTACAATCCCTCTTTTTTTTTTTCAAAACATGTGAGTGCAACACATGTTTTGACACAAGCTTCAAATTGATCAGGTCAAGGAGATTTTATGGGTGCTTTCAATTTTCTTTGATGCAGAGGGGAAGACATTGAAAGAGGCAGTTGAAAGAGGCAGCAGCAGGATTCCTTCAGTGGCTCCCAAAAGGAGAGCTTTCAACCATGATGGTCAATGGCCAGGGCAAAAGTTCTGGAAATAAATTTACAGTATCCAATTTTCCATGCCAATTATGTTCAGATGTTTGATAACACTTTCGATGAGCTCCCAGACAGGTTTCAAGCAAGCACAGGCCCCACAATATTCCCACAGCCATGGTTTACCTTGAAATCACAGGCTGCCCATTTCCAAGGGATGGTTCTTGAATCTGCCCTAGCTCTTACTTTAGTGCATCTAGGATTTGTGAGTCCAAATTGAAGTTAGCCAGTGTGCAATCTAGGCTTTTCCTTTTTTTTTTTTTTTTAGAATGAGCCCTGGGACTCTTACTCCTGAGACCACCAGTGCAAAATACCCTGCTTTACTGGGCAGCAGTCAGGCCTTGGGTTTTCGAAGATCCTTTCTGCTAGCTCTTCAAGTGGGGAAATTGCCTGAGGGGACCTTCCCCCTTCCCCCATGGAATTAACAGGGAGATATGACTGCCTGGGCTTTAATGCCACAAACCAGGAGTCAAAACAACAACAACAAAAAAAAACAGCAAGCTAAAAGCAGCTTTGGGTGGAGGTAGGTGAAAAAAGGGATAACCTCAGTCTAATTCTGAATGGCGTGTCTCTGTGTGTTTGTGTATGCAGCTACAAATTTACCTCCCACTAGACAGAAATCTAAAGTGTACAGAACTCACTGTGGCAACCATTCCCAATACAATTCTTACATGAGTACATTAAACTGATTACAATATAGATGAGACAAGAAAGAGAAACGTTACACTGAATTTCAGTGAATGAAGCAAGGAAAGAAAGAAAACAAAGAAAAAAACTTTACAATGAATTTCTGTGACTGAAGCAAAGAAAGAAAACTTTACAATGAATTTCTGTGACTGAAGCAAAGAAAGAAAGAAAAACTTTACAATGAAGTTCCGTGACTGAAGCAAAGAAAGAAAACTTTACAATGAAGTTCCCCCCTCCCCCCTAGTCTTTTCAGCTGTCTTCTGGGGATTGAAAATAGATGTTTGGTCTTTATTTGTCCATCTCAGGGTCCTTTCATTCATGTCTGCTGGGTGGCCTTAGGTGTTGGTGGTAAGGCTGGTCAGCCAGGCTTGGAAAGATCTGCTCCACTCTGGTTGCTGTGATGACTAGAGGACTAGAGGACTAGATTCCAACCCAATTCTGGCTCAAATGGATGGAATGTCTTTACTGGAGGCAGTTTCTGAGCCCATTTGGTCTGCTTCCATAGGCTTCAGGATCATGTGTGCAGGGCTGAAAGACATAAGAACAGGGTCCCTTCCCCCTTTTGCTGGTAATTCTACCACGAGAGGCATTGTAAAAGGATTAGAGATTTGGGGGGGGGGTAGATAGCTTGTAGGCAGGGTTTGAGGAAAACAAACAACACATCAGTATCGCAGTTAAATCAATTATAACAAAATGGAGACATCACCGGGGAAAAAATGAACAGACATTTCCATCTTAGCAGAGAATTGGCATCCATTAAACATCACAGAAGAGCAATATTAAAACTGTTTGCATGTACATACAGTAAATGTGAGAATGGAATTTTCCTGTAAATTAACTTAAAACATTGTCCCTTAAATTTTGGCTTTTCTTAAAAACACCGAGAGGAATAGGAAAAGTGAACTCTGTTTCTTGTCCCAGATCAGGTTGGCCAGTCCTAACTGGGCAAAGACATTTTCCTTTCTTTTCAGTGCTTTTAATTTTCTAACAATTTGAAATTCATATCTCTAGGAAACAGAGATATTTTACAGTTGCAATTACCTCGAGTGCGCACAAGACAAGACAAAGACGTACACAGACACAAAAACATGGACAAAGAGGATGACAGGACACACACACAAGTCCTTCCTGCCATAAATCTCAGTTAAAATTAGGGAAGGCACAAGTCTTAACAAACAAACCACGTGGTTACATATAAGAGAGAGAGAAGAAGAGAGAGAGAAGAAACAACAAACACCTCAACATTTTTCCTTTTCTGTTTTCTTAAGTACCTTTATTTAGCCAAATTGGCTGTTTTGTTGTGTTTTGTTTTTTCTGTGACATCCCTCAGCAAAGTCCATTTCCTACTTTTGCACATTCCTGTATTCCTGGCGTCCCAGGTTCCAAGCCCTCACAAGGGTACCCGCCACCCTCGAACTAGAGCTTCCCATGATCCTTTAAATGTAAGGTTCACTTTGGCTTAGCTAGTGACGCGCTCACTGTTTTCAGAGGCTAAAAAACTCTGGGAAGGACTTCCGCTACCCCACAGAAGTATGGGCCCCTTCCTTGGGGAGTCGTCCGCAGTTTTCAGAGGCTAAAAAACTCTGGGAAGGACTTCCGCTACCCCACAGAAGTATGGGCCCCTTCCTTGGGGAATCTCCTTTAGGTTTATCAGATCCAAAAAGGGGATCTGCGAGGACGTAGTCGCCCCTGTACGACTAGTACTAAGACCTCCACTTTCTATTCACGAGCTTCACATTTTAGAACCAAAAAATTATGGGGTTTGCTTTTGGGATGTGCACATAAAAACAACAACAACAACAACAAAATTTGCTTTCCCACCCTTCAATCACACACACACACACACACACACACACACACACACACACTCTTCCTCCTTCCCTAACAGAAGCTCCTGTGCTCTGTAAACGCTAAACAGAACTTACACAAATCAAAACAGAAAGAGAAGACATTGACACATAGGCTGGTAGATGAGAAAGAAACTCTATACTACCAAATGAGGATAAACAAAAATAATTCAATATTATGAAAAGCTGTATGAGCAAGAAGTTTCAGAAAATAAAATTAAAGAATATTTGAAAAAAAATGGAATTGCCTAAAGTACCAGAAAAGGACAAAAACTATTAAATGAATGAATATCAATGATGGAATTATCAGAAGCAGATCAAGAGACAAAAGAACAACCAAACACCAGGACCAGGTGGGCCAGTGGCAGAATTTTACAAAGATTTTACATAATGAGGTGTTGATTGATGTAAAGGTACCACATTCCTGAATGGGAGCAAATATTACTTTGATTCCAAAATAAGATTCAGATTTAATGCAGATAAAACTATAGGCCCATCTCTTCACTGAATGCTGACTATAAAATATATACTTCAATAATGGCAGCAAACTAAAAGGTTCCTAAATGAATTTATACATTCAGCTCTCTTAAGCTTTTTCTAAGAGACAGATTAAAAACAAAATGAGAATGATTTTAAATACATAAAAAAGGCACAAGAAAAGGATGCTATTGATTTTGATACTGGAAGTGCTAAATATAAATATTATGGCAGACACAGAAATTAAAGGCATGGAAACTTTGAAAACTAATTTTGCACCAAGTGAGAAATAAAATATGTTAATAACCAACCTTACTGACAATTTTGTTGTCCAAAAGGTAGAGAAGAGAACTAGAGGAGATAATTAAGTCCATACTTGACTTAATACTTACAAACAAAGAAGAAGTTGTAGAAGGATTTGAAACTGCATCATTAACATAACAAAAACGATTCAACACAATTGAACACACTAAAGTCTTAGATTTTAAAATAAAGCTGACCTTAATAAACTCAAGAGAAACTTGAGAAAGATTCCTTGGATGAAAGTCCTAAAGGAAAGAAGCAACTCAAGCTTTGTAAACTCTGAAAAACTTGATTATAAAAGCCAATTGCACAAAAGCAATCAGGAAAAAAAACCAGAAATCCAAGAAACCAGCATGGCTGCACAAAGACCTCACTGACAAATTGAATGAATGAAGGACAGATACAAAAATGGAAACAGGGACACATAACTAAAGCAGAATATCAGCAGATAGCAAGAATCTGTAAAGAAAAATCAGTAAACAAAAGCCTTGAATGAACAACGACTTGCAACAAAGTGAAAGATAATATAAAAGATTCTTCCAATACATAAAAAAAAACAAGAAGAAAAATCAAGGAAACATTTGGACCACTAAGGAGAGAAGGCAACACAGAGAAAGCCATGAGTTGCTTAACTCATTCTTTGCATGTCTTCTTGCAAAAAGAAATGCAACCCAACTAACCAGAAATATAACTGGAAAGGAAAAAATAAAACAGACTGTAAACTAAAGTTAAAATAAGCAAAAACAGTAAGAGAACACCAGGTCCCAGAGTCCTAAAGGAGCTGGTAAATGAAATCTCAGAACCACTGCACATCTTAAAAAAAAAATCTTGGGACACGTGGACTACCTGAGAAACTGGGAAAAAGCTAATGTGGTTCCCATCTTCAAAAAGAAAGAAAAAATTTTTCCTGAGCCCTATCTAATGCAAAGAAAAGTAAAATCCTACACCTAGGTAAGGGAAACCAAAAATATAGATAACTATTATAAATTGGTGCAACAAATTAAAACAGATTTGGAGAAGTGGAAAAGAACCACCATAAAATGAGTATCCTGCAATGGCTAGCAGACAAAACAGGGCTGGGGGGGGGGGGAGAAGGGGGGGGGAAGGAAATATCAAAGGATTTAGGAAGATACATTAACTTGGTTAAACAAAAAGCATGATTATTTTTTCCCTAAAATGATTTGTACCCAGACAACACACTATTCAATTGAAATTGGAATTTACATATGCCATAAAGTAAAATTAAAAGCAAAAATTACCCCCACACACACATACAAACATGCAAACACACATTTCCCAGTTTTCTATGGTTTAAAGTAAAATTTAGAGGTAGGTACTCACCTTCTTTCCAAGCAGCCCTTGAATTTTGAACTCAAAACCCCTTTAAAACCTACTTCCCAATGGCCAAGGCCTAATAAATTTATTTAGGCCAGGATCATTGAAGAGGTTACTTGGAATCCATCTGGCTCGCCAATTGTTATAAGGAAATATCCTTTTAGGTTCAGTTCCAAGTGGGGAAAAAGACACTGGATTCATGAAGGTTGCTTGGAAGGAAGGTTTAATGGTGGACAGGAGCACATGGCAGGAGCCCCTGTACAGAAAAGGTAACTTACATGGTTGTGTGGTGAAGAGAAAAAAAAGAGAGAGAAGAATGCTGAGTTCCTGGTTTTTATAGTCTAAGTTGGGTCCCACCTCTTAGATTTCCTTTTCCTGTATAGAAATGTATCCCATTGGCTCTCAGACCCCCCAGGGGCATGCTGGGGTGGCTCTTGGCTTTTGTCTAATCCAGCTTTGGCTGAATGAAAGGGCCTTGGGCAAATCCTATTATGGTTTTGTTATGCAGAAGACTTTCAGCCAGGTGAGAGGAATATGTGAGCTTAGCAGGGGTGGGGGTTTCCAAGAGGAGTCTTTTGTCTGTTTAAAAAGCATGTTTCCAGATGTTTCCAAAGAATATTTTCTACCTTTTAATATCTCCTAGGATATCTCATTTCCTAGGAGAGGGGTGGGTGCTAACTTCCTACACACCCTTACGAACAACCGCAGAGGCTCTGCAACATTCATCTGGCCCGTTTCCGGCCAAAATGGAGCTTCTCCCCTCAGAAGTCCCATTTGGGAGTCCAAAGGCCTTGCTCGGCCCATTGCTGGCCAAAATGGAGTTTCCGAGGGGACGTTCCGCCCCTCAGAAGCCCCATATCTGAACTCATCCAATGGTGGACATGGTGTCATTTTGCATATGGTGTAAAGCATCCACCAGGGTCAAGATTGCAATTAGTGCTACATTTGCTGCTTTGTGAAAAATTCTGAATGGATGTGAATATTCCTGCAGTTGTCTATGAATCCTCTGAGTGGAGCTTCAAGTCTACTTCAGACAATTGTGATAAAATTCAGCTTTGCTTACAGCAATAAGCAACAGACTGTTACATACCAGTATCTTGTAGATTACTAGCCGTGTAATATTGATTTTAAGAGAGGGCGGGGAAGATACTTCAAGTTGCCAGTCTTGTCCCTATTTATTTACTTACTTACTTTATTCTATCTATATGGCCACCCATCTCAACAAGTGATTCCTACCTGTTGTTTTTGTTGTTTTGCAGTATTTCATGAGTGTCTTTTTATCTAAAATTTCATTAGGAGGATTATAAAAGAAACTGAAAGAGGAAATTAGAAAATTGGCATTCTCTATTTGTTTTCTTAATACATTTTCTTGTGCAGCAAGGAAGAGAAAAATGGTGTGAGAGGAGCAAAGCCATTCCTCTTAACATTCCCCTATATCGGGTGGGGGTGGAGGGCTGGAAACTTTGCATAGAAATATCAGATGGAGGGAGGAAATCCCAGGAGGCAGGTTACTAATAGGTTGTTCCCAGCTGCACAAAATGTGTTGTAAAATTGCCCTGCTAGAGGATTGAGCTAAAGGTTAATCAACTCAGCTTCCCCATGCTCTCAGAAATTTGATCATGGGGACGAAAAAGGAACACGCGACCATGGGAATATTGCAACGGTCGTAAGTGTGAAAACCGGTCATATAGTCACTTTTTTCCACTGCCATTGTAACTTAATGAATGGTTGTAAGTCAAGGACTGCTTGTTTCCTGTTCATTCTTCTGTTGTTGGCAAATGTATATTGCGCTTTGAATCTCAAACAAAAGTACACATCTTCATTTTCAGGACTCCTGAAAAAAAGCTATCGGGCTCTGTGTCTCACAGATTTAATGATTTATCTTTAAAAGTGTCCATATACAATAAACCAAGAGTTTATCCAAGTGCAGCAAGAACAGTGCTACTCACAGCTTCATGATACCCTTCATATCACAAGGCTAGGCTTATTAGACATTGGTTTCTTTCAGACAGGAGTGCAAATCCATCAATAAAGGAAAGTGACCTACATGCTGCTGTCATGATACTGCCAATTGTCATATGTCGTCATGACTGCTTTCTTCTTGTTTCACTTGCATTGTATCAGACAAACCAGGAGGAGATTAGGATAAGGCACAATTGTATATACCCAGCATTGTAAATATCTAGAGCAGTGATTCTCAACCTGGGGGTCGCGACCCCTTTGGGGGTCGACCGACCCTTTCACAGGGGTCGGGAGACTTCACCCGGACGCCACCATTTGGGTTCTTTTACCCTCTGCGCATGTGCAGAATGCTTTGCGCATGCGCAGAGGGTAAAAGAACCCAAATGGCGGGGTGGGGCGCGGCGGCGGCGGGGGGCATTAGGAAGGTTGAGAACCACTGATCTAGAGGATCCAAAGTTAGTTTGGATTTTCTCACACCGTTGATGGACTGCATCTCTGTCTAAAAGATCTCACCAATCCATCTATCAATCTTTCTAAGGGTCTTGGCTAAACAATTCTTCCAGGCCTGATCTTAAAATACAATTAAGAAACTAAATATAATTGAATATATTTGTAAATATTTAATGTAAACGTAGAATTGACAAGTTTCAGATCTTCTAACACAGCGGCCCCCAACTTTTTTAACACCAGGGATCATGGAAGACAATTTTTCCACAGACTAGAGGGGTTAGGGATTTCGCTCGCTTGCCTGCCACTCACCTCCAGCTGTGCACCTGAGTTCCTAATAGGCCACGGAATGGTACCAGTCTGTGGCCAAATGGTCAGGGGACCCCTGTTCTAAAAGTTGGTTTCTACAGATCTGCACATTTTTGAAGATTGCTTCTGTGGAAGAATGGCATATTACCGTGGAATAATGGGGTTTGTTGTTTTTTTTAGGAAAAATGAAAAATGATGGAGGATGTTGTACATTCATGAGAAAATCTCTACTAAGTTTTCTAACCAATAAATTATTTTTATTTTAAAGTAGGATGTTATTTCCTTAGATTTATGTAGTTACATTCTGCTAGTGACTAATTGTTTGTAATAAGTGTCCATGACAGTTTATTTTGCAAACCTAACATCACAGTTAATCATTCTATCTAATCAACATTTCGCTGTCTGCAATCCAGAACTGATAGCCAAAAGCTCTGACTCATTTTACTAGCTTTTACATAAAGCCTTTCAAGCCAAGAATAACTGGAAGCTTGTGAGAAATGTGCATGTGTGGATATGCTTGTAAATATATACAGTATGTATCAGGTTTCTCGAACTAACATTTTTTTCCAAGCAGTTTTTTTTAACTGTATGGTAGAAACAAAGTGGATAGATTACAAATTACAGAAATAAGAATTTGGGTAGGATTATAGCTCAAGAGTAAATTCAAAAAAGAAATCTTTCTCATTGCTCCCCCTACTGTGTTACTTTTCTCCTATTCAAAATCACATTTTTCTTTTTCTCACATACTTGGATGTGCACTTTCTGTTTTTACACTCTCTACAGTTTACTTCTAAGCAGCATATGATCTTGAGCATATATGAGTTTTTTTTTAATGAAAAGTTGACGGGGGGGGTTAGGTTCCCTCTCATCTCTCATGTGATAGTCTCACATTCTGGATCACTCTGCTGCTTTCTGTTAATTAAATAACTTTGAAAACACCTATTGGAGGAACTATAGAATTAATGTATTATTGTCTGATTTGCCCTTAAGATACTTGAGGAGGAGTCATCTTAATTTTGGATGGAGGCGTCTTAGCTCATCCAACAATGGGGAGTTGACAACCTGAATGCCCTAATTTTAGGAGCTAGAATTGCCCTAAGAAAGCATACATGATAGATGGAAATGACTCACTTGGCTTAACTAGGCCAAGGGGAGGAGGGTAGTCTCTTACAATAATATTTCCTAGAAAGGAAAAAGGAGAATGAAAACTGACTTTGCTTATAGCAGGAAAACCTGTATCACCCCAAAATTTGGTGGAAAGAGGAATCTCTTGGAGTACTAATACTGAATACACTTATCTTTCATTCAAGTTGTATATACTATATATATAAGGAAGCTTTAGAGCATAGACACATCAAACATTTCTAGTGACTTTATTCAAGAAAACAATTTTGGATGAACATTGAATTCCCTGACACTTTCTAATTCTTGGAATGGGATGGATGCTTATAAAAATAAGTTTAAATCTGTTCCATAACTGGATGTTTATAGATCTCGTTGGAGTCCAGCAAAATTGCCAGGTTTAGTAAGTACTTTTGTGGTGACTCAGCCTTATAGACATGTCTTAAGTTAACATTTGCAAAGTAAATTGCCACTTTGAGAAATATTTAGTGAATAGGGTGGAGGAGAGATAATTTTAAATGCCTACAAAGATGGTAAGTCTAAAATTTAAATATAAAATAATGGAAGTGTACCGGATCATCTTCGTCTCCTCATTTGCTCTGTGGAAGAGCATTTAGATTATCGGAACCATGTTGGACATTCACAAAAGTGATAAAAGATCTGGCTATTCCTGTAGGCATTTTGTTTGTGAAATAAGTACCGGTAAACACAACTTGGAAATAGATTAGGTGAGCTGCCTCTTTTTGATGTCAGAGAAAATGGACTCAGACAAATAGCATTTTCATAGATAAATAGCACGTTCATAGAATTCAGTTCTTTTTCTCTATTTCTTCAAGTGTTTGGAAAGAGATAATTGGATTCACTGTCTGATTGCCTTTTACGCTACTTGGACAGGGATGCCAAATGTAAAGCTACGTTTATTCAAAGATGCTGTTTGCTGTGAGTCCCACTAGATTTCTTCCAACTGCCTGGGTTACATAACCACTCTTACGGTTTTTACTTATACATGGCTCAGAGTCACAGTAAATAGTGAGATGGCCAGTGTATACATTTGATTAATAAATAAATAAATGAATACATCCTTCTGCAGTGGCAGTCTACATTGTACCTGAATGACCTTTCCGCAGATTCTATTGATATTTTAAAAATACTTTTCCAAGTGGGTAGTAGAAGGCATCTGCTGGGCTTCCATCCCTATCCATTTTGCTAAGGTGGTAGGGTTTCTCTCCCCCTGCCCCAGCAGTTGTTTTTCCTTGGATTTATGTAGTCTTATAACTCTTATTGCTGCATAACTGTGCTACATTTATTATTTAAAATTGAAAAACAGTAGTTCTTTAGCCATTGTGCTAGTGCTACTTTTCTGCCCTGCTTTCAATAGGCAAATCATTTTAAAGTATAATCAACTAGTGCATCTATTAATATTTTGCGTTTCATGTGATTAAACCATTGTGAAAACAGCTTTCCAGAGAAGGCAAATGATACAAACCTCCTATCTGGCAGAAAGAAAATGTGACTGCTTAAGATCTCTTTGGAATGGTGGGGGGAAATGCTCTCAGCCATTGCTAGTCTCTGTGCAATGTTCTGAATAGGATCCTAGAGTAGAGTATGAGGGTGCAAAAAGTTGGAAGTTTCTCATGTTCCCGAGACAGGATCTGAACTTGGGCTGAGCAAACCTTTGCTCATCACCAGTCATACTCAACATGTATAGGGTAAGGAGAAGTCCATAGTGACTATGACAAAGCACAAATATATTCTAAACATCCAAGTCAGTTGAAAGAATAATGAATAAAAAGAGATGTGGAATAAAATATAAACATTAAACTGGATAAAATATAATTTGTGCTGCATATTTTGAAAAAGCACATATATAAAATTATAAGCCCTAGATTAGCAAACAAGTGAAGCTAGAAGATTGGCAGGACTAATGTATTAAAGGGTCACAAACGTAATCAAGATATTTTCATGTTAACTGTCAGGTCTTGGGCTTCCAACTCCAAGGAACCAAGAAAAACAAAGGTACAAATTCCTAAATCTAAATTAAAATAGCCCCAAAGGAATGGAGATAATAAATAAAAAGGCAACCACCACTTTTAACTCAAAAGCAAAAGATCAAGAGGAAGGATCTGATAAGCGTGAAAGGAAAAAGCCACTAATGGAAACATTAGTGCATTAACCTGAATTAGGAGCCAAATATAAATTATAGCCAAAGGGATGGATTAGTCTGACTTGTAATGTGAATCAAGGGTATATCTGTGTTAAAGATCAAGAATTTCCACTTTCAAAGCAAACTTTCTTAGTTCTTGTACAGCTACAAGCAACACCTACTAATCCATCAACTAATCCTTCCTTAGCCATGAAAGCCAGCTGGGCCAGTCACTCTGTCTCAGCCCAAATAACCTCACAGGGTAGTTGTTATGTGGAAAATAGAAGGAGGAAGGTGTATCATATATGTCACCACCTTGAGTTACTTATAAAAATAATAATGGTGGGGTGCAAATAAATGAACTCTATCTTGCTTTGGGTTCTTCTAGGCAAGGGTTTCAAAATAAGGAAATTGCAACCTTTACACAATGTTGTGTGCACCAAGACAAATTCCTTGTGAGTCCAATCACACTTGGCCAATAAAATATTCTATTTTATTCTATTCTATTCTATTCTATTCTAGGTGGCTCAGTGGCTAAGACATCAGAAAAGTCGGCAGTTCGGTGGTTCAAATCCCAAGTATAGGTCTGCGTGAGCAGGGGATTGGACTAGATGACCTCCAAGGTCCCTTCCAACTCTGTTATTGTTATATTGTTATTCTATTCTATTCTATTGTATGTTAGGATATAAGTATTTACAGAAAATGCACAACCACTCAATGGCTTTTGTCTTTGCATTGGTTTCTCCCCATCCCTTCTTTGCATATCATCTTTCCATAAACATCTGTTAAGGAAGTCAGTGAAATAGCTGAATACTTGTCAATTCTTTATCCTACTGTTCTCAGGTCAACTGATATATTCTTTATTCCACTGTTTTGTCATTGAGATGATTTTGCTATTTTTTCCAATAACAAAATGATGGTATGTGCCGTCTCTTATTTATTTGCATATCACCCTTCTCTCAAAAGGAAAAGAAAGGGAAGGATTCCTCAGTTGGACTCGGACAGCTTCGGTTTGTGCCAGGGCCCGTAAAACTACATTTCCCAGACATCTCTGCACCCTGCATCCTTCCCCCCCTTCTCTTATCTTCGGATTCCTGCCGCATCTCGGAGTCACTTGCAGCCCTGCTTATCTGCGGCGCGCCCTGCGATCGCGGCTTAGGAGCGAGACAGGCTAAGCGCTGGCTAGGCAGACTCTAGTCTAGGCGAAGCGGCGCGACACGGAGGCGCGGGAGGCTCGCAGCTTCCAGACTTTGGCAGAGGGAGCTGCCTCGAAGCGCATGTAGGGAGGGAGGAAAGAAGGGAAAATGGTCATTCGGCTTTTCGTCGCGTCTTCCTCTTGTTCCGTGACGGTGAGTGGAAAAAGGAGGCTGGGGAGCGCGAAAGTCCCAACGATCAGGCGAGGGAGCCGCTGAATTCATTCATCGCCCCTGCCTCTTGGTGTCCTCAAATATGTTGGGTCGGACTACAACTCCCATCACGCCTTAGCCCCGCATGACCCATTTGGCTGGACGGTGGTAGGAGAGTTGTCCATCGCACTCGGGACGCGAGGTTAGGGAAGGAGGGCTATGCCTTCGACAGATCGCTCCCCCCCCCCGCTTCCCCGGGAGCATCTATGCACCGAGGCTGTCGAAATCGCGACCCGACAGAAAGCAAAACGCGCGCGAAATCTTTCAGTAGGGAACCGGCGGAGCCCAGAGAGAGAGGGAGATTTCTGCCGTGGGCAACAAAGTCCGTAACTCTGAAAAGCGACGTAGTAGTTTTTCGTGGCTCATAACAGCCTTTTTTCCCCGGTAGAGAGAGACGAGGCGAGTGGTCCTATCGGCAGCCTCTCGGTTGCAGAATTTCTGGGTTTGGGCGGGCTGGAATATGCATGTTGTAATTTACTAATAATGTTGTTTACTGGTTGGTGGCCCATTTCCTTGGTAATTAAATTTAAATTCCATTTAACTTGGTAATCTGAAAAGGTGAAAGAAAATAAGTATGCTTTAAAAGCATTACTGTTCTTTGTTACCCTTTCCGAAAAATTGGGAGTGACCCCCTTTTTAAAATGAAATAAGTAATAGTTAATAATTAATTACCATGATGAATAACACTGTACTTAAAAAAAAGGAGTCCATATGTAGAAATGGGACTGGTAGGTGCATCAGAAGCCCTTGTGCGTTTATATGATTTATATGCCTGTCCATCTCACATAAGTGACTCTGGGCAATGTACAGGATTAAAACACAAAACCTACCACACATATCATCCAACACCCAAAGATAAACAATCCACGCCTTCAACATGCCTGAGATAATTTGAACTCATAACAGAGCTTGTAATTATATGCACATTGTTTGAGTTTGTAAACCATTAAATTCATTATAAAATTGCTGCTTCAATAGCATTTTTCAATCCACACAAAAGCTCAAAAAGTTGTATTTCTGATACAAGTTAAATTTAAGCCTTGCTAAGATCTTGATATTAAACTCTAATCTACTGAAGGAAGGTGGGAGGATTTACACTAAAGTGATTAGAAAGCACATACTAAACCAACACCCACAGCTCTTCGAAAATAAACATTTTTGCTTTGCAGCATGTGCTGTTTAAGTAATTAAGCTTCCTCTGTAGATGTGTGTAAAATTTCAGCTGCATGTGGTTGGCATACCCACTATTTTTTAAAAAAATGTTTTTTGCGTGGTCCCTATAATAATTTCTTTTTCCTCAGTCCTTCTATTTCTCTCTCAAGATACTTTTAGTCTTTAGATATTTCCCTTTTGCACAGACACGGTGATACTTTGGCACTGTAAGGATTGTTACTCAAAGAATGTAGGATTGGTGTCTCTATATATGATAATGTGAACAGAGTGAAGCCCCATTAACCCTTTGAAGTTTACTGTCTTTTGTACAATAATAACAGAGATAGCCATCTCTGGCCTTCCTTCCTGCAGGTGTTGTGCAGTTTGAAAACGAATGAGCACCAAGTTAGGAAAGGCTCTTAGACATATTGTACAGGTAGTTTATAATCCCTAGACTTTCTGCTGCTGTAACTAATTTTGCTATCTCTAGAGAACTCTGTTGAGTTATATATTCTTGTCAAAGTAAGCATAAATATGGACCTGCATGGGCTTTTTATGAAAGTCATTGAAGGAGATTTTTTACACCCATAACTGCTTTTCCTTCAGTGTTGAGGATACTGAACTTTGCCTTCTGTAAAACACACGTATGCTGCCTCTATGGACTCTGAAGTTTCTGATAGATCTGATAGCTGTGTGATATTTGCGTTCTGTCCATTCATGTAATAAATGCTGAAGTACAGTGTGGTTTGGCATGAAGTATGTATCATGCTAGGTAGCTGTATGTTAACAGCCAATAATGAGTATTTATCCATTTCAGGAGCCTGCTGAGTGAGTATTAGATCTTTTTAGAACCTGTATAATGCAGTCACTGAACATTCACAATAAAAGCCTCTCTCATAGTAGAACTGTCGGTCTATTTTTAGCAAGTGGTTTATAGTAATACATCATCAAAATGTTTAATCTGTGTCTCATATTTAAAAACAATGATTAAAATAACCAAGAAACTGAAGATGCTGTCCCTGTCTCAAATAAAAAACCTGGGATTTTCTACTAAGTCGCACTAGGCTTAGCACAGCTTATATTTGAGCAGGCATACATCAAGTTGCACTATTTATATTTGGCTCTGTGCCTATTTGCCTTGTGCAATTCAGGAAATCCTTCCTTCCCTTAAAGTTTACTACTCATTTCCTGGGTGCCATATCTGTAATTGAATGCTTGAACTACTAAAATAAGCAAATAATTATCTTGCTCAAAGCAAAGGGTTGGTGTATACAGTATACGTAAACTTAATGCTAGAATATTTTTTTCTAGTCGGTACACTGTGAAAAGTGGTGTGGCCTTAAGCACTTTCAAAACCACTGTTCCTGCTACTGGCAATTCTGCGGCAGTAATAGTGCAACCACTATAATGTAGACCAGCGGTTCCCAACCTTTCTGGCTTGGTGGACTGGTGTGGGGGAGAGGGGAGGGTTCCATACGAGTGGCAGGTGCCCGCGTGAGGGTGTGCAGCTCCGTTTGTACAAGCAGTGGGGCACGCGCACCGTTCTCGCAAATGGAGCTTCCAATGCATGCTTGCCCACTGCTTACGTGGTCTGGTTTCAAACAGGTTGCGGCCCAATAGTGGGCCACGGCCCGGAGATTGGGGAACCCTGATATAGACCACTGCCTGTAACATCATGCATAGTTTCAGACTACACCATTCTGCTCTTCCTTTAGCTAAAGCACAAATGATGGAGTACTGTGCACACAAAGTACTCCCATCAGTAGAAGCAAAGCTGTCACAAAATAATGAAGAGTGGATTTCAATTTTCTGTCTTTTATATACTCTTTCTTAATACTCTGTCATGTACCAGTTGTAAAAAAAACCCCTTAATTTCTTGATTGCAATTTCCTTTACTAAAGGATCTTTCAATTTGGTAAGCAGGAGGGGGAAAGCGATTATTTGCATGTTGACATCTGAGCTAACCCCATCTACCTCTGCTATTTCCCTCCCCCCTCCCCAGGAAAAGCTAGATTCACACATTATGCAGTTTGCTTAATTTTAACTTAGCATCATGTTGTATGAACCTAGCCATTGTGCTTTGCACCATGTATAAATAATTTTGCATTATTTGTATTATTAAGGAGTACAGTATGCCAAACCAGCAATTATATGAAGAACATACAATATCTGTACCTATCCACAGAATAGTTTTACACTCAACCTTCTACCATCTGAACAAATTGTGATTTGCATGCACCACTGGTCCTGTACAAAGAGTAATAGTAAATATGAAACACAAGCAAGAACTTTCTTTGTTAACACATCAATAATGGCTATTATTCCAACATGTAATAAATATAGTAATAAAAAGATATCCAAGGAGAACCAAATACAGAAAATAAGATTAGATTAAACTTGCCAACTACTAAGTAGGTTTTCATCTAGAACAAAATGAGGGTGAAGCTGGCCTCAACTACTGCTATGGGGACAGTTTTCCATAAAAGCGATGTCATATCACCAGGGGTGGGTTCCTCCCGGTTCGGACCGGTTCAGGTGAACCGGTAGCGACCCGCTGGTGATGTCATGATGATGTCACTGACCTGGTTCAGTCGGTGCCAATCCGTGGGCGCCGTCATCTTTTTTTTTATTTATTTACTTTTTTCTGAATTCTTTCCGATTTTTTCTTCTTCTGAGCATGCGCAGAAGCTGAGTTTCTGGCACTGCATGCGATTGCCATCTTGTTTTCGGCTTTTTTTAAAAAAAAATTGTCAGATTTTTTTGCTACTGCATGTGCGCACGCGCAAACACGCGTCCACGTGGTGTGGGAGGAAGCGAACCAGCAGCAAGGTAAGTAGGAACCCACCCCTGCATATCACCATATTTGTTATTAAATGCAAGAGATTTTTGAGAAGAGCCTCCTCTTTGGAACTTAAAGTATAATAAGCTGATGCAGGAAAATGTTCATATATTTGGCACCCAAACTGTCCCAGTGTTTGAAAGTTAAGTACCAGAGTTTGGAACTGGCCACAAAAGCAAGTGAGCAGACAGTAGTGCTTGCTTAAATTTCAATGGCAGAGTTGGATTGAGGTTTATTGGCCTTTCAACATTCAGCTATTTGTTAAACCCTCATTTGATTCAGATAGCAAAGAGAGAGATGGTATGGCATGCAGGTAGAAGACACTTCATGCCCTTGATGGCAAGCAATTGCTGTTAAAAAGTAGAAACTTGAAGGACCCCAAAGTATATGTGCTGTGGAATACAACAAAAGTCTCTTCCCCACTACCTATCCACATACAGTGGTACCTTAATACTCAACTACTTCGCAATTCATCAAATTGACACTCAGTTCATTTTTGATGTGAAAATTTTGCCCCCGGTACTAATCATTTGTTTGATACTAATGCACAAGCTAGAACTTGTTGATGACCGCTGTCTTGTGACTCACTACAGGTAGTCCTCAACTTACGATCACAATTGAGCCCAAAATTTATGTTGGTAAGTCAGAAAATTGTTAAGTGAGTTTTGCCCCATTTTACGACCTTTGTTGCCACAGTTGTTATTATTATTAGTAACGTGGTTAAGTGAATCTGGTTTCCCCATTGACTTTGCTGGTCAGAAAGTTGCAAAAGGGGATCACATGTCCCTAGGACACTGCAACTGTCATAAATATGGTACAGTTGTCAAGCATCCAAATGCAAATCACATGATCACGGGGATGCTGCAATAAGCCACTTTTTTCAGTTCCGTTGTAACTTTGAACGTTCACTAAGCGAACTCTTGTAAGATGAGGACTCTCTACATTATTCCTAATGGTAAAAAATTGTGGTTTTTTTTTAACATAATGGTAAAAAATGGTTTGGTACTCATCATGCCTCCTGGAACCAATTAACGATGACTACTGAGGTATCATTGTATATTCCTCAAGATAGAAGTGAAACAATTCTCCGAATTAACTTGATAAAATATTGTGATCATTTGTATAAAAAATAACCTATACTTCCTCAACAGACATTGAAATTATTGAACTGAGAGTTCTCTTCACTTAACAAATGGGCTTCATTTCCCTTAACCCCGTTTCTTTATTATTATTCTAGTACAATGTTGTTGTGGATAATATATAAATTAATGAACATGTCAGGCTTGTGGAATCTCCTTTGCATTTTATTACAAAGGTGAGGTGCTATGTAAAAACAAGGGGAAGCTTTTCAATTAATTTGAAAGCCAACCCCTTTATTATAGCTTATTTTTGCACATCTGATACCCTGTTTCCCCCAAAATAAGACATCCCCTGATAATAAGCCCAATCGGGCTTTTGAGTGCATGGCAATAAGGCCAAGCGCTTATTTCAGGGTTCAAAAAAATATAAAACGGAGTCATATTTTCAGGGAAACACGGGTAGAATGGACTCGGTGTGTGAATGTTTCTACCATTTTTTAAAATTTGTAATAGGCTACAAAATATATATTTCCATACTATGGTTGCCCTTCTGGGATTTTTTTTTTAAATTTAGAAATATACTCTACATTATTCAAGGACCTTTCTTCCACATAAGTGAATTGAGGATTACAGCGGAAATTCATTTTTAATGTATGATAGAAGTTACCAGTAACTTCAGTTTGTACCAGAAATTCAGTATTTTTAGGAGTAATAGACACTCATAATACTAGCAAAATGCAGGACTTTAATCTCAAGTCTTTCATCCTTGATTTCTATCATGCCCCTGTCAAAGTCTGACTCTGCAGCGGAAGATGAGCTGGAACAAAAACTGACAGAGTGAGAAGGCAGCTCCCTTGGCCTTGGAGGAAACTGGGGAAGGGCAGAGTCAGGCCAGGCCAGGCTGCTCGGAATTAGCAAGGCCTGCAGGCAGGGAGGAACAGATCTCAGCCTAGGAGCATGAACCACCCCCTTCTGATGCAAGAGCTTGGAGAGTGCAGAGGAGGCAGGATCAGCTCAGATGGAGGAAGCCACTCACGAGAGTGCCCTGCCCAGCTTCACCAGGCACACCTGGGGAATGAGACTTAAGGAGGGGCATTTGTCGGGAATTTGAACTTGCCAAGAATTCTTGCATTCCTGTGTGGCATTCTGGACTAATTATCTGTATCTTTTGCTCCCTGAACTCATTGCTTTGTTCTTGTTTTGCTAAATACATTTGGGATTTACTGCTGCGCAGCCTTGGTGCAGACAGCGCTGGGTTGGACTAATTGCGACCAGAGGCTGTTTGAGGTTTGTTTGGGGGAGATTTGGAGCAATAAAAGGGCCGGTTTGAACTGCCAGCTGTGCCGTGCCCTGGGTCATCACAATTTCCATTGCTACCTTATATTGAATGTAGAGCACTCTTCAGAATGAACAATATGTAGAATGAGACATCTTTGTATAACATTAGACAACCTATGCCCCATTGTTGCAACTATATTTCCTTACCTAAACAGAGAAATGGAAAAACCAGTGTTGGGCAAAAAAGCAGTGAAGAGAAGAAACAACTTTCAACTTCCTGCTAGCTTCCCCATTGATTTTCTTTGTGGGAATCTGGCAGGGAGCATTGGAAATCATCCCCTCCCCTCCCCTGGTTGGTGGAGAAAGTGAGGGATTACAAGGCTTGCTGGTAAACTGTCACAAAATGTTGAAAATGAAGATTACACCACCATAGCAGCAGCACAGTAGCAACCAGCAGCACCGAGGCAGTCACAACTCCCCCAAATTTAATCCCTCAGAAGTCATGGGTCCCAGCTTTTTGAGACATTCTGTAAACCCATTTGAAGTACCTTGGTTCAAAAATTATTGCCCTAGGATGCACCATTTCACCCAATGACAAGAAGAGCTTTAGTAATATATAGATACATCTTGTGTGACCACTTTACTCTGGTCTCTAATCACTTAAGGTTTTTCTCTATATGTAGATGATTTCATTACATACTGGCATTCATTGGGAAGATGGGGACAGATAGTACAATTTGTAACATCAGAAATAAGGATGTCAGATATATGTTTAGAAGATAAATATTTTTAAGGAACCTTAGAAAACATACCTAATACTCCTACCTCCTATTTTCCCCACAACAACAACCCTGTGAGGTGGGCTGGGCTGGGCTGAAAGAGTGTGTCTCTCAGTCAGTCACTTAGCTGGTTTTTATGTCTAATGAGGCATAGAATTCAGTCTCTTGAATCCCAGCCCAGCATCTTAACTAAAACCAAACTGGGTCTCAGTTTTTTGAAATATGATACACACATTTGATCAGATTGTGTGGTTTACAAAATATTCAGTATAAAAAATTATGTATCTTGAATATGTTCCTGATCACATAGCATAAATATGCTGTTCCCCAAAAGCATTCTCAATCCTTTCCCTAGAATTCAGATACGCTTTGCTTAATCAAAGATTATTTCAAAATTGTAAGCCAGAACTCAATACACCTCTGTTGAGCAACAGCTGGCACGTTTTTGGTCTTATTTTCCCAATGCCTGACTGTCTGATTTACATTTTGAGTCATTTTAAACTGCTTAATAATATTTGTGTTTGCTTACCCGACTCTTGTCATCCATCTGCTGATCCTGCTCCAGATTTAGCTCTTTGGGGGGGGGGGGAGCAGCATGCAGAAATTCTGTTCTGTGTCTTCTACCCGTTGCTGAGCTGATTGTTCTTTTTAAACAAGAATGCAAGATGCCAACAGAAAATAGTAGTTTTTCAGAAGCTCCATACATTTTACTAAAGTATGCTCTGCATGCAGTCCATTAATCTACAGAGCATGCAGTCAGAGGTGCATTTTTAAAGCAAAAGTAAATACCGTCTTTCAATCTTACATATCAGAAATCTTGAACTGAGGATTTTAAGGCAGTCTTTTTTTTTTACCATGAAGCATATAAAAATAAAATTTGTGCAAACAGGCTAGCTACATTTGCAAGTCTCAAGTGCTTGGCTGCCTTATTCAGCTTAATTTCTAGATTCATCGAATACTGAACAGCAAAATGTGATTTCTTTAGCTTCACACATTTTGCAAATGTTATATTGTAATTTGTAAAACATGATTTATGGTTGTATCTTATATATGAGCTCAGTCATTGTGACTTATGGGAAAAATAATTAAAACAAACTATGTTAGCATAGTGCTACATGTGGAGTTAGAATATGTACTATTTGGTCTGGATACTGCCGCCTTAGCTTTTGTGTATTCAGTTCTTTAACCCTCTATTAAATATCCTCAGGTTACCTGTTTGTCAATCAGGTTACACCTTGCCATCTTGTCACCAACCAGGTGTTCCTAAGCTGTCTATAAACTGCTAGCATTTAGAACATTTTTGTAAAATATACTGTACAGTAATTTTGCCTTGTGGTAAGTGCACCATAAAATGTAAATGCGGGACGTGGTGGCTCAGTGGGTAAGACGCTGAGCTTTTTGATCAGAAAGGTCAGCAGTTCGGCGGTTCGAATCCTGAGCGCCGTGTAACGGAGTGAGCTCCCGTTACTTGTCCCAGCTTCTGCCAACCTAGCAGTTCGAAAGCATGTAAAAATGCAAGTAGAAAAATAGGGACCACTTTGATGGGAAGGTAACAGCATTCCATGTGCCTTCGGCGTTTAGTCATGCCGGCCACATGACCATGGAGATGTCTTCAAACTTTGGAGGTCTTCTAGTCCAATCCCCTGCTCAAGCAAGAGACCCTATACCAGTGATGGCGAACCTTTTTTGGTTCGTGTGCCAAAAGAGCGCGCATGCGTTCCCACACCCATAATTCCATGTACCATCCCCCGCGCATGCGCTCATGACCCTCCTCCCGGCCTGCAATGGCACACCCATTTTTCGTTCTCCCCAGGCTTCAGAGCCTTTCTAGGAGCCTGGGGAGGGCGAAAATGGCCTTCCCCACCCCCCTGGAGGTTCTCCGGAGCCGGAAACGTTCCGTTTGCTGACTTCCGGTTCAATCAGAAGTTCCGTTTTTTTGCTCTCCCCAGGCTTTAGAGCCTTTCTAGGAGCCTGGGGAGGGCGAAAATGGCCTTCCCCCCCAGAGACCCTCCGGAGGCCAGAAATGGGCCATTTCAAGTTGGGAAATGGGCCATTTCTGGCCTACGGAGGGCCTCCTGGGTGGTGGGGAAGGCTGTTTTCGCCCTCCCCAGGCTCCTAGAAAGGCTCTGGAGCTTGGGGAGAGCAAAAAATGGGCCTTCCCCACCCCCTCCGGAGGCTGAAAACAGGCTGTTTCCCCAGTGGGCCCAGAAGGCCCGAAAATCAGCTGGCCAGCGTGCACGCACGCCGGACCTGAGCTCGCGTGCCCAGTGATATGGCTCCACATGCCACTTCTGGCATGCGTGCCATAGGTTCGCCATCACGGCTCTATACCATTTCAGACAGGTGGCTGTCCAATCTTTTCTTAAAACCCTCCAGTGTGAAGCACCCACAACATCTGAAAGCAAGCTCTTCCACTGGCGATTTGTTCTCACTGAAAGGATACGATGGTTTGATAGGTTAAAAATGATGTACTTTGTATGCACTCCGGTCTTTTCTAAAGCATCTGTTTTGAAGGATTGTACAGTCGTAGTAGTTGGGCAACCATATGCAGGATTCCACCTCCCATTATTCTGAGAATTTTGGAATATGTATAATATAACATGATCTCTTTTTTTCCCACTTGTTAGTATAATGAAAGGAAAACTAGACGATAAAAAGTTTTCTTCTCTGCAAATTTTCTGGATTGCCCAAAGTTTATTGGGTAGAATTGCAAAATTAGTTATGGAAAAATTCCACTTGTTTAACTATAATATGTTGTCTTGAAAAAGTAGAATGTTTAATAAAATGAATAATTTGAAATAATCAGCAACATATTCTGGATACAGTCTGATAAAATACTGGGAATTGAGAACGGCATTTTCTTCTGTAGAGTATTTTTGAGATAGTTGAGCTAGATCTAAACATCTGTAGCAGCGGTTAGTTGCTCCCGGTTCGGTGAACCGGCAGCGGCGGGAGACTCTGCCCACCCGGGACGCTTCTGCGCATGCGCAGAAGCATTGTGAGCGCGCACAAACCGGTAGCAACGGGATTTAGAACTCACTACTGATCTGTAGCATTACAAACTAATTTTTACCAATAATTAGTTGCTAGTAATGAAAAAATAATACATTCCTTTACATAAATAAGGAGTCTTATGTTTATTTTGTTTTGCTTTGTTTACTCAGAAATTAATAAAATGTGTTACTTTAGCATATTTACTTTAATTTGATGTATAAACTTAATCTTTCAGGATTATTTTGGAACCTAAAATTCTCAGCCTATATGGTATACTGTATGTTTGAATTGTTTTTTATTAATCTCTTAATCATCACTTTATGTCTTACTAGCCATTTCAGTGGAGAGGGGAGCAGAGTCAATGAAATGTGGCCTTCCAGATGTTATTAGACTTCATTGTGCCTAACTATTAGTCTTGTTGACTAGAACTGATGTTGTTCACTTCAACATTGTTCCTTCCTGTGGGTCATTTGAAAGCATATTTATTTATGAATTGCAAAAAGAAAAGTGCTTTTTGTCAAGACAAGGGCAAGGAAGCTAAAGTAATACGAAGGGTTAAAATAGCCATAGAAGATCTTCCTTCCTCTTCCTGAAGAAGCAGGAATGGTGTGTAAGAAATTATCAGTTTGGACCATCTAGAATTAAGTTATGTCCTCCAGACATTGAGCTTTTTGGTGGGATCTTGTTTCAAAGATGAACAATTTCTCTGGATTATGTGTGTCAGCTGCATACACTGTACTTCAGTTAGCACATTAGTCTCATCAGTTGCTTTTTAAAAACAAAAACTGTAGAGCATATTGTAATACATCTTCCCAACTATCCTCTGTAGTACCTTTGAACATCTGCCCTGGGAAATCAACACCCTCTCCTGAGATGTTCATATTGAAGCGGTTGCTATAGCAAAGTGCTACTGAACCCCTCTCCCCGCCTTTTGGAGGTCCTTAGTAAAGCTTTCATAATAGGCATTGTTGTTTAGTCCACTGTATATCCCACTGAGTAAATTATAGAGAAATGGCTTCATTGTCTGTTGTCTTATTATGTCTATTATGTTTTTTTCCTGAATCTTAAGTTTTATTTTTTTTAAAAAATACACTTAGAAACTTTAAAAGGGCCATGCTATCTCTGAATTCTTATCCATATAGCCTCCTCCTATCTGGAGAATGTGATTTTCCAGAACATTGGTCTAAAATGCTAACATAGTGGAATTAGAAGAATTTTTAAAATGGGTGCAAATAGGCATGTATGGTTTAGGGTCTACATCAGTATCCTTTTGTGATTCCCAGAATGAACTGGGCCAATTATTTTGCCCTTTTTCCTGACTAGGAATTGAGAAGTGAAAAATGTCCCTTATAGTTACAATTGTTAAGGCACCTCATTTCACCTTCTAAAATCCCTGACCTGCACAAAAAAGTTGTAGAATTAAGTAGGGGGCAAATTAGCTTTATACCAATTAGCTCAGGCCTGTCAAACTGGCAGCCTGTGGGCCAGATGCGTCATGTTCAGGCCATGCCCATCCCAGCTCCACAAAAGCAAAAAATGTCACGATATGTCATGACATGTCACATGATGCAATCAAGTTTGACACCCGTGAATTAGCTAGTGGTGCATGAGTTGCTGGCTCTTCCAAGCTCCTCCACTGGTCTTGCCTCACCTCGGGTCATGATGCTTCGCATCTGGCCAGGTCCAGTGCCAGCTTCCGCTCTCTGCGCACATGAACATGGCAAAGTTGTTTTCCCCCACCCATTTATCTACTTGCAATATTGCCTACTTTCAAATTTCTGGGTGGGCAGGAGCTAGGGATCGAGTGAAAGGAACTCACTTGGTTTCATGGACCTGGGTTCGAACTGCCAGAGTGCAGATCATTTCTGGTCAGCAGTTCCAGTGTCATTAAGCCTCTGTGCTACTGCGTCCCCTATAAAGCTAAGAATTTTTATACAGTGTCTATAAAAATTGTCTAGAATGTATAAGGACACTTGATACAATTTATATTGAAAATGTGAACAAGAAGAATGGATAGTTCATCATGTTTTGTGGATATGTGAAAAAACTAGAAAATTTTGGATTAAAATACACTGATTCGGAGGATCAGGACATTAATATACAATTGAGACCAGAGGTTTTTCTTTTTGAATGTATGGATAGTTGCAAAAAACTTTGTTTCTGTGCATAAGAACTTCAGTGAGATTATTGTATGCACAAAGATATAAAAATTTGGTACCATGCACAATGGAGGAATGGTTGGTGAAGATGATGGAACTTGCTCAGATGGGTAAATTGACTTTTTCTGATCAAGAAAAGACAATATCTACATTATTGCTGACTGAAAACCTCTTATAGATGTTTTGCATACAGTAGAAACTTTGCTATGATTGACTTGCACAGTTAGCCTGGGCAACAAATGATTACCTCTTAGTTCTGCCTTTTTTCCAGATAAAGAAGAGGCAACAAGACATTGTGCAATTTCTGGAAGCCAACAAGATTTGCTTTGAAGAAGTGGATATCACCATGTCAGAGGAGCAAAGGCGGTGGATGTATAAAAATATTCCTCAAGACAAACTGCCTGCACAAGGCAACCCATTGCCTCCCCAGATCTTCAGCAATGATGAGTACTGTGGAGTAAGTAACTTTCAAAAGTTTGTGGTTTCTCCATTTTGTTTCAGAAGAAAAATGAGGAGTGTATTGGACAATAACTCCAGGTAGCATGAATATGGAGGCCACCATGGTGATTAGATCCCCTCCCATGTGCTCTAGAGGAGTTTCTGGATTATGCCAAGGAATTATGGGATAATGAAACATCTAGTGATTGATTTTCCATCTCTGACATATTTCTAGCCTTAGATGAAATTTAAAAAGCCCTTGCTTGGTGGAAACCAACAGGAAAGAGAAGCATGTCTGTTTCTTTAAAGCAGACATCTCTAATAAATTTTGATTGTATCCAAATATATAGATTCCCAGTGTTTCTTGCTCCCATAATATGTCAAACATCTCCATAAAATAAAGACAGGGCAATTCCCAATCATTTGTCTTCATCAGATTCATTATGAAGAGTAATGTGTTCACCAGTAGGTCAGTATAAATTTTTTGTTCGGTCAGGTTTTATCTTATTAGAGAATTTCCTGTTTTATTTTACCCTGTGTTCTAACTCTTCATACATTAGAACAGTGATTTGGATAGTGGAAATAGGTTGGTTGCCACTGTCTGATTGATTACGCATGAGCCAGGCTGCTCAAATATCATCTCCCAAGGAGTTATGAATGGATGTCTGTTTTTTGTCTCTTCCTTCCAGTAATGGAGAAAGTTTGCTGGTTCTATCTATGGTCAGTGACCATAATACAGATTTTATTTGAGAGTTTGGCTTTCTCCTAATTATTAAAGTAAAGTAAAAGCTGCAAGCATCTCTGTAGCCCATGAAACTAGAAGCACGAAGACAGGATTCATGGCAGAATTACTTAAACAGAGGAGGTCAGACTCTTTTCTTCTGTTAGAGCCTAATTTTGGCTTGAACTTTTGGGAAGCCATAGACTAAAGATAAATGAAGCTGAAATTAGGAGAGGAGGAATCATGTAGGGATGGGGTTCTTAGTTGCTTTCTTGGCCAATTGCCTTTTTTTTTTTACATATCCCCCCCCCTTCTCTTTCCGACTCTTTTCTGTTACACAGTAGACTGCCAAGGAAGAAAATGATTACTTCTGCTAGAAGAATGAATATGTCTTGCTGAGAGTTTTTGAAATTAGATTAAGAATTCATGAGATAGCATGTTTCCCCGAAAATAAGACCCAACCGGAAAATAAGCATGATTTTTTTTCCTGGATGCTCGTAATATAAGCCCTACCCCAAAAATAAGGCCCAGTTAAGATTGTCAGCCAAATGGACGCATTTAGTGCCATATTTTCCTGAAAATAAGCCCTAATGCATCTTTTGGAGCAAAATTTGATATAAGACCCGGTCTTATTTTCGGGGAAACACGGTATGATTAAGAATCTTATGTGGTCTGAAATTAAGAATCTTATGTGGTCTTTCCTGCCCTCCTGTCCCTTTCTACCTCCTGGTTGGACTATGTAATAAGATCTAGTAAGTTGATTTGAAGAGATTGCTTTTGTGCAGTGTACCACCTAAATTAAATAGCATAATATAGTGGTTTGAATTAATCCATTCTTTGGTTGGGAATAAACACATTGCAAACAGTAACATTTCACTTTTGCAGATAAGAAAAATATGTTCCTTCACTTTTATGTTGAATTCCTAACATTTTTCTAAAGATATGGTGCTGAAGCAGGGGCGGGTTGCTCATTTACCTTGCTACCGGTGCGCTGCGCGCACATCACCACATTTTGTGCATGCGCACGCTACGCGCGCACGCCCCCTCACACAATTTTGCTTCCACGCATGCGAGAAAGCGAAATCTTGTGAGGGGGCATGCACGTGTAGCGTGCGCATGCACAAAATGTGGTTATGCGCGCGCAGCGCACCGGTAGCAAGGTAAGTGAGCAACCCGCCCCTGGTTCAGGACCATATCTTTATAATCTCGCTGAAATCTCTCTCGTGCACGTCCCCTCACGAGATTTCAGCGCAATTTTGCTTCCACGCATGCGCAGAAGCAAAAAATCAAGGAAAAAGATGGCGGCTCCTAGGCACCGGCCACCGGGTCGGTAGCCTCTTGATGATGTCACCAGCTCGCCACTACTGGTGCAATAGAGTGGACCGCACCGGTAGGAACCCACCACTGTCCTGAAGTGCCATTGCTCTTGTATGGACTCACCCATAACCTGTTTGCAGGTTGATGAGCCATTTCATTAATTAGCATTTAAAAGCCCTTGTGTATACTATCTATTAATATTTCTAGCAATTGAGCCATATTGTTTATATTGGAATAAAGAAATGCTCTTTCCACTTCAGACTGAAAGGCTGAGTTGCAATGTGAAGGAATTACTAAAATAATAGAAACAAGCTCCATTAATTTGTTAATGGGCAAGATTTACAGGTAAAGTAAATAAATAAATTTAAGGGTTATAAAGGTGAAAGGGCATATCATGAACATTAAAAAACTAATATAAATTATCCATTAATAGCATACCTACTTAGCACTGGGAAAAAAAACATTAAAAGCACAGCATAATGAAATAGTGCCGTGATGGCGAACCTATGGCACGCGTGCCTCAGTTGGCATGCGGAGCCATATCTGAGGGCACGCGAGGCGTTGCCCTATGTCAGCTCTATGCCAGCTACACATGTGCGCGCTGGCCAACTGATTTTCGGCCTTCCGGAGGGCGGGGGGGGTCGTTTTCGCCTCCCCCAGGCTTCCGGAAAGCCTCCGGAGCCTGTGGATGGCGAAAAACAGACCCAACCGGCCTACCAGAAGTTCGGAAATGAACTTCTGGTTGGGCCGTTGGGCCGTTTTTTACCCACCCCAGGCTTCAGGAGTTTAGGAATCCATTTTTCGCCATCCACAACCTCTGGAGGCTTCAGTGAGCCCTGCGCGCATGCACGGGGGGGGGGGTTCTGCGCATGCATGGGGGAGGGCATTGCATTATGAGTGTGGGCACACACGCGCTATCGAGTACGCACACACCCTTTTGGTACCCGATCAAAAAAAGGTTCACCATCACTGAAATAGTGTTAATAATTATGTTACTGTGTGTATTCATGTGTGTGTAGGGGTTACACTTTTGTGACTAATGTGAGTGCAACAGTTGCCATCATTTCACTGGATTATTAACCAAACTCTACTGTTAATTCAGTGAATCTATGTTGTGAGTATTTATATGGATATTCAGGCATGGTTGGATGTGCAATAAAAAAGATGAAATTTGGACTGAGCCAACATCTGGATATATCTGACAGTAGCTATGTACTATGCACAACTATTCTGTTTTTGCATAATAATTCTAGCTATATCTGAATTCATAATAATCCATTTACAATTGCTTGGCAATTCTGTATTAAAAATCTGAGCTTTGAAAATTGAAGACTAAAAATGACAGCTTTGGTTTCGTGATAAATAGGTCATGGGAAATATTTTTTAAAAATTGGTCTTTCTAAATAGAAACCAAGTGCTACACTTTCCAAATAAAGCAGTCCTTTAACAACAGTGCTTTATAAACAATGAAACTTAGTTTGAAAAATCTCCCAGTAGCTTTCTGTAAAAATGTTAATTTTTTCTCTGTTAACGTTTCTTTTTCTGTATGTTCTCAAGTGTTCTGGAAAAAATGAAACCGCTATCTTTGGAGAGTGTTTGAGCAGAAACCCTGAGGATGCTACTTTCTCTGATAAATACATAACAATCAGCAGCTGGCTACCAATGACACAATATTACCTCATGTGTGAATGTTGACAAAACTATTTTATTTTCCCTTCCCCTAAAATACATTTTTGAGCTCTTGCTTAATTTCTAGTGCCATAAAGTTGAAATATTTATTTTTAAAAGAAGACATATTCTTTATATTTATATTCTTTATATTCCTGGAACTATTTCTTTAAATGGACAATGAGTGGTCTGGTTTTCTAATAGAAACAATAGTCTTTTTAGGATTAATACAAGAACCCCACAGCCTCAGATTTGGTTCAGGGCCTCACAGATTATGAGGGCCCTCAATATTAACTAAACTTGTAGCAATAATGTGATAAGATGGGCAGCCAATAAAATAATAAAATAAAATAAATAAAATAAATAAAATAAATAAAATAAATAAAATAAATAAAATAAATAAAATAAATAAAATAAATAAAATAAAATAAATAATGTAGTAGTAAATGCATTACTTCTGCAGCATATTGACCCTGGAGGAAGTAGAGGTATCAGTTATTTATTTACAAAATGGTTGTCTTTCAGGAAAGGAAAAAAAAAGCATGGGCATGTAAATGCTTGTCAAGAATTGCTTTGGTGGGAGTAGTTTACTTTGGTGTGTTTGTTACAGCTGCACACAGAATTCAGTGGAAAACTGATCCTACATAAGAGGCGGATTGCCAACTGATAAATAGGCTGCAGGTGGTGTTTTACAATCATAACAATACACAATGCACGTCCTTGTTCAGAATAAGATGGGATTGGTAGAAAGAGCTCCCAGAGGTAGAAGCCTCAGATAGTTAGTGGGATGTACATAAGAACAGCCAAAGATAATTTGCAGGCAAGATTAAACAACAGCTGCCCATCCTTTCACTTGTTCTGAAACAATAGCCATCTTTGTTTGCCTTAGGAGGAAGATTGTTTGTAGTAATAGAACTCCTATTAACCACTCAGGCAATAGCTTAAGGGTAAAAGTGGGTCTTTTCTTTCTCTTACAATTGTCCATTTAGACAATTGATTTTAAAACCAAAGTGATACAGTAAATGTGAACTCCTTGCTGCCATCTAGTGGTCAGGTGGATGAGTGCCCCCTTCACTGGTTTCCTTGTTTTTAGCATTTTGCTATTTGCATCTTGATTCTTGTGCCTTGTTTGCTGCCTAAGAGCTGCCTTGAATTTTGTATAACAGGAGTGGCAAGCAATGGTCTAAGGCAGGGGTGTCGAACTCAAGGCCCGCAGGCCAGATCGGGCCCGTGGGGTACTTCGATCTGGCCCACGGGGCCGCCCTGGAAACAGCGAAGGATCAGCTCATGGTGCCTCTACCAGTGAAAACGGAGCCTCTGTTTTTGGCCGTGATGGCCTGCAGCCCTCTGCCAGCGAAAACGGATCCTGGACGGGCTGCACGTGGGCCCTCTGAGCTCCGTTTCTGCTGGCAGAGGGCTGCAGGAGGCAGTCACGGCTGAAAATGGACCCTTGACGAGTGACATTGAGCTGGCCATGCCCATTCCCCCCCTGGTCCCCCCGAGGTCAAACACAACCCTGATGTGGCCCTCAATTAAATTGAGTTTGACACCTCTGGTCTAAGGCAATGGTTCTTAACCTGAGGTAATTTGAACATATCCTGGGGGTAATGTAGCAATTTTTTTAAAGTGTTGGTTTGTGAGCTGAAGATCTGGTTTTAAACTGCTGCTGCTGCTGCTGAGACACCTATATAAAAGACTCTGGGTTTTGTGGGGATAGTGATATGGAGGTAATGACATTATGTGAGACAGAAAAAGGATTAATTGGGTCAAATATTTCAAATCCCACTGCTCTGATGGCTGGATACTTTCTGGAGCCATCTCCCGAAGGTCCGCAAACTCACCCAACACCCAATTATGCCATTGGAACAACTTGTCTAATTACTGAAAACCACTGGGGTGTCTGTTAAGAGAGAAAAATCTGCTGCAGTGATTCATATTTAACTTTTGTTGGTTGTAGGATTTTTTAATTTTTCTGTTCATTTTTCTCACTTGGCCCTGCCTCTCTCTCTCTCTCTATATATAGATACATACATATACATATACATATACATATACATATACATATACATATACATATACATATACATATATACATACATACATATACATATACATATACATATACACACACACACACACACACACACACACACACACACACACATATATATATACACACACATACACATACATATACATATACATATACATATGTACAGATATATATACACACACATACACATACATACATACATACATACACATTACCCCCAGGATATGTTCAAATATTCAACCAGCTGCGTTTTTAACATTTCCTCCAATAAAAAAAGCGTGCGTAACCCTCTGCCAGCGAAAGACAGCCTATCCTTTGTGTAGAAAGGCAGACAATAAATTGTAGAAATAAACATGGAAAAGCTAAGACGGCAGGAGCTTATCATATACATGAGGAAATCTTTTTTTAAAAGGTTCAAAGTGTACTTAAATAAATTCCTGCAAGTAAATTTAACTTAAATTAAACTTAAAATATGTCTTCTGTGGAGGGAAAGTATTACTTGCTGATTTGCATAAAAGCCTGCTTAATGGCATGAGTTGCTACAGAATAAAAGATTTTAGCATGCTACAGAATAAAAGATTTTAGCCCAAGGTATTTTACGTATGAGCAGTGAAGACCAGACTTTCTGATTTCTTTTCATTTCCAACAAGGAAGCTCCTATTGAGAGCATAAGGCTGTTGGTGGATAGAGTAAAGCAGTAAATAGGTTAAAAATCAGGCAATTGTCCTTCTTTAAGAATCTGCAACATTCTAGACAGCTTTTTTTTTTTTAGTGAAAAAGTCAACACTTGCAAGCAATGCTGAGAAGAATCCTTTTTTAAACCTCACAGGCCTTAATTGTCCTTTGCACGTTAATGATCTGAGAAGCAGGGTGCTTCACTCTGAAGATTTGCCAAATGATTTTTCTCACCATTTCCTATTTTCTATAAAGCAAAAACGGATCATTTGTACACCGGCTAGCATCTATAAAGGTAATTGCTATAGGCAAGTGAATTCAAGTATGTTAACTGTAGTATGCAGGGACTGTGGGGAAAGGTTAGATTCTAGCCCAGTGATGGCGAACCTATGGCACGCGTGCCACAGGTGGCACGCGGAGCCATATCTGCTGGCACGCGAGCTGTTGCCCTAGCTCAGCTCCAGTGTGCATGTGCATGCCGGCCAGCTGATTTTCGGCTCGCACGGAGGCTCTGGGAGGGTGTTTTCAGCTTCTGGAGGGCCTCCGGGGGGCGGGGGAGGCTGTTTTCGCCCTCCCCAGGCTCCAGGAAAGCCTCTGGAGCCTGGGGAGGGTGAAAAATGGGCCTACCAAGCCCACCAGCAGTTGGGAAATGGGCCATTTCCAGCCTCCAGAGGGCCTCCAGGGGGCAGGGGAGCCCATTTTCGCCCTCCCCAAGGATTGAATTATGGGTGTGGGCACTCGCGCATGCGCGATAGCGCACGCAGACGCGCTTTCGGCACCCGAGGAAAAAAAGGTTTGCCATCACTGTTCTAGCCTGTCTTGCTAGATTCCAGCAGCTCCCTGGCCAGGAGCCAACAAAAGTACATCTGCCTGGGGAAGCAGATTTTTTTAAAACCTCCTTAGGTAAGTAGCTAACATTAGTTTTGATATGGAGCAGAAGTTCATTCACTGGGGCAGGGATGGGTGGGGCCAACTAGCCACATGCAGTTTATTTGCTTCCTATTTGCCTCCTTAGAATAGAATGAGCTGGAAGGGACCTTGGAGGTCTTCTAGTCCAGCCCCCTGCTCAAGCAGGAGAACCTATACCATTTCAGATAAGTGACTGTCTAGACCAGGACTGTCAAACTCCTGGCCCACGGGCCGGATGCATCACGAGCTGGCCATGCCCACGTCTGGTTTAGCGAAGGGGGAAAAAGTCCCGATACATCACATGACACAGCCGTGACGATGCGAGTTTGACACCCCTGGTCTAGACTCTTCTTAAAAGCCTCCAGTGATGGAGCGCCCACGATTTCTGAAGGCAAGCTGTTCCACTGGTTAATTGTCCTCACTGTTAGGAAGTTTCTCCTTAATTCCAGGTTGCTTCTCTCTTTGATTAGTTTTCAACTATTGTTTCTCGTCCCCCTTCCCAGAGGCCTGCCATTTTATCCTCACCTTGACAAGTCCCAAAAACAAAAGAAAAATGGACCACATCCTTTTATTGATTTAAGAAGTATTGTACATTAGGATTTAAAGTCATTCTATTTTATATTTGTATCTGTACCGAAGAAAGTTGGAAGTTATTCTTTTTTTTTAGGTTTTATTAACTGCACCCTCAATTTTGCTTTTTCCATTTTTTTCTCTTCTCCCAGTTCTTTCCTTTTTCTAATTTATTTTTTGTACCTTTTCTGTATTTTTTATTAGACTATTCCTATTTTTTAAACGATTACTCAATGTGTAATCTTAAGGACTGTGTGTATCTCTTAAAATATTTTATTTGGCATCTTAGCTGTTGATAAAATTAAAAGGATGCTGGAATTTCTTTCTTTTTTTAAATTCTTGGGTGCCTAAGCATAAAAACTGAGTTTGTATACTCCTATGAGTTCCCTCTGTTCCTCTCTCATCTACAAATCTCTTTACTTGCTTTTGTATTCTCTTCCTTCACATTACATCCTTTTTATGTACAATAGGACATGTTTATATGGTGCTATTTTTGGTGCTATTTTTTGCTCGAGTGCTTAAGAAAAATAGGGCCAATCACTTCAAAGAGGCTCCAGTATTCTTGCTTGAAGAGTGACTTGGTAAATGTGGAATGTGGATTATTGCAGAAATAAAATGTGGGAGGTGGCGCTTATTCATGGTATAAAAACTGCAAAAGGAACATAAAGCCTGCAAAAGGAGCTAGATCCTTGGCTTTGTTTATACCAGTTAAGTTATAGCAGTTAAGCCATCAAATGATTTTTCTTGCGTTTAGTTTAATGTAATGTGAGAACTAGATTACCATTGTTATTCAGCCTCTAGATGTGTGGGTCAATGGTCCCTCTAACGTTAGAAAACGGCGCGCGGCAATTGGAAACTGCTGCACGCTGTTCTCTAGTCATGGGCGCGCAGTCGCGCAGCCTCTGATATTAGAAAACGGCGTGTGGCAGTTGGAAACTGCTGTGCGCCGTTCTCTCGTTACGTGCGCGGCGTGCAGCTTAGAGGGAACATTGGTGTGGGTATGTTCAGAACATGGCCTTGAATAAGTTTGATTTCAGTTTTGGGGTTTTTTTGTATGGTAGAAGTGAAGTGCGAGAGGTTCAGGAATGAATTATAATGTTGGCTGAGAACCTGAATGAATTATAATGAATGTTAAATAGGTTGTATGATGCCACAAACTGCATGGATCTGAAATTAATATAACAGAAACCAAGATGGTTCTGTTTGATAGGAAAGATGAAATCATTTCAAATAATGCATAAATGATGAAAAATTAGAACAAGTTGATGAAGATTTTTTTTAGATATGTAAGCCATAATAGGAATATGGTGTACAGGATATGGTTTGATGCAAGGAATGAAAGTTAAAAGCAAAAATTGTTGTCTACCAGAGTGTACTCTTGCCTACTTTATTACATGGAAGTAAGAGTTGTATATTACCGTATTTTTCAGAGTATAACACACACCGAAGTATAAGACGCACCTTAGTTTTGGGGGAGGAAAACAAGGAAAAAAGGCCTCTGCCTCCAAGCAATTTGCCAAACAGCAAACAGTAAATAGCACAGATGATATATACTGTTTGCTGTGTATTTTTGTGCATGTGTGCCTGACCCATAGAAATAGCAAAGAATTGGAGAAATGTACATTATGTCAGAAAGTTTTCTTAAATGTAGTCACACTAACTCTTCCCAATTATTTAAACAGATCTACTCCAAGGTAAGTCAGGATTTAACTCTAATACTAAACAGGACACTGTTATATTTCAGACTATACTTGTACAGAGCTGTTAAAATTAATTAAAATTTCTGGAAGTATACATTATTCTCTGTTATTTAAAAGAAGATACAATAGCACTGGGCCTCTTCAGAGCAAGCATTTACTTTAAAAAGCTTCTTTATTTTGTTAAGTTGTCTAGATTTACAGGGGTCTCCAACCTTGGCAACTTTAAGACTTGTGGACTTCAACTCCCAGAATTCCACAGCCAGCAAAGCTAACAAAGCTGGCTGTGGAATTCTGGGAGTTGAAGTCCACAAGTCTTAAAATTGCCAAGGTTGGAGACACCTGGCTAGAACAATAATAAAGCAGTCTTTAAAAAATAAGTCTAATAATTTGAACATTCTACAGACATTTATAGTTATTCACTTACCCCCTTGCATTCAGTTCAGCAGAAAATAAAAATCTGTGTGTCTCTCCCAGCTATTTGCCTCTTTGCAAGCTAGTTTCACTTTCATTTTAGCACGTGGCAAATCAGCTGTAGGTTGGGAAGCTGATAGTGACTTGCTTGGCTTTACAGGCTCTTCCCTCTTTGCTGCAAACAAGTAAATTGCTGGAAGACAGAGGCCAAAGGGTGGGGGTGGCTAGGTGGGTGGGGCTACATTTGGTGTATAAGACTCACCCAAGTTTTCACCCTCTTTTGGGGGGTAAAAAGGTGCATTTTATACTCCGAAAAATACGGTATATGAATTACATAAAGCAAGCTGAATGCAATGGGAATGGACCACTTAAGAGACATATGTGGTAAAATAAAAAAGGTCAAAAATGAATGGCTGATGAATGAATAAAAACTGATAAACAATATGACATCTACAGTTGGTACTCATCATTAATTGATTCTGTGATGCACGATGAGTACTAAAAACAATGAATACTGAACAGATTTTTCCCATAAGGAATAATGTAGCAAGTTAGCAGGCAGCCAACACTGACAAGTTGTAGCTTGTGCGTTGTGTACCAAACAGATGATAAGTACTGGGACAAAATTTTCACGTCAAAATGTGTTGAGTATCAAATCTGATGAGCTTCAGAGCAATTGAGTACCAAGGTACCACTGTATATGATTTAGTCATATAGCGAGAATGGATTTCTTAACAAGTATATGAAGAGTGAATAGTTTGAGAAGAAGGGCAAGACCAAGAAAGTAGTTGAATGAAAATTCTCAAAGGGAGAGAAATGAAAAGTTTACAGAGAATAAAAGGCAATCTATGAAGCAATGTGCAAAAGTGAAGATATTTGAAAAAGAATGAAAAGGTATAGGGAAAGGTATTGGTGTGAACTATCATTAATTTCCTTCCCTGTTCTCTTTTCTTCTGGATTTAATAACTTTTATTACATGTAATAAAATAATAGAAAAAATAGGGACCACCTTTGGTAGGAAGGTAACAGCGTTCTGTGCGCCTTTGGAATTTAGTCATGCCGGCCACAGGACCACGAAGCGCTGGCTCTTCGGCTTTAAAACTGAGATGAGCACCGCCCCCTAGAGTCAGGAACGACTAGCACATATGTGCAAGGCGAACCTTTACCTTTATTACATGTATTAAATGTTTTATTAAATATTTAATTCATTTTAATGTTAAATACTTTTCCCACTCATTGTCAGCATTTGGTACAATATTCTGGCCCTGAAAGAGAATAATGCATATGGACCGTGTGTGTGTGTGTGTGTGTGTGTGTGTGTGTGTGTGTGTGTGTGTGTGAGAGAGAGAGAGAGAGAGAGAGAGAGAGAGAGAGAGAGAGAGAGAGAGAGAGAGAGAGAGAGAGAGAGAGAGAAGGAGGAGGAGGAGGAGGAGGAGGAGAGGGGAGGGAGGGATCACTATCAAATAATGCTGAATTATAATCCAACTCTTTTTCTTGCAGAAATTCAGTGCAAGTTTTTCCTGTTAGAATGGAGTGATAAAAGAAGTTAATCTGCTTCATTTCAGGAGATTAATTATGTTTTAAAAAGTACAAAAAGAAGCCTTTCAAACAACAACATACACAAACTATTTTAATTATATGTTATTAATGCACTAGATTCTTTATAGTAATATCAGATTTTAAGGGGTGCAGTTAAAATGATTAAGACAGTGCTTTAATTTATGTGAGAAAGGAGTAATTGCAGTATTACATCTTGAATTATAGTAGGGAAGGCCTGGGAAGAATAGCTATAGAACCGTGATGGCGAACCTATGGCACGGGTGCCACAAGTGGCACGCGGAGCCATATCAGTGGGCACGCGAGCTCAGGTCCGGCGTGCATTTGTGCACCAGCCAGCTGATTTTCGGGCCTTCTGGGCCTACTGGCAGTCGGAAAACAGGCTGTTTCCAGCCTCCAGAGGGGGTGGGGAAGGCCGTTTTCGCCCTCCCCAGGCTCCTAGAAAGGCTCTGGAGCCTGGGGAGAGCGAAAAATGGGCGTGCCATTGCATGCTGGGAGCAGGGGGGTCATGCGTGCATGTGCGGGGGTGCATGGAATTATGAGTGTGGGCACGCACACACGTGATCCCCCACATTCCCCCCCCCCTTTTGGCACGTGAACCAAAAAAGGTTCGCCATCACTGCTATAGAACAATGCTGGGCATTCAGAAGAAACTTAGTATAAGTGTGCTTCTTCAACCTTATCGCTCCAATTAATTTGGATTATTTATTTTTATTTTATTTATTAAATTTAATACACTTCCTGTATTTAAATTAAATTTTAAATTAATTTAAAAACTTTAAATTAAATACACTTCCTGTAACATGGGACAGAATGGGAAACTGGCAGAATAGTTTATTTATTTATTAGATTTTTATTCCGCCATTGTAACTTTATAAATAATTCAAGGTGGTAAACATACATATTACTCCTTCCTTCTCCTATTTTCCCCATGCAACAACAGCCCTGTGAGCTAGGTTGGCTGAGAGAAAGTGACTGTTTAGTGAGCTGTACTCATCCTGATGAGGCTCATTGTTGAAACTTGAGGTTCACTTTCAGAAGCTTGTCTGAAAACAAACCTGTGATAGTTTTCGCAATTGGGGAAAAAGTTAATGGACAAAGAAAATGGGACACCTGTTGTTTCCTCAAGGGGAGAGCCATTTTAGACCTATTTCGTTTGGAGGAAAAAAGCTATGTGCTGCAGTGAACCAATATTGACTGGGTTCACACATCACACAAACCCATGGCTATGTAAAAGATATCTAGATGACCTATAAATAGTGAATTCACATATGCTAAGCCAGTGATGGCGAACCTTTTTTGGTTCGCGTGCCAAAAGGGGGGGAGTGCGGGGGGTCACGCATGTGCATGCCCACACCCATAATTCCATGCCCCCCCACATGCCCGCGTGACTTCCCGCTCCCGGCACACCCGTTTTTTCGCTCTCCCAAGGCTCCAGAGCCTTTCTAGGAGCCTGGGGAGGGCGAAAACGGCCTTCCCCACCCCCTCCGGAGGCTGGAAACAGCCTGTTTCCCCACTCCCAGTGGGCCCAGAAGGCCCGAAAATCAGCTGGCTGGCACACACATGCGCTCCGGACCTCAGCTCGCGTGCCCACCGATATAGCTCCGCGTGCCACTTGTGGCACCCGTGCCATAGGTTCGCCATCACTGTGCTAAGCCATAAACTGCATTTTATAAACCATGATAGATGGGAGTTATATCATATAATTAGCCAAAAGCAATTAGCTATCAATATGACTTAATGAAAAATGTAAGGCAGCAACTGTGATTGGACACAATATATGCAAAATACTGGCTTTGCATCTGATTCGCTAAGGTGTGAAGAGTGTTTTTTTCTGTATTTTGCTAATATTTTGCTAATATGAGAGAAAGAAAAACAAGGGTCATGTGCAATGTTCCCTGTAATATCAGAAAACGGCGCGCGGCGTTCTCTTTTTATCTGCGCAGGCGCGCACCTTGTGCCATTAAAAAATGCCGCATGGAAGTCAGAAAATGCCGCGTGGAAGTTAGAAAATGCCGCGCGGAATTTAGAAACTTCCGTGCGGCGTTCTCTCATTACGTGCGGGCCGCGCACATTAGAGGGAATAGTGGTCATATGAATTTGAATGTTAAGGACATTTTTTCCCTTCCACTTGATGTGACATAACAATAGAAGTAAAAAAATTTTTTTTAAAGTAACTAGCTATAACCTACTATGGGTAAAATAAAATGGCAGAAATACATTCCATTCTTACCCCAGTTAAAATAGATCCTTTTTTATTTGTGCATGTGTAATTTGAAATGTGAGATCCTACGGATAGTGGATGGGCTACAAATATATTTAATAAATAAGTAATAAACAGATATGTAAGATTTAAAAATTGACAGATCATGATTTCAGGGCAATGAACAGACATATCAGATTCCTTTTAAAATAAATCAAAGCTGCATGATAACACATGCTTTGGTGAACCTGCTTTTGGTGTTTCAGCTTTCATGTTAAAAACCTCTTTTAAGATTTTGTTTTGTGTTTTGTTATTTCAAATCAGGAGATCCCATCCTAGCCTTGGCTAAATGGGAGTAAATGACCCAGGTCACTCAGCAGAGCTACAGAGTAGGACTGGTTTGTCATGTCTGGCCTGAAGAGTTAGACATTACAACCAGAAATCATGAACTCTGCTTTCTTTTCCACATCAAACTTGAAACCAGAAGAAGTTGTCGAACTTGTTTCAAAGGTGTTGGCATGGCTTGGGAGTGTCTCTGAAGTCAGAATGTTTGAGTGAAATGGTAAAACGGGGAATGTATGAGCAATGAGTATTCATATAATTACCTTGTTATAAGTGGGTTTGAGTGATTAATTATTTATACTTCTATATCCAGTCTGACAGTGGAATAGATGAGCAGATTAAGCAGCCATTTATAGTCCTTTGATCTGTACTGATCTGTGGGGCAGTGGTACTAGAAAGGAAAGTAAATATTTAATTTATTGTTTATCCCATGTTTTCATATCATAAGGAAAGCAGTACATTTTCTTGTGACGAATGCTGCAATCTATTCTGTTGTATTTCTACCAGACACTTTAGATAGATGAACAAAATAGAATTATCTTCAACTCTAAATTTAGTTTATTAAATATGTTATAATTGTCCGTTCTATTAGATTCCAGGTGGCCTACAAAATCCAGAAGGCAATAAAACAAACATACACAAGAAATAAACTGTATAAATACAGTAGGGGCCCTGCAAATACATTAATACATGAACCCCAGACCTGGGAACAGAGCCAATTCTTAAGGGCTTTCTAGAACTTCAGGAAAGTTGGCACCAGCTGTATCTCCAGGGGGACATTATTAGTTATTTATTTATTTATCTTAACTGGTTGATCAAACTGCATTTTTTGACTATATATATGACTTTCATGATGTACTAGACAAGTGATGGTGAATCTTTTTAGGCTCGGGTGCCAAAAGGGAGCACGTGTGTGCGATAGCGTGAGCACGTGTGCCCACACCCATAATGCAATGCCCCCCCCCCCGCGCATGTGCACAGGCCTCACTGAAGCCTCCGGACTTCCGGTAGGCCCGTTGGACTGTTTTTCGCTCTCCCCAGGGTTCAGGAAAGCCTCCTGAAGCCTGGGGACAGCGAAAAATGGCCAAACGGGCCAATTGGAAGTTCAGAAAAGAAACGGAAGTGGAGCTGCCCTACTACTTACCTTCAGATAGTTGCAGCCAGGCCTCCCACACCTCGGCCCATTTCTTCTGCAGCCACAAAGCTTTCCTGAAGGCCTCTCTAGCTGATAACAGAGCTCCGGATCGATCTGGAACTTTGTTATCGGCTGCAGAGGCCTTCAGGAAAGCTTTGCCGGCTGCAGAAGAAATGGGCCGAGGTGTGGGAGGCCTGGCTGCAACTGTCCAAAGCCGAAGAAGTTCATGAAGACCTCTGACAGCGAAAAGGAAGGTGGGGGTGACGCACACAAGTGAACTTCCGGTTGGCCCGTTGGCCCTTTTTCGTCGTCCCCAGGCTTCAGGAGGCTTTCCTGAAGCCTGGGGAAAGCGAAAATGGCCGAAAAGAAGGCCGAAAATCAGCTGGCCAGCGCACGCATGCACGCTGGAGCTGACATAGGGAAAACGCCTCGTGTGCCCTCAGATAGGTTCACTGTACTAGACTAACTCCTATAATCCTTGGCTCAGTGTCTCTCAACCTTGGCAACTTGAAGACATGGACTTCAACTCCCAGAATTCCATAGTATGGCTGGCTGTGGGAATTCTGGGAGTTGAAATCCACACATCTTAAAGTTGCCAGAGTAAAAGAAACACTGACTTAACTTATACTGGCAAAGGATTGTGGGAATTAATCAAATACATCTGGAAGGGGCACATACACACACACACACACACACACACACACACACACACACACACACACACACACACACACACACACACACATTTATGTGTTGAAGGATGAACATTTTAAAAGTATACTTTTTAAAAATCCTTTCTTTATCTTTAGGATTACGACTCGTTCTTTGAATCCAAGGAAAGTAACACCGTCTTTACATTTCTTCGCTTGAAGTCTAATTTCGCCTCACAGGTGAATATTTATAAACTAAAATTTAAAGTGTTTGCGTTTGGTGTTTCAGTGTATTTTATCTTTCTTGTGTAATCAGAGTGAAATAGGGAAGCAGCATAAGCAATTTTAGGCACCTGAGGCTGAAACAGGAACCTTCATAGTGATATTGCTGTCAGTCATGAAGAAGTGAAACCAGTTATAAGGTTACCTGAGCTGCATAAATCCAGACAGCCACCAGATGGGAGCAAAGCATTAAAAGTTTTCTGTATCTTTTTGATGCCATATATTAGTCATCCACATACATTAGCCCTATTTAATTATCTCTAGGTAATTCAGCTGATTTTCATTTGGCTTTTTTGGGAGGGTTAATAGATCTAATTGATTCTCAAATAAATTGGCCCTTTTTCACATGGTATTTGTTATGACTTTATTGATCTCAGTGGGAAAATAGTGGAACTTTTCCCTGGTTAGATCTCTCTAGGTAAATAACCTGGAATCCCCATAAGAAGAAAAATTGCCATTCTGAACTTGAGTGTAATAGTTGTGTTGGCTGTCCTTGAAATTTTGAAAGAGATTTAGTGGCAAATGAATGTGTGTGTGTGTGTGTGTGTGTGTGTGTGTGTGTGTGTGTGTGTGTAAAAATCTAAATGGCTACAATTTCTCTATGTCACTCTGCTGAATATTCAGCAGATATTTATTAGAAACAAGACTTCTTATGTGGTAAGACCAGTTTTAGAGCATTTTCTGAAGGGAGCATTGCAACAATGCTGGCTTTTAAATAAGAACTTTGTGATTAATTGATTTGGAGGGTGTGTGCTTGTAATGATATGTGAGAAAGGGTAAAGAAATTCTGCCTAGGAAGCAGTCAGATAAGATAGCCCATATTTATTTATTTATTTATTTATTTATTTATTTATTTATTTATTTATTTATTTATTTATTTATTTATTTATTTATTTATTTATTTATTTATTTATTTATTTATTTATTTATTTATTTGTGAGATTTATATACCGCCTCACAGTGCAAGCATTCTCTAAGCGGTTTACACCAGTAAGCAATGTATATTTACATTGTCCCCAACAATCTGGGTCCTCATTTTACCTACCTCGGAAGGATGGAAGGATGGGTCAACCTTGAGCCGGTGAGATTTGAACCACTGACCTGCGGATCACAGTCAGCTAAAGTGGCCTGCAGTATTGCTAATAATAATAATAATAATAATAATAATAATAATAATAATAATAATAATAATAATAATAATAATAATAATAATAAGTGTACAGTGGGTGGAGAAAGCCTTTCTCAGTTTCTCAGGCTGTAAAAGAGACAGCGGGAGATATGTACTTTCAGACTTGCAAGATTCTGTTAATGTAGCTTTATAATGAAGTAGAATAGGTCATCTTGTTGTATTTCCTGTCTGGTTTACCTGGGAAACTCTGCTTTATTTAGAACAAAAAGCAAAACAGTAACAAAAACAGAAAAGAAGGCTGAAATATGAGCTGTACTTGATTAGTTGTCAGCAGTTTCAGTTACGTTGTATTTTTAATTCCTCCTGATCAATATTTTTAAATTTAGTTATATGATTTTGCTAAGCCATTGCCATAATTATGCTTTTTTAATTGTTTATTTTAATGTTTTATTGTTTCCCTAATTCACATTGTACACATTAAATTATTTTGGTAAGCTTCAAAAAAAAAAGGCTGTAATGATTTATATACATATATTTAAAAAAAAATAGGAATCAGAACCTTAGGAAAACTCCTTGAAGATTCCAGAAGCACTTTGGGCGAATGAATTCCTCGATGTTCGACACGCTACACCTTCCCTCGTGGATCACTGTGATACAAGCCAATATGCACCATTGGTATTTTGCTTGCTGCTGAAGAGGTGAAAATAAGACAACGGATACAAAAAAATGGGGTGATTGGTTGTGTCGGGTGCTCTTCTTTCTTTGCAAATATATCTGTAGTTAATCCTGTGGATCATTGTTCTGATATGCACTATTATTCCATTTAAATGATGACTTAAGATTCTCAAGAATGGCAAATGGCAGCAGAATCAGATCATGCATTATATAGTATCAGAGATTCAAGTGTTTGCTGAGTTGAGAATTACTGCAGGGATGACTTATTGTTCTAACTGTGATTACAAACATCTTGAGCTTGCAAAGTTCTCATTTTCCAAAATACCAAAAAAATTACAATAATTCTCCTTGCAGAACATCTCATTGTTGTGCTATATGTGCTAATGTGTTTTTGTTGCCATAAGTGGGCCTAATATATATTCCTGGTAGAAGCAAGAGCATCAATATATGGTGGGGATTCAGCCGTAGAGTGTATGAGCCTTTCTCCATAAATGCCTAATTCGTGCAAGGATGCTTTTGCTTTGATGGCCATCTAAGAATGATCTCTTAGTCTCTCGACCTGAGAGAGACGTTAGTTCTGGTGTTCAAGAACAATCCCAAATCAACTGATCAGCAAAAGTAGCAAAGAAGAAGTATCAGCGATCTGTGTCATTCTGAACAATATTGCCAAATTTTATATTTCCATATGCCTTCAATGTCAGTGTCAAGCATTCATAACAGTTAATGCTGTCAATTAATTGTAGAGTCAAATTCAAAACATGGAGTGCCCCATACATGGTGAGCAACATCTGTACAAGACGGAAGCCATGTTCAATCACTTTAATGGGGAAAAGGGCAGGGATTCTTCAAGAAAGGAATATTTTCTGCCTATGAAATGTGGTATTTCATATGATTGTGTTGGGTGAAGACAATATGGTATCTTCCACTTTTAAAGCACATAAGAATAGACAACCCAGTGATATACATTTCTAAATGGGTGGGACTACAGAAAAATAGCTCAGCCAGGACATTCTATTTCGAAGTAAGTCCTATTACAGTGATGGCGAACCTTGTTTTGCTCGGGTGCCAAAAGGGTGCGCACACCCATAATGCAATGCCCTCCCCCGCGCATGCGCGCACAAATCCCCCATGCTGCCCCCCCTGCACATGCGCGCAGGCCTCACTGAAGCCTCTGGACTTCCGGTTGGGCCGTTTTTCACCCTCCCCAGGCTTTAGGAAAGCCTCCGGAGCGTGGATGGCAAAAAACGGATCCAATGGGCCTACAGGAAGTTTGTTTCTGAACTTCCGGTAGCCCCGTTGGGTCTGTTTTTCGCCATCCACAGGCTCCGGAGGCTTTCCTGAAGCCTGGGGAGGGCAAAAATGGCCTCACCCGCCCTCCGGAAGGCTGAAAATCAGCTGGCCTGCGCGCTGGAGCTGACATAGGGCAACGCCTCGCGTGCCCTCAGATATGGCTCCACGTGCCACCTGTGGCACGTGTGCCATAGGTTCGCCATCACGGTCCTATTCAATTAAATTTAGCCCCTGACGAGTGCACACTTCTTATTTAGATTCCCAAACTCTTACAAAAAACATTACACCTCTTCATCAGTACAGCTAGTTTTGGAAATCGGCTGCCTTCTTGTCAAAGGCACTCTTTGGTTTGAAATTGGGCAGCTTCTGCCCAGTTTTGCTTTGGTTTAAAATTGGGCAGGTTCTGTTTGGACATAGCTACTATTACCCCAAGGACTTCTTTATAATTCTTTGAAAATGACAGCTGACTGCATCAAACTGTTTGGAAATGAAAATATGCAGAAGAAGGAAAGCTGAGGGAAGCTGAGGGAGCATTGGGGTCCTGATGACATGGCAGAAAGCAACTTCTTTTGTTTGTCTTGACAAACGTGCATGTCTTGCAATTGGTCACAGCACAGTAGCATCCACTGTGTGTTTAGAGAAGCTCCTTCATCACAGACACTTTGTAGTAGGAGCACCCAGAACCTGTTTCGTTTTTAAAAAATTCAGATGTGTTCCATCCCAGTCTTGCACTCTAGAACAACATGTAATCTTTGGGACTAAATGACTTGATGAAGTGTGTTAATTTTATTGTATACACAGAGTTTCCCACCTGTTAGAGTTATGTCTTATCTTTCGTCAAGGTGTCCTCTCTATGAGCCTCTTGATTAGGGCAATAAATTCAGGTATTCTGTTTAAGTAGATCTGGGGTGCAAAAATCTGGATGACCAATAGATCAGGGGTCCCCAACCAGTACCAGTTCATGGCTTGTTAGGAACGGGCCACACAGCTGGAGGTGAGCTGCGGGCAAGTGAGTGAAACCAAAACAATTCTCCCCCCCTCGTCTCCTCGGTCCATGGTAAACCTGTCTTCCATGAAACCGGTCTCGTGCCAAAAAGGTTGGGGACTGCTTCCATAGATGTTAGAAAAAGGCAGCCGCCTCCAAAATCACCCTAGCCCTTGGCTGCCATCTGGTGGTCACTGATTTTTCAGCCCAGATCAGTTAGCTGCATCCAGAGGAAAGCCTATATTTAATAGTGAAACCAGGTAAGCATGATTCTGTATTCAGTTACTCACTCAAAGCTCAGGGAAGTTTCTGAAGTATTTGTTATGAACAGGCATTCCAAGGGAATGGGAAACTTTTAAGAATCCACTGTGTTATCCATTCTACTGTATACATGCAAACCCTTGCCATGCTTAAAATAGGATGAGATTTTAGCTAATTTTAATGATAAGATGATGTAAATTTAGATTTTATTGTTGCTTTGGATTTTTTTGGGAAGAGGGAGCATATTATAAGAATGCAGTTGCAAAAAGTGTCCTGTTTTCATGTCTGAATCAGATCACTTAAGCTCACTAGTGAATGCTATTCTGTATGTAATTAAATGTTTGGCTTTTTTTAAATTAAAACTTGGTCAGTCTTTCATTTTGCTTGCTATTAGATTTCTCATCCTTTTTTCTTTTAAAATTATTAATGATTACAATGTACATATTATCTGTTCTTTAAAGTTATCCTTTTGGGATGCTTCATTCAAGCATTCTAAACCCTGGAGCACTTGCCAGGTGCTAGAAACCCTTCTTACATGTTGCCAATATGTCAGGGGTGGGCAGTGGTAAAATCCATTTTTTTTACTACCGGTTCTGTGGGCGTGGCTTGGTGGGCATGGCAGGGGAAGGATACTACAAAATCCCCATTCCCTCCCCACTCCTGGGGGAAGGATATTGCAAAATCTCCATTCCCACCTCACTCTGGGGCCAGCCGGAGGTGATATTTGCCGGTTCTCCGAACTACTCAAAATTTCCGCTACCAGTTCTCCAGAACCTGTCAGTACCTGCTGGATTTCACCCCTGGGGGTGGGGATAGAAGTTGAACTACTTGTTTTAGTTGGTATCTTGCCTTTCTCCAGGAGGACAATATTCCTTACATTGGGAATCAAAATGACTTTACAGATAATAAATACAAAAATAGTGTTAACATTAAGAGTGTGTGTACGTGTGTGATATCAAAAACACTCCTAGAAGGCTGCATCAAATCTCAGTTGCCAATGAAAGTGCATGAATGCAGGTGCTTGGAGTTGCTGAGTTTGACTTCAATGTGTCTTTCTCTTTCCTTTCTCCCCAGAGGTTTCCAGAATCATTTCATGAAATTTCCAGTTAGCATGACTTTATGACTAGGAATGGTGGAAGTTAAAATTCAGTATATCTGAGAGCATCACTTAGAGAAGATTGCCTTAAAATAGTACTTTTAAGTAAAAGTAATTACTGCTAAATGGAAGTGGGGGGAAATCCCATAGGAGAAAGACAGGGGGATTTGATTAAATTAGCTGCCAGGAAGTGCCTTCTGTGAGATAGTTTTGACAAAACAGATTAAAATTGGCTGGTATTATTATAAAGAGCATTAGGGTGTCTTAACTTATTCCATGGAACAAACTTAAGAGAATCCATCTTAACAAATATTAAGTTTAATCAATGCAAAATATTTATGCTCTTTATTCCTTGTGGACTGTTAACTTTTCCTGGAAAGATTTCAAACGTTTTTAAATATAGCTGAATTTTTCCCCCTCTTCTCATTTTCCTTTGAAATTTAAATAATCAACCCTGTCTTTAGCCATCACATGTGCTCATTGCTGGTCAATTGCAATGCTTCAGCAAGCTCCAACTAATGCAAAATGCACCCATTATACTGCACGTGATATTTAGTATTCGGATCAAACAGTCCAGTATGGAAAGATTTGCGTTGATTGCCAACTCTTTCTGAAATCATTTCCAGGATCAAGATATTAAGATATATCAAAGATCAACCCCAGTATTGAAACCTTCAAGATAAGTCCTTCCTTTAGCAAACTTCCCCAACATAGAAGGGGGGGGGGGAAATATTCTGAACAGGTGGAAAAGAAAGGACATTCTCCTGCATCACAAATGTGAAGCTTGGACAATTATAGGATTTCTATATGCAGTTTAAAGACTGAATTCCATTTATTTTGTATCTTAGAAAGCCTGTAAACACATCTCTTTATTTTTAATTTGTCCTGCTTAAATTGTTAGTAGCAGAAGGACAAGTGGTGGGTTCCTACCAGTGCGGTCCACTCTATAGCACCGGTAGCAGCCCGCTGGTGACATCACAGTACCGGTGTGGTCAGTTGCTGGTGCCTGGGTGCCGCCATTTAAAAAAAATTAATTTTTTTAAAAAATTTTCTTCTGCGCATGCCCAGAAGCCGAGCTTCTGGCACTGCGCATGCGCTGCCTTCCTACCCCACAGTGAGTCCAAGTAGGGGAGGATGACACTGAAAGAACAGGCGGCAGGAGCTATCTCATTCCCCTTCCTTCAGCAGTCTGAGAAACCACGAACGCGCGGTGATGATCCTAGGCATTTTCGCACGTTTGAGGCTTCTCGAGCTGCTGAGAGGAGGGGAAATGGGCGACAGGACCTATCTCAGTTCCCCTCCCTTCAGTAGTCCGATAAGCCATGCCCACCCAGTCACATGGCTGGCAAGCCACACCCACAAAATAAGCCACGCCCACAGAGCGGCAGTAAAAAAATTAGGAACCCGCCCCTGAGAAGGAGGTGGTGGAAATAAAATAACCAAGGAAGACCGTTGGATAACTATAATTTAAATAAAAATGAAGACACCACAGGACACTATTAGCCTAAGCCACATGCTTGCAGAAGTTGGCCCAATGTACCAAAAAATAAAATAAAAAATAGGAATGTTGTCTGGTGGGGGAGGGAGTGGAGAAACATTTGGAAAAGCCAAGATTTGGGTTCTCAGTTAAATACACATAATCATAGAAGTGTGCATACATGCACGTCTCCAAGGGACACACCTCTAACATCACCACAATGGTCCATTTTCGAGTATCCATTTATACATTAAACAATCAGGAAGGCATCATATGCCTTTATCATCCTGCTGAGTGCTGAACCAGTCAATAAGCATTTCATTCAGGCACATGCTGTATTTCCATTAAAAACAGTTCTTATTGAATTCAACAACTGAACCAACTCCATATTTGGACAAAGCATTCCTTTATTCATACTTATTCACTTCACATGTGCTTTCTCTAAACCGGCAGATATGCCATTTCTCCCCCCCCCCCAAATATTCTCAGTGCCTTGCTGAAGTACCAAAATCTGGCTGCACATCTGCCCAGTATAAAGCCAGATTGCCCGTCCCAAATACAATCCACCTTTACCTTTCACATAGAATTAATGAGAATTCTGCCAAAGATTTGCAAGGCACATTGAATAAACTAAAAGCTACACCAATGTTTTGATATTCCTGCAGTTATGTACCATCTATGAAGGAAGCTTTCCATTCTTCAACATTCTCCCAGCATTTATAACTTCATTTTCATTCTATGAATCTTTCATCATAATCAAATCAATAATGCTTTTACTATATAGTACTTCGTTATGTGTTTGAATGAATACTATATTTTTACTTAAACCTCATAACTGAAACAACTTTTTCTAAGCAGATACTCAAACTATTCTCAGATACTCAGTGGCCAGTCTCATTTATTCTTGTGTCTCCAAATGGACCCATCACTTTGTTCTTTTCTCATTCCCACCCATTCTTTTATATTATTTAACAGAACAATTTCCCCCTTAGTTGGATCAGTATAGTTCCTCTGTTACCTCCTTTCACTAGAGAATAAGGTGAAACTATGACCAACATATGAATTTCTACTTGCACATACAGCCACAACATCTGGATGACATTTCTGATATATACTTTAGCTCTTTTATTCACAGTTCAACCTCTCTTCATGTATTAAATCAGTTTTTACTTCATAAAATCAGACTCCTTTCACTTAGTTTTATTATATCCTTCCCCTTTCTTAGTTTCATAGGCACACAATCCTTCCTTCCTTCCTTCCTTCCTTCCTTCCTTCCTTCCTTCCTTCCTTCCTTCCTTCCTTCCTTCCTTCCTTCCTTCCTTCCTCCCTCCCTCCCTCCCTCCCTCCCTCCCTCCCTCCCTCCCTCCCTTCCTTCTCACCATAGGCTTATGCTATAGCCATCAACTGATAGGTACTGGCCTCTAGCACACATTATGGCTAGGGTTTTTTGCATACTGAAATACTTTTTTTGGTAACAAAGAGAAGGGCTAGATTAGATATCAGCCTTTGTTGTATCCATGACACAAGATACAAATTCTATTCTATGACAACGGAAAAGATAACACCAGCCAGTTTCGACACACTTTAGCTCAAAGTGCAACCAAAGCCAGATTTAGGCTATTTTATACAATCTTCGATTTTTAATTTAGAGATACAGTGTAGACCACATCTCATCACTTAGGAGTCATATGCAGTCTGCTGTCACAAACTTAGGGTGCCAATGTAAACGTTGCTATGATTTTCAAACCTCTAAAGTGAGAGATCAGACCAAGACTTTTAACTTTTAAGTGTAATGAGGCATTCGCCAGCACCAGCCTGCTAGCATTTATTATCTGTTCTGGACTGTTGAACCAAGGGTAATTATTAATTTTTAATTAACAGCATAAATCTTTGCTTGAATACCTGCAGAGTGCTTGTTCTTGGCTTAGCACACTTCAACACTCAGATGCTTCATCAGCATTTCCACAACCATGGCTATAAGTGGCCTCTTGAGCCTTGTACAATTTGTCTATATGACATATGGATATTATTATTAATGGTGAATAGAATGCAGAGAGACATGGGATGTGCATTCTCATTAATACAGGTGTTACATTCATATTTAACACAAATTAACATATGTTTTGTGCAAAATTGTACACGTTTTCTGTTTCCAAAACTTATCACAGTACTTTATCAAATAGCTGCGTCAACAGAATACAGAAAAAAGCTATTTAGAATTTGATTGAGAACTTCTGATCATACCACTCGCAAGCTTTTTTTTAGCTTAAAAAAAGTACATTTGTTTTGGTTGCACAATCTTCAAATACTAAAACCTTTAGCAACTGGAAGGCACGACGGTAAAGTAAAAGTTATTTTTTTGCTGTCAGAAACAACCCTCCCCTCTTTTTTTCCCACTCTTCTTCAAGATTTGTCAGCAGAATAGAGAAGAATCCAAAGGAAAGCAAAGGAAAAGTTGAGTTATATCACATTGAGTCCAGGGGTGGGTTCCAGTTTTCTTTACTGCTGGTTTGCTCAGGGATGCACTTTGTGCGTACGCGCATGCATGTGCAGTACTAAAAGCTGTGCATGCGCAGAAGCAAAAAACAAGATGGCGGCACCTATGGTGCCACTGAGAGAACCAGCTCAGGGGCGTGGCAGGTCTGGGTCACTGCCGATTCCAGCGACCCAGGCTGCCAAGTTACTACCGGTTCTATAGAACCGGTCCGAACCGGTAGGAACCCACCTCTGATTCAGTCTCCACCAATTTAGGGAGAAGCCTATGATATTGAACAAACATGTTGGAATGTTGTGAAGAGGTAGATACCCAGAAGGGAGGGGGTGCATTCCAGAAGAGTAAAAGGCAACTCTGCTCAGATACCATGTGTGAGAGAAAGAGGATGAAGACCGCTCCTTCCTAACAGTTCACAGAGTGTATTGTAGATACAGATAGTAGAGTCCTCAGTCTGGCAAAACAATTTTAAAAAACAACCTCAGCTTCGAAAAATTGTCATGTGTCATTCTTGGTTTTGGGCCGGATAAAACATTATACTAAGTTGAGAGCCCAGCAAAATAATTCCCAGTGAATCTAATGGAGTGCCAAAAAAGGGAATTACAATAATTGGGGGGCTGTAGAAGATTTAGATTCAGCACTAATTCAAATGACTTAATGCTATTTTGCCTACCTAGAGCTGACTTAGTGCAATTTATTGCTGTAGATGCATGCATTTATGTAACGGCTGTCTAAGAAGAAAAACAACTGAAAAAGGTCCAGATCATCTGTTTCCTCCAGAGCCTTCTGAAGTTGCACCTTTTCAACAATCTTCTCTAGAATAGTAGCTTGGAGATTGAATGAAAATTGTCCAGGATGGTTGTATCTAATGGTGGTCTCTTGAGGAGGAAGCATACCACCACTTCCTTCAAGGTAGGCAGAATCACCCCACTCCCTTAGAGAGACTGACAATATTGCATCCACCCAACCATATGTCGCATCTCTGGCAGCTTTACCAGCCAGGAAGGGGATAGACCTAATAAATAGGTAGCTTGGTTAATAGTATTAAGGACCTGCTGTATCTACTTCTTTAGGTGTTACAGGTTCAAACTGATTCCAGCTAATCATGCAAGAACATGCTTCTATCACTTGATAGGATTTGCCAAAATGAACTCAGAATCTGAGTGACTTTATTCACCAGATGGCTAGAAACTGCAAATTGTCCTGTGATTCAACCCTCCCGAGCACAGAATGGGTCATTTGAAGAAAGTTGCTGGACAGGATTGGCAGAGGCAATAACAGTAGGGGTGTGATGATCCAGGGTACGGCACAGAGATAACACAAACAGCTGGCAGTTCAAACCGGTCCTTTTAGTGCTCCAAATCTCCCCCAAACAAACCTCAAACAGCCTCTGGTCGCAATTAGTCCCGCCCAGCACTGTGTGCATCAAGGCTGCATGGCAATAAATCCCAAATTTATTTAGCAAAACAAGAACAAAGCAAGGAGTTCAGGGAGCAAAAGATACAGATAATCAGTCCAGAACGCCACACAGGAATGCAAGGATTCTTGGCAAGTTCAAATTCCCGACAAATGCCCCTCCCCACAGTGTCTCCTTAAGTCTCATTCACCAGGTGTGCCTGTTGAAGCTGGGCAGGGCACTCTCATGAGTGGCTTCCTCCATCTGAGCTGATCCTGCCTCCTCTGCACTCTCCAAGCCCTTGCATCAGAAGGGGGTGGTTCATGCTCCTAGGCTGAGCTCTGTTCCTCCCTGCCTGCAGGCCTTGCTAATTCCGAGCAACCTGGCCTGGCCTGACTCTGCCCTCCCCAATTTCCTCCAAGGCCAATGGAGCTGCCCTCTCACTCGCTGTCAGTTCTTGTTCCAGCTCATCTTCCGCCACAGAGTCAGACTCCGACAGGGGCATGACAGGGGGGAAAAAAGACCCCCAGTATTTTACTGTATTTATTACCACAGTATAATCCCTAATATGGGCTCTTGCCCATGTTTAGTTGGGATTCTTTCTTGGTTTTCTTCCTCTTTGGTTTATTTCTAACCATGCATTAGGTACTCTTCTGGCATTTCATTTCTGAGAGTGCTTCAGAAAACCAACGAGCACCCCAGGATTGAGGTACATTGACAGTTGCATAGGAGTGATCCAATCCAGTGTCCATTTCAGGCCAAGACTGAGGTCTTGGTCAAACTACCTACTAGATTCTGGGAGGAAATCTCAAATTCCCCCTAGAATCCCTTTAGTTTCCTGGGGCAGATCCTCTCATACATTCTACCTCTCTGTGGGAAAGAAGGGAAACTAGACAGCTGAAACGTGATCAAAAAATGATTTTGCCATGAGGAAGAACTGCAACTCCGTCACCAGTCTGGTGACAGAATCCAGTAGTTCAAGCAGTTATGTCACTGTATATCAGGGAAGCCAGTGTAGCAACAATAAATCCAATTACTCTCTAACTTCAATCAGAGAATCTCACATCCAGTTATCTATGTAGCAGGATTATAAAAGCTATCAAGGCTTTCTAGATGATAATTGGCTTGAATTCCCAGAGGAAGAGGGGATGCAATGGCTCAGCGGTTATAGACGCTGAGCTTGTCAGCTGGAAAACCAAAAGCCTAGGTTCAAGATTTGAGCAACGTGTGAGGCAGGGGTGAAATGCTCCCGGTTCGCTTTTACCTGTCGGTCGTCGGAGAGCCGATCGCAAAGGCAGCGCGACGCTCCGCCCACCCACCGGGACACCGCCATTTGAGTTCTTATACCCTCTGCACATGCACAGAATACTTTGTGCATGCGCAGAGGGTAAAAGAACTCAAATGGCGGTGTCCTGGCGGGTGGGCGGAGCGTCGTGCTGCCTTTGCGATCGGCTCTCCGATGACCGACAGGTAAAAGCGAACCAGGAACATTTCACCGCTGGTGTGAGGGGGTGAGTTCCCGTTACTTGCCCCAGCCCCTGCTCACCTAGCAGTTCAAAAGCATGTAAATGGAAATAGATAAATAGGTACCAGTTCAGTGCGAAGGTAATACCTCTCCGTGCACCTTGGCATAGAGTCGTGCTGGCCACATGACCACGGAAGTGTCTTCGGACAATGCTGACTCCCTCAGCTAAGAAATTGAGATGAGCACCATCCGTTAGAGTTGGACATGACTGGACAGGGGTAGCCTTTACCTTTGCCTGGAGGAAATGGAGTGGGATATAACTTTAACAAAAGAAATTTTATTGGTGTAACCATAAAATATGCAATTAGCGAATACATGGGGCCATGAAACAACCATGTTTATATTAGGGCTGTGCAGAGATCTGCATCTGAGAGGCGTATGTAATTCAGAGCATACCTCTGTATGTGTGTGTGTGTTGCCCTTGGGGAATGCTATCATCCAAATACAATGTTGTCTGGGATATAAATTATACTGCAGAGGCTACTGGCACAAACATAGGAAAAGACTACAGATAGCTCTCGACTTAGGATCACAACTGGGACCACAATTTCCATTGCTAAGCAAGCCGATTGTTAAGTAAATCACACCATTTTATAACTTTTTTAAGCTACTGTTATTAAGCGAATCACTGCAGTTGTTAAGTGAATTATGAAATTATTAAATGAATCCAGGTTCCCTGATAGAAGCTGGCTGGGATGATTATGGGAATGGCGATCACATGACCCAGGGATGCTGCAACTGTGGTAAATACAATTGACGATTGCCAAGCATCTGAATTTTGAACATGTGATTGTGGGGAATGCTGTGACGGTTGCAAGTGCCAGGACCAGTGATAAGTCACTTTTTTTCAGTGTTGCTGTAAGCAAATGGTCCACTTCAAATGGTCGTAAATGAACGGTTGTAAGTCAAGGACTACTTATGTCTGTTTTAAGATGTCCCAAGCAGATGCTTCTGACATGCATACCTGCTGCATTTTGAAAATGTTTTTTTTTCCTTGGAATCTGTATCTCTGCATAGTCAGTATATAACAAAGCATTCCTTCAGACAACTTAGGTACCGTACTTTTCAGAGTATAAGATGCACCGGCATATAAGACGCACCTTAGTTTTTGGGGAGGAAAATAGGGGGGAAAAATCTACCTACCAGGTATTCATCTGGCTAGCGTCCTTAGTCTGTACAGGTTCAGCACATTATTTTATCCCCTGGTTAGGGCTGAAAAAACCTTTTTCCGAGGGAATAGCAATGAAAACAAGCCTGCAAAGACTTAGGGCTGGAAAAGAACTTATTTGGAGGGAGTAGGAATGAAAAAATCCTGCAAGCTGGGAAGATCGTTAGCACCTCATTAGGGCTGAAAAAACCTTTTTCAGAGGGAATAGCAATGAAAACAAGCCTGCAAAGACTTAGGGCTGGAAAAAAACTTATTCGGAGGGAGTAGGAATGAAAAAATCCTGCAAGCTGGGAAGATCGTTAGCACCTCATTAGGGCTGAAAAAACCTTTTTCAGAGGGAATAGCAATGGAAACAAGCCCGCAAAGACTTAGGGCTGGAAAAAAACTTATTCGGAGGGAGTAGGAATGAAAAAATCCTGCAAGCTGGGAAGATCGTTAGCACCTCATTAGGGCTGAAAAAACCTTTTTCAGAGGGAATAGCAATGAAAACAAGCCGGGAAGAGCTGGGCTCGGTAGGGCTGGGGAAAAAAGCTTTGAAAAAAGTACATTCGGAGTATAAGACGCACCCAAATTTTCAGCCTCTTTTTAGGGGGGGGGAAAGGTGCGTCTTATACTCCGAAAAATACGATACTCTGGATTTTTGAGGGCCTGTTATTAGTTAAAGGAAGAAACAGTTGTCTGAATTTATTCTGCAGCAGGGCTTCAACAAAACTCCACTCTGAATGAATAAGCCACTCGAGAAATTGCACATGTCTGTTTCTGGACAATTCAACAACAAATTAATTAACGTTAGAATTTACATACGGTAACAACTGTTGCATAATTTACTCAAAGACGTTGCAATAGGTCCATCCCCATCTTCAACGTGGATTACAATTCCCATAATTCCTGGTCAGTGTAACCTAGGGCCACTTTGGAGAATGGGATGCTCCGTTTCTCAAGAACACCAAGATGGGAAAGCGGCAATAGGTGTATTGTTTGTTTCTTTGTTTCTTTGCATGTTACTGACATCTAGAGGGCTACAAAGACGTTGCAGGATATTCCACAGCTTTATTCACCAGTTAGTGTCACCTATGACACTATGGAGGCTCCGAAGGTCTCTTATGGGTCCACTTAAGCCCACCTCCCATCAAAATAATATATAATTAAAGTATGAAAATGCACATTTATTACTTATCTGAAAGAGAAATGACATTCTGCAATTTAGCTCTAACTTAAGACGGTTATCTTATTTTTCCTGAGTGTACAGTCATAGGGGCAGGCAGTGATGAAGATGTCTAACTTTCTTTAAGATTCCTTTTTTAAAGTGTGTGTGTGTGTGTTGTATACACACATACACAAATACTTTAAAAAGATATATACATACTTAAAGAAGACGCTTACCTCCCACTTGGAAGGTTGGGACTTCAATTCTAGGTAACAGCAAATGTTTCTCTCCTAGGGCGCAAAGGAAAAACACCTACTGCGAACTTTGCATGGTGTCAGGAAGTAAACATTCAAGTAGACATTCAGCTCAGTTGCCCCGCCTCTACCCCAAATTAAGGGATTACAAGGTTTTTAAAAAGGAGGTTTTTTAAATAGAGCTGCAAGTCACCTTGGAGGTCTTCTAGCTCAACCCTCTGCCCATGGCAGGAGTCCTTATACCATCCAGGACAAATAGTTGTTCAATCTTTTCTTGAAAGCCTCCAGTGGTGGAGCACCCACAACTTCAAGAAGCAAGCTGTTCCATTGATTAATTGTTCTCACTTGTAAGGAAATTCTTCATTTCTAGGCTAGATCTTCCTCTGATGAGCTTCCACCTATTACTTCTTGTCCTGCTCTCAGGTGCTTTTGCGAATAAGTCAACCTCATCTCTATGACTGTCCCTCAAGTTCTGGAAGACAACTATCATATCATTCCTAACCCTTCTCTTCGTTAGGATAGACATACCTAGTTCCCTTAGCTGTTCATCATATGATTTAGCCTACGTACCCCTTTGAGCTCGAGCTTCAGAATTTCCAAAATAAGGGGTTGCCTCCCCTTTATCTGCCCTAACTCCTTATCTCCCTGCTCCCATCTCTGCCCCTTTGGCCTCCCAAAAAGCTGACCCACAACAGCACAGCTGAGAGACTACTTACTATTCTGTGGCTCGGAAGCAGCAAGATACATAAGGACTCCACTCTCAACCTACCCCAGGGCCTTGGAGAATAGTCATCTCTTCTATACGTCATCTTTCTGCCTGTCAATTGTCACTATCTTTACCTTCTTCTCCAAATAACTGGTCTCCTGATTTCCCTTTTATTCAACCTATGCCCAGAGAATGTGTTTTTTTAATATTTTTGGCAGTAAACGCAGCCCAAATAAAAATTTTAAAAACATGTTTTTTTCCCATGGGAATCTGAGATCAGTGACCTTTGCTTCATCTAATAGCATAATACTTCCCATTTCTAATGGCATGAGCAACAGACCGCCAATAAGAAGATAAACCAACACATTTAATGACTGAAAATCAAAATGACAAAATAATGTCCCACTTCAAATTAGATGAGCTATTTCATCAAAAAGAATGAGTTTTGCATACAAGTAGAAATAATAGAAAATCAAAATCAAATCAGAAGATACATTTCAGTTTCCTAATACTCGGGCAATTCACAAATGCTCTAGGGTGCACTAGTGAGCCATATTATAATCAACGGGCTTATTGTGTAGGTGAATATGGGTTAAAATGCTTATGGTACCTAGACGCAATCAGGATGCTATGACTCTGACTTAAAGCTGTGCGGGTATTTTTGTAATTTAATAATATATTATTAAATATATTGGGGTGGGTTGTCTTCACATTTTATCTTTTTATGTCCAAGTTATTTTATAAGCAGCTCATACTGCTGACTGTCAAAGGTGTCTTATTGACTTGAATTTCAATAATGATGGTAAAATCTACAAAATAAAAAAGAGATGCCGCTTGATACCTATGTTTACTGGTTTCAATAGGCATTGATGTCCTGGTAATGCTGTACATCAAGCAGTTTCTGAAGACATATGAAGCCTGAAAATAGAAATTGTGGGTGTCTATATTTGGAAGAGTTGGGTTGGGTTCCCATGGGTCATTTCTATAGCCGCTACTGGGTCATGGGAGAGCTGGTAAATCAACACTGCCATTGTGATGGTACATAAGAAAGACCTTGGGAGACTGAGTGAAGAGATGCTACCAAGGGAAGAGTCAGATATAGAGACATCATAGCTCGCAGTAAGATTGTGGGTGGGGCAAGAGGCTTAGAAGAAACCCTTGCTAGCTTCTTGTGGTGTAAAGGAGACCAGGGGGGAGGGTATTTTCATACTTACAAGAAACCAGATAGGGATCACAATCTGATGAGCTAATTCTATTTTATTGTAAGCTATATTGACAGAATCTTACAAGTATGAAAGTTGCAATTCTCAACCCCCACCTCCCGGGGTCTCCTTTACAGCCTGAAAAACTAGAGAGGGTCTCTTCTGAACTTCTTGTCTCACCCATGATTTAACTGTGGGCTATGCCACGGGTGTCAAACTCACCGCGCCACGTTGACGTTTCACGATGTTTTTCCCCTTTGTGGAGCTTGGGTGGGCGTGGCCTGCATGTGACGCATCCAGCCCGCGGGCCACCAGTTTGACACCCCTGGGCTATACTGTCTCTTATCTGACCCTTCCCTCAGCAGCATCTCTTCACCCAGTCTTCCAAGGTCATTCTCACATACCATTATAGCCATATACTACTATCTCTGTGTAAGGGTTAGCAAGGCACTAGAGGTAGGTTCTTCAGTTGTCACTGAAGTGTCTTTTTCATTCTGCATACCACAGCTTATTCTTCTGAAGGGTGTGGACTTTCAGAGTTGTTCTCATGTCTCTGTTTAGAATTACGGCTATTATTAAGACAGTGCTCAGTCATCCAATACATAGTCTTACTGGAACCCTGTCTCCAGCTCCTATGCCTTCTGCTGACATATGCTTTGCCTCCAATTTTATAAGAAAGAATGAGCCAGGCAAATTAAGTTGGCAACTTCAAGAAGAATATTTGATGCCCTCTGCATGTCCTGTTATTTTTCTCTGAACCCGGTAGGAGCCCAAGTGCATTTGGACTGTTTTCAACAGAAAGGCAGAAGGAAGTGATCTAGTTGAATTTGGCATCTTCCCAAATCCCAGCTCACCTGAAGAATTGCCCTCCCCTTTTGTCACACACCTGCCCAGCATTGCTGTGAAAACAACAGAAAGACATCCACAGAAATTAATAGATATTATTCTTAGACCAGAGGTTGGTCCTTTAGGATTCACACATTTCATTTTGAGGCATAAGCTAAAAGGTTCATAAAGCTTTGATACAATTGTGTTTGTTAGACCACGGGGCTCACTGTGTTTTTATTTGGCATCCTGAGACTGGGAAGCTAGACGAAATCAAAGCTGGCAAGCATTATTAATGTACTTTTAACAAGCTTTGCTTACTCACTGCTTGCAATAAATATTCTCTTTCACCAAAGTTCTCTATCCCCAAATTCCCAGATACTTTCATGTAACCGTAGGATTATAGCTGTCAGAGCTCAACGAGGTAGCTCCATGTCACAAGATAAGATATGAGCTCTGATTGAAAGTTGTGCTTTTTATGCTCTGCTTCGACTGACAATGAACCAAGAACATTAACATCCAGATTGGCTGGTAGAGTAGAAGGTGACTGTTCTTTGGGGATTTTAATTGATTCCAGTGGGAGTGTTTTTAATTAAGCATTTCCCTTTTTTAAATACTGGCCTAAGGGGAAGGAGTAAGGTTGTAAGTTCCAGTTTTTCCTCATCACATCCCAGGCTCATCCCATTTATTTGCATTTTCCCACCTGTGAAGAAGAGCTCTACCAGTTCAACTGATCATTGCCAGAAGTGATACTGATAACAGGAGGAGGTGAGGCAACTGGACACAACAAACATTGCTCCCTGGAAGATTTCAGAAGTAATAACTTTTCACATGAATTCTTGTCACAATCTTTCAGCATCCTGAAAATGGCCTTTTCCCAATCAAGCAGTAATGAGTATATTTTTACACTTGAATTTAAAGGGAAGAAAAGCGTGCAGATGTTCCGGTATGGAAATGCTTTGTCATACTAAATACTAGAGCAGGAGAATCCAGCTTGTTGCTCAGAGCATTGAGGCAGCTGTATCTCTTGAAGGTCTGCACAGCATCTTGGAGGCCCCTTGCCCAACTATCAAAAAATTTGCATAGATGCACTGAAAACTCTTCCACTGGTTCTGCTGCTAAAGATCCTAGCCCAGTTACTTACAGAGTCTGGCTAAATGCATTAGTGCAATATCCTTTCTGTGCCTTGGATTCTTGAAGACTACATGGAGAGGACTTGCAATTATAGCCACGGTGGCGCAGTGGTTAGAGTGCAGTACTGCAGGCTACTTCTGCTGACTGCCGGCTGCCTGCAATTTGGCAGTTCAAATCTCACCAGGCTCAAGGTTGATTCAGCCTTCCATCCTTCCGAGATGGGTAAAATGAGGACCCAGATTGTTGGGGGAAATATGCTGACTCTGTAAACTGCTTAGAAAGGGCTGTAAAGTACTGTAAAACGGTATATAAGTCTAAGTGCTATTGCTATTGCTATCTTGGCAAGCTTTTCATAAGTGGTATCTCCTTGCCTTCTCCTCTCAGGGAACTGGGAATCTAAGTAAAAGAGTTTGCTGGGGAGCATATATCAGCAGAGTTGCCTCTATGGGGAGGAGACAGTCTTGAGGTGCTTAAGAACCAATTCATATAATGCTTTATAGCTTAAAACTAGCTCTACAAATTGCACCACCTGGAAACCTATTGGCAGTCAATGTAGTAGCTGCAATATAGGGGTTCTACAGTTGTGCTAATCCTCATTTGTCAGCAAGCAAGCTGCTGCATTTTGAATCAACCACAGTTTCCAAGTGGCCCTCAAATACAATTCCATGTTAAGGGCAGTGCAGTAATCTCACCTAGTAATGATAAGATCAGGTCGTAAATGAACCTTCAGAAGCTCCTTGGGATCAGTCAACAAAGGAGTTTCTTGGGAACAATCATACCAGAAGCTCTGGTGGTGTGGTGACACAGTGGTTAGAATGCAATATTGCAGACTGACTCTGTTCACTGCCAGGAGTTCGATCCTGATCAGCTCAAGGTTGACTCAACCTTCCATCCTTGTGAGGCTGGTAAAATGAGGACCCAGATTGTTGAGTGCAATATGATGACTCTGTAAAATCTCAGAGTTTGCTGTAAAGCACTAAGGCAGGGGTCGGCAACCTTAAACACTCAAAGAACCATTTGGACCCATTTCCCATAGAAAAGAAAACACCGGGAGCCACAAAACCCTTCCCGTGTCTGACTATTTCCTGAGCGGCCACAGAACTAGCATCCATATTGCTAGTTTGAATTAAACATTCTGTTTTCTTCTGAAATGTTTCTTTTCTTGGATTTATCCATGGTTGGCCTACCAAGGGTCGAAAAGCTCAATAAATTGCGTGCCAGCAGGTATCACACAATAGCGGTTGTGACACATATTTTGAGCGACAGGGAGCCGCAGCAGAGGGATGAAAGAACCACATGCGGCTCCAGGGCCACGGGTTGCTGACCCCTGCACTAAGGAGTGGTACCTAAGTGCTATTGCTATTGCTCTGGTTGCCTCCTGATTCCAAGAGTCCACCAAGTGCTTGTCTATTGTTGGGAAAGTCCTCAAGTGCTCTTTGGAATCCATCTGGATCACAGTCCTACAGAAGCAGCAGACAGTGAGAAATCTAATCTGGACCAGGAAATCATCCAACATGACAAAGGATTCATTATTACATATACTATCACATAGCAACCACTTTGAGAAAAGAATCTCTATATGAATTGAACTAGCTATTCCATAGGAAAGGCTCATGGTTATCATGGAAGCCATGAATACCCAAAGCTTCCCTGAACCCACCCTCCAGGCATTAAGATTGAAATTGTCCGGCACTAGTAGCAAAAGTAACTGCAAATCAGCTCAGTGACAAGGTCTAGGAGCGCAGGAATTTAATTTAATTTAATTGGCTTAATATGATTGTCTACCCCGGAAGATTCCAGAAGGGATACTGCCAGCAGCACAATTGTTAATGCCTGAGCAAGACCCTCAAACTTAAACTCTATTGTCCAACTCCACAGTGGCACTTTTGGAGCGGAGAATTATTCACAGGTAAGATAGGTCTCATGATCATTGTTATCTTCTTCCCTGTACAAGAATCTGAGACTTCTAAAGAACCTAAAACTCAGAGGACACATCTCTGAATGGGAAATGTCAGGTTTTGGGGAGTTCTAAGTGTGGAGATAGCCGGGTGGGAAATGGAGTGTTTTTTGAAGATAGTAATAAAAGCCTGCTGTAGAAAATTCCTAATTAGCTGCTCTTGTGAGACTTAGCTAGTCTGGATTGCTTGCATATTTTGAAAACAAGAGTTGCTATTTAGAAAAACAAAAAATGAACATGTGGCTAATGGTTCTTCAAGATAACTGACAAACCATCTTGCCCCAAGGGGAGTAGCCCATCCCACATATTCCAGCAGAAGAAGCCAGTGCTGATCCCGTCAGCCAAGGAATTTGGGTGGTGGGACCTAGATGAACCTTTTCCACCATGGCCTCTGCCCTTTGGAACATCCTGCCACCAGAGGTGAGGTCCACTCTCTCACTTCTGGCCTTCAGAAAGGGCCTTAGGATCTGTCTCTGCTAGTTGGTGAAAGGCCCCAGTCGAAGATGTTGCCTACAAAGTTACCCCTGCATGGCCCCATGGGAGTCTGACAACCAATCAGAGTACATTTCTTACACAGGAACAGGAAGCTGGAAGTGGTTGGACTGTAACAGAAGAAGCACCACCCTGCTTAGTGTGTCTGTAATTCCAGTATTTTTTTTAAATATTTCTAACTGTGTTTTATATTCTTATTTTATTGCATTGTAAGATCACCAGAGCTGCTTTCAATAGCAAGATGGGCGGCATATAAATTTAACGAGTAATTAAATAATTATAGATGGCATTCATGAAATATAACACAAGCCAGAAGCTCCTATGAAATCAAGATTTCTGTATCTCTTGGAACTGAGAGATAACCAAGAGACTGTATAAGTCTTTAGGAGAGTAGAAGAAAGAACACAGAAGAGGTGATGAAAGGATGAAGGAATGTCTCCCCTTTAGCTCGGTGTGACAGTCACTGTTGTTGGAAGAAATGTCCATCTGGGTTCAGTTCCAAGTGGAAAGAAAGACACTGGAAAAATGGAGGCTGTTTGGAAAGATGGTTTAATGGTGGACAGGAGGGACCTGGGCAAAATGAGTACATGGGAGGGAAGGAGGGAGGGAGGGAGAGAGAGAGAGAGAGAGAGAGAGAGAGAGAGAGAGAGAGAGATTTATACCATCTCTTGGGCCCCGCCTTGGAGCTTCCTGTTCCTGTGTAAGAAATGTACTCTGATTGGTTGTCAGGGGTAACTTTGTAGGTTGTCTTGAGGCTTGGTTGAATCTTGCTGGGTGATGTAATCTTCCCAGGTGCCATGTCATGAGATGGGTAGAGGGCTCTATTATGTCCTGAGGGTCTTTTGTGTTGTTTATAAGCTGGCCCAGCCTTTTGTCTTGTAGATAGGATGGCCCAGTCTTTCTGGGGCTATTAACAAAAGTGGGGGCTGATTTCCAAGAGCATGTATCTCCTTTTCTCATCCAAGGAGGTATAATATTCTGCCTTTTTAATATTTCGTAGAATATTTCATTCTTCTAGGAGACGGGTGGGTGCTAACTTTCTACACTTCCATTAAAAACCCCGGTAGTAGGACTTAAGTCTTTATTGGGCCACTGTTGGGAACTGACTGGATGGAGGGATAAAACTGAGGGAGAAAATTCAGACTTTTAGTAAGTGTAATTGGAATTTGCCAGAGTTCACACTGCATTTATTCAATTCTTTCCCTGGATTTTATTTATTTATTTATTTATTTATTTATTTATTTATTTATTTATTTATTTATTTATTTATTTATTTATTTATTTATTTATTTATTTATTTATTTATTTATTTATCTTTTTATTGTTTTAATAAATATAACTATAACATTGGTGGGTATGTTTTTTGTGTTTTGCTAGTGATGCTCATCTGATTTGAAGCTTGGGGGCAGGGCACAACTAGACTGATAGCTAACCTATCAACTGGTTAATCCACTTCCAGCTTGCACAACCAGAGGAAAGATAGGTATAAAATGCTTCACCCTGAGGTCATTTCTGCCTTATATGTTCATTGCTCATTGAGCATCAGATGATACACAATTCAGTCATCACAGATTACTCACCAAACCCAGATGTTTCAGAATTACTCTTATTGACATCTCATCTTATATAAAAAGGCAAGACAAGAATATCTGCATGATGATTATCAGAAAACCAGCTTTTGGACATGCAATTGTGTAACTGTAGCTTGAACATTAACAAGCTTTGCCTTGTTCTTAAGCAATGAAGGAAGCCAGAGAGTAAGGACCTGCATTAAAGGATTGTCTAGACTTGTACAAATTATTTGCTTTACTTAACTTCTCTCAGAATTCAAATGAGGCTTGAAAGCAATACTTAGCTTCATGGAAATTAAATCGCTTGACTGGTCTATCTTGTCTTCTAGAGATGGAATGCATAGACACTAGTTCTGTATTGGTAAAATTTCAGGCAACTTGCAATAAAATGGACATTTATTCTGATCATCAGTAAAATGATTCCTGAATTCTAAATCACACTCTTGAGAGGAAGAAAATTTGGGGCAACCAGGGATGACTCTGTGTGTGTGTGTGTGTGTGTGTGTGTGTGTGTGTGTGAGAGAGAGAGAGAGAGAGAGAGAGAGAGAGAGAGAGAGAGAGAGAGAGAGAGAGAGAGAGAGAGAGAGAGAGAGAGAGAGAGAGATCTATATTCAGGTCATAAAAATACATTCTTGAGCTTCAGAATTTCTTTAAAGGTATGTGCCTTATAGACCAGTTTCCATTGAATCTTGAAGTGTAGTTCAAAAAAGCAGGCCTGGAGTCTTGTCTGTCACTGACTTCAAGTTTCAACAAAAGTATAAGCAAGCTGTACCCTCTACTTTGCATACATTTTGGTTATTGAAGATCAAATAATAATCCATAATTTTCACTCAAGGGATCACATAATGAACCGGGGCGTGGACTTCTCTGTCTCTGTGAAGCCAAATGAAAAACTAAGAAGACTCTTTTGGAAGAAGAGTATTAAATGTAATGATATAAGGTATTTTATTGTCGGTATACAGGCAGTCTTCACTTACCAACTACTTTGTCTAATGACCATTTGAAGTTATGCCACTTCTTGCATTTATGACCCTTGCAATGTTTTGCAATCACCATTCATATGTTTCATAACTAGCTGCCCACAAGCAGAATTAATGGATAATATGGAAGGGAAATAACAAGTCGTGATCATGTGATGTTTCCTTTAACTACGGCAATGATTCACTTAATGATGGAAGCCAAAGTGAGTCATAATTCTGGTGCATTCATGTGATGTTTTACTTAGTGACTGCGGCGTTTAGTGATGGGGTTGTTGGTCCCAGATGTAGTGAGTAACAAGGACTGCTGTATTACCCCTGTATTGATTGCTAAAATGGACAGTTTGTGTTCTAAAATGGTTGAAAATACAATGGTTAGATGGGATCATTCTTCTATATTTGGTTGCATTGTTGTAAACCTGAATTTTGGAGAATGGTTTATAATAGAATGAAGCAAAATTTTAAAGGCTGAATTTCCTTTCTAACCTCCTTACAATCAGTTCCTTACAACCAGAACAGAGCTGGAAGGAACCTTGCAGGCTTCTAGTCCAGCCCCCTGCTCAAGCAGGAGCCCGATATCCATGATGGCGAACCTATGGCACGCATGCCACAGGTGGCACGCCGAGCCATATCTTAGGGCATACGAGGCGTTGCCCTGTCAGCTCCAGTGCGCATGCGCGTGCTGGTCAATTGATTTTCGGCCTTCCAGAGAGGGGAGGCCATTTTCGCCCTCGCCAGGCTTCAGGAAAGCCTCCTCCAAAAGCTGTGCACGTGTGCCGAGCAGTGGAGTGCCAGAGCTGGGCTGCCCCGCCAGAGGGACAAAGCGAGGTGATGTCAGCCATTTCCTGAAAGGGCCCGGTGGATCATCTATGAAGGAGCACCAAAGGAAAGGGACTGGGACGCCAACAGGACTGGAGTCGGTCTGTGAGGGAGTGACAGGCATTTTGGCTGAAACAACAGGTGTTCGTTGGGGTCTGGGTTTTTTGGGAGGGGGGAGCTTGATAAAAATGGTGGAGATGCAAAGTCAACTGCAGGCAGCGTGATGCCCCCGCCTGACCTTGCCATGCCTGCTGCTGCACCACCAGCCGAGCTGAGCCGGGGAAGGAGCAGCGGGCGGGGCAGATGGCTGCCCAGGCAGCAAATGCTGCCCTGTGTGCCTGAGTCGGCTCCCAGCATTCCTTATGCGCAGCCCTGCCACCCCAGAAAAGCAGCAGCAACTGCAGGGGGAAGGGCAAGAGCTACTGACCAGCTTAGGTGCACCTCGCCCTCCTCCCGGGCTTCCCTCGTGCACCCCATCATCTTCTTATCCACCTTTGCCGCTACTGCTGTTTCCATGAGCGCACATGTGCCTGGCCACTGGCCAGCTCACTCGCCTGCCTGCCTGCACTGCGGTTGCCACAAGGAGAGCGAGATCCAAAAGGCTCCGGTGAGCACCTGGTGCAGATGGAGGAGGAAGGGAAGGATCTCACTCTTCTTGTGGCAACCGTGGTGCAGGCAGGCAGGCGAGCGAGCTGGCCAGCAGCCTGCCATGTGTGTGCTTGTGGAAGCAGCAGCAGTGGCGAAAGCAGAGAAGAAGAAGGTGGGGCATGCAAGGGAAGCCCGGGAGGCGGGCGATGTGCACACGAGCCGGCCGGTAGCTCTTGCCCTTCCCCTTGCAGCTGCCGCTGCTTTTCTGGGATGGCAGGACTGCGCATGAGGAATTCTGGGAGCCAACTCAGGTGCATATGGGCAGCATTTGCATGGCGGGGGTCGGGTGGGGGCGCCCTACCACCTGCAGTTGGGCTCATCGCCTGCCGCTGTGGCCACAAAGAGACTTGCTGCTGCTGCTTCCTTCCTGGAATGTGGGGAGAGGAGAGGGAGATCCGAAAGGCTCCAGTGAGCACCTAGTGCAGATGCATCATGCCCAGCCTCACTTGCTTGCCAGCCAGCCAACCAACCAGTCAGGCAGCAGCCGGGCAGGGCTCCCTGGCTTGCTCCGCTCCTCCTGTGCACAGAGAGAGAGAGAGAGAGAGAGAGAGAGAGAGAGAGAGAGAGAGAGAGAGAGAGAGAGAGAGAGAGAGAGAGAGAGAGATGAGGAGGACGGGAAGGCTATGACTCAGCCAGGCCCGCCTGCCTTTCGGATTTCACCCTCCTTCTCTCCTCGCCACTCCAGGAAGGAAGCAGCAGTGGAAAGCCTCTTTGCGGCCACAGCGGCGGGCGATGGCTGGAAATGGCTGGGAGGCTTGGCTCGGGCTCCTTTTCTCCCTTTTCCTGCTTGAGTTTTGGGACACCTTTGTGGGAACCCCTCCCCTGGCTATGTGCGAAGCGACCAGGAAGAAGCAGGAGGCAAGAGGAAGCACAGGCGGTGCTTCACCGCCAGTTCAGGAGCTCTTCGCTTTCTAGTGGCTTGGAAGTCCAGCAGGAAGGGAAGGGGAGGCGGCGGCCAGCCTGAAAATGGTGCCAGAGCCGCATCACTGCCGCCACCTTCCTCCTCCCCCAGCGCCGCCTCTGCCCAGTAGGAGGGAGCCTAAAAGCTGAGTCGCTAGTCAGGCTCCCTCCCGAGGTGGGGAGACACACCGCCAAAGCCCACCATGGATACTAAGGTGAGGAGACCACCTCAGGTGGCCTCCCCACTCACCAGCCCCAGGTTTTGGGAGCGCCGGCTTGGCCACCCCGCCTCCTTATGTTTTGTTTGTGTTTTGAAATGAGTCGGGCGCGTGCACTTGTGGAAGCAGCAGCGACGGCGAAGGTGGATAAGAAGATGGGGCATGTGAGGGAAGCCCGGGAGGAGGGTGAGGTGCACCTGAGCTGGTTGGTAGCTCTTGCCCTTCCCCCTGCAGCTGCTGCTGCTTTTCTGGGTTGGAACGCTGGGAGCCAGCTCAGGCATACAGGGCAGCATTTGCTGGCTGGGTGGCCACCTGCCCTGCCCTCTGCTCTTTTCCCAGCTTGGCTCTGCTGGCGGCTGGCGGCAGGCATGGCGGGGGTCAGGTGGGGGCGCTGTGCCACCTGCGGTTGACTTTGCACCTCCACAATTTTTATCAAGCAAATTCTGAATGGTGCGCATGTGCAGTGTAGCGCGTAGGTGGGTGGGGGTGTACGCACATGTGGGGGGGGTGTTGCATTATGGGTACTGGCACGCTGCCATTTTTGGCACACAACAGCAAAAAGGTTAGCCATCATTGCCCTATACCATTTCAGACATGTGACTGTCCAGTCTCTTCTTAAAAACCTCCAGTGGTGAAGTACCTACAACTTCTGAAGGCAAGCTTGTTTTCCAAATTTAGAAAAATCCTACATTCCTGCAAAGTGCACTTACTTAGCTCTCTGCGTGGTAACTGCTGCAAAAATATTCTATGCTTCTCATTGAAAAGTACAACCAATTTACTTCTGAAGAAGAATGGCTGAATTCCAGGATTATGTTTAAAACAACCTTGTACTGAAATGTAAATCTGACATAGAATATAATTCGACTTGGAAAACATTTTTGACTTATAATGTTATATATACACTTCAACCAAATCTGAAATTTGGGGTTCTGTTAACATCGAGACTTTATTGCTTGGACAGGAAATACTGTCATTCCTAATCTCACTTTATTATTTATACTGCATTGCCTGTTGCTGCTGATATTACTTGGAGTTTAATAGCAATAATAGATAGCTTTTAAAATGATATGATTACTTACACAACAAATTAATGGAATATTGTCTATTTTAAACTAATCCTAAAATGCTTGTTTTTCTACGTGTTTTATTTTTTTCTTCCCTTATTTTGTTCCTCTTTGCTTCTAAGTTTCCCCTTCCCCTTTTTTTCTTTCCCCTTTTCTTAAAAATATAACATCACCATCACCATCATCATGTATCGGATCAGCCTTTTGGAGGAGATTATTCCTTATCTGGAACTCTGCAACCTTTCTTGCTCTGACCCAGAATTATTCCTCACTGCTCAGATATTAGAATCTTTCAGAGGCAAAATTAATTCTACTTGATTAACATTTCTTTTAATATACTTTATTGCAGAGGGCTCACGTTTACTTCTTGGCCTATTTGGATCTGTAGAACCTGTGGGAAGCTTCAACTTATAGAAGTTGAAGTATATCTAGAGCAGCCAGCCTGAGGAAAATGGTGTTAATCTTTTTATTTAACAGTCACAGAATGAAGTATAAATGAACACATGTACCTGAGAAACTGGTTCTGGCTAGGATGTTAGGAAAACATGCTAGGCATGTTATAAGGATAAATTCCTCTTTGCAAGTAGGAACTTGGGGCAGGAATCATTTGATGAACTTATGAGAACCAACATAAGTAGGAAAGGAAGCTATGCACCAGGGGTGGGTTCTGGATTCTTTTACTGCCGGTTCGCTCAGGGACACTTCATGCAGGCGCTTCGCACGGGCGCATGCATAGTACTAAAAAAAGCTTCTGCGCATGCGCAGAAGCAAAAAACAAGATGGCGCCACCTATGGTGCCGCCGAGAGAACTGGCTTTAATCTCTCCTTTAAACAAAACCTTATTTCCAAACTAACTTACTTGATTTCTTTACCTAATTTCTATGCAACATTTCTAAAAAAAAGGAAAATTCTTTTTCATTGCGGTTAAGCTAAGGTGACCAGATGTCCCGCTTTTGGCGGGACAGTCCCGCAATTTAATAATTTGTCCCGCAGGCTGCAGGATAAGAGAGAGATGGACCCCTCCCGTCTTGCTCCCCTTTTCCAAAGGATCGCCCGGGGTCCCTTTTCAGAGCCCCACCCCACCGACTCAGCATGGGTCTTTAAGTGTGGAGCGGGGCGGTGGGGGTGCTAAGTGAAGGAAGGGAGAAGACCTTGAGGTTTTGGAACGAAATCTGGGAAGTAATGAAAGTCCTTCCCGAAGTCTTTTGTCCTGGCGCGGAAAGGGGAGGCGTGGATCATCTTCCCCCCCCCCGCCAGTCAATGGTGTCCTGCTTTACCAAGGTTAAAATCTGGTCACCTTAGGTTAAGCTAAAAATCATAGTGGCTAATCTTAACACGAGAGAGATATTAAGTTGTTTATATGCACATAAAAAAGTAGATCTTTATCACAGGGACATATCTAAAGGAGGTTATATATTCATAGGTGGAGTTTCATTTGAAATGAAGCTTTTCCTCCTTAAATTATGTTTAAAGATAAAGAATCTTTATTCTTCTGTGTAACTTCACCTATGAATAACAGGCTTCCTGTGGATAAATTTCATAACAAAGATAAGCAACTCTATGATTTTAGAAACTGGATCAAAAAGTTGATGTTTTATGGATTTGCTTATAGATAAGTGATGGAATATGGGATGAAGAGATATGTTCTTATAACCTTATAGTGGCTAGAAAGTTACTAAATTTGTTTATGCTTGTTATAATGAAGGTTGGAAATAACTTCTTTATATATTTCCTTTCTTTTTCTTTAGCACATTTTTTTCTTACTATTTTTTTCTTCTTCTAAGTTTAGTTTGTATTTGTTTTTGCTATTGTAATCAAAATCCATAATAAATATTATACACAAGAAAAACTGCAGCAATAGAAGTGAAATTATTTGTTTGGTGATATAAGGTAAAAGTTTGGTCAGATACTCAGATTGCTGGCCAGATTTTCTGACACACTGCTAAACTTCTAAATAGTGAGGACGTAGCTGTTTCCCTGGTAGAGTGCGTCACTCAAGTGGAAAATTGTTTTCTGTTTCAGGCCTTCGGCATGCAGTCCCTTAACCACTTGGAAATGGTGGTAGCTGAAACCTTCTTGACTCTGGAATTGTCCTCTCGGGACAGATACAGATAGAGGTTACCGGTTCACAGCTGATTAACCTAAATAAAAGCAAAGAGCTCACATCCAACTTATGACAGTTCTTTTCCTCCTTCTAAGAATTTATTAAAAAGCATGATAAGCATTGACTTTATTCAAATGGGGGCTTGGCTTTCTTTCCTTTCTCTTCAAAGTAGCCACGGTTATCTTGCCAAAGACTGAAGCATGCTCTCCTCCACAGACAGATGTCTCAAGGTGCCAGAACAGGGATAAAGGAAGTTCAGATGTCCAGCGGCAAAAAAGGTTCTGTCTTTGCTTTGGTAATGAGTGAAGAAAAAATAGAGGGCAATGGCAGCCTATAATCGCCTATCCATTCAGATAGTGCAGATAATACCACAGAGGTCTGAATGTGTGTTGATGACCTTATTTCTCTTATTGGTTCCTTAATTAGTGGTAGACTATCTTAATGTGGTGTGTGGGGGATATAGACAGTGGTGGGATTCAGCCGGTTCGCACTGGTTTGCCCGAACCAGTAGCTAGCCACGCCCAGCCACGCCCCTTGCCCCTCCCAGCAACTCGCCTCGGATGAGGCTGATATGTCGAACAATGGCTTTGACTGGGCTCCTGGTGCTGGTTGAGGCCGAACTGGTGGTGCCACATTGGCCCCGGATAGCGGGGCTCATTTGGGAATTGGAGGCAGCTGCAGCAGTTTTGGGACTCCCAAGCAGCTCAAGCAGGGCTTCATGTGTCTTCAGGAGCCTCTCTGACTGCCCAAGACAATGCCTTCAGGCACCAACACCGCCTCAGGTACTGTGCTCCATCACTTTATTGCCATCGCCCCCCCCCCAAACCACTTCACTCCCAGCATCCTGGCTGGGAGGCCACTTGCCCGCCTGGCTGAGAAGCCACATGGCTGCGCTGGCCAGGAGGATGCTCTGTGCTCTCCAAAATATATTTTTTTGCATTTGAATCCAAAATGCAGTGGTACAGTACAAGAGGCCAAGTAAGAATACACAATCAAGAAATGTTATTTGAAATAGGTGCTTTGTAAACTTATCTGTGGCAAGTCTTCCCAGCCACTGTTTTGCAAAAGCATTCACAACAATAAATATGCATCACAATCCAAATATAGGGTTCCAACTTTAGGTGACATTTATGGCTGCTTATTTTGTTTCTACTACTAGTAAAGAAATGAGTGAGAAATCATCATTTTTATAATTATTCCTGAAATGTTGTGTGTGTAAAAGGCAGCACTGATCACTGATCATAACAGCACAAGAACAGGCACTAAGCACCAGATCCAGAAGCAGGGATTTACCACACTAGATAGAACCTAAGGGGTAGATCAGTGTCACTCAGCTGAAAGATGTATGGACTCCCAGAATTCTCCAGCCAACCATCAAGGAGTTTCCACAGAAGATTGTGGAGAATAATAGAGCTAAGAATCTGTGGGAGTTCAGGATCCAGAAGGACAAGCAGGCATTAGATAATCAACCAGGCACTGTACTAGTAGACAAATTAATACCGTATTTTCCCCAAAATAAGACCCTGTCTTATATTTTTTTGAACCCTGAAATAAGTGCTTGGCCTTATTGCAATGCACTCAAAAGCCCAATTGGGCTTATTATCAGGGGATGTCTTATTTTGGGTGAAACAGGGTAGACAAAGACCAGAAGAGCTCAGGAGGCCAGGCAAGCGGGGCGAGGCAAGGCACCCCTCGACGTGAGTGATGTCGAGTTGGCCATGCCCACCCAATCACATACCCACCCAGCTATGACCACCCAGTCACATGCCCACCCAGCCACACCCACCCAGTCACATGATCACCCAGTCATGCCCACCCAGCCACACCCACCAAGCCCACAGAACCGAATGTTAAAAAATTTGAATCCCACCAATGGACAAGTGTATAGATATATTGTATTTGGTCTCCCATTTATTGAAAGAACAAATAGATGAAAATCAATTTAACTTTTGTTCCTTCTACTTGATATCCGTATCTTGATCTAGTCTACCTTTTAGGGCTGTCAACGCCCAATGCTTCATTTGTTTCATTGGTCACCAACTGGTGACTAGGCTGATTGTGACCAAAGGGCTTGGTTCCTATGTACTTATGGGTCTGCAGGATTCAGTCCATCTTGTGTGTTCTTCCCCAGAGGGAATGGCAAGAGTCCCCAATCTATGGAAATGAGCCAAGCAGTGGACAGAGGCATCCATTCGGTGAAACAGAACATCCTCTGAGGTGTGTGGGGCCCGCATCCTTTTATCCTTTTAGAAGGTTCTGAAGACCACTTCAGTGAGCATATTGTAAACAGCTAGGTCATTTCTTGAAAATAGGAATATTGCTGGTAAGAAATTTATTTTGTTTTAACATAGATTTTTAAATTATCTACATGGAGATAGCTTTTGAATATGCAGTTTTACGAGTATTATAAAGTATCTTTCATCTGCGCAATGTGTGATATATACACATGACAATAAAAAAAACTGAATAAATGCAATAAACCATCTTCCTGTGCTTGCCACAATGAAATATTTTCAACTTGTGTATTGCCCTCATATTGTTTCTTGGGTCATTTGGGCTCAACTCTTGACCATGGCAGAAGATTGGGGATAGGGAAATAATACATTATGTTCTGACTCATTCTCTGACTGATTCCTCAGACCAATGTTGCTGGAATTCCTGTGAAATCTCATCAGCATAAATGGATTAGCATAAGTATAATGAAAAGGAATATATTGAGATGCATAAAAAATAGAACAATATATTCTCTAAAACATCTAATGCGTGTCAAAGGTCACCAGAACTCCAACAAAAGCTGAACATAACTCCTTTTTGTCCTCATGTTCTCCATCTGTCAAAATTTGAATTTTAAATTCAAATACTGTCCGCCTTTTTTAGTATCTCCTCTGGAACAGCTTTTCTCCACGGTGTAGCACTCCCCTAATAAGTGCAGGTTAACAAGCTCCACTCTGTAACCTTAATTAGTTGATAAAAAAACCCCTCCCTTCCTATAGCTTGTGCAGCTGTCTGAATCTGTAATGATATGTGAGAAAGACCTTGAGATATGGAGCAAACAGATGTTGCCTAGGGAACAGTAAGATAAGAGAGGGCATAATGGGTGGAAAAAGAGGTTCAGAAGGGACCCTCCCTTAACTTTTCAGGCTGTAAAGGAAACAGTGAGAGATTTGTATTTTCAGATTTGGGCGATTACGTTGATGTGACCTTAAAATAAATTAGAATTAGTTCATCAGTTCGTGTTTCCTATTCAGTATACCTGGGAAAGCTGACAGCAATCTTTGTACAGATCTCCCATCATCTCCTTTACAGTCTGAAAAATTAGGCTGAATGCTTTTACTTCCTGTTTGGCTCAAACAAATTGACTGAAAAAATTTGATTTTGTTGTTGTTGTTGTATTTCATATATATGTAGGCCTAAGTCCTTTTTTGTAGTTTTTCACTGTAATTTTTGTTGCCAGGAAGGTTAAACAGTTACTGTGTCCTCCTTTGCCTCAATTTGTTGTCCTGTCCAGTTGTCTGTGTCCTCCTTTCCCGGTTCAGATATGCCGTAACCTTATGTGTGCCAAACTTTCCCCGTACAACTTTATATATACTAAAGCAATAGATGGGATGTCTGAATGGAGCACCAATCTATCTAAATTAATATTCCTGTTGTATGAAAGCTTAGCGAGTCAGCCATGGTGTAAAGTAAATGGCCTGGGGTGTTACTGAAACAATGGGAAGGAAACAGGCTAAGCTGGAAGAGCAAGAAGGACCGGTAGGAAAGTTTTGTTTTTCTGCAGTAGCTTGGAAGGAGAAGTTCATAAAGAAGCAGATTGCTGAAATTCGGAGTCCTTGGTTGGAAAGACAAAAAGGACTGGACACTTGTTCTGGATTGTTCTCCCCTATTATACTATTTCAATTTAAGTTGATGCAGGGAAATACTTGTAAGAAATTTAAATAAAATAAAATAGTGTTTTGCGTTTCTCTGTAAAATATAACATACGAAATCACTATTGTTTGTCTCTGGAAAAAAATTGAAAATATTAGTTTCTAATTTTAAAAATAAGATAATTTATCTGAAAGCTTACTGTATTCAGAAAGAAAATTACATGCATCAAAACCCCAGGGCTATTCACATTCAATGCATTTCAAGTAAGAGTATAAGAATTAACCTGATCTTACCACTCCAACCTGTGGACCAACTCGTTCTTCGTTCTATTTTGCTTATGTCTTTGCAAGTTCTTTGAAGCAGCCAGTGGGACTTCCTTTTGCAACCCATCTACTTTAAAAGAGTGTTTATGCAAGTTCTTTTAGACAAGTTTTTAAAATTTCCTTTCTAGTCAGCAGTTCCAAATCAAATTGGTTTGAAAGTCTTGAGAATGATGGTGCTGCTGTTTATGGTAGTCTGCCTTCCACAGTTCAAATATTTATTTTTCACATTTGTGAATCATTTGTATCTAATGGTATTCCTGACCAACCACATTTATTTATTTATTTATTTATTTATTTATTTATTTATTTATTTATTTATTTATTTATTTATTTATTTATTTATTTATTTATTTATTTATTTATTTATTTGTTTGTTTGTTTGTTTGTTTATTTGTTTATTTGTTTATTTGTTTATTTGTTATTCATATTTATTTATTTACTTATTTACTTATTTACTTATTTACTTATTTACTTATTTACTTACTTATTTACTTATTTATTTATTATCTGTTTGTTTGATTTTTATCCCAACTTTATTTCTCGGTATCAAAACCCAGACAGCTTATAAAGTATTGCCACTTCACAAGTAATTATGATTATTTCACGATCAATTCTTGCTGCCTTGTTGAAATAAATGAAAAATAAATTCCACAAAGTGTTCAATAATTCCAAATGTCTTCCAAGAATTTAGTGTTTATGAGAATCCCTTGCTATGATATGGAGTTGATATACACCATTCTTCAAATGTTGATAGAAGTCTTAATTGATGAGACTCAGATATTTTAATCAAAGAATTATTGAAACTGGCTCGTTTTAAAATTTCTGATCATTCCTTTGGCAAAATGTCCTATTTTTTGATATTTTTTCAAAACTTCCAAAGAAAAAATTAAATTCAGTTTTGAAAAACAAGTTTTATTTATTTTAATTATTAAATTTTTATGCCACTCATCTCTTCTATAAAATGACTCTTGTTACTAATTTCTTCTTGTCAGATAAATTATACCATCCAAACTGAAAAAAAATCCACTGCTAATTCAGTTTGTACCCACTAAACATTGCTTTACATCATATTCATATTCATATGCATTTAATTTGATTTAATTAATGTGATGTATTAGATTTGTTGCGGTCACCTACTCCAGAAGACTCTGGACTACTTACAAAATCCAAAAAAGGATAAAAACAGTTAAAAATAACATAAACAGAATGTATTGCTTTCAGATGAAAAATATTAAAGTAAAGTAAAGTTTAAATTTCAACATGTTTTTCTTCTTACTGTATTCTTTGCCTTATCTATGGTTCACTCAAGGTGACATATTTTTCAAGTTGAGTTCATTCCTAGTTATTTCTTAGATGTATCCACAAATTTTGGGGAGCAGTATTGGGATACAATACAAGTACAGTAGTTCACACTGAAATAGATAATGTTTGAAAGTAAAAACAGGAGTTTAAAAAATATTATCATTTAAAGAATAACATTCTATCAAGCAACAATAATGAAATATATTGTCTTGGCTTAAATTCCATGTTTATTTGCTTAAAAGGATGTCATAATTGCTTTTTAAAAATGTATGTCAATCCGTGTAATCATTATTTTTACTTCCTTTTCTAGATATATTGAAATAATTATGGTTGATATAATTTTTTTGTTTTTGTTTTCTTTTAAAGATTGAACCCTTGAGATTGACAGATGCTAGCCCAAAATTGGAAGAAAGAGAAGATCCCCTCGAATGCAATGATTATAAAAAAGGTGCTAGAATGCGCAGAGATGGAAAAACCAATGATGGAACTGAGAGAGGGGGGGGAACAATGTATTATAAAATATGGAATAGATGATATGATTGGCTCGAAAAGAAAAGTAAAATTAATGTTTAAAGGCTTGTAGGATAATGTAATAAAATGGAACAATGTATTCTTAGAGTGTAAATGGATGTAAATTAATGTACAAAATGTATAAAGGAGTAGATAGATATAAGAATGTTTATGTAAAAATAATAGACCTTAATGTGGAAAATGTAGAATTAAGAAAAAATTCCGATATCGGAAAGCTATATTAATGAAACTATGATTTTAAATGTGGAAAATTTTGAATAAAAAGTATTTTTTTTTAAAAAAGAGAGAGATTGACAGATGCTCTCAAAGGTTATGAACTACATTTTATGTGCAGAAAAAAATTTAGAATCTTTTCCCTATTCATAACAGAAAAGTATGGGGCAGAAATTAATCTGATTTGTTGTATTTGTATTTGCTGGAATACAAATGTAATTCATAATTTTGGAAGCTATCTATGAATCAGGTAGCATTTAAGTGTCAAAATTCAAAAAGTTCACCATTTTCTGATTTGATTCACAACTTAATAAATAGATCTGTAGTTTGATGGGTTGTGGTGTGCCTCTAGTTGAAATGATTGCCCTGAGGTTTTTTGTCTTCCTGCCTTAATGGGTTAATCCTGGTCCTTTGTCTTTCCTATCCTGGGAGTTAATCCTGTCAGGGGGCAGGAAAAGGGAGTTCTGGTTTTGCCTTGGTGAGTTACCTTATTTTAGCCTGGTCCTGCTTATCTTTATTGCTTTATTAAGTGTTTCTGTGGTCAGCTTTGTTACTTTTGTAACAGTTGTCAATGGCTTTGAGTTTTCCTTTCAGCTGGTGCTTTTGCTTTGGGGTTTGAATTTCTTAAAGGGGGAAGCGCTGTTTTAAGTCTTTGGGCACTGCTTTAGTGGTTCCTGGCAGTGTCCTTTTGGGGTGTAGTTCCCACAAGAAAAATCTGATGAATTGTCCTCTGACTTGTATAAATGTCAGGAAAGGAATCTAGGAAGGGATCATCAGGGGTGGCCAAACTGTGGCGCATGCGCCAAACGTGGCACATTGGATGATTGCAAGTGGCGCATTGCAATCATCCAACGGACAGAAAAGGTGATGCTGTTTTAGCAAGCGAAAGTAATTCCGACCGCGGAGCAGAGGTGCCCGGCTCCGCGGTCGGAATCACTTTCGCTCGCGTCACCTTTTCTTTCTTTTTCTCTCTCTTTCAATTTTTGGCTCCTTGCGCAGGAATAGCACCTGCCCGAGATTGGCTCTGTGGGCAGTGTGTGTGTTGGAGGGAGGCGGCGGGTGGAGGGAGAGAACGTGAGACGGGAGGTGGCCCCGGACCCACGAAGGGGTGTGTGCGTGTGTGTTTGTGTGAGCGCGAGTGGAGAAGCCGGGTGCGGCACAGGCGTGCTGCCCTGCCCCAGGCCTGCCGCGGCCGCAGTCACTTCCTGCCCTACCTTTGGGACGCTCTGCAGGAGCGCTTCCCTTTCCCCCTCCTCCTCGGCGGAGGCAGGATCGCCGCAGCTGCCCGTGAGAGGACTCAGCCGGCGCCTGCTGTCACCTGCCGCTGCCTGGAGAGCCTCGGGCGCTCGGCACCGTCCTCTGGCTTTCCTTCCGTGCACGCTGCTGTCCCGTCCAAGAGCCTCCGAGCGGAGTGTGCTTGATGGGCTACATCGCTGCCTTTCTCCTCCTCCCCCAGCTGGGCTGATGGTTGCCCGTCTTCCAGAAGCCGCTGGAACTTCTTCAGCCAGCCCCTCTCCACAGCCACGCTGGCTCGACTCCCGCGAAGGCTGGGAGCTGAGACTTTGTGCGCATCTTGTTTGTGTGTGTGTGTGTGTGTGCCGATGCCACCACTGCCAAGAAAGGAAGGAAGGAAGGAAGGAAGGAAGGAAGGAAGGAAGGAAGGAAGGAAGGAGAAAGAAGAAGAAGAAAGAAAGAAAGAAAGAAAGAAAGAAAGAAAGAAAGAAAGAAAGAAAGAAAGAAAGAAGAAAGAAAGAAAGAAAGAAAGAAAGAAAGAAAGAAGTTAGGAAGTTAGGCAGGAAGGAAGGAAGGAAGAAGGAAGGAAGGAAGGAAGGAAGGAAGGAAGGAAGGAAGGAAGGAAGAAAGGAATGAAGACAGAAAGAAAGAAAAAGATGTTAGGAAAGAAGAAAGATGAAAGAAAGAAGGAAGGAATGAAGAAGAAAGAAGAAGAAAGAAGACAGACAGAAAGAAAGAAAGAAAAAGAAAGAAACAGAAAGAAGTTAGGAAGGAAGGAAGGAAGGAAGAAGAAAGAAGACAGACAGACAGACAGACAGACAGACAGACAGAAAGAAAGAAAGAAAGAAAGAAAGAAAGAAAGAAAGAAAGAAGAAGGAAGGAAGTTAGGAAGGAAGGCAGACAGAAAGAAAGAAAAGTTAGGAAGGAAGGAAGGAAGGAAGGAAGAAAAAAGAAAAAAAGAAAGAAAAAAGAAAAAAGAAAGAACAAGAAAGAAAGAAAGAAAGTTGTATGGCCGCCCTGAGTCCTACAGGAGTGGGGCGGCATACAAAAACGACCAATAAATAAATAAATAATAAATGGCGGATCGGAACTCATCTGCCAAAAAATTTGGCAGATGGTATGCTTAAGGTTGGCCACCACTGAATTAGGTCATCCAGCCAACACATGGAAAGCTGGATCTTTTTTTATTTGCTGTTCCATATTCAGCCTTTCTCCCAAGGGAAACGAAAAATTAGCAAATTAAAGTGATCACAAACACTAATTAATTAATGAAAGACTGACTCATTCAGTGCCTTTGAAATGAATCACTCAGATGTTTCACATACTGTGCTATGCTAAAATGAAACAATGTACATTTTAAGCAAATATTAGTGGAACTCCTGTCTTGATGAACCAGACTGGAGAATGAAGGGAGGTGACAACATACAAAGGGAGGTTGGAGGCAGGTGAATTTTATAGTACATTCCCTTTCACCAATTTGAATATCCTTATCAGATTTAACTCTGAACATTAACTGAGGTGAGATTCAGCCAGTTTGGACTAGTTTTGGCGAACCAGTAGTTGCGACCTGCGGGTGGGCCTGCCCGGGCGCAACCCCATCCTATATGGGGTTGCGCCCGCACGCACATGATCACATTTTCGATTCTGGGTGAACCGGTTGTTAAATTATGTGAAGCCCACGTCTGCTGAACAAGGCTGCTGTAAGATAAGGAGCTGAACTTCCTGAGAACATAAAGAAAGAAAAAGAAAGAATGGGAGAATAGATTGCTGATTTTGATTCTATTCCCCTTTTGGTGAAGGGCATACTGCCTGAATTGAAGTACTGAATTTTCAATTTCATGTGATTAATTGTTAGGGGGAATCAACAATTTTTGGCCAGATGTTCAATTGTAAATAAAAACTGGGTCAACACATTTAAAAATATGATTTATTGCTGAAAAAAACCACAATAGAGGAAGTAACAATGAAATCATGTTTACAACAGCCTGTTAGCACAGGCTTGGATCATATCAGACTTCAGTTCATACCAGTCTTAATCTGCAACATAAATGGGAGCTTCAATTTTGATCAAATTAAAGTTCAGAGTGCCGTCTTAATTTGGTTTTTTTTATTGTCTTAGTTTCAGCATAGCAACCTTAGATCTGTTGCAATGGTGCAGCTGATGTGGAGGAAGTAATAGATACAGATAGCAAAATTTTCCACATTATAGGAAATCAAAGCTATTTGTTGTTTGCAAATGCATTAGAAACCCTGATTTGGATAAACTGGCCAGTCTTAATTCTGGCTTCTTGGTGCAGGAAGCTGAAATAGCCAAGACTCCGCAACTATCATTTTTAAAGGATTCAATTTCAAATGCATTTGATTGCACAGGTTTTCATCAAGTAAGTTTGGGGAAGCGGCGAGAATCTTTCTTTCCATCCTCAAAAAGTAGACTACCTTAAAAGTCAGAGAGATGGGAGGGGGAGGGAGGGAGGGAGGGAGAGACCGAGGGAGGGAGGGTGGGGACCTGCCAAATATTTTTTTTATTCCCCAAACATAGGAAAGAATTTATATTAAAATAAGGTTTGATATGTTTCCTTCAGGGCAGATTCTGGCACAACATCCCCTATACGTACAGTGATTATACATTTTTTATTATAAAGGGCAACCTTTTATTTCAAGAAGTTATAGGTAATCCTCAACTTACAACCACAATTGAGCCCAAAATTTCCATTGCTAAGCCAGATAGTTGTTAAGTGAGTTTCCCCCCATTATATGAACTTCTTTTTTTTGCCACAGATGTTAAATCAGTGCTTCTCAAATAGTGGGGCAGGCCCCCCTGGGGGGGGGGCGTGGAGCGATGCCAGGGGGGGGCGCATGACCCCGGGGAACATGCTTTTTTTGCCACAGGGAATAGGTTTTTTTTTGCACCGAACAATAGCACACAGCACAGAGCAGGAGATATGAAGTGCAGATAACAAACCCTTAAGAGACACCATGGAAAAATATTTAACAGGGATGAAAAGAAAGGAGGAGAGAGATGGAGATAATGAGACAAACGTTAAGTCTCCTGAAAGCTAAGACGGGGAACTATGACGAAGCATATGTAGCACTTGGCTTCACTGTGACTATGGTGGGAGACGAGGAAAGATCGGTATGTTTACTGTGTTTAAAAATGTTGGCAGCGGACAACATGAAGCCAAATAAATTAAGGCGTCACTTAAACACATTACACCCCAATCACGCTGATAAGCCGCTTGAGTTTTTTCAGCGAAAACGTGCCGAATATTGCAAACAATCGTCCCGGCGGAGAGTTGGGGGCGCGCGAAATGTATACTTCTTCCTAGGGGGGGCGTAACAGAAAATAATTGAGAAGCACTGTGTTAAATGAACCTGTGCAGTTGTTAAGTTGATAATATGGTTGTGAAGTGAACATGGCTTCCCGGTTGACTTAGCTTGTCAGAAGATTGCAAAAGGTGATCACATGACCCTGGGACACTGCAACCATCATAAATATGAACCAGTTGTCAAAGGTCCAAATATTGATCAGGTGACCATGGGGATGTCACAACAGTTGTAAGTGTGAAAAACAGTCATATCTCACTTTTTTCAGTGCCATTGTAACTTTGAACGGTCACTAAACCAATGCTTTTAAGTCAAGGACTACTTGTATTCTTTAGATTTATCTATGTTTTGAAAATTCACTTTTTATCCTTATTCTGGTCATTGAACTTTTACCATATAAATGGCATGACTTTAATGCATAGTGTTTCACATTCATGTGAAAAATACAGAAATTGAATTGTCTTTTTAAAAAACAAATTAAAAGGTAAAGCGAAGATTATTGTTATTATTGGTTAAATTTATTTGCTGCCTATCTCACCGTGGGGCTACTCTAAGCGGCTTACAACAATCAAAGGGAAGAAAAATGAAAAGAATGTAAACAGTACAGAAGAAAAAATAATAGAACAAAAAGTAAAATAAAATAAACAATTTAAGATATAAACATAAGCATTTTTTAAATTCTTACGATCCTCTTTCAGATTTGTTCCTGTTTTCATTTTTGTCTTTTATTTCTTCAAAGAAGATATGGTCCCAGTACCTGTAATAAACACCTCTGCCTTGCAGATTCAAAACAATAGATAACACTATCTTTGTTTTACATCGGCGTGTCTACTATGGAGATTGCTGCACCCAATACATCATTTTTGTCCTGTTGCATCATCTTGGCAAGTCAGAGCAATTCTATGTTTCTCCACTTCTGACAGAAAAAATGATTACATGCACTGTTGCAAACATCTTTACAAGAGCAGGTAGAGTAGGTCAGGAGAGAACATCCAGGTCATTTAGAATTATACATATGCTAAATTTCTGGTGAGATTTTCATCAAGTAAAATATATTTCATCAAGTAAAACATCTTTTCCTCCTCCTCCATTTTACATTGCTACATACTGCAGTAACCCTGAACATCGGAAAAAGGAAGCAGAGCAAAAACATGTCTTCTAACAAAATGGATACACCCATGCAACTCTATCAAAAAATGCCACTCAACCCAATATACCATAACCAATACAAGCCATGAAAAGGAAAACACTGCCGTACACCAAAAACATCTCAGAAAGCACTAGAGAGACTACTACAACCACTTGGCATCATCTTAGCACACAAAGTAACTGAAGCACCTCCTAAGTAAACCAAAAGACTCAGCGGCCCCAGAAGAAAACACAGGAGTCATCCACAGCATACAGTGTAAGGACTGTAACAACCACTATGTAGGACAAGCAGGCAGAAGACTAGGGTTAGGATGTTTCACTTCTCATCCAAGAAGCTTCTTCAGCTCTTCCATTTTCCACTATCCTGTCAGAGCTGAAGAAGCTTCTTGGATGAGAAGCCAAATGTCTTCAAAAGAAAAAAAAAACAGGAAAGTCCAGTTGCCTCCTGAAAAAGCACCTTTGAGACATCCAACCATAGTTTCAAGCAGCCTAGATCAAGGCAATATCAAAAACACCCAGAGAATTTCTGGAGGCCTGACACTCAGACAAATTGGCCATCAACAGGCACATAGAGATAAACAATATCTACATATCACTAAAAAGAGACAATCAAAACCCCAAAAGGAAATTAAAAGAACAAAAGAACTCCTCACCAGCAATCAACACCTATAAGAGCAGAAATTAACATCAAGATTATCTTAGACCAACAATCATCAAATAAACAATATCCCAATGAAGAAACTACCAATGCAGACAAACAAGCTAATAGTAAATAACAGCTTAATCAAGAAACTGCCAAGAACACTCCCACCAACACTGATAGGGCAAGCCACTAGTATATAAAAATAAAAGCAAACCCCACTCCCCTCTACCATTGATGATGGTCAATTTGGTAATGAAATGTCTGCAAGAAAACTACTAAACTGAGAGAGCACCAAGGACTCCACAGTTCAATCCTGAGCTACAGATATTCTCTTCTACCAGTTACATTGCATTATATTAATAAGTTCTGTGATTCATCTTGATCCTAGGTAGGGCAACTTAATAAATAATTGGTGCTATGTCATTAAGCCTTGGGTGTATGAGACGAGAAGGCAGAACAATGCTGTATAAAGCACAGTCTTTGTTTCATTTTGCCAATTCTGAAGATTTAAACTTTAGGATTTTAGAAGATTAGGTTTATTGTCCGTATCTAAGGAGCCAATAACCTTTTGATAATATTTGCTCATAACTATAGTTAATGTGCATATTGTTTATAGCTTTATTATAAGAAATTGCCTTGGTTTCTTATTCCTACATGGAGAGAAATTTCAGAGCCTGTGGATAACTCATAGCTATTTGGAAAGAGTTAGAAGATTGCACTGTTGTCACATTGATTCATTTCAATATACTATTTAGTCTTAGATTGGGATTTTTTTGCAATTGATTTTACCTAACACTAAATTTTGATTCATAGTGACTGCCCACACAGGGTGGGAGGAAATTACTTCAGGATCAACCTATGTGTTATCCAGTTTTTTTTATAACTATGACTTTCTTTCTTATGTTGCCATTAGTTGCACTAATCCAGCAAACAGATGTATGTGCAGATAAAACAAGATATCCACCTACATTGCGTGGAAGACAATGGCCTGCAAATATTTTAAAGAATATCTATCTATCTATCTCCATTCTATAGAAACAGACTAGAATGGGTTGGGAAATCGGACTTTCCAGTCAACCACACATTAATGGGATAGTTAAAGTGGGATTCTTATTCCCAGAAATAAGAATTGCCTTAATGACTGTTTAATGTCTGGGTGTAGCAGCTTGATGGATTCATAAGACCAGGTCTTCATCAGAGATATGGAGGATGAGGAGGGGAGCCCTTGTCTGGCCTCTTCTAATCTTTGTACTTATTGTCAGTCAATGAAATGTTCTTTATTCAAGGATGTGAATTAAGTTTCATTTAACTATTTGTCCAGGTGTCAAGAAATATACAGTATGATAAATACCGGTATATATGTCTATATTTCTTTTTCCTTTTACTCAAACCACAAAATCTCTTTGATAAAACAATGCTTCAGATTCCTTAATAATACAAAGATAGCCATTTTCCTTGTAGTACTTGCAAACATGAGCTACCTGGGTATTTTACTTTGTTTTTAGTCATTAAAATCAAAGCAAATTCTCTATGTAGATGCCTGTCAGCTGTCAGCTAATTACCTCATCCAAAATGACTCATTATTTTTAATTCAGAAAGGTAGTTTACAACCTGAGAAAGCTGAATCTTAAGAGCTGAGGTGGCGCAGCGGTTAGAGGCAGTACTGCAGGTGACTTTAGCTGACTGTGATCCACAGGTCAGCAGTTCAAATCTCACCGGCTCAAGGTTGACTCAGCCTTCCATCCTTCCGAGGTAGGTAAAATGAGGACCCAGATTGTTGGGGGCAATATAAATATACATTGCTTACTGGTGTAAACTGCTTAGAGAGTGCTTGCACTGTGAGGTGGTATATAAATCTCACAAATAAATAAATAAATGAATAAATCTCAGAGTATCTTCCAGGCCTTTTCCTCATCCCAAGATCCTAAAGGAGATTGTCCTAGGACAGGGGTCTGCAACCCGCGGCTCTGAAGCCGCATGTAGCTCTTTCATCCCTCTGCTGCGGTTCCATCGCTTAAAATATGCATCACAACCGCCAATGTGTGACACCCGCCGGCACGTGATTTATTGAGCTTTTCGAGCCATCTTTTTTTTCGGAGTTCAAAATGTTTTTGTTGCATGCAGAAATAAAAATGTGTTTTCTCTGTAACAGGTCATTGATTTCATAAATGCAACACACTATAGTTTTTTTATACATAGCATAAAGGTAAAAAACGATATATGCAGTGTTATCTTCATTTTAGATGTCAAAAGGGTTTTGTGGCTCCCGGTGTTTTCTTTTCTGTGGGAAATGGGTCCAAATGGCTCTTTGAGTGTTTAAGGTTGCCGACCCCTGTCCTAGGAGAATAGAAGATATAAATGCTTTGGGGTTGTAACGGTGCTTTGATGTTATATCAACATCCTTCTTCCAAAGCTCAGTGTTTGGGGATATAATTGTGACTAGTGATTAGAATTTTTTTAAAAAATCAGCCCCCATAGTATATAAAGTTGAAAAAGAACCGAGAAGGATCTTTATTTTTAGAGCAACTGGGAATGCTTTTCCATCTTAACAATTGGTTCACATCAATTCTGATCTCTTTTATGTTGAAAGAATGCATAGAAAGGATTGCATGGCCGGACATGCTGGGTCCATCTTTGACCCTTAAAATCCAGTGCAGAAAATGTTCCTTGATATCTACACACTAGCTAAGAGGAAAAGACCTCTTCAGGGCCTGAGGAATGCAGGTTATGAAGAAGCCTTCTTGTATGTGTCTCAGCATAGTATATTTGTATTAAATACCTTCATATTTGACTTACTGACAACTTCTTTCACTTTACCTCCACTGTGGCTATTATATTATGTAATTACAGTCTATCCAGTGCAGGGCTGCAGGTCATTTTTCCATCCCAGATATGACAGTCTTGGAAGGAGTGGAATATAAATTGAAAAGCAAACAAAAGCAGTGCAAACAAAACGAGGTAAAACAACTTGGTAGGTGTTTTACTTCATTTTTAAAAACTGAATTATTATTTTGCTTTCAGGATCTGTTTTATTTAATGCCATTTAACTAATACTTCTAATGTGTCTTAAGTTGAAACCGTTGGGTTACTTTGATCGCATAAAACAAATCTCTGCTCCAAGTTTCTTTCTTTTAACAATAAATGAATGGAATAGATGATGTTAATTCAATCGCTATTGCTCTCTAGTGGTTGTTAAAAAAACATACAACTGAGTGTATTATTTAAGAGAGGTAAAAAAAAAGCAAAATCGAAAAATACATTTATTGGGAGCAACCAAAATATTGTTTGTTTAGAAATATTTGAAAGGATTATATGAGATGGGTTACTCTGTATAACACATAAATTATTCAAACCATTTTTAATGAACTTTAAGTATAGGTAATTACTAAATCAGATACCTAGGAAACATGAATACATTTTTGAGAAAACATGGAATGTTTGAATGATGATAAAAGTTTGTACACAATATGTATCTTTCTAAATCAAATCAATAGAAGAAAAACAGAGTGATGTCATATAAATTAAAATAATTTAGATGATAATGCTTGTTCTTGAGAATGTGACCTGGCAGGAAGATTTGATTAAGAGCTATATTCAGCTGGGGATTTGAACTAACTTGACTCAGAACCTAAAGTCATACCATGATGCATGATCAAAATAATGCTTCCTCTGAGAAGATGGTATTTCTCCTCTCCTCTCCTCTCCTCTCCTCTCCTCTCCTCTCCTCTCCTCTCCTCTCCTCTCCTCTCCTCTCCTATCCTATCCTATCCTATCCTCACTTCCTTCTAAGAAGCATGTATCTCACTGACATCTCCAATTTTATTTTCTCAACAATTCAGATTAAGATCAACAATTCTGTGACGTAGGTACAGCTGAGAGAAGAAATGGGTTGGTCCCAAATCTTCATTGTTTAATAGGTAAATTTTACAAAACGTGCAACACAAAAATAGCCTTTAGAAGAATTCTGAGGGTGGGGGGGGGGGAACAGGCAGATATTTTTCTGACAAGTCATTTCACATTTCAGAAAGGATGTTATTTCCTTCCTCTTTTTCCCATGTTTATTTATTTTATTTCTATTGGTAAACTTATATGTCACCCATCACTGGATGGCTTACAATCAATTAAAAACAATGAGATAAACATCACAAAATATTATTCCCACATCTATCCTCCCTCCCTCCCTCCCTCCCTCCCTCCTTCCCTCCCTCCCTCTCTCTCTCTCTCTCTCTCTTTCTCTCCCTCCCTCCCTCCCTCCCTCCCTCTCTCCAGCCCTTGCAGTGGATTAAATACATGTCCTATTGTTATAAGTGCAATCCAACAATCCACTACCTACTTCTCCATTCTTATTCTGTGGGGGAGTGTCCCTTCTTGGGGGAAGGAGAAAATTTGGAAGGTTTAAACATTGCAGCAGGAATGAATGGCTTGAGAAGGTCGTATTCAGGTTTGCATGACTGAGCATCTGCATATTATTTTGTGAGCTAAGAACCTAAGTAATGTTCAAATTAAAGCAAGAGAAAAATTGTGTCCAGCTGATCCGGTGTTGAGTTTGACCCCTCTTTTCGGCATTAGAAAGGTTGAGAACCACTGCTCTAAAAGGATGCAGATTACCACTATCCTGTCAGAGCTGAAGAAGCTTCTTGGATGAGAAGTGAAATGTCTTCAAAAGAAAAAACAAGGAAGTCCAATTGCCTCCTGAAAAAGCACCTTTGGGAGGCCCATTTTTCCAATGTATCATAAAACTTCTCTTTGCGTAGGCACTAACACATGAGTAGAATGCAGAAAAGGATGTTTTGAAATAATGAAGATGTCATCCAGGTAAACTACTACACTTTTGTCCACAGAATATCTCATTCATGAATCTGGAAAAGACATTTGGAGACTTACCGTATTTTTCTGAGTATAAGACGCACCGGAGTATAAGACACACCTAGATTTTAGAGGAGGAAAACAAGGGAAAAAGTATTCCGAACCAAATGGTGTAGTAATATATTATTTAATGAAATACCAGTATAGCAGAATACTTTTTGCAACCATGTATATTTTTTACAACCATGTACACTTTTTATAACCATGTACACTTTTTACAAACTTCAAACTTGACAGCTTTAAAACTTGCAGACTTCAACTCCCAGAATTCCTCCTCCAGTCATGCTAGCTCAGGAATGGGAGTTGAAGTCCACAAGTCTTAAACTTGCCAAGTTTGAAGACCCTTGCACCCCAAACCGCTAACCAGGGGTCTTCAAACTTGACAGCTTTAAGATTAGTGGACTTCAACTCCCAGAATTCCTCCTCCAGTCATGCTAGATGGGGTAATTAGAAGGCAACACACCCCCTTTTTTGTGAAAAACGGCCCATTTTTCAGCCATTTTTTTTGCAAAAAGGAGGCATGCAGAGGGTTTGGGAAGCCTGCAGAGCACTCCTAGGGGGTGGGGGAAGGCAAAAATGCCCCCATTTTTTCAAAAAAACAGGCCGTTTTTTGCAAACATTGGATGCAAGGGTGGGGCTTCGGGAGGCCAAAAATGGCTGCATTCGGTGTATAAGACGCACTGACATTTCCACCATCTTTTTGGGGGGGAAAAGGTGCGTCTTATACTCCAAAAAATACTGTAACTAGATCAAAAGCCATTACCATTTATTGTAATATGCCATAATGAATATCAAAGATTGTTAAGTATTAATGCCTCTCCAAACTGTATGCTCCTCTCAATCCAATTGAATGAAATGCTTGCCTTCTGAAAGCAACCCAGAAGACCTGAAATAAGAGTAATGGGCAGTGGCTTCTAATAATTATCAAATTGAGAAGTTGATGGTCATGAAGTTGTGTTGAAGAATTTCCTTTATTTTTTTTAAAACGGCACAGACGTAGGAGATAAAAAATAGTGAATACAATAACAATAATAACAGAGTTGGAAGGGGCCTTGGGGGTCTTCTAGTCCAACCCCTTGCTTAGGCAGGAAACCCTACACCACTTCAGACAAATGGTTTTCCAATATCTTCTTAAAAACTTCCAGTGTTGGAGCATTCACAACTTCTGGAGGCAGGCTGTTCCACTGATTAATTGTTCTAACCGTCAGGAAATTTCTCCTTAGTTCTAAGTTGCTTCTCTCCTTGTTTAGTTTCCACCCATTGCTTCTTGTTCTACCCTCAAGTAAAACATTCTTTCTTCAGATTGTAAACTGGAAAATACTGGAATAGCCATGGGCTGATATTTAACTAGGATTGGGGCTTGATGTAACAAGTTGATAGTACAGTGGCATGCCTCGCTGAGGCAGCTTCCTATTCTTAAAAACATCAGGAAATTTTGCATGCTTTTCTGGCAAGAAATGAGGTTTGGGCAACAGTTCAAAGGGGAGAGAAAGAAAAGAATCTAATACCTGCAAGTGATATTGTTGTTGATATGATTGAGAAAGAAAATACTCCCTTGCTTCCAGCAAATATCAGCATTATGTTTCTGCAGCCAGTTTATTGCCAAGACAAAAGGAACATGCAAGGAAACAAACAAATGCAGCTCCAAGAATTGTCGGTGGCAATTTCTCCTCAAACACAGAGGAGATGGACTTCGCATCTGTGGCGTTTGCCATTGCTTAATTCTGTTTCCCTATGTTTTTCCAGTGATTGTGTGAGCAACTCAAATGGTCAGTCAGTAGCCTCATTGATACAATTAGCAATTAACCCAGAGTTCAAGGAGGCTGAGAACTAGCTCTCCAAGCCCTATGACAATAGAATTCTTTATAGAATAGAATAGAATAGAATAGAATTCTTTATTGGCCAAGTGTGATTGGACACACAAGGAATTTGTCTTTGGTGCATATGCTCTCAGTGTACATAAAAGAAAAGATACATTTGTCAAGAATGGTTGTCATAGGGTTCAAGTAAGCAATCAGGAAACAATCAATATGAAATAATCGTAAGGATACAAGCAACAAGTTACAGTCATACAGTCATAAGTGGGAGGAGATGGGTGATAGGAACGATGAGAAAAACTAATAGTAATAGTAATGCAGCCTAGTGAATAGTTTTACAGTGGTGAGGGAATTATTTGTTTAGCAGAGTGATGGCGTTCGGGAAAAAACTGTTCTTGTGTCTAGTTGTCTTGGTGTGCAGTGCTCTATAGCGACGTTTTGAGGGTAGGAGTTGAAACAATTTATGTCCAGGATGCGAGGGGTCAGTAAATATTTTCACGGCCCTCTTTTTGACTCGTGCAGTATACAGGTCCTCAATGGAAGGCAGGTTGGCAGTAATTGTTTTTTCTGCAGTTCTGATTATCCTCTGAAGTCTGTGTCTGTCTTGTTGGGTTGCAGAACCAAACCAGACAGTTATAGAGGTGCAGATGACAGACTCAATGATTCCTCTGTAGAACACAATTGCATTGTGTAAAATATTACAGTTCTCTTGAATAGTCTGAGCCCTCCCTCCCAATCAACCTCTTGAAGTCAAGGCTTTAAAAATAGTGAGAGCCAGTTTGATTTATTGCTTAAGGCACCAGGCTAGAAAGTAGGAGACCGTGAGTTCAAGTCCTGCCTTAATCATGAAAGTCGGCTTAGGTGACTTTGGACTAGTCACTCTCTCAGCCAATCCACCTCACCCGGTTATTATTGTGGGGGAAATATGTTTGCCGCCTTGAGTTATTTATAAAAATAACAAAAGCAGGATACAAAGTATTTACTTTATTAAGTAAATAAAAAGAAAAAAATGAGGTGACTCAAATTCTTACGCTTGAGATTTTTCAGCTGATTCAGAGTAAAGAAGCTTAGTGGGGCAAACCATGTGCAGTGTAGTAAAAACACAATCCAAAGTTTCATCTTTGTTGTTTCTTTGCTGCAGAAAGCAACCCCTCGTGGCCAATGTTCCCTGTAAAATTAGAAAATGGCGTGCGGCAGTTAAAAACTGCCATACGGCGTTTTCTTTTCATGTGCGTGGCCGTGCAGGCGCACGGCCTCTGCAATTAGAAAATGCCGGGTGGAAGTTAGAAACTTCCGCGTGGCATTCTCTCATTACTTGCACGGCCGCGCGACCGCACACCTTAGAGGGAACAGTGCTTGTGGCCCATATCTGCATGGGCTCCATGCTGTTGATGTCTGAGGAGGCAGCACAACGTTGAAATAACTTCTTCCAAGATCTCTGGTGTGCCCTGTTTGCCTTGATGTTTGCCGTTAAAATTCTCACTTATGAGAAGTATCATTTTGACAGTTAGTTTCACGTCTGTCCAGGTAGACCTCGAGTTATGACTGCAATGAAGCCTGCCTATTACCATTGCAAGTAGTGATGGCCATTAAGCGAGACGGCCTTGCTTAATGACCCTCAGCCCCAGCCTCTGCTCTCCCTGATGTGGCTGTTAAATTAATGCATGAGTCACCAAGCACAGCATGGGGTGCCTCGGGGTGCAGGAAGTGCTGGTAGGCCTAGTGCAGGCCCAGGCCGGGGCCCTATTTTTAAGGAATCCTCATAAACTCCATAAACAAATGGAGTCTCATTAAGAAATGCAGCTTGTGAGAACAGCACCTGCTTGCAGAATAGGATGAAGTTGTCATGAGGCAGTCTCTGTAGGAAAGCTGAGTCTCGCATTGTATCGGTAGGAAGCCTCTTCAAAAATCAGAAAGGTAAATTGGGTGCTCTGGGCCCCGGAGCTGGCTGAGAAGCAGGCCAAGTCCTGCAAGTTCCCTGGATGGCTGGATGGGAAGTAGGCCTCAGCCTACAGGCTGTAACAGCCCCTGGGTGCAGGGGTGGGTTCTGGATTCTGCTACTGCCAGTTCGCTCAGGGATGCGCCACACGGGCGTGCATGTGCAGTACTAAAAAAAAAAAGCTGTGTATGCACAGAAGCAAAAACCAAGATGGCAGCACCTATGGTGCCACTGAGAGAACCGGCTCGGGGGTGTGGCAGGCCTGGGTCGCTGCCAGTTCCAGCGACCCAGGCCGCCAAGTTACGGTTCTATAGAACCAGTCCGAACCGGTAGGAACCCATCTCTCTGCCTGGGTGTTGGTAGTATAGGAAGCCCCCCCCCAGATTAAAATATTCTTTATTCTTAATATTAAAAGAGTCTGACCGCTTCTGAACTTTGTGCTTGAAGTGGAAAAGAATGAACTGATTTTGGGTTTTACCGATTAGATTGATAAGTCTTTATAGAAATAGCTTGTTCATATTATTATGAAAAAACAAAGTTGTGATTTGATGTCAATGCCTTATTTTACTGCAAGACAGAGAATTGGAAGTCAATGTTACTTTTTCTTTTATTTTCTTATCCTTCCTCACTTCTCTTCCCTCTCTTCCTCCCCACCTTTATCCTATTTACTTTTGTATTTTGTATCTTATTTTATGTTATAACCCAATAAAAATGTTAAACACACTATTAAAAGAGTCAGAATAGAATATTTCCCCAAAGGAGAAATAGAGAAACATGCTCTTAAAGGCAGAAAACAGCTCCAATCTTCCTGCTATAGGAAACAGCCTCCAGCAGATGCCTGAAGTCTTTTAGAGATATTATGTGCCCATTAAGAAATCCAGGTCAGCCTATTCATTAAAAAAAAAACGCCTTCAGCCCAGCTCCCCCAGAAGGGATTAAAAGTCGAAAAACAAAACTCTTAAAATCTACATTCCCCCACTCAAATTCTAAGGACAAGACATGACCTTTAGCACATAATAGGATTAACCCACCACCATTAGAATAGCAAAAGACACACCACTCACTACATTGCACAACCCCCTGGAGCATCTCAATCAAAATCCTATAAAGATCCATCCACTCACTCAGTCATTTGGTCAGTCACCTCAGAAACATGTCACTGAAGTTTCTGGAAACCAAATAAACCTTCTTTCCTTGCAGTCAGCCTCCATTTTATTTCCAGCGCCTTTCTCCCGGCTTGGAACTGGTCCATATTTTTCTTCCTACCGTAGCTTCTGCTGCCCAGCTTTAGGCTCCCTTGGGTAACTGAGTGGCTAGGTGGGAAGGAGGCCAAAGGCCTGTGGGGATTGGTGGTGGTGGTGGTGGTGCTCCAGCGCTCTTGCAGTCAGTTGTAAGGGTGAACAACTGTGGAGGCATTGTAATGATTGTAATTTTGAAACTGGGTTGTAAGTAACTTCTGGGGGGGATTCTCTAATAACTTCGAACAGTCTCTAAGCAACTGGTCATAAGTTGAGGACAATCTGTAAATGTCAAGAGACACTTGAAGCTGGCTTTCAGTTCCTAATTTATTTCTCGAGCCAGAATGTGAGTCAGCAACAAATAACTGGCATGGTTGGACAGCTACACAGGATGGTGTGAAAAACAGCAGAGAGCGCAGGAATCATGGGTGGACTGTCCTCGCATTAATGTGTTTTGTTAGTGTGTTAGTTATATGATGTGCGGAATGTTAGAGAAATATTTGGGTTAACACTTAACTGGATTGAAGCTGGACTTGATCTTGGACCTAAATTTGGTCTTGTTTGGGTTGTTCAGGCTCCATTCCTGGAAGAGCAGGCTGAAGGACTGAAGGCCTGCCATGCCCCCGAGCCGGTTCTCTCGGCAGCGCTGTAGGCGCCGCCATCTTGTTTTTTGCTTCTGCGCATGCACAGCTTTTTTAAAGTACTGTGCACGCGCATGCGTGGTGTGCAATGCGCCCCGCCACAGCACACCCCTGAGCGAACCGGCAGCAGGAGAAACCAGAACCCACCCCTGACTCAGAGGGAGTTTGCAGTGAGGCAGCTAGAAAGATTTGAAGGATTTCAAAGTTTTTCTTTACTTTTTTTTTCCAGAACAGTAGAAGTCTTTGAAAAGGGTGCCATGATTTGAGGAAGATCTGAGTGAAGCTGGTTCACAAAGCACCATACCCCTTGCTTCTAGGAAGAAAGTAAAGTTACCGTATTATTTCATTTTGCTCTGTTTCATGGCTGCTGTTCAGCACAACAGTTGACAAAAGCCTCCTCTGCTGGAGAGGTTTGAAGCTATGCTGTCTTCTTAAAGTTCTCCAGTAGTGCTTGCTGAATTTGAAGGTGTCACTTAAGACAAGTTGCTTTACTTCTTTGCTTTGATAAAGAAAGCAATATTGAGTCAAAACTCCCCAAGAAAATCTAAGGCACCAAGCCCAGACGTTGTTGCAACCACCCTTCCTTTCCTAGCTTCCCCTTAGGCAAATTTTTTGATTTTTTTCCGCAAGGTAGAGCATAGTCAATATTTATTAATTATTGTGTACCATTCTCCTGGGTGTATCCAACCTTTTTTGATACCTATGGGTGGATCTAATATATTCGCAACATACCCTGCAAATTTGTTGTGAAACTGATAAGCTGTTGCTGAAGGAAATCTCATTCATTTTTATTACTCAACCCCAGGCATATATAAACAAAGCTATTATGACAAATTCCACTTAAATTTTATCATCTGAAACAATGGCAAAACTATGCAAGGAATGAGATAAGAGATAAGAGAAAACAATGTGGACAAAAACTACTACAAAAGACAATTTATTTTGAATACCACACTCAACTATAGTCCTCAATGGAACTGCATCTACATGGAGGGATGTATGCAGTGGGGTACCCCAGGACTCTGTTTTAGGTCCAGTACTCTTCAACATCTTCATCAATGATTTGGATGAGGGGATAGATGGGGAACTCATCAAATTTTCAGAGGACACCAGCTGGCAGGAATAGCCCACACTCTAGAAGGCTTAAGATATGGAAGGATCTTGACAGGCTTGAACATTGAGCGCTGTCTAACAAAATAAAACATACAGATAACAGTTGCAGGAATTGGGTATGTCTAGTTTAATAAAAAGAAGGATTAGGGGTGATATGATAGCAGTGTTTCAATATCTAAAGGGCTGCCACAAAGAAGAGAGGCTCAACCTTTTCTCTGAAGGCAGGACAAGAAGCAATGAATGGAAATTAGTCAAGGAGAGAATCAACCTAGAACTAAGGAGAAATTTCCTGATAGTTAGAACAATTAGTCAGTGGAAGGACTTGCCTCCAGAAGTTGTGAATGCTCCAACACTGGAGGTTTTCAAGAAGAGATTAGGCAACCATTTGTCTGAATGGTATAGTAGGGTTAGTCCCCAAAGGTCCCTTCCAACTCTGTTATTCTGTTTCTGTTATCTCCTACAGGCAACCTTCAAGCCAACTACTAATGCAAGGGTGTGCTGATTTAGTATCTCATTTAAAAAATTGAGGGCACCACACCTGCCCCACATTTCTGAAGAATTTATGCACCTGGACAAACATATAATTTGCCAGTTGATAAGAAGATGGCCTTTACAACTCAGATCAGAAATTATATGGGAGTTTTAAAAAAAATAAATATTTGAAATTTGCATATTTAATCACTGCATCCGATTACATCTTCATTAGGTAACTTTTTGGATATTACCTTTGGAGTGTGTGCTAGGATAATACATTCCTGTAATATTTTCCCAAAAGAGTATTTGTTGTTGGGCCAAGATATAGCCTGGGAAAGTGTTAAGAATCTCATATTTCTTCTGCTCTTCTTTTTAGAGGTGTCAGCTCATAGATAGGCAAAGCAACACAAGGATTTCACAATTACAGTTTTGGGGAGACGACAATAAAATTACATTATCTCAGTCACTCCCAATGATCACATTACAATGATTTCTGACCATGGGTACAATTGTGTAGTCAGTGCAATGGCCAGATCCTGTATGAGGATATCAAAAACTATACAAAAATTTACTTGAGATTGCTGAGATCTTACAGATTTGACCAATTTGATTTATGTAATTATTGATTTTTTAAAGATTTATTTTCCTTGACTAGCATCTTTGAAACTCTTCGGTTGGCACTCATATGTGCTTCATGTTTAAATTATGCTCTAAGGCAGGGGTGTCAAACTCAAGGATGCGGCCCGCGGGGTGTTTAGATCTGGCTGGCAGGGCTGCCATGGAAACAGCAAAGGACCGGCCCACAGTGCCTCTGCCAGCGAAAATGGAGCTCGGGAGCCTCCCACTCCCAACTTGCCGAGACGATGCAGAAGGATACCATGGTCGATGGTATCAAAAGCCGCTGAGAGGTCAAGTAGCACCAGGATGGAGGAGTTCCCCCCATCCCGGGCCCGCCAGAGATCATCCATCAGAGCGACCAAGGCAGTTTCTGTACTGTAGCCGCGCCTGAAACCCGACTGATAAGGATCTAGATGATCTGTTTCATCCAGGAGCTGCAGAAGCTGAGTCGCCACCACCTTCTCCACAACTTTCCCTAAAAAAGGTAAGTTGGAGACCGGACGATAGTTCTTCAAGTCAGCTGGATCCAGGGAAGGCTTCTTCAGGAGGGGTTGCACCACCGCAGCTTTTAACGACTGCGGTACGGATCCCTCCCTCAAAGAAGCGGTGACCACCGCCTGGATCCAGCCGCGTGCTACCACCCTGCTGGCTGAGACCAGCCAGGAGGGGCACGGGTCCAATAAACAGGTGGAGGTACCCATCGCTCCCACAGCCCTGTCCACATCCTCGAGAGAAACAGGCCCAAACTCTTCCCATAATGGTGGACTAAGACTTGCCCCTGTCACCTCTATGGACTCTGCCCTGCCAGAGTCCAGGTTCGACCGAATCTGAGCGACTTTATCCGACAGAAACTCAGCGAATTCCTCAGCTCTGCCTTGTAAGTGTTCCTCGCTCCCCCCTTTTGCAAGGAGGGAGCGAGTCACCCTAAACAAGGCGGCTGGATGAGAATCTGCGGACGCAATAAGAGCGGAAAAATAGGATCGTTTTGCCGCCCTTATCGCCACTAAATAAGATCTGATGTAAATTCTTAATAGTGTTCGGTCAGATTCAGTTTTGCTGGCCCTCCAGCGGTGCTCCAGACGTCTCTTCTGGCGTTTCATCTCCCGGAGCTCCTCGGTAAACCAGGGAGCTTTCCGGGATCCACTGCCGTGGAGAGGTCGCTTAGGCGCAATTCGGTCTAAAGCCCCTGATGCTGCGGTGTTCCAAGCGGCCACCAGGGAGTCAGCCGAATTGTGTACCAGGGTTTCAGGTATTTCCCCAAGTTCCCTCTGGAATCCTTCTGGCTCCATTAGGCGCCTGGGGCGGAACCACCTAGTCGGTCCCGCCTCCCTGCGGGGGAGGAATGGGGCTGCGAAATCTAACCTCAGTAGGAAATGATCTGACCATGACAGTGGGGTGATGACTATATTCCTTATCTTCAGATCATCTCTCCACTGCCCCGAAAGAAACACTAGGTTGAGCGTGTGACCACCCTCATGAGTCGGACCCTGGATTACTTGGGTCAGGTCAATGGTTGTCATGGAATCCATGAACTCCTGAGCTATCCCAGAGGTTTCGCCAGCAGATGGCAAGTTGAAGTCCCCCAGCACCATAAGCCTAGGGAACTCAACTGCCAAGCCGGCTACTGCCTCGAGCAACTCAGGCAGGGCCTTACTTACATAGCTGGGAGGCAGGTACGTTAAGAAAAGGCCCACCTGTACCCCTAAGTCCAACTTCAGAAGGAGCGTCTCACACCCAACAATCTCCGGGGCAGGGATCCTACGAGGATGCAGATTTTTGCACATTATTATTGCCACTCCTCCCCCCCTTCCCTGGGGTCGAGAATGATGCTGCACCGAGAAGCCGGCTGGGCATATCTCAGAGAGAGCTACTCCCCCCTCCTGGCCCAGCCAGGTCTCGGTAACACAAACCAGGTCTGCCCCCTCATCTGTGATTAAATCACGTATCAGGGGGGCTTTGTTGATAATTGACCTGGCGTTGAGCAGCAGCATCCTGAGCCCAGGGCCCTGAAAACCCTGGTTGCCAGGTATCCGGGTTGAGCAAGATGGAACCGGATCGGAGGGGCCGGAACAAGGGATCGCTTGTAAACAGCAAGGTCTTATTCCCCGAGAGCGGCCCGCCCCTCTGCTCCCGCCATATCTGCCTCTTCCCATTATGACCGAGATGTTCCGGCTCTCGCTCCCACCAGAGACCCCCTCCCCCTCCCCGCTGGTCCCCCTCCTTTCCTGCAGGCCATCCATTCCATTCATACTGAACCAGGGGATAGAGTCAGGCACCCCTCCGCTTCTGTTTCCACACTCAGCAGAGGGGGTCCGAACCTCGGTCTCTGGTTCACTCATACTACCAACCATTCTTCCATAATCTACACAATTCATTCCCTTAGTCATAGCCAAGCACAAGCATTCAATCGACATCAGAAAGCACAAACACATGTTGCTCCACATGTTGCTCCAATTTTAGCTGTGGATCTAGGAGGACACCCAAATTGTGGACCCATTCTGAGGGAGTTAATTTCTCTCCCCCAAGAACCAAGGAGGGGGAATTGACAGAATCCTTGGGAGGCAATATCCATAGCCACTCGGTCTTGTCAGGGTTGAGCTTTAGCCGGTTCCTCCCCATCCAGACCCTAACATCGTCCAGGCAGCGGCACATTATGTCGACGGCTTCCCTGAATTGAGATGGGGTGGAGATGTACAACTGGGTATCATCAGCATACTGCTGATACCTCACCCCGTGTCGTCGGATGATCTCACCCAGTGGTTTCATGTAGATGTTAAACAGGATGGGCGAGAGGACCGAGCCCTGCGGCACCCCACAAAGTAGGGGCCTAGGGCTCGACCTCTGTCCCCCTGTCAATACCGACTGTGTCCTGTCAGAGAGGAAGGAGGAGAACCACTGCAAAACAGTGCAGCCCACCCCCACCTCTCCGAGACGACGCAGAAGGATACCATGGTCGATGGTATCGAAAGCCGCTGAGAGGTCAAGTAGCACCAGGATGGAGGAATAACCACCATCCCGGGCTTGCCAGAGATCACCCATCAGGGTGACCAAAGCCGTTTCCGTACTGTAGCCACACCTGAAACCCGATTGAAAGGGATCCAGAAAATCAGTGTCATCCAACAGCCGTAGGAGTTGGAGTGCCACCACTTTCTCTACAACCTTCCCCGCAAAGGGAAGGTTGGAGACCAGACGGAAGTTCTTTAAATCCGCCGGATCCAGGGAAGGCTTCTTGAGGAGGGGCCTCACCACCGCAACTTTTAAGGGCCATGGGATGGACCCCTCTCTCAAAGAAGCGTTGACCAACGCCTGGAGCCAGCCGCGTGAGACCTCCCTGGTGGCCGAAACCAGCCAGGAGGGACACGGGTCCAATGAACAAGTGGCGGAACTCATCGCTCCTATGGCCTTGTCTACATCATCAGGAGTCACCGGTTCAAACTCATCCCATATAACAGGACTAAGGCCTGCCCCTGTCATCTCTGCCTGTACTGCCCAATCGGAGTCCAGGTCTGTCCGAATCTGAGTGACTTTATCCGCCAGAAACCGAGAAAATTCCTCAGCTCTACCTTGCAAGGGATCTTCGCCTCCCTCCTTAGCAAGGAGGGAGCGGGTCACCCTAAACAGGGCGGCTGGGCGGGAGTCAGCAGATGCAATAAGGGCGGAAAAATGCGAACATTTTGCCGCCCGTATCGCCACTAAGTAAGACTTAATGAAAGTTCTTAAAAGTGTCCGGTCAGACTCAGCTTTACTAGATCTCCATCGTCGTTCTAGGTGTCTCTTTTGGCGCTTCATCTCCCAGAGTTCCTTGGTAAACCAAGGAGCCCTCCTGGATCCGCTACCACGGAGAGGCCGCAAAGGCGCAATACAATCCAAGGCCCCCGCCGCCGCCTGGTTCCAGGTAGCAACAAGGGCCTCAGATGAGTTGTGTACCAGGGATTCAGGTATTTCCCCAAGCTCCCTCTGGAATCCCTCAGGTTTCATTAGGCACCTGGGGTGGAACCACTTAATCAGTCCCGCCTCCTTGCGGTGGAGGAGTGGTGCCATGAAATCCAACCTCAGAAGGAAATGATCTGACCACGACAAAGGTACTGTGACTAAACCCCTCAGCCTCAGATCATCTCTCCACTGCCCCGAGAGAAACACAAGGTCAAGCGTGTGACCTCCCTCATGAGTCGGACCCTGAACTACTTGGGTCAGGTCCATGGTTGTCATGGAAGCCATGAACTCCTGGACTGCCCCCGAGGCTTCGCCGGGCGATGGCAGATTAAAGTCCCCCAGCACCATCAACCTGGGGAACTCAATCGCCAGCCCTGCAACCGCCTCTAGCAGAACAGGCAGGGCCTTTGCAACGCAGCTAGGAGGCAAGTACATTAGCAAAAGGCCCACCTGAACCCCTAAGTCCAACTTCAGAAGGAGCGTCTCACACCCAACAATCTCACACCCAACAATCTCCGGGGCAGGGCTCCTTCGAGGACAAAGGTTCTGGCGAGCTATAATAGCCACTCCTCCACCCCCTGGGATCGCGGCTGATGCTGAACTGAAAACCCGTCCAGGCACATCTCGGAAAGGGGAACCCCCCTCCTGGCCCAGCCAGGTTTCAGTGATGCATGCCAGGTCAGCCCCCTCTTCCAGGATTAAATCCCGCACAAGGGGGACCTTGTTCGTAATCGACCTGGCATTCAACAGCAGCAGCTTGAGCCCGGGGCCCTGACATCCCTGGTTACCAGGTACTCGGGCTGAGCTAGGTGGAACCATATCAGAGGGGCCAGAACAAGGAATCGCTTGTAAACAGCGAATCCTCGTTCCCCGAGAGCGGCCTACCCCTCTGCTCCCGCCATACCTACCCCTCCCTGTTATGACCGTAATGCTCCTACTCCCACTTCCACCAGAGATTCCCTCCCCTCCCCCGCTGGAGGGGAGAAAACAATATCTGAACTGAACAACTTTTTAAGGAAGGACAAGATATTATATACTTATGCAAAAGTAGCAAAGACATGTAAACATCAGGGATTGGCTTTACATTACAGATGCTGATTACATGCATGCAAAAGTACACTTGCATCTATGTCTTCATAGTTTGTGGTTAAGCTAATTCTCGGATCTTGCAGTCTGTGGTTAAGCCTACGCTCGGAAGCCTTGCACTGTTACTTCCCTTTTGTATTTTTCCAGTACAGAGACTTTTTACTTCATTGTAAGGCCTCTTTAATATCAAGTGCTGGAAGGGACCTACAGGTCATCTAGTCCAACCCCGTTTATGGCCTCTTGTTTCACTTAATAACTTGCTTTTTATGTCCTGCCTCATTCCCCCTTTGAGACTCTATTTTAATCTTATGGACAATTGAGTCTCACCTTTGCAGATAATTATAACATGTTGCAAAAGCTGATACATTTAGCTCTATCTTTTCAGTTGATTTATAATAACAATAGATAACAGAAAACAAAAAGCAAAGAATTCAACCAGGTTACTCTCGTCACTTTCAGGCATTTCTTCCATCATTAACAGCTCTTTTTCAGCAGTTATTTCTTTTACTGACTTCATAGCTAATTGTTTGACCAGGGGTATTATACAAGGAATGAAGGCAAGGCCTTCTATCCCCCATAACAAAAAGTACAATAGCTGTTTGACCCAGGCTGTTCCTGGTAGCCATGAAAACCACACATCATTCTCTTGTACTCTTTTGTTCTCTGGGACCTTCAGCATCCCCTGGGCCTTCCTTAGGAGTAGGAAGAGTCAAATGGCCATTCCCAGGCTTGTCACTCAGCAGGCCACTGGCAATTAATAATCCAAGCCATAGAAAAACCATTAAAAGTATCTTCTCCAGCTGAATTTGCACAGTCTTATCGAGGGGAGCTGTTTCAATTAGAAAATTACCACATCAGGAAGATGGACTGAAGCAGATGAGGCTAGGGAAAGTTCAGGGTTAGTTATAGGTGCTCCACAGAGCCAGGTCTTATTTGCTAAGTATAGTATCCACAATTCCAGAATTACTAATATACTATAGAGGACCAAATCCCAAGGTTCTTCAAACATCAGTATCCCTAGGGGATTCACACTGTTCACTGTCACAATCAAACTAGTTACATCATAAGTGCTAGTCATCTTGCAATGATGATGTTACTTAGCTTGGATAATGAAGTGTATGGAAGAAAACAACCAAGCTCAGCGAGTGCCAAGGACCCCTCAAATCAGAGTAAACATCAGACTCTGTACATTTAAAAATAAACACACCTTTCTCACATCTGAGATAAAGTTCTTCCTCATTCAAAACTGTAGACATATTTTTATAAAGAACTAATCTGCTACATTTTAGTAATAGTATTATTTCAATAAGAGCTCATGTATCAAATAGAATAAAATAGAATAACAGAGTTGGAAGGGACCTTGGAGGTCTTCTAGTCCAACCCCCTGCTTAGGCAGGAAACCCTACACCACTTCAGACAAATAATAATACCAACAAATATCCTTAGTTAGTCCTCAGTTTAAAGCCTCTGTACTTAATTGTATAAGTCAGTAGAATGATAGCATAGCAGAAATATATAACTTTTCTCTTGTAAATAGACACATTTACAAAATGTAATGTGTGTGTGACTTTCTTGGTGTCTGTGGCTAGATTCTATCATAAGGCAGGCCTTGTCTTTATGTGTAAGTGTCAATCAGCAAACCTATGCCCAATATACAATTTTTCCCTGAAAATAAGACCCTGTCTTATTTTTTTTGTACCCTAAAATAAGCGCTTGGCCTTATTGCCATGCACTCAATAGCCCGATTGGGCTTATTATCAGGGGATGTCTTATTTTGGGGAAAACAGGGTATTGAAACAAACAAACAAACAAACAAACAAACAAACAAACAAACAAACAAACAAACAAACGGCAAAGGTAATATTTATTTCTGTCAGGTCATTCAGCAGTGTCTATAAATAAATACAAGTATTTTTAGCATCTTAACTTACTAGCTTTTACCAGGACATATCACCTTCTTGTAGTCCATACATTCTTTTGATTATGGCTACTTCCACTTATTAATATTGGTCCTTCTGGGATGATGCAGAATATTGCTTAATTATGTTTAGTATATTAAATTGAAATTTAGTTGCTCACTAGGATTCAATAAACTCATGAGGCACAGGTATTGACAACTTTGTTCCATCCTGTCACCTAGCGTTTGTGCAATTACGGCATGTGCTAGAATTCAAATGCACATAGCCAGAGGAACTGTGTCTATAACTATAGTAAGTAAAAGCACTTGTCCATGTCCAAGAAAAAAACTTCAATAAAGCAAAGACGTGTAAATACTTAACATAAACATCAGCATTTCAAATTATTATGGGCATTACAATATATTTTGAAATGACTTCTAGAGTTTTAATCCAGACGGTCTGTGTATAGAACAGATAATCTTAAATGAAAGATATGCACTGGGACCGTGTCTTTACACACATGCATACGCCCAACATGGCATGCCCGTAAATAATATTTAGGTCTGTGCAAAGCATTCGTAAGAGTGCTTTGTGAAATGAAGTAAAGCAGCTGTGCATATGGAGATGCCCAAAGAAACAGCCTTAAAACAGCCACAATAAGCCTTCTGTGGGGAGCAGGGACAGGGACAAGTTGTTTGCACAGCTCTTCTTACAGTTCTGCTGAAATATACATATATGTGCAGAATTATACCGGAAGGATGTTATTGATGTCCTTAAGTATTTTGTCTCATTTTTGTTTTGTTTTGTTGCAGATGTTTCATTACCCTAATTAGGTAACATCATCAGTGCTACTAGCACTGATGATGTTACCTAGTTAGGGTAATGAAACATCTGCAACAAAACAAGCAAGCTCAGAAAGCACCAAGGACTCCTCATTTCAACCCTGAGCTACACATATTCTCCTTTATTGGTATTTTGTCTCACTTAGTAGCAGGGTCTGCTTGTTATTATACTGTACTTCCTTGTTCTCAAAGCAAAGCTATTGATGCATGATGAGACAAGGTTTTTTTTAATTAGCCACAAAACACAAAGTCACTCAGCCACCTTCCATACCTAAGGCAGGAGTACAACCTTGGTGCCCCCCTTCCTAATCCAACACCTATACTATGCTGCTCTTTATATAGGAAGAATACTGGAGTAATTTTCCATTGTTTAAAGGCGGGGAGAGCAATCCCAAACCCCAAGCACACTTCTATCTTCTGGGCCAGTGGTCGGCAACCTGCAGCTCTGGAGCCACATGTGGCTCTTTCATCTGTCAGGCCTGGAAGCCATCTTGGGCATTGGATCTTCAGGCCTGCCACAGTTAGTGCTGTGGGAAACTGGGAGGGGGATTGTATGGAGCTGGGGAGATATATAGTCAAAATAACATTCCTTTCTCCGAGAGTCAAGGCCACTCTGCCCTGCACCTGGAGGGGTGTGACTGGGAAGCATCTCCAGTTGGGACGGTGCATTGATTGGACCATGTGATGGACATATGGGTGCTGGGGCAGGGACTTGGACTTTCTTTTGGGTGGGGAAAACCTGGAAACTTTCAGATTCGGGTTTTCCCAGATGTGCCAATATGACATATCTAATAAAATGGAACTTTGAGGAATGCTTAGCCTCGGAGTCTTCTTTCATTGGGGGTGTTACTTGGAACCCTGACATTAACCCGAATCTCCTTTACAACTTCAACCAGCTCCCTGAACTCTGGGGTGCTGTCCGGGGTCCTGAGCAGCTCCCCGCCCCGCCGCCACCTCCGGCTGGCTCAGCCCCGACGCGCCGAGGGGAGCCTGGCAGGCGGGGCGGGGAGCTGGCAGGACGCGGCCACTGCGGCAGGAGGGGGGGAGCCGAGCGGGCGATACCGGGCGGAGCGAAGACTCAGGGAAGATGGAGGAAGACAAGGCAGCCATGGAGGGAGCCATGGGGCTGGCTCTGCAACTTATGTTGAGACCATCTACTCCCCTTCCCAAGCCGTGGTGGAAGCGGAGATGGCCGCGGAAGCAGAGCGCCAGCTGGGTGCCTGGCCCAAAGAGCAGGCACCTGGGCAAGCCGCTCTGCCAGATCTTACTCTATGGAGCGAGGCTGTAGGAGCCACGCTACCCCAGAAGCCAATGGCCGGAGAGATGCTGTTGAGCCAGTGGATGGGAATGAGGGGGCTTCCAGTTTGGACCTTTGTGGCTCTTTGAGTGATTAGGTTGCCGACCCCTGTTCTGGGCTATCATTTTGCAGCCACAGAGCTCTCAGTTCATGATTGCTGGCAAATAACTGCTTAGTTTCTGACATTTTGAGATGAGATGAACATTTTGGTTGCACCCCAGTAGCATATTGCAGTTAAAAGATGAAAGAAAACTTCCAACCATTTTGTGGCTTGTCTTCCCAAATCATGGGTTGCCTAACATTTTTTTCAACAAGTTTTCACATAGGCCAAGCAGGGCTTTTATGATTCCACATTCTAAGTGAGAGAAAGGCTCAATAATGTTCAAAAATTTTAATGAAAATTTTGAATTAAGTGCTCATATACTGAATATACTCATTCAGATTTTAAAAATTAATATAGGTAGTCCTTGACTTATGACCACAATTGAGCCCAAAATTTGTGTTGCTAAGTGACACATTTGTTAAGTAAATTTTGTCCATTTTACGACTTTTGTTGCCATAGTTGTTAAGTGAATCACTGCAGTTGTTAAATTAGTAACATAGTTGTTAAGTGAATCTGGCTTTCCCATTGATTTTGCTTGTCAGAAGGTTGCAAAAGGTGATCACATGATCCCAGGACACTGCAAGGGTCATAAATATGAGTCAGTTGCCAAGTGTCTGAAATTAGATCATGTAACCATGGGGATGCTGCAACAGTCGTCAGTGTGAAAAACGGTCATAGGTCACTTTTTTCAGTGCTGTTGTAACTTCAAACTGCCACTAAATGAATTGTTGTAAGTCCAGGACTACCTGTATACCAGGGGTGGGTTCTAACTTACCTCACCACCGGTTCGCATCCTCCCGTGCTGCGTGGATGCGTGCGCATTGCGCGCCACACGGTCGTGCAGTGTGTGCGCTTGCGCAGTGCCCAAAACCAAGCTTCTGCGCATGTGCAGAAGCAAAAAACAGCTTCTGCGCATGTGCAGAAGCCAAAAATAAGATTGTGGCGCCGGGGGCATGGCCAACCGGCGATCGCTCCCGGTTCGGCAAGCGGGGGAAAATTCCCGCCACCGGTTCGATAGCAATAGCACTTAGCACTTAGACTTATATACCGCTTCATAGTGCTTTACAGCCCTCTCTAAGCGGTTTACAGAGTTCAGCATATTGCCCCCAACAATCTGGGTCCTCATTTTACCCACCTCAGAAGGATGGAAGGCTGAGTCAACCTTGAGCCTGGTGAGATTTGAACAGCTGAACTGCTGAACTAGCAATCAGCTGAAGGTTGCAGTGCTGCTTTTAACCAATGCGCCACCTCGGCTCCTAATATAGAACCGGTCCGAACCGGGAGCAACCCACCTCTGCTGTATACGATTGAAAGCAGAGATTTTCTTTTGAGAGTGATGGACAAACAGTTGGGAAAAAGTCATGGAATCTTGTTTTTGTACATGATAAAATGAGAGAGATGCAGTGACATTACGGTACCATATGCACAAAGATGGAAAGATTCAGTACTACCACAATGGAGGAATAGTTGTTGAAGATGATGGAACTTGCTGAGTTGGTGAAATTGATTTTTTTGATCAGAGAAAAGACAGTATCTATGTTTATTGCTGAATGGAAACACTTTATAAACTTTTTTTGCATAAAACAGAAAAAAAATAATATATGATTAATAGTTTTGATGATTAGAAAGGATAGATTATAGAAAGAAGAGTGTTATGATGTAGCCACAGAGTAAAAGGTAAATTTATAATTATGCGTAAAGCAGATCAAAAGCTTATATCTTTTTTCTTTCTTTTCTTTTTTCCTCCTTTTTTGCACTTTTAGCTTTCTCTAAGATTTCTCCTTATCTTTTTTTTTTACTTTATATCAGTTTCTCTTCTTTTTTAAAAAAATTAATAAAATTATTCTCATGCAAAAAATGAAACATCATCAATTTGTAACTTTTTAATTGACTGTGAAGGCAGGAAACTTGGTCAATTAGTGTAAAAGTGTACAAATGGATTTGTTGAGCACGAATTTCTTAACTCATATTTTATAAAGGCTACTATGGTCCTTACATGTAACAACCATTGCATACAGTATTTGTGTTGCTTTCTTACATGGTGGCTGTTAGCAAGTATGTGGGAAAAAACAAATTGATTTTTTCCCTATCTGCCATAAGGCCTGCCATAAGGCCTGAATGAAAAATGCATGGAAATTTAAACTAGCAAAGAAAACAAATCTCACCTCAAACTTTTGCCTCCAATTTTTCAAGGAGCTGTGTACTAAGGGAGAAAAAATCATTCTAGTAATTTAATAATATATAGTTACTGAGCTGTAATTAGTTTATCTTTTAGAAAAAAGAAAGAAGAAGAAATATTAGCTGAAAACCAAATGACCATAAATATACTTATTTTAGCTGGTGACATTACAGACATACCGGTAACATGTGCAGATACACCAAGGTTAAGTATAGCACTCTCAACTCCATTAATCTGAAGTCAGGTTTTGTTGTTTGTAAACATGATACATTTTGGTGTATGATTTCTGTCACGTTATATTGTGTTACAGTGAAGCTTTAACTTCGCCCTCCCCCAAGCGCCATCAATATTGTCACTTGTCTCACATAAATAATTAATTATCGTTCCCAAACAAATTGCAATGTATCAAAACTGATTCCGGCAATCCTGTGCATGCCCAACATATATCACCTAACTATTGTACATGGGAATGTTGTTGATCTGTCAAAAGTGAAAGATTAAAAGATCTTCAGGACACAACTTGTGCATGTCTGTGCTGCATTTTCTTCCCCAGCTATTGGCAAAGAGAATGTGAAAAAGTGAGGTGGTCACAGGTTGAGAATTAATAATAATAAAAAAGCCCTAGAAAAAGGAGCAAGTAGACAGGATATTATAGGTACTTTAGGAGATTACTTGACTATGTTCCCTCAAATCTGTTCTCAAAAGTTGTGGACAAATGATGGCAGCCTAGAAATACAGAGGGTCCAGTATTGAACAATCACAACATAGGGGTAGGTCATGCGGTATCTGTGGATATTTCTCTAAGTGTCCATCTAGCTTAATTTTTCATTAAAAAGAGCTTATCAATGTAAACGAGTTACAAAATGGGAATCTGGAATATTTTGAATCAGATGTATAAAGTAGGTAGCTAGGAAACTACCATCTGTGGCATTGTTTTTATTTCCAATGAAACCTTGAGCCTCACATGCTTTCCATATTGTTAAGTAACACCACAAATAGGGGGCTGTAGTCCAGTGCTTGTTTTTAAAAAGTGCCCTCCTACCCAGAAAAGACACCATGGGAAACTGCATTGGAAGGGAATAACCTGATAGGGTAGAGCTGGTGCCAGGGTCACTGTTTGCCACCAAGCTGTTTTGTTCAACAGGCAAACTTTTCCATGAGATACATTTATGGAGAGTTATCTAGATTCTATAAGATGTCCTTTGAAGGTCTCTATTGGCCCCAAATGGTCTTTTGCTCCTCATTTATTGATATTTAATAGAACTGAATTTCCGTGAGAAAGAAAGTAATAAGATCAAATCAACAAATGCAAATGTTGTCTTTTTAGGCAAATTCAAGGATGCATTCACAAGTAAATGGTCAATGGATGGCTTTCTAGCTGTTGTACATCAATACTGGTAGTCTTAGACTCATGATCCATAGTAGAACCTGTCCACCACTACAGTTGTAGGCTGTGGTAGTAAAGCAGGAGTGTCAAACTCAAGGTTCGTGGGCCGCATCCGGCCTGTGGGGCCGGCCTAGAAATAGCAAAGGACCGGCCCGTGGTGCCTCTGCTAGCAAAATGAGTCACGGGGGGACCATGTGCCGTGTTTTGGCCAGCAGAGTGCTTCAGGAGGCCGTCCAGGATGAAAATGGGGTGCAGGGGGTTGTGTGCAGTCACCCCATGGCCAAGTTTGGCCGGCAGGGTACTACAGAAGGTGGCCATCCCATCTCTGTTGCCCCCAGCTGGCACACAGAGGACAACTACAATGCTGATCTGACCCTCAAAGAAATCCAAAACTTAAAAAAAAAGAAAGAAATCCAGTTTGACACCCCTGTCGTAAAGCAAACAACACATTTGTAAAGCAAACCCATTGTTCACTATGGGTTGGCTTTGCCAAAAACCAGAAGTTAATGTCATAAATGCAGGCTAGTTGCGGAGTGGCCAATATGCAGTCATGTGATCATGGGTATGTGTGTGGCTGTCAGAACTTCAGAACTGAGTTGTAAATATCTTTTGGGAAGGGGTCTATTGTAACTTTGAATGGTTGCTAAGCAATATGTTGTAAGTTGAGGACTACCTCATGGACAATATACAAATTATGTACACATGTACAAAAATGCAAAAATAAAAATAAAAATGGAATTATCCTAAATCTTAGCCACTGCAGAATAGTGTTTCACAAACTCAAGCACGACAAGAAAGAACTTACTGCAAGTATAATTCATCAACATGGGACTTATGTACAAGAACTAAATGATCCAGAATTTCAGTAGCAAAACTCAATTAGAATTACAGCTCAGAGTTGTACTCTCATGCATATGAATCTAGAATACATATAATATGTGGAGATTTAGATATGTAACAAATTATGTCAGATAAAATCTGCCTGAAAATATGTAGCAAGACTTACTATAATCATGCTTAACTATACTGTTGAATACTCTGCCATTGGATAAAAATAATTATTCAGTCTGAATTATGACAGAACACTACACCACACCATAATGAAATCATAATATACTAAAAGGACAGAATACATCTAAACAAATTTTACTTTATTTCCTGACACCTAAATCTCTCTAGCTAAAATTATGCACACTGATTTCAGTGGAAGAACTAAGGAACTTTAGTGAAGGAACTAAAGAACCAAGAAAAACCTGTAATGCCCCCTCACTGAAATTAACAAAAATTCAAGTTATTAGTATGTGGTCCCACATCAGTTCAGATCATAGAAGAAAAATTGAATTTATACAGACTTATTGCAGAGTATGTGTGAGAGAACTGAATCTCATCAGTATTTTATTGCTAAATTGGATTACTATGGTTACAAGATTAATCTAAAGGTTACTATCTTCAAAGCCAAGTTATTTACCTAAACATTTAAATTATCTTTAAATTTGAAAAATTTCAAGTTAAAGACATTATGAATATCAAGAAATGTGATTTTGTTTTTCTGTTGTTTATTGTAGACAATACAAGACAGGTAAAATAAAACAGAATATTCTGTGAGCTTCTATCTCAACTAAATAACTTTATTTCCATGATATAAAATATGCTGCTAGAAAGAACTGTTTCTGAAAAATACATGAGGATTGGCTCAGAGGTCACATATTGTAACAACCGGTTCGCCCAGCACCTGAAATGTGAGCGCACGTGCCATCCGCGCATGTGTGCGGTGTCACAAAACACGGAAATTCACTCGCGCTCACCGTCCTCTCATGCGTGCAGCATCAAACAACATGGCAATTCGCTCGCACGCACCGTCCGCACATGCGTGCGGCATCAAAACCACAGTGATATAGGACGGGATTGCGACCCACCCGCAGGTCGCTACTACCAGTTCGCCCAAACCGGTCCTAACCGGCTGAATCCCACCTCTGGATTGGCTCTTGTATTTAAAACGGAGAAATCTAAAGACCTTCTGGGTGATGCAGCTCTCCATTAAAGTCACTCCAAGCTGGAGCAAATCATGACTTCTCTCCAAATTGCCCTGGCTGTGCAAATGAAGAGCCATCATTGTACTTTCTTCATTGTAGTGCAATATAATGTATGCAGTTCATAGTAGAGAAGAGCTTGAGGTACTCTCTCAAACTTTAGAGAGAAGCCACAATGGTGCAGCAGAAGGAATGAGAAGAGCATCCATGGAAATAGGACTTAGAGAAGCTGATATGGAAAGAATAGAATCTTACCAAACCGTTATTGTTCTTGCAGGGATGCGATTGCAAGAACCATCATTACATGCACAGAGCCTGTTTTAAACACGAGTCTGGAGGTTTTACAGTACCAAAGAGCAAGATTATTGTGTGAATAAACAGTTCACAACAATATAGGTACAGTGCATCTGGTCATGGCATTGAAGTACTTGCTGCCATAATTAAATTCCAGTAAACTGTGGATTTCAAGCCTTCAAATGCAAAGTTCTTTATAATTATGAATCTCTCTCTTCTTTATATTGAATTTGTCACATGCTTAATAAATAGGCCATTAGCAAAGTAAAAATTGACTTCTATTCTTGATCCACCCACTATGTACATCTGACCATTGAAAAAGCATCAACACCATGTATCGTGCAATTGGATACAAGAATCGTTAAAGATGTTCAAATGTGGTTTTATGCTTGTTAATAAGAAAACACATTTTGTTAACGGGAGACAAATGTTTTTTCTAAATAATATATTACGGGCTCCTTATTTCAGAAATGAATATTTAATAGTAGTTATTTTTTTACCAAATAAAGAGGTAGGTGTATTTTCACACAATGAACAACAATGTAACAGACATAAGGGGGAAATTAGAACAACCTAATACAGCAATACTGTATAATTTAGATGAAGAAACTACAAATTGTTAAAAAAGAGAGCAAACTACCCTCTCCATATTTTCATTGAGGGCTTTTTTTCTTTTTTCTTTTGCTTAAAACATTGATTAGAAATGGTAGAATTTGTAAGCTCTCTTTTTCGAAAAGATGTCTGTTTCAATAAATCAATTATATCCATGGTTAATTGCAAATTTAGCCACTGGATTGACAGTAAAGAATATTTCAGCAATTCTTTCTTACATTACCAACACCCGCAGTCTAAAAGTTTACATAAAGTTAAAGAATCTCAATAATTACATAATTACAATAGGATTTTTGTTGTTAAAACAATCTTCATAAATAATGTTTTCTATCTCTTCAACAACCTAAAGGTCAATTGGTAAAGACAGGACAGTATTTCCTTTTCTTTTATTATCAGATTGAAGAATCCTCACTGCTCGCAATGTTTAAGGCTTGAATCAAGTTACTCTCCTTTAGCTTTCTTCTGCACTTTTCCATTTTCCTTAATTGCACCATTTTCTGGTTTGCTTGTACCATTTGCTATTACGCCGTTGGTGATCTTGCCATTCTTTTCTTTTTGCTTGAGCTCTTTGGGCTGCTTGGGCACCTTGTATGTCCGATAGTAGAAGTTACCAAACAGAACAATAAAAGTGCTGGCATAGAAAATGACACCCCAGTGCATCCATTTAGGAAAGGGGCAATCAATATAAATAGACAGGGCGGTGTGGCCAATAGCCAGGTGGAACTGAACCTGAAAGATAGAATAACAGAAGGTCTATTAATCCTAATTTCTGTTAGAGTTTAAGTGAGTTTCCCCCCCTCCTGAAAATGTGTCTGAATACCATTCATACATTTCTTTATTTACTTAAAACCATGATGGGCTCTCTAATTATCTGTGAACTAAGGGAAGGAGGATCATTTTACATTATGTTGCTGAGAATGCAACGAAAGAAGATGCTGTTGAAACAGGGAAATGATTGCCACCATTGCTTCAAAGGGGATGAACATGTGATTCCTGCCTTCCTCTTGAAGTTCCCCAGGAGAAGGAAGTATCTGCAAGGTCTCCTCTATCTACAGAGGCTCTCCATCAGAGTAACTCTGAAAAATCAGACTGATAGAGGTCACCACTCTAGATAGAGCAGGTCTTCATTGCAGACATGAATCCCCTGAATATCAATTAGAAACGAGAGGAGGAAGAGGCTAGCAAACTGACTAAACATGAGTTGGAACCCCAAGCTTGTTTTTGTATTGTTGCCAGGGGTGTGGAGTGGGGCTATTGTTTTTTTTAATTATTGTTTGTATTGGACTTTTATCTTTGTAAGCTGCCTAGAGTCACTGAGAGCAAGCTGGGCGGTCATATAAATTTTCTTAAGTAAATAAATAAATAGTTTCTTTTCAAGGTCTTGCCCGCTTTTAGGGTGCTGTCTGAGACCAACATGTACAGTATATAGCTACACAGATTTGCACATGCATTCATATTTATTGGAGAAAAAAGTCACTAGGATTATTTTTTTACTGAGAATTGAGAGCGTACCAGAGCTGTGTGTTTTATACGAACTGTACTTACGTTTAGCAGATTTAAATAATTATTATATATACCGTATATTTCGGAGTATAAGACGCACCTTTTTACCCCCCAAAAGAGGGTGGAAATGTCGGTGTGTCTTATACACTGAATACAGCTGTTTTTGACCTCCTGAAGCCCCGCCCCCGCATTCCATTTTTGCGAAAAATGGGCCCATTTTTCACAAAAATGGGGTGCGCAGACGGTTTGGGAGGCCTGCAGAGTGCTCCTGGAGGCTGGGAGAAGGCAAAAACACCCCCGTTTTTGTGAAAAAATGGGTGAAAAATTGGTTGTTTTTTGCAAAAACAGGGGTGTTTTTGCCTTCCCCCAGCCCTTAGGTGCAGTCTGCAGGCTTCCCAAACCCTCTGTGTACCCCATTTTTGCAAAAAACAGGTGAAAAACCGGCCATTTTTTGCAAAAATTGGGGCGTTTTTGCCTTCCCCCAGACCCTAGGAGCACTCTGCAGGCTTCCCAAACCCTCTGCCCACCCCATTTTTGAAAAAAACAGGTGAAAAACTGGCCGTTTTTCGCAAAAATGGGGCTGTTTTGCCTTTTAATTACCCCATCTAGCATGACTGGAGGAGGAATTCTGGGAGTTGAAGTCCACTAGTCTTAAAGCTGTCAAGTTTGAAGACCCCTGGGTTAGGGGTTAGGGGTGCAAGGATCTTCAAACTTGGCAAGTTTAAGACTTGGGGACTTCAACTCCCATTCCTGAGCTAGCATGACTGGAGGAGGAATTCTGGGAGTTGAAGTCCACAGGTCTTAAAGCTGTCAAGTTTGAAGTTTAGGGCGGGGGCGTGTGCATATGAATGTATCAACATGGTTTCAGCTAAAGTGCTCTGCATTGTTATAAAGGAAACATTGTTATTCTTTCTTGCAGAAAACTGTCAAAGCCAAAAAGTGTAAAAAGTGTACATGGTTGTAAAAAGTGTACATGGTTGTAAAAAGTATTCTGCTACACTGGTATTTTATTAAATAATATATTACTACACCATTTGGTTCAGAATACTTTTTTCCTTGTTTTCCTCCTCTAAAATCTAGGAGCGTCTTGTACTCCGGTGCGTCTTATACTCCGAAAAGTACGGTAAGCTTTCTCACATTATTGTTAAAAAAAATACTCTGTATACAGCCACTCCTTGTTTAGTGACTATTTTGGTTAGCTATCATTCACCAATACAATGGTAAGAAAACAATTTTTCTAACCAATGTGCACATTTATGACAACAAAAGCCTTTGTTGTGAAACTGATTAAGGTCTGATCAGTTTCAGGCAGTAGCACAGTTGGCTGGAGGGTTCTACACAACTAATTAAGGTCACAGACCTGAGTTTGTTAACTTGTGATTAGCATTTTTTTAGGGAGGTTCTGCCCTGTGGAGCGCTCAGGAAGAGATAGCTTGTTTAAGCAATATCACCACCCTGAAAAGTGGGGAAACAATGAGTCAGTCCAGGGGCGGGTTTCCGGTTCTTTGCTCTACCGCAGGAAGCAAAATCAGCCCAAAAGTTCCCCCCAAAAAGATGGTGCCACGCGACAGACTGGGGAAGACGGCACCAGAGCTGTTGCGTGCAAATAGCGCCATCTGCTGGCTGCTACCAGAATGACAGAGTGGACCGCACCGGTAGGAACCTACCACTGGGTCAGTCACAGGACTTGTAAGGCAGAATTTTATTTGAATGAAACAGCATCAACTAGTGATCTTCACAACATCTTTTTCTATCAATACATGCTCATGTAGTGACCATTTTGCTTAATGCCATGATTGTTGGAATGGAGTGCAGTCACTAAATGAGGAGTGATTGTATGGGAAAAGGGAGAACAGCTATAAGAGTTCTATCTTGTTGCCATTCTTGTAGTTCTCTATGTACTGATGGCAATAGCACAGTTTCTTCCTTTATCTACGTGAGTTTCCTCATGTTGGAAAAGTCTCTCTCTAAAGGTGGTGTGTATGTGCATATTACTTTCAAAGTTCTCACACTGAAAAGGCCCAATTTAAAAAACAACTGATAGATTTTTTTAAAAATCAAATATTACTTACTAATTGCAATATGGTCAAGTATCGTTTCCACCAAAGGTACTTTTGGAACTTTGGGCCACAGGCAGCTAGTCCATAGTACATGTACATGACAACATGAATGAAAGCATTCATATGAGCTCCAAAAAATGCTGTTGGATAGAAGAAACAAAACACATTACCAAAATCATTAAGGTAATCATATTCAATGATATTTAATTTTTCTCACCAAGGAGTAGAAAGCACAATGTCTCAATATCAGTTTCCCTCATCATTTCTTCTTATAATTTTGAAAAGTTGTAATATCTCAGGAGTAGATCAGAGGACAAGAAGAAGATAAAGCAAGAGACTCCTCTGTTACTCATGTAAAAGCCCACCTATGGGACTCTATAGGTAGGCAGTCTATAGCTTGACTGCATTGGTACAATTTCATTGCAACCATAAATTGCTACAAATATCGGAGAATGGAATCATATTCCCACATCACTTGTTCTACGTGATATGTGTGCCTGAAAAACTTGTTTTGTAATTTTACTACACAACAGCACAACTAAGAGTAGAAATGTTTGGTGATTATATGTCCATTTCCAGTCCTATAGAGGCTTCCATACTCCTAGTTGTACAGATAGATCTTGACTTATGACCACAATTGAGCCCAACATTTATGTTGCTAAGCAAAACATTTGTTAAGTGAGTTTTGCCACAAGAGAATCCCTGCAATTGTTAAATTTGTAACACAGTTGCTAAGTGAACCTGGCTTCCCCATTTACTTTGTATGTTAGACAGTCACAAAAGATGATCACATGACCCTGGGACATTGCAACCATCATAAATATGAACCAGTTGCCAAGCATCCAAATTTGGATCATGGAACTGTGGGGTTGCTGCAACAGTCATAAGTGTGAAAAACAGTCCTAAGTCATTTTTTTCAGTGCTGTTGTAATTTTGAAGGGTCACTACATGAATGGTTGTAAGTCGCAAACTAACTGTACTGATGACTTAGCAAAGAGATAATCTCCACAATTTTCTTGTGCTAGACTGAACACGCAAATGTAAAACTTGATCAGGTCAGAAAACTGTTATTTGTGATGGTTCATTTTTCTAGACTTGTACTGGAAAGATTGTTGATTTTGGGTAAATGTGCATCCTTTCAAACTGTTATAGTTTACAACTATAAAGTATATAGGGACTGCAGAATCATATGAACGGTTCCACTATATAATAGAAATTATGAATTTATTATTTAATAAGAGCATAAAATATCTAATTTATAGGGCAATCTATGGAAATGTATAATTAAAGACAGAAAATGTAAACTAAGGCCAAGATTCTGATTTAAAGAAAGAGAGTTGTATGACTTAAGAAACCATAAAGAAAAAATGAAAAGAAAGTGTGATAAGTATTACAGCCTGATATAATCTTTATGTACAATTTTTATCCACAGGGTAAAATGAAGCAGTTAAAACAAGTTTTCACAGCGCACAAAAATAAAATAAATACTGGTGTTCTAAGCATAAATGAAAGTCTTGTTGAATTTATTACGACTTAATTGACTAGATTCTTTCATCACCACACTAAATTAAGCAAAGCACAATCAAAAAAATTATCTGCCTGTGGTTGCAGAATTTTAGTTAGGCAAGTTAGATCTATCTGTTGCTTCATGCAGTTCATAGACTTAAACACAAGGGGAAGAATATGGATTTAAAATCTGAATCACGCACTTATGCCAGTGTGAAAAGCGTTTCACAAGACTATAGTAATATATTTTTCCTCCCCCTCATTTCCCAGACAAGGAAGAATATACCTTTAAACTGCACCACAGAATTAAGACATACTCATTTTTATAACTATAGTACAGAAAATATTTACATGCTAATACTCTGTATAAATATTCATTTTCTTTTCAATATTCACTTTCCACTTAGTAGACAAGTTTACTCACCTTGTCCTCCTGCAACCCATTTGATGCCAACCCACCATAAAGTAAACATAGTGAAATGGTGATAGACATGAAGAAAACTGATTTGATTAAATTTCTTTCTTAGGATGAAGAATACTGTGTCCAGATACTCAATCCCTTTTGATATGTAGTACCACCATAAAGCTCCTGCTATCTGTGAAACGAAAGAAGAATATAAAGACAAGATCAGACCAATGCACCACGTAGCATAGGATGTGCGTCAGTACGAAGCTTTAATTACTCAATTTGTTCTTCTGGGTTAAGAAGTTCCTGCACAATTTACACAGCATTTATCTCTTCTCCTTGACTGTTTGTCTGAGTTAGTAAGTATTTAAATGAAGAGTTAAACATTATTTTGTCATGTTAAGACAAGAGATGTGAAACCATTTTGTACTTAATTCTCCCCAAAAAGTCTTAAATATATATATATATCTCCCACATTCTCCTGATTTTAGACATTTGAAGTCTTATTATGGAACAAGCAGCTTTCGTGACTTGGAAATTAAGATAAAATCAGATATGCACACAACTTCATCAGACCTAGCCATCTTATACTACAGGTGCAGAATTATGATTAATATTCTTATTTTCATTTACACATTCACAAATATTCTCTCACTTTCTCAAAAGATAATTGTGTGTGTGAGAGAGCGAGGGGGGAAGGATAATGTAATTTGCTATTTTTATTATTTGTAAGTCACCTAGCATCACTCTGGACAACAAGATTGGCAGCATATAAATTACATAGTAAATAAATAAAAATAAATAAATAATGTTATTGAAAGTTTCAAAAACAAGAAAAAAATACAAACGAAAAAAGTGTAATAACGAGAAAGGAAGAAACAACAGAGCCAAAGTTCAAAAAAAAGGTAGAAGAAAAATAGTAAGGAAAAAAGATATAAAGAAGTGGTTTCTGATCTTCTTTATAGCAGTTATAAGTATAATTGTAGATTTATCTCTTTCTCTAAAGTTACACTATGAATCTGAGGGACCATCTCTTGCCGGTCAAATCTACCCGACCCATCATAGCGGGGAGGCAGGGAATGCTGTGTGTCCCTTCCCTGAGGGACATACACCTGGTGGGACCCAGAAGAAGGGCCTTCTCCATGGTGGCTCCCTCCCTCTGGAACATCATTCCCCAAGAGATTAGAATGGCCCCCACTCTAGTACTCTTCTGGAAGGCGCTGAAGACCTGGTTCTGCCAGCGGGCCTGAGGAACCCAGAGCGGGATGGAGCCCATTAAATGGCTCGTGTGATCTGCTGTCGCCGGGGCGGGGGGTGGGAGGTGGGTGTGTGATTTTGTTATAGTGTACTATATTAATTTATTTGATTCTTTTTGTTAGTTTTTATTGTTTGAAATGTGGTTTTATATTCTGTAAGCCACCTTGAGACGCCATGGGCGAATAAGCGGCAATATAAATTCAATAAATTAATAAATAATAAATAAATAAAATAAATAAATAAATTCTTTCTATAGTCTGTCCTATTTAAACATTAAAACATTTACACACATACATACAAGGTTACAGGCAGCAGTAAACAGATACTGTCTTTTCTCTAATGAAATTAAAGATAACTCAGTGTTTTAATCATTGTGGTTATAACTTCTTAACTGTTATGAACCAAGATTAACCACTTAAACATTTACTACTTTTCAGTTTCTACTCAAAGTATAATGTCAGTGCTCTCAATTTATAAATAAAGTGAGTAGGAGTGATGTTTATATGTAACACGGTATCACTATGTGAAACAATTTTTAAAAAATGAATTCTAACACACTATGCACATTTAAAACTTTCAGGATCTATAACTATTTCTGAAAAATATGGAGTAAGACTAGAGAATACTGTATAAGCAGTGGTGAAATCCAATTTTTTTTTTACTACCAGTTCTGTGGGTGTGGCTTGGTGGGCGTGGTGTGGTGTGGCTTGGTGGGCATGGCAGGGGAAGGATACTGCAAAATCCCTATTCCCTCCCCACTCCTGGGGGAAGGATATTGCAAAATCCCCATTCCCACCCCACTCTGGGGCCAGCCAGAGGTGGTATTTGCCGGTTCTCCGAACTACTCAAAATTTCTGCTACCGGTTCTCCAGAACCTGTTAGAACCTGCTGGATTTCACCCCTGAATTATAAGGTGTTATTTATGCAGTATCTCTAAAATGTGAGTCTTTCCACAGTGGACAACTGATGGCTCTCTTTTTCTTAAAAACATAAAAGTTACAGTTCACATCGTCCCTATGGAACAACACCTTAACTTGTCTAGAGCACCTGATGGTGTCCTTTCAACTCAAGTCATTTGCAACACATGACTAGAAGAAACAACCAGGCTTGGGAACCTGCAAGGGATACAAGAAGGGACGAAATAGCAAAATGTGTGCGATAGCATCATTCAAATGTCAGAACTTGTACACTTGCATCAGATGTTGGCATGCAAGTAAGTAATGGCAAAAATCTGTACAATGCTACTGCACCCATGTTGTCATTTTGCTATCATCAAAATTTACTATGGACACTGTTGCAATTACTCTCCCACCTCAGGTTGTGTTTGTAATACTATTCAAATATCATTTAATAGCACAATGAAGACACAGTTAATCCTAATCATGGGATTATGAAAAGAATACTGATAGATGGATGAATATTTCCTAAATATTCCATGTCTTAGAAGACAATTCTATTTATTTCTGATTATTTTATTTCAGGAAAACATTATAAACAATTGGTTTCTGCTGCTCTCCGCTCCTTAGAAGCACACTGCATGATTTTGCCTTCAGTCAGTCATGCATTAATACCTTGCCTAGTCATAATACCCTATTATGGTTGAGCGGCTTTGAAAGGCAATTCATGACTTTACACAAATGGCTTCTTGGCCACTTGTCAGGACCACAGGTTTATGACCACAATTAGGACTGAAACTTCCATTGTTCAGTGGGATGATCATTAAGTCAATCATGGTGATTTGATCACATGACCGTAGAGATGCTGGATGGTCATAAGCACAAAGACTGGTTGCAAGTCACCTTTTTCAGTACCACTATATCTTTGAACAGCCGGTAAACAAATGGTCATAAGTCAAGGACTACCTACATGCATTTAGAACAGGTTGTGTTGTACTAGTATAATATTCAGAATAACATATTGTGTTATTTTGTATTAATTGCAGTAGGATTAATGCATTTCTGGCATAATCTAAAGCAGATCTGGGCATTTTACGGCCCCTGGGACATATCTGCCCTTTGACTATCCCTATCTGGCTCACATGACATCAATTAGAAATCAGAAATCAAATATAAATAAGTGTACCACAGGGGGCAGGAAAAGCATCCGAGTCAGGCCGTACTCTGTGCAATCGCTGTGCACCCCTTCAATTGGCTGGTGGCCACGGGAGGGGGAGGAGAAGGCGAGCACTTTTCTGCCCTTACCCCTCACCCCTCACCCCTCACCCCTCACCTAGAGCAGTCTGAGGAGTTGAGGTGACAGAGTTTGAGGACATCAAATCAGGGTATACATTGGTTCGGCCCTCCACATCAATCCCAGTTTTTCATGTGGCCCCTTGGGAAAATAAATTGCCCAGCCCTGATCTAAAGGATTACTATATTTGTATAAACATTTTTTTTAAATTAAGATTGGTATTAGAGACCCTATTTGTTGCTTTGCCTATCATTCACATGTCTTATAATTCCTTTAAAGACTTTAACATTTTTCAGTTTTAAGTACTGTAGTTTTTAATTGAGATAATGCTGTTCAACATACTGCAGAGCTTAAACCTAATAATCTACATAATAATTTTACCATTCTCAACTTTTGAATGAATGATTCTATAATAGTGAGCATTGGTTTCAAGTTGATTTTTTAAAAATACTAAATGTGTTTTATGGTTGTACTATTTAGATGTTCATATGTCCTTGATCTATGTTGGTTTTATTATTGAACTGCAATAATATTTTATATGTCTGTAAGCTGGCTTGAAGTAGATAGCCTGGAAAAACAACATGAAAAGCATGTGAATAAAACAAATAACATGTTCCAGTTATTACACAGCAATCTAGAAAGTTGATGTTCTGCTACTATTTGAAAAAGCAGAAGTAATCTCTCCCTGCCTTCTAAAGCAGTATTTCATAGCTAACAATATTAATATATGAATGAAGGCAAATATATGTGTCCCTGGATAATGTTGCAGGATCCAATCTCCAGGACGGTCTCCAGGACCAGCCTTCCAAGCTTTCAGACTCAAGCTGGAGCCCAAGTCTTCAGGGGACTTCTTTCTAACAGAGTGTATACTTTGAGCTGTTCTGTGTGTGGTACCTGTTGTTATATGGCTTTTTAGATGTTGATTGGGGTGTTGTTGGCTGGCTATGATTGACCACCAACTAAGGAGGTGAGGGCTTAGCAGCACAAGCAAACAACAGCCAATGACTTAATAGCCACCCATCAACACCCCAATCAACATCTAAAAAAGCCACACACAACAGACAAAACTTCTGGTCCGATGGAGATTGGATCCTGCAATATTAATACATCCCATTTTTTTTTCAAATGTAAAGAGAGCCCTCATTAAATGTTACTGTAAAACATGCTTGTTGGTTTAGATCAAAATCTTCCAGTTCAGCACTCTGTTCCCACAATTGCCAATTCAATGCCTAAGGGAAACAGCCAAGCACAACAGCAAAACAGACTCTTCCCATTTGTATTTTTTTCATCAACTGGTATTAAAGGGCAGAGTGCATCTGAGACTGGAGGCAAGATACAGCCCACACAAAAAATAGGTATTTTAGGTGCATTTGCTCACTGCAATTAATTATGTGGTTGACTGGCTTGTTGTTTTTTTTGTTAGAAGGGCATGATTTCCATAGTTGGTTTGTCATTAAGAATACATCAGCAAACCATGGAACAGTAATTTTGAAACTGTATATTAGCTCACTGCAACTCCCTTTGAGTTTTATACTGACAACTTGTTTTTTGGGATCAGGGAGAGAAAGCTGGCTTACAGTCTTATCCCCAAAGGAGTTCCGTCTTCAGGCATCTGCAATTACCCTCACACACTATACAACAACCCCTGATGAATTTTTTAGCAGGGTAGCTTGATGGAACATTTGGGGGGACATTAACTTTAGGCCTGATAAAACAGTCACAAAATACAAGGTGACAATAGTGGTACTCGCAGATGAGGAGTATCACTGTAGTCCCATTGTGGTTTGTTGTTTTAAAGTTTCTGTTTGTATGCTGTGCAGAATTGGTAGGCATGGTACGGCATGACCGAAGGGAGGGAGGGAGGGAGGGAGGGGGGAAGGAAACAAACGAACTGCCATTTACCTTCCCCAGATGAATACATCAGGGAAATTTTTCTTTTTCTCTTTCTCTTTCTCTTTCTCTTTCTCTTTCTCTTTCTCTTTCTCTGCAGATTGTAGTTTGATCAGCCTCTCTTTCAAAAATGACTATTAGTTTGCTAACCTTTTCCCTGATATCAAATTGGGCCCTGTATTGTTCTGTTTTTTCAAAGTTCATATTTATACTTCAGATGGTTCCTGATATCACTGTAAGGAATGCAACTATGCAATGATTGCATGAAAAACAGTTTTTGATTATTATTCTTTCCAACCCAAAATATGTTGGAAATAAATTACCGTATTTTTCGGAGTATAAGACGCACCTTCCCCCCCCAAAGAGGCTGAAAATTTGGGTGCGTCTTATACTCTGAATGTAGCTTTTTCGAAGGTTTTTTTTCAACCCTAACGAGGTGCTAACGATCTTCCCGGCTCCTCCTGGCTTGCAGGCTTGTTTTCATTGCTACTCCCTCCGAAAAAGGTTTTTTCAGCCCTAACAAGGTGCTAATAATCTTCCTGGCTTGCAGGATTTTTTCATTTCTACTCCCTCCGAAGAAGTTTTTTCCCAGCCCTAACTAGGGGAAAAAATAATGTGCTGAAGCTGACCAGACTAAGGATGCTAGCCAGATGAATACCTGGTAGGTAGATTTTTTAACCTATTTTCCTCCCCCAAAACTAAGGTGCGTCTTATACTTCGGTGTGTCTTATACTCCGAAAAATACGGTATATAAGGAAGTGCAGGACTTTATTTGTATGTCTGTTCATCAGCAAGGTAACTCTCCAAGAAACACAACAAACTATGGTTTGGAGAGAGAAGTACAATAAACATTGAGTTAAACAACAACAAACCCAAGAAATTCATTGTAGAGAAAACCACAATTGCTCCCTTCTAAGCCCCTCCCTCCTGGTCATGTGACCCAAAGCAAAGCATGCACAGTCTATTTATGCTGTCTAAGGCACACATATCCACAAAACACAAAGATACAACATGAAGGAAAAGCAGAAACACATGGGTTACATCATTATAGAGTAGAAAAGCCAAGTACTTCCTATGACATCAGCTGTCCTGCATGGTTTCCCTAATTTATTTTAAATCAGATACTGAATGGTTGCCACTTGTCTTAAATATCTGTGATACTGATTTTCAAAACTATTGTTAATGGTATATTTGTTCACATTATTCACTATTAGAGAATTCTCTGTATAAGGAGAATTGCTCCCTTCTATATAGAGAGTTTTACTAGGGCTAGGGCAGGGGTAGGCAAAGTTGGCTCTTCTATGACTCATGGACTTCAACTCCCAGAATTCCTGAGCTAGCATGATTGGCTCAGAAAGTCTGGGAGTTGAAGTCCATGAGTCATAGAAGAGCTAACTTTGCCTACCCCTGGGCTAGGGGAACCTAAGTTTAGATCCCACTTAATTATAATAGTCATTCATTATCTTTGGTCCAGCCACCCCTTCCTTCAATTTAACCTCCTCATACATTAGTATAAGAATAAGAGGATTGTGAGAAACCATGTGTGAACATTCAGGAATTTTGGATGATTTGAAATGTGTTTTTCAACCTCAGTAATTTTAAGATGTGTTTCCCATGCTGGCCGGAAATTCTGGAAGTTGAAGTCCATATACCTTAAAGTTGCTCAGATTGAAAAACACTGACATAGAGGCTGTCAAATGCCTTCAGACTCATCTGAAACTTATCTGATTTAATTTTAAAAATATTTGAGTCCTTATATATACAAGATACCTTATATTTTAAATAATTATAATACACATTTTTTTAAAAAAGCTGATAATAAAAAAGGCAAAATAAAAAATATGGCACAATAAATCTAAAACTGAATAAAGACAACAAAATAAAACATCAACAAATTTAGAAAACAATGCCTCTACTGATCATAAAGAGACACCCAATTCAATCTTTATGGAGGAGGAAATCTGGAAACTCTCAACTGAGAAATATACTTTATGTGCATCAACCAGCCACGCTACTAAAGGGAATAGAATATAGAGCATGAATTTATATTCAATTCAACTGTTGCATAACCTCCACTCTCAGTATGGAATACTGTATATTTTTAATTTTCAATATGGAATATATTCAGTATTCATATATTCAATGAGAACCGTGGTGGCGCAGTGGTTAGAATGCAGTACTGCAGGCTAACTCTGCCCACTGCCAGGAGTTCGATCCTGACTGGCTCAAGGTTGACTCAGCCTTCCATCCAACTGAGGTTGGTAAAATGAGGATTCACATTGTTGGGGACAATATGCTGACTTTGTAAACTGTTAGAGAGTGCTGTAAAGCACTATGAAGCGGTATATAAATCTAAGTGCTATTGCTATTCAATATGGAATATATTTTTAGATTGGTGCCTTCATTTTGAAGCTGTGAAAAGTATGCTGTTGAAAATAAATTCGGCAACTCACAAATGTAAAAATAAAATTTACATTATTATCAATCAATTTATTGTAGAAAGTACTAGCATTTTCTAAAGAACATAATCTGTGTCAGGAATGATTAAGACAGGGCTACCAAGTTTGGTCTGCAAATGTTTGGATAATGATTAGTGGCAGCAAACAAGAAAAAAATAATTTTAGCTTTTTACTGCCATCTAGTAATGATACAGATGCAGCCCAGATCAGACTTCCTTAATAAAGTGAGCTTTAGGACATAGAAATTCAAAAAAATCTGATATATGTGTTATCACTACTATTTATATAAAGAAATTGTCTTATAATGTATGTAATGGTGTATCTTGCTCTTTTCTTCAGAGTCAACCTGTCTAAGCAAATTCTAACAGAAGAGTAAGACATATAAACAGCCAGGTAAATATTTGACATAAAGAATTGGCATAGGTCAGTGATGGCGAACGTTTTTCGGCTCGGGTGCCAAAAGGGTGCATGCGAGAGGGATAGCATGTGCGCGCGTGCCCACACCCATAATGCAATGCCCTGCGCATGCACACCCCCCCACCCCGCTGCCCCCCCACCCCGCACATGCGCACAGGCCTCACTGAAGCCTCCGGATTTCCAGTAGGCCCGCTGGGCTGTTTTTCACTCTCCCCAGGGTTAAGAAAAGCCTCCTGAAGCCTGGGGACGGCGAAAAATGACCCAACGGGAGAATTGAAAGTTCGGAAACAAAAGGAAGTGGAGCTGCCCTACTAGTTACCTTCAGATAGTTGCAACCAGGCCTCGCACACCTTGGCCCATTTCTTCTGCAACCAGGAAGGCTTTCCTGAAGGTCTCTCTAGCCAATAACAGAGGTCTTGAGGAAAGGCCTTTAGGAAAGGCCTCTGCAGCTGATAACAGAGCTCCAGATCGATCTGGAGCTCTGTTATCGGTTGCAGAGGCCTTCAGGAAAGCCTTCCCAGCTGCAGAAGAAATGGGCCGAGATGTGAGAGGCCTGGCTGCAACTGTCCAAAGCCGAAGAAGTTCCTGAAGACCTCTGACAGCGAAAAGGAAGCTGAGGGTGAGCACACAAGTGAACTTCCAGTTGGCCCGTTGGCCCGTTTTTGCCGTGGGAGAGGGAAAACGGCCGAAAATAATGCCGAAAATCAGCTGGCCAGTGCGCGCATGCGTGCTGGAGCTGACATAGGGCAACACCTCGCGTGCCCTCAGATATGGCTTCGCGTGCCACCTGTGGCACGCGTGCCATAGGTTTGCCATCACTGGCATAGGTGATAAAACTCATCAGATGGGTTGATATCAGACAAAATTGCATACAACTGTTCTCTGCACCATATCTCTGTCCATATACACAGGATAAAAGCTGCAGCAATGTGAGATTTTGCAAAGGCACAAAGTTCAAAGTATCATCGCACACCATTTGCATCGCTTCTCTAAGATGGTAACTGATACCAAATTCTTTGAAAAATCTCTATAAATCAAAGTTCCAAAGGAAATATGGGGATCTGAAGACAGTTCTGTGAAAGCAATGTTAACAACCATGGTAAAGACCCAAAAATTAGTGAGTAGAGAAAGTTCTTGAAAGTTCTCCAGATAAAGAGAGGACAGGAGATCATCCACAAGTATTCAGGATGGCTGCTCCACATGAGGAGAATGCAGTTTTCTGTGAGTTTGAGTGCGGGAAGATGATGGAACTAGCCATCTTGTTGCAACCATGATAGAGACTTTTAAAGAACATGAAGCTCACAGACCTCACTTTTCAATCACTTCCAGAACTTGTTCATTAACTATTGCTAAGCTGTTTCAAAGCCCTTCAAATACAAATTTGAAAACACTGGGTGAGGCTGCCTTTAATCCTGAGCAAAATAAAATTTTTAATCATAAGCATAGGAATTTAAAGAATCTGAAATAAACAGCAAAAAGCTAAATAAGATTTCGATCCTAGAAAGTTATAAATGGACTAAGGGTTCAGATAAAATTGGAAACTTTTACAATAAATTATGGAATTAATTATCAAATGCAAACAGCATCTCATGGGACTATAGAATATCAGAGTTGGAAGGGACCTTGGAGGTCTTCTAGTCCAACCTCTCCTCAGGCAGGAGACTCTATACCATTCCAGACAAATGGCTATCCAATCTCTTAAAACATCAAGTGATGGAGCACCCATAACTTCTGGAGACAAAGCTGTTCCACTGATTACCATAATTGTTTTAACTGTCAGGAAATTTCTCCTTAACTCTAGCTTGTTTCCATTTGTTAATTCTTGTCCTGCCTTCAAGTGCTTTAGAAAAGAAGTCAATCCCCTCTTGTCTGTGACTGCCCCTCAACTATTGGAAGACTGCTCTCATGTCTCCCCTAGTCCTTCTCTTTGTTAAGACTAGTCATACCCTGTTCCTGCAATTGTTCATCATATGCTTTAATCTCCAGTCCCACAATTATCTTTGTTGCTCTTTGCACTCTTTCTAGAATCTCAACATCTTTTTTGTATTGTGGTGACCAAAATGGATGCAGTATTCCAAGTGTGGTTTTACCAATGCAGTATTAAGCAGTACCATCACTTCACATGATCTTGATACTATATCTCTGTTGATGCAGCCTAAAACTGCCTGGCTTTTTTGGCAGCTGCAGCACACTGCGGGCTCATACTTAAGTGGTGGTCTACTAGAACTCCTAAATCCCCTTCACACGTACTGCAGTAGAGCCAGATAGGTTGAGCCTATTCTATATCTGTGCATTTGGTTTTTCCTGAATAAGTGTAAAACCTTGCTTTTCTCACCACTGAATTGCATTTTGTTGGATAGAGCCCAGTCTGTCAAGATTTAGCTGCATCTTGAGAATGTCTTCTAAAGTTTTGGCTATTCCAACTATCTCCAAATTTGATGAGTTCCCCTTCTATCACCTCATCTAAATTGTTTATGAAGATGTTGAAGAGTACTGGGCCTAAGACAGAACCTTGGGGTACCCCACTGCATGCTTTCCTCCATGTCGATGTAGTTTCATTGAGAACTACAGTTGAGCGCAGTTGATCAGCTAGTTACAAATCCATCTGGTGGTGATGCTGTCTATCCCACAGTATCTTACCAAGAAGTAGGCTGTAGTCTACTTTGTCAAATGTCTTGCCAAAGTCCAAGTATACTAGTGTACTATGTCCACAGCATTTTGCTGATCCATTAATTATGCACTTTGTCAAAGAATGCAATAAGGTTTGTCCATCAAAAACATGATTTGTTTTTGACAAACCCACATTGGCTTCTACTAATAGCTTAGTTTGTTTCATTCATTCATTCATTCATTCATTCATTCATTCATTAATTCATTAATTCATTAATTCATTTCATTCTGAGCCTTAGCTTTCCTGACTTCATTTTTGGGCTATATGCTGCTTTGTCCTCTTTCAGTTTTTATATTGTTCTTTTTGTTTTTCAGTTTATCAGAGAGTTCTTTATGCAACCATACTGGTTTTGTCTGGGTTCTCTTATTTTTTTCTTTTTCAGTGGTATTGTGTTAGACTGGGTTTTTATAATCTCAAGTTTCTCAAGCTTCTTGAATTGTTTTCTCCTTTAAGATTTCCATCCAGTTATCTAAGCTTGTTGAAATCAGCTGTTTTAAAGTATAAGACATTAGTTTGACTTTGTTTTAGTATGTATGCCTGCATTATGTTGAATTCCAATATGATATCATCACTCTCTCCCAAAGTCCCCACAACTTCAACCCATCTATTATTTCATGAAATGATTAAGTCCAGTATAGTTGACCCTCTAGTTCCCTCCTCCATCTTTTGGGTGACAAAGTTGTCTGATAGCTTTGTCGGAAACTTGTTTGATCTCCCATTTAGTGCAGACTTCATCTCCCAATTGATGTCAGGGTACCCCATTACTATTGTAGTGTGTTTCCTGCATACCCTAGCTAACTAATTAGCAAAAAGTTCATCTATTTCATCTATTTGGTTGGGTGGTAGGTAGTATGCACCTTTGGCAATGTCATTTCTTTTTTCTTTTATATTAACTCAAATGAGTTCAAGAAAGTTTTCATTCTGTTTTGCATTTCTATAGAGATGTAGTTATTTCTTATCTATAATGGAACTCCACATCCTCTTTATAGATCCTATTTTTTTTTTGTACAAGACATAAGATGGATAAAAAAATTTCATGATTTCAAAAAGTGGACACTAGAGGGGACTAAAGATTTTAGGTACAGGAATCTATAAAGGTCTGCAAGATTTGTTTATAGATAAGACATAGCATAGGGTATGAAGAAATAATAGAGAGTGAAGAAATAGAAACTTAGAGAGAGTGAATAATTGTGTCATATAAATTCTTCATCTAGGAAATGTGTAAATATCGAAGGATATCAGGTTATTACAAATATATTCAAAGAAATAAAGCTGTGACTGATACAAACAAAGATTACATATAAAAAACTGAAACACATAAAACGTGTTGTTTTCTTCACACGTGAAACAGGAAGATCCTGGGTAGTCGGAAAGAATGAAGCTAATGTCTTACGCATTAATTAAGAACAAGTTCTGAAAAGTCTTTTTAAAAATCATTAAAATGACTGCATTGACTTTGATGTTACCTGCACTGCTAACATATTATTAGATGTAAAATGACATTACCTTAACATCTTTCTGCCTAAGAACATTAAAAATATGCAAAGCCTTTAGTGCTCAATTACATATATTTTGTTTTTATCTACTAGTTGCTTAGAAAATGTCAGTTTTAAAGAGAAATGCAAACAATTCAATTAGCAATATTATAGGTAGAAGCTATAAACAACTGTTTATTATCCTACTTTTCATCTGAGAAGAAAAAAAATAAAACAATAAATCTCAAAGCACTTCTTAAGCAGTTGCTCAAAGCTAAAAAAAATAATCAGTGTCACCGATGAGAACAAAGCAATTTACATTTGCCAGGTGTGAATAGACAGTTTGCAATCCCCAGTGGACTCCCTGGGGAAAGTTCACTAAACTGAATACAAGTGGCATGTGGGAAGCACAGCAGCCAAATGACTCAAAGAGTATAAAGAGATTGGTTAAAGAGGGAGGAAACCACAATTCCTGGCAGCCAATTAACCCCTATGGGCAAGGACGCTGGTCAGCAGATGGAGATTCTATCTACTATGGTGTGCTCCTAGTTCTTTTATGTGGAGTCTCCAAGCAGGCACGTTTGGTTCAGTGGCACATTTATTCTCCCTTTGCTTGTTGTTAAATGCATGAATAACTGGTTTTGCTTTCTTTCATTTCTTCAGTCTGAAGTAAGGGGGGGAACACACTTGTTTAATATAGTACCGTATATACTGTATGTAGGGGAAGGAATGGCAGAACCTAGGGATGCCTGAGTGATTGGGGGAAATCAGCCTAGAATTGATAGGTAGCCACAAGTATGCTGTTGGCCCATATCTAACTCTAGATGTTGATTGTTAGTTGATTGTTATTTATTTATTGCTAAAGCCTATGTGCATAGGCTTTAGCAATAAATCAGTTTAATTGAATCTTCACATGTGAACCTAGTCTTTCATGCCTGACATTACAGTAAGTATACTCTGGAATACACAATTTATGACTGGGATAAATCCATGATTGGGGAACCAGACATTATACAACCAGTAACACAGGATATCAATTTTCTCATAATGGACCCATGAGATATAACCTCAGGTCTTTCCCCTAATTTAGGCCTACTAATTGTCCTATCTTGCACCAATTCATTGTAACTGTAATGAATAAATTTGTGGCCTCCTCAGACCACAGATTATTGAATAAACATCCACACTAGAAAAAAACTGAAAGTGCTTATTATATTCTGTTATCTTCAATTACATATTGTATAAACTACTCGCAAAGACTTTAAGCATGTCAACATTCTATACACATAAAACATTCTAAATAACCTAACTAAATAAGAGCAGAAATATGAGACTATTGTCAACAAGCATATATGTACAGTTTGCTAAGACCCCCAAATGATATAAAAATATTTTGTTTACTATGATTAAGAGGCCCATAACGTCTATACTATGTCTGCTAAGGATTTTCTTTTTACATTTAAACTTATTTTAACTAATTAGCTCTTTTTGTCTTTTGGTTCTTTTATTTTATTCTCTTTATGCTAAAAATAAAAAGTTTATTTTGTTTCTGTGTTTATTACTTCTATAGTGGAATTGGTTGCTTAGTGGCTCATGCTCAGAAGTGTGTGTATGTGTGTGTATAAAATGCATATGCATATATATATGTGTGTGTGTGTGTGTGTGTGTGTGTGTGTGTGTGTGTGTGTTGCATCAAACTTGTGTTTCTCTCTCTCTCTCTCTCCACAGATACATGCATATATACATACATGTTTATGTATGTACAGCAGCACACACACACACACATATACACACAGAGAGACAGAGAGATTGCATTGATGATTAGTGTGGGGTATTTTTAACTGAAATATTTTTAAAGGCTTCTTTGAAAGCCTATCTTGTTTGCACCAGCGATTTTTTGTGTTGTTAAGCTACTGCAGAAGTGATACAATGTCACAATGGTGGTTGGATGATGTTATACATCCCTAATGTGTCTGCTATTACTGCTATTACTGCAGCTGATTTAACTAAAGGCTAGAATGATGCTGGAATTTGCAGATTTTTTTTAAAAAAACTATTTTTTTTATAGAATTTTGCTTCACAGATCCCTTTACCTAGTTTCTGAATAGACAGATGGCTATAAAAACACAACATTTAAAAATAACATTGAGGAGACAGAATTCTTGATCACGGAATATTTCTTATCATCAAGCTTTAGTATTATTTGCCTCAAAAATATTTCAGAAATCGAATAAAAACAAATGCCACCAAAATAATAGTCTCACATTTATATGTTCTCTCCTGTAGGCCTTTACTGAAGGCCTCTGTAGCCGATAACAGAGCTCTGGATCGATCCGGAGCTCTGTTATCGGCTATAGAGGCCTTCAGGAAAGCCTTGCTGGCTGCAGAAGAAATGGGCTGAGGTGTACCAGGCCTGGCTGCAACTATCCGAAGTCAAAGAAGTTCCTGAAGGCCTCTGATAGTGAAAAGGAGGCTGGGGGGGGGGGCAACATGTGCAAGTGAGGTGTGTCGGTGGACAACACCACCCCCCGCCCAAAAATAAGACCTGGTACCTTTTTGGTGGCCAAAAAAAAAAAATAAGATTGGGTCTTATTTTGGGGGAAACACGGTATTATATTATCAATTGGTAAAGAAGTGATAATAGTTGTGATTGTCATTAATTTCTAGAAAAAAATTATTTAAAAAAAAATCCTTTAAAGAAGGCAATATTGAAATATTTTAGCCAAATAAACTTTTAGGATTCTTACAACTTTGTTGCTCACATAATAAGCTGGAAGCAGTCATTTTTCATGCATCCAGTAAAAGTACATTCTCTTCCTTTGAAAATATAAGGTTGCCTGCTGTTGATATCCATTGCTCTGATTATTTTGTAAAAGTCAGTGCTTAGAAGGCCTGATTCACACTGGCCGCCTGTAGCTTAGCATGTTAACTAAATTGGTTCCTGCATGGTTCAACACATTTTCATCATAAGCCAAAAGAGAAATTGCAACAGTATCATGAAAACTGGCTGAAGCTATCAGTATTTTCCTGTAAGATGTGAAAGGTGATTAGCATTTAAATCTGAATCTGCATCTGCATCTGCATCTTTGGGATAGCTCTCTGAGTTGTCTCTTATTGCTCTCAGAATAATCTCAGATGTCTTCAGTTCAGAGACAGCCCATGAAATTCTAAAAAAAATCAGTGTGAATTATTGTGGGTCTCCATTAATTAGAACAAAGGGCTCTAGAAAGCTGTAAGAATACAGTATAGATAGTTCTTGATTTTCAGCCAGAATTTCCATTGCTAAGCAAGGCAGCCATTAAGTGAATCGGGGTTCAATACAGGTAAGTCCTCGACTTCCAACAGTTGATTCAATGACTGTTTAAAGTTACAACTGCACTGGAAAAAAGTGACTTATGACCATTTTTCACACTGACGACTGTTGCAGCATCCCCATGGTCATGTGATCAAAATGCAGATGCTTGGCAACTGGTTGATATTTATGATGGTTGCTGTGTCCCAGGGTCATGTGATCATCATTTGGGAACTTATGACAAGCAAAGTCAGTGGGGAAGCCAGGTTCACTTAACCACCAGATTACTAACTTATCAGCCACAGTGATTCACTTAACAACTGTGGCAAGTAAGTCGTAAAATGGGGCAAAACTCACTTAACAAATGTCTGACTTAGCAACATACATTTTGGGCTCAGGACTACCTGTATTGTGACCTCTTTTTTTGCCATAGGTGTTAAGCCAATCCCTGCAGTTGTTAAGCAAACAACACGACTGTTAAGCAAATCTGGCTTTCCCCCATTGACTTCGTTTGTTGAAAACCAGCTGGCAAAAATGGTGATTACATCACTCTGGAACACTGCAACTATTGTAAATACAGTACATGCTGGTTGTCAAGCACCCAAATTTTGGTCATGTGACCATGGGGATGCTGCAACAGTCGTAAATGTGAGGACTAGTTATAAATCAGTTTTTTTAATGCCATTGTGATTTTGAATGGTTGCTCAATTAATAACTTAAATGAATGTAAGTCAGGGACAACCTGAATTGGCCAAGGCAAATTGCCTTCAATAAGGCAATAAGAAAATGTGACTTAGTTGCAAAATAAATTATATTAGAGACCTTTCCCATTTTCCCAGTTGATGATATTTAGATGATATCCCTTTTAAACTGCACACATTGACTTGCAGTTCTTAAGTATAGGGGATATTATTTGTTCCTAAGCAATAAAAACACATGCTTCCAGAAGCAGGACATTTTACCTGTTTCATGGTATTTCTCATATAGTATTTAAACCAATTTGAAGTATATAGAAAAAGTTAGGGAGTATAATTTTAAATTTTAGATTGAGCGGGAGGGGAGAGATGGGAGGAGATACGGCTGGAAACAAGGGAAGAATCCCAATTCTTATAAGGTCCTGCATATTTCTTTAAAATAAAGTGATAAGTTTAAACACACTTTTAAACACTTCTTGAAAGCAACATGTAGTGTAGCTCTTACAAGAGCTCTTACATTATCTGTGTGCTGAAATAGTTTTTCACTAGAGGACAGGAAGATACATAGCTTATAACAGTGATGGCGAACCTTTTTTTCCTCAGGTGCCGAAAGCGCGTGCGCGCCTGCTATCGCACACGTGCGAGTGCCCACACCCATAATTCAATGTCTGGGGAGGGCAAAAACAGCTTCCCCCTACCTCCCGGAGGCCCTCTGGAGGCTGGAAATGGCCCGTTTCCTGACTTCCGGTGGGCCCAGTAGGCCCGTTTTTCACCCTCCCCAGGCTCCAGAGGCTTCCCTAGAGCCTGAGGAGAGCAAAAATGCCCTCCCCCGCCCCCCAGAGGCCCTCCAGAAGCCAAAAACACCCTCCCAGAGCCTCCCCATGAGCCGAAAATCAGCTGGCCGGTGCACACATGCGCCTTGGAACTAAGCTAGGGCAACGGCTCGCGTGCCGGCAGATATGGCTCCGCGTGCCAACTGTGGCACGCGTGCCATAGGTTCGCCATCACTGGCTTATAATATAATATTAACCTATAAAAATAATTTAAGTGATATAGGAATAATTGTTATTGCTACTCACCCTAACTTCATATTCATTATCTGAGTAATCCACAGACTGGCAGATATAGCTGTATCCTCGAGCTCTTGATGACAAAAACAGCTGAAAGTAGGAATTCAACATATTAATATTGCAAAAAATTGTCACTTAAAAACAACCTTTCTAAACTGACTAGCATCCTTTAATAAAGCTTCAGTTTCAATTTCTGCTCTCCTTTTCCTCTCAAAGGGTCACTTAAGCTCAATGTGCCCTGTAAGCCTAGGCTGCCTCCTTTGATCTGTGGTACCAAATCCCTATGGAGGTACCATGGAGCACCATCACCAAAGCTTTTGGTGTGAGAGAGCATGAAACTTATGTTATTTATTCATTTAACTTAGTTCTTGTTTTTTTTTCTATTTCACTGAAGACTTAAGGCATCTCACAACTATTACCACAAAAGAAAACAAGAACATCTCAAATAAAAGCGTACAAATACCATAAGTGGAAGCATTCAAAGGATTGGAGCAAAAGAGTTCTTGGTGCTCTCTGTGGTTAGTTGTTTTCTTGCAGATGTTTCATTACCCAAACTAGGTAACTAGGTAGCATTGACAGCACTGAAGATGTTAGTTACCTAGTTTGGATAATGAAATGTCTGCAAGAAAACAAACAAGCTCCAAGAGCACCAAGGGCCCCTCATTTCAACCTTGAGCTACAAATATTCTCTTTTATTGGATTGGAAAAAGACAGCTATCAGAGGCAAAAGAGACTACTGGCCAAATGCAATCCTTACTCTGTTGCAGTTCAGTTTCTAAGCCACTTAAGACTTTCAACACTAACACTTTAACACTAACACTTGTTATTATGCCTTAACCCAACAATCATATTATTTGAATTTATATATATGAAATTAGATATGTCTGTCTGTCTATATTCAAACCAAATCAAACTTAAGTTTTTGTCCTAAGCATATTCCTTCGACTGGTCCTTCACAGTTTTTGGAAGTGGAAGTGGACTCTAATCCCTGTCTTAACTTCTATGAAGTTCCTGAATGCTGCTAGAAGGCACCAGGTTGGGAAAGGGTGCTTCAAGCAACTTGTTCCTTTGGCAAAGCCCTTCCCCTCATGTCCAGATTACTCAGCAGAAAGAGGATTACTGCTGTAACAGGATCTGAGCAAAAGCAAGCTTCTTAATGCTCTGTGATGAAGTGCAGCCTCGCCTTCACATCAATAATTTAGAAGGAGTGTAGTAATTACTGCAATAAAACTGGACATTGAATGTATTAGTGAAGGACCATACCTGTCTCATTATACAGGCACAATACCGGACTGTTGCCTTTATGTATGGGTGGGTTCAAGCTAAGTTTGGTATAAACCATCAATGATAGAGCTGCCTGGATATCTTACCAAATGACATTATAGACCATGAACAGCTACACTTCGTACTCCTCGTATTGGTATTCCAGCCATCTTTGTGATAGCTACTTAGTGCACTATGTTTGTTTGTTTTTGTTGTCTTTGGATTAAACAACATGGTATGATAATGACAGCATAACTAGGATAGGAGACATTGTGCGCAATTTTACAGAATACTGAGGCTCTTCCTGCTACCTACACAGTAATTGGTTCTATACATTGTTATGGCGGAAACCTCGGTCCCTAAAGCAACCAAATCACTCTGAACTGATTAAGCAGGGATCAGTACAGTGTACACCCAGCTCCCAGCAAAGCAGAACCAGAGTTTATATACCTCTGGCCTACTACATTTCAAAGACAAGGCAAAGGCAAACACAATGTAAATAACAACATGGCAATGGAATGTTTTTGATAAACCCACCTGAGTGACCTTCTCATTATTTACCCCTTCCTACTAGATTAGTGTGTTAGGTATAGCACCTCTGAAATATGAAAAATGATTTAGTTTATTGAACTACTAGGTTTGTGACTGATTCCTCTCCCTGTTGCTACTCAAGGTCAATTCAGCATGATGTAAATGTTGTCATAAGGGCTCTTTAAGCAATTCACGTGTCTGGGGGGGGAGCATCTCATGAGTCTGGTCCTAAAACGCAGCTCATACAGTCCCTTTTATCACTACCACATAAAATGTTTAGAACAAATAAAAACATATCAAGAATCTTTAGGGGGGGGGAGAAAGAGAAGAAGAAAGACAAAAAAAAAAAACCCTTCACCAAAAATTGATGCTAACATTCCAAAATGATTGTTTATCACATCATTTAAAAAACAACAACAACAAGATAAACATCTAATTATCTAAACATTTAATTATCTAGTGTTTCTTTCAAGAGTCAGGCAAGATTTTTTTTTAATGCTGCAGACTAAGAGCAGCCCTAGATTTGCCTGCTCAGCTAGTAGAAGATGGAGTGCTGAGACAGCTATAGCCACTTGCTCTTCTGGTAGATGGCTCAGGATGTCTGGTTCCTAGTGAAGGCAAATTTGCTATGCTTTTGCATACTCTGCAAGATGCAATTGCAAGCACCGTCTGCTTATACTGTGCTTTGCTATAAGAACGTACCAAATAAAAATACAAAGTTCTAAACCATAAACCATGGTTTACATAGATTTCATGTAACTATGCTAAGCTAAAACCAAACAAATCATGTCATGACTTAACATAATTGGTGGTGCTAAATAATTCATGCATGTTCCTGAGTTTCGAATGGGCGTTATTGAAGGGAATTAATATTGTTTCTTGTCCTTTACAGTAAGAAGCCAGTTCACAAACTTCGAGTCTGCACACCCCTGCATTCCACTCAACAATTTCAATGAAATCGATAACTGAATGCAGAAACATTTAAATGCAAATCAGGCTGGCCAAATATTTGTATTTTCACCTGAAATAATGAGTCACAAGAACAGGTTGCCCTCGAGTTATGACTGCCCATCGCAACAGTAATTCATGACAGCTTGTAAAGTGGGTCAGTCATGTGACTGATGTGATTTTATTATCTTTTTTTGCAGCAATCATTAAGTGAGAACCAAAGGTTTGCTATGGGCATGGTTTTGCCAAAAATGGAAGTAAATGCTGGTTTTCAGCAAAACCATTGTAATATGCAGTCATGTGACTGAGGGATGCTGTAAGTGACTGTAAATGCGACTTAGTAGCCAATTGCCTGAAGTGAGGTAACATGATCGTGTGGGGTGGGCACATTGGAACTTGAAATCCAATTAAGTATCCCCTAGGTCAGGGGTAGGCAAAGTTGGCTCTTCTATGACTCGTGGACTTCAACTCCCAAAATTCCTGAGCCAATCATGCTAGCTCAGGAATTCTGGGAGTTGAAGTCCATGAGTCATAGAAGAGCCAACTTTGCCTACCCGTGTCCTGGCATGTCCATTGGAAGTTCGAATGATGACTAAGCAACAGGTCATAAGTATCCCCTAGGTCAGGGGTGGCCAAACTATGGTTCTTTGAGGACCTGTGGACTTCAACTCCCAGAATTCCTGAGCTAGCTCAAAGAACCATAGTTTGGCCACCCCTGCCCTAGGTATGTCCATTGGAAGTTTGAATGATGACTAAGCAACAGGTCATAAGTCAAGGACTATCTATAGCAACTCTGGCTACAGTCCTAAATAGAACTCCCTTGCAATTAGACATATTGTACTCAGTGGGATTGACTTTTGAGAAGACAAGTATAAGACCAGATATATATGTAGCTATCTTTATATATCTGTCTGTGGATTACAGGCCTATCTAGTGTATGTCTTTATCCATGTACAGCATGAAAGCAGAAATACCTCTTTGAAAATATAGAAGTTAAGTAGGACCATTCCAAAGTTGTAAAAAATCAACAAAAAGCGAAACTGGAAAGGCTCCCTTGTCTTCATCCATTTAGGCCCAAGCCAAACAGCGAGGAGGTAAAGTGTGCTTATTATCAAGGTTGGAAAAGGAGTTTGCATCATAGGCCAGTTGTCAACACGTTTATCTGGAAGGAAACAGAAATAATATATCTGAGAATGCATCCTGTTTTAAAACAAATTCACATACATGAGGAGCCTGGAGTGTAATCGTTTTAGCCAATCAGTGGCATTTTCCCTCTTTCCCCTAGTTTTCGGTTTCCTCCCCTTTTTTGATGGGACAATAATTCTGTAGGCTATGTGTCGATTTTTGCTTCCTCCCTGAGGATTTATTTTTTCCAAAGATGTTTGATACTCCTGCAAATATAGGCTGCCTCTCTATGGGTTTTTGTTTTAGCAACAAAGCAATGTTGCTTTGGAAAACTGATATTGCCGTTCCATACTAAGTCATATGGACGAAACTGCAAACTAAGAGTTTTATGCTTTGGATAAATGTTATGTAAATTTACAAATCAGTACCACAAATATTTAAGTGGCTTTATGACTTGTATTGGCAGTCCTTTTTTTAAACGTTTGAACGAAGGCTTGGTGCATAACATTTAATCCAAGGACCAATCATGTGAGCTGGGCTTATACACATTAATATTTATACATACAGATCATTTTAGAGTATTAACTCTGCTTTTGACATTAGAACTGTCATATTCTGTTGAACTGATGTGAGAGGAAATAACTTTTCTTTTTCTATTGCATATATAGACCACATTAAGAATACGTATCATTTGAGTAAACTACATTTTTTCTTCCAACTATGTGAAACCAAGTGACATGGTATTTGTAGCCTGAACATGCGTTACCATTTGCATCAGTAAATTATTTGACAAGCCAACTGCCTTTTTAAAAGTCCCACTGGTCAGTATAGAGCACAAGAAATTCAAAGGACAGAGATCAGTTCATAAAACGTACATGCATATAATACCGAAGAATTTTATCTGAGGATTACTACATGCTGATTGGCGGAGCCTCATCAAAGTTGACACTAGCCTGAGCATAAAACAACTCAAAGAAGTAGTGCAAGATCAAAAGATGTAGAGAGACCTGGCCCACAGAATCGTCAAAAGTCAGGCATGAATGAATGGATAATTTTATCATAATCAATTGGAGGAGAGGGAAAATGCTTGGAAGAATAGTCATTCTTCGACATCCATTGGACTTGCTTAAAGAGGACTTCCTTTGACACATGTTTGAAACTAACTGTAGCAGGAGGGAATGTAAATTCTGGGAGTATCCAGGAAGAAAAAGTTAAGGCATTAATATATATAATCCTAAAGAAAATTGATTTTTTTTTTTAAAATTTCTTCTGCACATGCCCAGAAGCCAAGTTTCCAGCATTGCTCATGCGCTGCCTTCCTACCCCACAGTGAGTCCAAGCAGGGGAGGATGGCTGAGGGAACGTGTGAGACGCGGAAAGAATGGGCGGCAGGAGCTATCTCCATTCCCCTCCCTTCAGTAGTCCAAGAAGTCACGAAAGCACGGTGATAATCCTAGGCATTTTCGCACGTTTGAGGCTTCTCGAGCTGCTGAGGGGAGGGGGAATGGGCAGCAGGACCTATCTCAGTTCCCCTCCCTTCAGCAATCCGAGAAGCCATGCCCACCCGGTCACATGGCTGGCAAGCCACACCCACAAAATAAGCCATGCCCACAGAGTGGTAGTAAAAAAATTAGGAACCCGCCCCTGGTTCACACAATCTAATTGGGATATGAGAAATCAAAATTACTATATTTGAGAAAGAAAGGATAGATTTCGCTCAACAAATATTGCTGGAAGAAAATGCTGTAGTCACCTCTCAAACAGAAATTGCTGTCAAATTCCATGCAGCTGGGCAAGATCAAGGAACCATGAAAACAAGGATTGTTAATCTGGAGTCAATGTATAATCCCGGAAACTGTAATAGGAATTCCCAGCCTAATTTATAATGAATTAATTAAGGTGGAGTCTCTTTGAATTCTTTGAAACATTTCTTCCCTTGGGCTGAATTGTCATTCCGTAGATAGTGCCTGCTCTGTTTTATGATATTATTTCTGTCTCTTCTCTTCCTTTCCCACCCTCAATTTCTCACATTATATCACCCATTGATAGATTAAAGAGGAATGGGAGAAAGTTGCAACCTTCTTTGATTCCCCTATGCAGCTGAGGCTTTTTTTAGATAAGCCTTTTAGCAGAAAAAACTCATTACTTGAATATTGACTTTTCAAGTGAAATTTACAAAACAGTTCAGGATTATGCATATTAGGTTTGACTAAAAGTATTTCTATAAACTGAGCTGAAGTTTGCATACAAAATGTACAACTGTTACATACGGTTTTGATTGACCTTTTGGGAAATGTAAGTTGAATCCTTTCTTTCAGCTGCAAAAGGGACCTTTTTAAAGCTAATTTTGTTCAGCTGACTACATATCTATCCTGATACACCTGATGATATCTAAAAGGAGCTGCTGAGGAAGAGGTATGTAAATATATATGAAGGAATATAAATATGTATGAATGAAAACACACAAAATTTCTTTATAATTGACATACACATTCAATGGGACAGATTCACAGGGAAAATTGCAGGGGGAGGCCAATCGGTGGTCCCTTTAAATTTACACCAAGGCTCATTTGATGTGATGTACTCGGTTCCAGAATTAGCTGAAGTCTGGAGGCTTCTTTGTTACAGCAACAGTTGTCTCTGCTATAACTATTCCCAGGCTCCAAAGATAATAAGGAGAAATTAGGCATGTTGAAATAAATGTCAGCTCTACATTTGGTAAAGGTTCCCCTCGCACATATGTGCTAGTCGTTCCCGACTCTAGGGAGCAGTGCTCATCTCCGTTTCAAAGCCGAAGAGCCAGCACTGTCCAAAGATGTCTCTGTGGTCATGTGGCCGGCATGACTAAACGCCAAAGGCGCATGGAACGCTGTTAGCTTCCCACCAAAGGTGGTCCCTATTTTTCTACTTGCATTTTTTAAGTGCTTTCGAACTGCTAGGTTGGCAGAAGCTGGGACAAGTAACGGGAGCTCACTCCATTAAGCAGCGCTAGGGATTCGAACTGCTGAACTGCCGACCTTTCTGATCGACAAGCTCAGCGTCTTAGCCACTGAGCAACTGCGTCCCTACATTTATACTACATTTGGTACTATACAGTACATTTTTGACACATTAGAATGGATCCCATTAGAATTGCTTCCCATTAGAATGGGAAACAAAGACAGTAGTAACAACAACAACTGGCACTGAAACATAAAAAGAAGAATTATTTGCCTCCTTTGATTTCATCTGAAATAAGTCTGGCAGTTTTCTCATCACAAATTTCTCCCCCTTCTGATCTCCATAGGATCGATCTGTCTAAATATAAGCTTGTCACTTGATATTTTCAGAAACCACAGAAGAAACTGCCTGCTTCTTTTCTTCCCCTAACACAATATTAAATATTCCTCCATTTGGGGAGGCAGCAGAGATGAAAAAAATGACAACTCGAACTCTATCGCGCAGTCCGTCGGCCGGTGAGGGGGTAGATAGTTGCAGTCTTCCTCGCTAAACAACCCTTCCAGGTCTTGGTATTCTACCGGCACCTGCTGAGAGCCTGGGGGGGCTTGCCTCGGCGGTACGAAGCCAAGGTTCGGCAGCTGGCCTGGGGTCAGCAATCCCCATGTGCCCTGCTGCCAGGCCAGTGGGCTCCTGAGCCCGGGCCGTTGGGTCATCTGCGCTTTGGGGTGGAAGGTTGCCCACATAGGCTTTGCCCCGGTGGAGAGACTCACTGGGGTCTTGCTCATTGCAGCTTGGAATGAGGCCTAGTCTCTGCTCAAATGGGCCAATGGGTCCCCCTTTGGGAAAGAGAATGTTGGCTGGGCCAAGTTCCATCTTGTGGCCTCAGGTCCCGAATGGGGTTTGGTCCAACTTACGCTTAGTCGTTCGAACTGATCAGGGAGCTCCATCAGCGATTGGCTACATGTCAGTGGCTGGGATCCCTCACCCCCAGAGCGTAAATTTTGGCTGTCTCCACTCGTGGGCCGAGGCTGATCCAGTGCCCAGGTGTGTCTCCTACAGCCACTCTGTGGGAGAGCTCAGCCCTCCGGCTGCGCCTTGAGCGGTCTGCTCTTGCTGAGAGAGGCTCTCAGGGGTCGGCTGTTTGCGCCCAGCCCCCAACTGGCATTCCCTCTCCACGGCCTCATCGGCTTCCACCATTGCTTTGGAAGGAACGTAGAGGGTCTCGATGTGTCTTCACACTGCCCGTTGCCAGGTCGGCGTTGGGGCTCAGGACCCCGAACAGCACCCCGAGGATTTGGGGTAGCTGGATGAATTTTAAGGGAGATTCGGGTTAGTGTCAGGGTTCCAAATAGCATCAAAAACTAAATCAGAGTCCGAGGCAAAGTATTCCTCAAAGTTCCAATTTATTAGCAGAGCCATGTTGGCACATCTGGGAGAAACCCGAATCTGAAGTCCCAGGGGTTTCTCCACCCAGTTGAAAGTTCAAGCCCTCGTCCCCACATTCCCAAGTCCATCACATTGACCAATATTCATCTGACAACTTGGCAGAAACTCCCATCTCCTTCTGTGCAGGTGCAGGAGTGCAAAGACAAAGGTTGACCTTGACAATCTAGAAGGAATTTGTTATGGCTACATGCAGACATCCCTCATGCAATTACCCCTCCCAAATTCCCACAGCAAAGAATACATTTTTAAATAGCATAAAGTGTGGCAGGCCAAAGACCCCAACTAAAATGGCTTCGGCCTGACAGGCTGTTTTTCTTCCCTTGAACAGAAGAGCTCAAGTCCAAAGAATTATGTTAAGCAATTATCAACTGCTGAAGGCCCAGCATTATATAAGGATAAAGTGACCAGATTTTTTTTTTCTTAAGCGGGACACCGACGGGGGGGCGGGGCCGCCTGGACGCCGCAATTTGAGTTTTGCCCTCTGCACATGCGCAGAACGCTGCGCATGCACAGAGGGCAAAAGACGGCTAATGTCGGCGTCCAGGTGGGGGGGGAGGCGGGAGGCCTTTCCTCGCCTCCCGCCTCCAGGCTAAAATGCCCCATCTCTTTCGGCTCCTCCGAGGAGCCTCACGTCTGCGCTCTACCGCCCCGATCCATGAAAACAAAACGGAGAATGGGCCCAGTGGGGTTTCCCACCCCCTTCGACGTTTGTTCACAGTTAACCTAGCTAGATTGGAGCGTCCTAGAGAAGCCCACTTGCAAGCTGGGTACAAGCTCGATGGCCCTCCTCTTCCTCCCCCTTAGGAGAGCAAAGATGCCCTGTGTTTTCTCCTCAACCCTTCACCGGGACGGGGGAGGGGATTGGGAAACGCCTCTCTCCTTCCTCAGGCAGCGATGGGGGAAGGTCTTCCCGGCTCGGCCCCAGAGCAAAGAGGAGCTGCCGCGGCGGTTCCCTCCGCCGCCCCCTTTGTTTTTTTTTCTCTGGGTCTCTCCTCGCCTCAAGGCTGTTAATTTCCCCGCCAACTCGTCGCGAAGGCTGGCCGGTCGAGAGCCTTTTAAGTCCCGGTGGAAAATGCTCGGGGTGATGTTCTTCCTCGCTTGCTCCCTGCTGGTAATTTGCTCCTGCTTGGCCGAAAGGGAACTTGCAGCATTGACGCAGGAGCAACTGCCCTACTTCTTGAGTAAGTTGGACAGGCGGCTGAGCCATTGGTCGGACCGCAGCCTTAAGGGCGACTTCGCTGCTGGCTCTCTCTCTCTCTCTCTCTCATTCATTCATTCCCTTCCTGCTATTAACCGATTACATACAGCGCGTTAGAATTTCCCTGCGGGGAGTAATACTTTTATCTTGGTACAACTCTCACTCCAACTCCAGGGAAGGGGAAAAAAAGTTGGAGCCAAATCCTAAAGGTCATTCGTTAGGAAATAAAACCCATTTAAGTCCAGAGGAATTTATTTCCTATTGCTGCCAGTTGTAGACCGCTCGTCTCCCCCTTTGCCGGCAGCCTGGACCGCGGAGGCGGCGCGCAAGTCGCCCTTTAGTAGCCCTGATGCTGAATTACACCTGGCTGTTGGAATGGCTGGTGGAAAAGGTGAGCAGCAGGATGGGAGACCACGAGCCGGCTGTTCCTCCCCGAGTGTGCCGCCGAGGCAGGGACGGAGCTCGGGCAGCCGGGAAGGGCCCGGGCGGAGGAGGAGGAGGAGCCGGCGGAGGGGAGTGCCCTCCGCCAGGCAGGTGGGGCCGAGAGCCGGCCGGGCGGGCGGGCTTTGCAACCGGGCGCCCGCGGGGCTTTGCGAGAGCAGCTGCTCCCTTTGCAAAAGAGCCCCGGGATTGGGAAGGCTTGCAAAGCATACAACCCCCTGCCCCCCCGGCTCACTTACCGGCCAGTCTCCCGCAGAAGTGCTCCCCGGACCCCGAGCAGGCAGCGGCCAGGAGGGGAAGGCGGGCAGGGAAGGAAAGGAGGGAGGGACGAAGGGAGGGAAGGAAGGAGCTCACAGAAGCCGGCCGGGCCTCCCCGCCTATCGCTCGGCGCTCCTCCCCAAGGTAAGGTGACCAGATGTCCCGATTTTGAGAGGGCCTGCTGCTGCTGCTGCTGCCCCTGCGGCTGGGCCCAACCTGGCCGTCCTCGAGTGCCTGCAGGCCGATTTTTTGAAAGAATGCCCTAGTCGGGCATTGTTTTAAAAAATCGGGACTTTTTAAGAGGGCGGGCGGGACGCGGGACAAATGGTGAAAAAGCGGGTGTGTCCCGCCAAAATCGGGACGTCTGGTCACCTTATATAAGGAAGTAATATCCTTTCCACAGGGATTTGACAGATTTTGAGCACCTAAAAGCTTCACAGATCCATCCAAAGCTATATAAGGTGGGGACACAATATGCTAAGGGCAAAATGGGAACATGATTTAAGTTATCTATGTCTCAACTACAAAGGGAAAGAAAATGTACATTGTAATTTATTATTCTGTGTCCCACAGCAATTGATTAAAAAAAACACCAGGTTCTGGTATTTAATCGCATTCATTTTGTGACTTCCTTTGCTGTCACAGATGATGATAAATGCTTCTGATCATCACTCAGATGTAGTCAAAACATGGTTTTGATCTAGAGAACTCTTATAATGCAGGGGATATATTTGCACTCTACTTTTCTGTTGGGCAAACAAAGCAGCTTGTAAAGTTGAATTGAACTTGTTAGAGAAAAAATGAAAGTTCAGATATCCTATTCGTTTTGGAACATAAAGCTTACTTATTGTATATAAATATTTACTAAGGAATAAATGCCAAGCTCAGTACTTATTCCAAATACATGAATATAGGAATAAAGTCACATTTTGTGAGATGGGTGGCTATATAAATATGATAAATGAATGAATAATGAGCCTTATTTGCTGGAAGTAAAGAACTTCTCTAAGTACATTGATTTATCTTAGTTTTTCTAAGTAGGTCTCCTCTTCATTGTTGAACTGCAATAGTCATTACAATTTCTAGGGATTATTTCTGGGACTGTTAAATCAATCAAGAGTTTTCTTCAGCATTAGCTGACAGACATGGAGTTACTCAATCCAACATATCAACACTGCATTTCTCTGTGCTTGCTGTTATTTCTTTCAAAGAGTAGATTTCAACGGTTTCAAAGAAGCAGCTACATTACTGTAGCTATTTTAGTATCTTTATCACTTAGTTTCAAGGAATTTTTTCTTATATTTAGCATACTCATTTTAATGTAACATAGCAGAGTTGCTCTGTTACATTAAAATGTGTATGCTAAATATAAGAAAGCAGAGTTGCTCTGTTCATAAAATTTTAAAAAAACTATAATTCTTAACTATAAATACTTTTATAGAGATATTTAATAAGAGACATTAAAATAGAATTAGCACAGACTCTTTTGTTACATCTTCTTGCTCAAAATCTGATAGAACGTTTCCTCAGGTATATATCAAACTTTTGTCATTGTTCTGGTTTCCTACAGTTACACTCTTTCCATAATATTCCTTACTATATTCCTGTGCTAAATTTTTATATTTTTCAGGACAAGAATCAGCAGGATATCACATATCCTGTCACACATGTAGTCCTTGACGTATGACTGTAATAGAGCCTGACCATTACTGTCTCATATGTCATATTATGCTTATAAAATGGGTTGGTCATGTGACTGACCTGATTTTGCGTCTTTTGTAAGCATTGTTAAGCAAATGCAGTAGTCATTAAAGAAACCAATGGAAGTAAGTGCCAGTTTTTGGCAAAACTACCATAACACACAATCACATACACTGCAACTGTCCATAAGTCAAGGACTACCTGTAGAACGCAGGATGAATTAGTATCTTGAATCCCTTCAATGCAATAGGTAAATGGGCCTATAAGATATAAATGTAACAAAGAATACAGGAAGGAATCTCAATCCATTTGGTTTTACTTTGAGGGGTAAAACTGTGACATAGCTGATAACAGTCTGCACTATTTTTCAACAGATGGAAAATAGATGGCATCTACTTTTTATAATTCAAATGAATGTATAGATTTCTATTCTATATTGCCATCAGAGTTTGGCTTCCTGTAGAAGCCAATGCACATGCAGGCACAAGTCCAGTAGCTTCTACAGTTGATGTAGCTTCTACAGTTGAAGTCCACAAGTCTTAAAGTTGCTTAAAGTAGAACAGAGGTCTTCAAACTTGGCAACTTTAAGACTTGTGGAGTTGAAGTCCACAAGTCTTAAAGTTGCTTAAAGTAGAACAGAGGTCTTCAAACTTGGCAACTTTAAGACTTGTGGAGTTGAAGTCCACAAGTCTTAAAGTTGCCAAGTTTGAGGACCCCTGTTCTACAGTCACACAGGACATGGGGATGCTTGTTTCTTAATTGATGTATCAGCATGATATGTAAAGGAAAGATGCCTCTCACTCCTGATTGCATGATAAGTTATGAATTATGTCTAAAGAGTGTTTCTATTGTAACTCATGTGAGTGAGTGTCAAAGAGTTGCAGCTGGGATGGAAAGCTGTTTTTTCAAAAGTATGTTCTCTTTTGATATGATGTATCAAAACTGTGAAAATACTATCTTCTTTTAAAAGGTGTCATGCTGCCAAGGAATATTTTGTTTGATTGCATGAGGAGCAGAAAGCATCAATCAACAAATGTTATGCTTAAAACATTTGTGAAATATTATGTTGGAAATAAAATTTTAAATATTAATATTTCAAAATGTCTTTAAACTGGATTTTTTTTAACTAAAATTATATGCTAAAATTATTTTAACACTAAATAATAACACTAAATACAATAAATAAAATATTGATAAAACATACAACAAAAACTGATTTTTCGGGCACAAGTAACCATGAGAAAATGAGGATCATTAGGTTTACTTGCCCAATAAATTTCTGAATATAAAACATGTTCACAAAAACTTACAGAAGAACAGAAGCAAAGAGAGCCATGGACCCCTATGGAAACTCCTCTCTTTATAAACCAAGCAGAATCTCAAACAATTCAAAATAATATTGGGAAAAGGTAAGTAGAAAATAATTTTGTCCCCACAAAAATGGTCTCGCCATGAATGGGGAAATGCTATTTCAAGTCAGCAAGTAGCATTTCTGAAAGATTGATCTTCCTCCCTGTGCTTCAAAGGATGATCTCTGCTTTCATTGGAAAGGTGCTTGACTCAGTTTCTCTCCTGGCATCCCATCATAACAATAGGTGCCATATTTGGGGAAAAGAACCAAAATGCAGAGTTACAAGAAGGTCACCATTAGGAATTTTGAAGACAACAAACATCTACCACCCTAGGGAGCACAGGGAAAACCATTGGAAAAGGCTAACCATTTATTTGTTGTAGGGTCCACTAGGATTGAAGTGGTAATGAAAGATCTTTTTGTTTATCTCATGTATTTTATTGTTTGTATATGTTTTTAGCCCCAGGGGTTATTGAGCAGAATATAATATGAAAAAGTTTTTTGCCTAATAAATAAAGAAAATTTTACAAAACTAAACAAAAATTTACAAATTTACAAAACTAAACAAATATGAAGATAGGGAAGGGATGAGTGTTTAAGTATAGGGGTGGCCAAACTATGGTTCTTTGAGGACCTGTGGACTTCAACTCCCAGAATTCCTGAGCTAACCATGCATGCATACCATTAACTCAGAAGGTGAGTTAATTATTGACAAGCTAACTCTGATGGACTGTGCCTGCTCAACTCTTGGCTAGAATTGGTTGGTGTTTTTGGCAGATTGTATAAATTCACAAATTATAAACACACCTTTTTGTCGTAGCACTCCTCAGTTTGAGTAGATAAAACTGCTTGGGATCTTTTAATTTGGATTCGGTAGACTATAGGATGGAAAGACTGGCTTTCTCAAAATGCATGATGACTATGCCTCACTTCTAACATGGTGGTGGTGAAGTCTAAAAGGCTTAATCATATCCAGTTTCTGTACCAAAGCGTCCACATGCTAGCCAAATCCTAATCACTTCCAAGCTTTTACCTGGCCTGATTGTAGTTCAAATATCTAAGTAGGGCGGGAAGTTTGGACATGAATCATGTAACATTCTTTATGATTTATCTTAATTCACTTCCCAATAGTTTACTACAACTATTTCTCAACACTAAATTCCAGGTGAAGCATTCCACTGAGCATACTGCACCTAATAGTTACTGTAATTGTTTATCTTTTCTATTTTTGTTATCTTTTTATAAAGTAAAATGAAAAATACAGAAAATGTATTCCCTGAATTACTTTTAATTTTCTAATTATTACTTTATGATAAATATCTTCCTCAGATATACTGAAATTATTCTTCTGTTTGAAGCGATCCACTGTGTTCAGATTGCTTATCATGATAAGCAATGTTTCAGACTACACAAATAGTCTGTCCCATAGAATACTGTCCCATAGAAAACTCCTATTCAGCATGCCAGCCAGCAGATTTCACTTTCCTAAGCAACTTCAAACTATTACATTGGGCAGAACAGTTTTTTTGTATTTACAGTATATAACACCAGAAATATGAGTGCCCCCTAAACTAAAGTGACCAGATTTTTTTTTCTTCAAGCGGGACACCATTGACGGGGGTAGGTTTCTCCATTTGAGTTTTGCCCTCTGCGCATGCGCAGAACGCTGCGCATGCGCAGAGGGCAAAACAGCAAATGTCGGCGTCCAGGTGAGGTGGGGGGGAGGGGGGGAGGGGGGGAGGGGGGGAGGCGGGAGGGCGCTTGGATGCCTGCAGCTCGCGACAGGTAAGCTGCCGGCTGCCTCCTTTCCCCGTCTCCCGCCTCCCGTTCGTTGCTTGCCAGCCCGGCCGAAGGGAAGGCGGGAGGCGAGGAAAGGCCTCCCGAAAGGAGGGGAGGCTTCGGGAGCCCGCCTCCCTTTCGGCCCGAAAGGGAGGCGGGCTCTCGAAGCCTCCCCTCCTTTCGGGAGGCCTTTCCTCGCCTCCCGCCTTCCCTTCGGCCGGGCTGGCTCGCCTCCCCTCCTTTCGGGAGGCCTTTCCTCGCCTCCCGCCTTCCCTTCGGCCGGGCTGGCAAGCAACGAATGGGAGGCAGGAGACGGGGAAAGGAGGCAGCCGGCAGCTTACCTGCTCCAAGCATCCAAGCGCCGCGGTCTCCCGGTCGCCCGCCCGGCCCCAGGGCAACGGCGGCAGTGAGGCGACGGGGGGAAGAAAGGGGAGGGGGACGAGGAAGGGCTGTTTGCGCCGCTCGTAAACTCAAAGCGGCGACGGCTCCTCGTCCCTCACCCCTCCCAACTGCAGCGGCGCCTCAGAGGGCAGGGCTAGGGATGGGGCGGGGGAAGGAGAGGAGGAGCAGCCTCCCTTCCCCCTCCCCCCAGCTTCCAGCCACCGGAGGAGTCAACAACGCGGGACGCCCGCCCGCCGCCAACGCCGGCCCGAGCTGAGAGGCCTGCTGCCTTTCAGGCCGATTTTTTGAAAGAATGCCCTAGTCGGGCATTGTTTTAAAAAATCGGGACTTTTTAAGAGGGCGGGCGGGACGCGGGACAAATGGTGAAAAAGCGGGTCTGTCCCGCCAAAATCGGGACGTCTGGTCACCTTACCCTAAACCAATAAGATTGTATATTGCAGTAATAAATATTGCAGTAATAAATTTAGTTGCCTCTAACATTCAATCTATGTTTTGTTATACAGTCTTTGTTTATAATCAATTTGTTAACGGATTACAAAATTCAGCTGACCTCTTTGAGATAAATGAAAAAATAAAACTGATAAAACTGATGGAGTCTTCTCAGTTGTAATCCTCCTGTATTTTTCCACCCTTTCCCCTTTCATTCATTTTAAAAAACGGCAGAATAGTTAAACAATTTGGTTTGGCTGGTAGTGTTACCAGTTGTTTGGAAGCAGTATAATGAGCCAAATAAAAGAAATAAAAACCTTAAGCTGAGCATTTAAATTTTAACTAGTTTGGGGAAATTTAAGCATGGATATAGTTTTCCTAACCAAAAACTGAGAATTATTTTAAAGATTGAGATAGTGTACAGGTTAAATAAATAAGTTAATTAAATAAATGCTGAATTCAAATGTTGCCTGTATTAGAGCTGGAAATTGCACCAGGCATATTTTTTTAAAAAAACTCTTACTTCCATATCACTCAAAAGTGAATATTTTTAAAAATGCATTTTGCAAATGTTAAATCAGTGTTTGTTGGTTCAATTTTAATTGAAGTAAATAAATTCCTAACCATAAACTTCTACTTGCTAATTCACATGTGGAGCTTTACCAAGTATTAATAGCTATGGCTGCTATTTTTAGCACAAAGGCATTTACAGGGCCAATCTAGCACACCTTTTTATTCAATCAGCATGACCTCTTCTAATGTCTGCAGTTGAATAACTAAGAGGGAAACATTTACTGTAAATAATTCTCTATAGGTAGAGTTTGCTTTCCTCAGGAACTGCTTTTTTTAAAATTGTTGAGTTCCTCCCAGCAGATATTACAGGTCAATGCAGAAGTTCCAATGAGATGGAATACCTTAAAACATTTTATAACACTACTATACAAATTCTGCATACATATTTTCCAATTCTTTCCGTTAATTTTGTAATTGTTAGAGTGCCACATTATTTATTGATGAACAGTAGGTTATATAATAATAATAATAATAAAATAATAACAGAGTTGGAAGGGACCTTGGAGGTCTTCTAGTCCAACCCCTGCTTAGGCAGGAAACCCTACACCACTTCAGACAAACGGTTATCCAACATCTTGTTAAAAACTTCCAGTGTTTGAGCATTCACAACTTCTGGAGGCAAGCTGTTCCACTGATTAATTGTTCTGTCAGGAAATTTCTCCTTAGTTCTAAGTTACTTCTCTCCTTGTTTAGTTTCCACCCATTGCTTCTTGTTCTACCCTCAGGTGCTTTGGAGAAAAGTTTGACTCCCTCTTCTTTGTGGCAACCCCTGAGATATTGGAACACTGATATCATGTCTCCCCTAGTCCTTCTTTTCATTAAACTAGACCAGCAGTTCCTGCAACCGTCCTTCATGTTTTAGCTTCCAGTCCCCTAATCATCTTTGTTGCTCTTCTCTGCACTCTTTCCAGAGTCTCAACGTCCCTTTTACATCTTGGCGACCAAAACTGAATGCAGTAATTAATTAATTATTAATTATTAATTCCTTTATTGTTATGTTGTTCATCTGTTCATGGACAGCCAGTTCATCACTGAAAGGGTTAATCTAAGCTGTTCTGCTATATCCAGTTCCTCACAGCTTCCAGGAACTGGTTCAGGACTTCCCTAGCATTTCTTGCTCAGCCCAGAGGGAAATCTACTGGTGGATGTCATTAGTATATTGATGACACTTTACCCTGACAGATCACCTCCACTATTGGTTTCATGTAGATGTTAAATGGCATAGAAGACAGCTCTGAGTAACCAAGGACATGAGCACTTCTCCCAGCACCACAGGCCAGAATTGTCTGCTCATATACCGGTAGCAGTGAGATCACTTTACTGTGAGACTTGTTTACTTACCTGTCTCTGGGACATTCTAATCCAAGTATGACTATACCTGGAGCAGCAGTCAAAGTTGGGCAAAGATCCCTCCTGGCTGTGGTTTGGGCTTCCTATTTAAATAGCAAGTGAAAGCAAATGTCCCTCTCCCAATCTTTGAAAGAAGCCAGAGGATTCCATGGTTGATGGTATCAAACCAGTGGTGAGATTCAATTTGTTTTACTACTGGTTCTGTGGGTGTGGCTTGGTGGGCACGGTGTGGCTTGGTGGGCGTGGCAGGGGAAGGATACTGTAAAATCTCCATTCCCACCCCACTCAGGGGAAGGTTACTGCAAAATCCCCATTTCCTCCTGATCAGCTGGGACTTGGGAGGTAGAGAATAGATGGGGGCGGGGCCAGTCAGAGGTGGTATTTACTGGTTCTCCAAACTACTCAAAATTTCTGCTACCGGTTCTCCAGAACTGGTCAGAGCCTGCTGAATCCGACCTCTGTATCAAACACATGAAGAGGTCTAAAAGAATCAAAAGGGACCCGCCTAGGTCCTGATGTTAATGATATCTATCTAACTGATCAGTACTATTTCTGCCTCAATTACTTGCTTGGAATTCTGAGTAAAGTCCAGATACCGGTAGGTTGTTTTATGTAGAACACTCTATAGATGTATCCCAGTTTTACTGCTGAGAAATTCCAGCATCAAACATGCTGAACCATTAAAATAAGCATGTATAGCTTTCTATAGAAAATACAAACTTCCTGTTGTAGGTATGTATATATGTTCCAATGCATATTTGCTGAAAATAAATTCTGAATCATTAATAATAATTATTTAATAATTATTAATACCATTTTATTGGATGAATATATAATTATTCTGAGTGAGTATGCATATACATATTCTCCCCAGAATATGTTACATAACATGCTAAACCAAAAGTAAGAAGGTAGTGAGCGTGTGAACTCAACCTTCTTGCTAGAAATTTCATTCCAATGTAACACAAGACAATGGTGAATAAATCTAGCCCCATGTGTATATGAACACATCCTCGGTTCCAACTTGGCCTCAAAGAAAAACTCGGAAGCTTTGGTTCCATTTTTTCATAACCCTATATTTTGTGAATTATTTCAGTGCAAAACTGTGGTGACCACTCAATATGGTAATAATAGTAAAAATAAACCAATTGTTACGATGAAATTAGCTTGCTTCTAGTCACCAAACACAAATAAAAATATTCACATTCTTTTTTGTGGATGTGCTAGATCAGTGTTTCCCAACCTTGGCAACTTGAAGATGTCTGGACTTCAACTCCCAGAATTCCCCAGCCAGCGAATGCTGGCTGGGGAATTCTGGGAGTTGAAGTCCAGACATCTTCAAGTTGCCAAGGTTGGGAAACACTGTGCTAGATAATGAAGTATGTTCAGGTTTGCTGCAGCTTGTTCTTAAACATTTAATGTTTAAATCATACCCATCACCCACAAATATACATGGTATAGTGAGGAAAAACCTATACATAGCAAGCTTCCATGCCAGAAGAGTCCGGTTTAAAAAAGAAATTCTACAAAAGTTTGGACCAGCTTTAATACAATAAACTTTTAGATGAATAAATTCAAGAGGTGTGGTTTGGTTCTAATTAACATATTTTGCTATAACTTAATATTTCTTAGCAAACCATAACAAAGACCCATGTCTATGACTGATTTTAATAATAGTTGTAAGATACCTCAGGAACCTTATACTGTAATTAAAGTATATCACATACAGGTATTATATATTGCTTAGTCAGTATAAATGAGTCATTCATATATCAATCATTTCCTTTATCTAGTCCAGCAGTTAGTTTCATACTGCTGAATATAGATGTTATCTTCATTGAAAGGAGGAGTGAGGTGTAATTTGTTCATTTATCAGATGGTATTCCACATTATCTCTCTAATAAATTGAAAGTTGGAAGCCAAGTTGTTGGAGGAGCAAGAAAACAGAGTTGAATTATGTAATACTAATTTTTGCCTCACCATCTTGTCCCAAGCTTGTTCATTAGTATGAAATCAATTCTGGCTTTATGTTTTAGGCATGTATGTCACAAGCTAATTATAATAAAATGGCAGAGGGAATAAGGAGAATTTATGATGTACCTCTGCACCCATAATTTTTAAATGGGTGGGCAATCCACAGTCATGGACCACATAAAACTTTTCAACATTCTGAGATGAGGATTGGATTCTGCAAGAGCCCTGGTGGTGCAGTGGTTAGAATGCAGAATTACAGGCTAACTCTGCCCACAGCATGGAGTTCAATCCTGACTGGCTCAAGCCTTCCAGCCTTCCAAGGTTGATAAAATGAGGACCCAGATTGTTGGGGGCAATATGCTGACATTGTAAACTGCTCAGCAATTGCTATAAAGCACTATGGAGAGGTATATAAGTCTAAATGCTATTGTTATTGCTACTGGGTTCTGTTATGTCTGCACAGGTCTTGCACGACCAAAGGGGTTAAAATAAAGCTGATGTTATACGAATAATATGAATACAACAATGCAACAAGCTTTATTTATCTTTTATTATTTATGTATTTAGATAATACATAAATTAGCTTTATTTTCCATCTTTTTTATTTTCCATCTTTGGCCTTTGCTTAGGAATTTGAAAATGGATTGACTTTGTAAAGCCTTGAACTTACTCTTCTCCTTTCCAACTTTTTAAGAAAGAGGACACTCTTTTGTAAGCATAGGAATCAAGCAATATTTTAAAGTCATAACATTTCATTTGAGTTTTCTGTGGCATTCTCTATACTTCAACAGGCTAATGTGTTACACTAATAAAAAGACATCTGGATAAACTGAAAAACATTTGAGTACCTAGATAACAATTAGCAAATTATGTTCCACATTAGTTCAGAAGAAGGCCCAGTAAATATAATGGGAACTACTCCTGAGAAAACATGCATAGGACCATTTGATAGCAGGGATGTAAAAGTTGCCTACCAAGGTCTGCATCGGCCTTCACAGAGCCCTTTCAGGGTTCACAGTTGAAAAGTAATTTTTACTGGGACAAAGCAAAAATCATTAAATATTGTGGGCCAATTATATTAACTGCATTTATTAATCGCAATTCAATTCAATTTAATTATATCCAATTAATTGCATGCCAACCAAATTAAGTTTAGTATTTGCACTAACCCCACTTAGTGCAATTTTTAGCATAGTCACAAAAGCTAAGAAATCAGCTGTGTACCATTTTTCTAAGGAATAATTCATGGTGGCATGATACTAACCCTCGGTTTCCCAAGCCATGCATGTTGTTCAATATTTATAATAGTGAAAACTATTCCCAAGATTTTCAAGTTCTCTCAGCTGCTCTTAGTAGCAATAAAGAGACCCCGAGACCTGAATGACACAGAATCTCCATAGACATTTTGAGAGAAACATTACTGTATTTTACTCTGTTTTTCCTGACATTTGGAAACTTAGAAGTGAATTTAAATGAATTCAGAGTATATTGACCTTGCAGTAAACCATTTAAAATTAAATATTTAAAATGAGACAATTCTGCAAAATTAGCAGAAATAAATAATCAACATATGCACGCTTACAAATATTTTCATGGAATAATGTTCTAAGTACATTAAATAAATGAATAAAATGGTATATTTTACAAAATGCCACAATAATGTTTTGCACAAATTATCCTCAGACATGCATTTCCCTGAAGAAAAAGATTCATTCATAATGACTTCTTCAAAACAAAAACAAAATCAAGAACAAAGGCATATCTGTCATCACAAAGTATTGTGCAACCTCTTGGATAAGAAAATATAGATAATCCACTATTAACTCTGAAAAGTACTGGGGGAAAAAGAGATGGAGGGTAAGTTTGCAGATCATTACTAGTTAATCTAGCATTTGGACAGTGCCATTAATGCTATTCCTGTTTTTGTCTGGAAAAAAATCAAACCGGGCATCCATTCCCAGAGCAACTATAAGATTCTTTGCAAAATGCAACTGATTGGACTCAAAGGATAAAGCAGCTGGACACAAAATATGTGTACAGCAATGCTTCAGATATTGTTTTTGGTCTCAAACTTTGATCCCCACACACATTATATCTGCATGGCAGTAAAAACTGTCTAGAATTCTCATTGTCATCATGTCAAGTGTAACATATACATCTTTTTCATTTGTGCCATTCCTTTCATTTTGATGCTGAGAAAGGGAAAGTGATGTGTACAAACAAATGCTTGTTGTGTTTTGTGTGTTTTGAATGAAATGAATGGGAAAGGTTCTGCAGCCGGAGTATCACATTAACTCTTAAGTTAGAACTCTGTAACTTTGATCCATGCCTAGAGTTTATAAGAGAAAGGTTCAGAAATATTTTGGGGCAAAATATCCTTAGTGTGGCATTATCTGATGGAGAGAAGTTTGAATATTTATGTCCTGCATAATATCACCCTAATGGTCCTTACTGATAGAAGTTAGACATTTTATTTGCTGTTTATTTATTTTATTTACATCCTGCCGTTATTATTTTTATAAACAACACAAGGTGGTGAACATATATAATATTCCTTTCTCCTCCTATTTTGCCCACAATAACATCCCTGAGGTGAGTTGTGCTGAGAGGGGGGGGGAGGAGGGAGGGAGACAGAGAGAGGGAGAGGGAGAGGGAGACTGTGACCCAGCCAACTTTCATGCCTAAGGCAGGATTAGAACTCAACAGTGTCCTGGTTTCTACTCTGATGGCCTAACTAACCGTATTCTCTCTAATTGTGGTTAGTACCTACATTTTGGATGTTACAATCTTTATGATTTTTAAAATAGAAAACAGGTTACTTTGATATTAATAATGAGGCAATTAACTGGATGACATGTCACTTTTCTTGCAGAACACAGTTTCATTTTTTATTGTTAATATTTTGGAAAATCATTTTGACTTGTATTGTTGCCTTACTTATTCATTCTTGAAGCTAATTTCAAAATGACTTCTGATATTGCTTAGAATTTTGATTATCTGTCTTAGCACTACTGAAAGGGATCTTATAAAAAACTCTTAAATGTTTTTTTTAATATTATGTTGTACCAGTTTTAAACATAGACGGCCTATGTTTAAAAGACTGTTTTTGGGGCCATTCAAAAGACTGTTTTTGGGGCCATTTTGAAATACATGGAACAAAATCAATCTGTTGTATCACTTCAATAATGTTACAAATCCACAGAATTACATTACTGACACAATCTGTAAACCATTGAATATTTTCCCCGATACTTTTTGATTATCTGCACCCTGCAAGTTTTTAATTTACAGAAACACTGGGAAATAAATAAATAAATTTGAAAATTAAAAAATGAGTTATCTATAGATTTGGACAAGAAGTAAAATTCAGAACTTATATACTAGACTCAAAAGAAGAAAGTTCTCATGTTGGATTCACTTTCATCCCTTCTATTTCATCATAAAAATGTTAGGAAGTACAATAATTACTTGAGATGCCATTTTAAGCCTAGACCAAAATCTAAGCATGGAAGATAGGCTGGAATTGCAGGGAAGTGGAACCATGTCACGTTCTTTGTAACTAACTTCCAATTATTACATCATTACCTCACCCCCACAACTTAGGGAGAGCACAATTGCATGAATTGGCCCTCCAGTATCTGATTAGAGTTGGGAAGGAATAATTTGAGAATCTGATTTTAGAACTATAAGAATGTTGAAAACAATGGAGAGAAACTGTGTAGGTGTCTTAGTGAGAATAAAATTTCTTCATTTGTTGTGCAATGTGGCTATGCAGGGATGTTTGCAATGTGGTGAAATATTTCATGAGTTGAGCAATAGCCAAACATGGCCAGGCCTTTATGATAGGGTGCTGGGCAAGGCCAGAAAAGCGTGGTATAATTTCAAGATGATGTTGATTGGAAATGCTATGGTACAGCACTAGGTGTACTGATTCATCTGTTCAGCAGCACCATTGCTATTATCAGAGAACCCTATAATTACTGTGGTTAGATACTTTGGATATTTTGTTTTCAGAAGATTATATGGACTGTGTTTCTTTTTTTCAATTGGTTAAAAGTAGAAGGTGGGAATCCAAAAAGCTGTCTGAAGGACCAAAACTACCATCTGTCCAACAGAAGCTTCATTCAGATTAGTCTACTTTTCTAAACTCTCTCACACTAAATAAAAAGAACTGTAGGAGCAAATCCATAGTTAGATTAGAGGAGAGAAGAAATAGAAGCATTTGATCCACTCTTTTTCCAAAAGAAAATTTAGACAAAGTAAAATTGATAACAAAGGATGGCAGTTAAGAATATGAAATCCTAAATTTAAAAAAAATATTTTTAGCGATCAACTCACTGGGAAGGGTTAAGAAAATTATTTGTCCTATCCCCTCTGCCAAGCCCCTTGTTAAAAATATATAACAATGGTAATAGGAATAATTAATGGAATTATTGTTAACAATTATGTAAATAATGTATTTGATGATAATGTCTAAAAGAGTATTAAGAGACTGGGCAAAGTTAATAAAGGCCAACATTGTTATTTAGAATAATAGGAAGCAATCACTTTATTACTGTAATTCACACAAACATGTTTGGTTTTTTTCAAATTAATATCATTAATTTCAAGAGTCAATGATATAAACAGAAGTCATGTAACTCCTCCCGTAGCATAATGAAATCATTATATTTTTCTAACTGTACCGAACAGTACAAATGTAATTTTGAATATTACACACACACACACACACACACACACACACACACACACACACACACACACACACACACACACACACACACCTTAATGACTATAGAAACACACACATGTGTGTGGCCTGAACCTAATCATATTACTAATATAATTCTTTCATAATGAATCTAGAGTTTTTTTATAGCAGTATTTAGACCTGCTCTGCTTGCTTCCATCTTCAGAATGGAAGGAAATATTTTTTGTAAATATCCTACCCTCTACAACCATATCACCATTTCCATTATTTTCTGGAAGCTCTACAAATCTCTGGAGCAGGCTTTCAAAGGATTGCAAAGGGAAGGAGTAGCTGAACAAGTATGATTTCTTGCCCACTTCAAGCAGTGAAAATGTTTATTGGATCAAAAGTCTTCCATAGACAAGAAAAAAAACACCCTTTCTTTCTGAAATAAGATTTTGCTAGATCCAGCCCATTGTTCTGCCTAGGAATACAATGGAAGTTCTATCTAAATTATATCCACCTCATTTCAAGAGCTTCAAGATAACCAATACACTGAAAAATGTGTTTTAATTATTGTAATTAAATATAATGTTCTTTGGGAACATCGGATTATGCCAGATATACATATACCAGTCTCAGATGCTGCCTTACTACTTAATGTAGTACAAAGTAGTCTGCTCAGCATGAGATGTTAGGCAACTTTTTCTAAATTATCCAGATGACAGCTAGGCTTTCTAAAGAGAAGGAAGTAATAAAGTATTTTTTTTAATAGCAGAAGTCCATATTGTACCAGTCTTGACAGTTTAGAATTGTTATAGTTCAGTGAGATTCTGGCTATGTAGTATGGAGTACAAAGTAACAATCACGAGGTAACGCAGTTATTTAAAAAGTTGATAATTCCATACTATTAACAATTTGTTTTCAGAAATAACTAATATAGCTGTGCCTTGTAAGAAATAACTTGCTACATAGCTGTGCCTTGTAACAAGAAAGAAAGTGGCTCTGTGTAAACACATTCAATGTTTAAAGTTAGTGTTGCTGTTGGATGAATATATCTGAAGTATGACTAAAAGCAAAAGATAGTAGAGAATAATTAGGCAGATGGTACACAAAACAAAGTTTCTGAAGTGAGAATGCAATTGTCCAATAAGTGCCAGCATTTACTTATGAATTCTCAAAATTTATAACTCACACAGTATGAATTTTATTATTCCCTATAGTGAAATCCATACAGTATGTTGCAGAATCATCCTAGCATTTAAAATTAGGTATTGGCCACTCAAATATAAAATGCAATCCTGACTCCTGAAGAATATGTCTGCATACCATCTGCAGTCATAAGCATGAAAATGTCAAACATCCGGTTATCCATGTATTGTTTCATTTATCATGCATGCAGAACAAAGCTATTTGCTGATGCCAAGACAAGAAGCAATCTAAGGCTGCAATTTTAGGTAATTTATCTGGGGTTAAAACCCACTGAACAAAAAGTTATTCTTCAGAATAAACAAGCCATGTGATCATCTTGTTCTACTGCCTTCTTGCACCTGCCATGCCAATCCTAAATGATACCCTTCTGTATCATTAGACACATTTGACATAAATCTATTAGCTAATTTTTATACTTTTCATTCCCTTTTTGAAATAAACTGTTAATTTGGGATTAGACTTAACGAACTACACCATGAAACTTGGAATGTATTATCAGGAATGATCTGACTTCCATAAAAAAAAGGCAAATAGACAGAAAGACAAAAAAGAAGGGGGAGGGGGAAAGGAGGGAGAAAGAAGGAAGAAACTCCCTAAAGATTTATTAACGGTACATTCCTTTTACAGTGCAAAGGATGCCACTGGATCATACTTTTAGTCTCGTTTTCCCCAATTTGCATTGGCCACCAGTTTTCAGATCTATTGACTATCCATTTTTAGTCACTCCCAATCAGCTTAGCCAGTCAACTCGGCACCTCCATAGACATGAGATTTATGGCTGGTGGCGTTATGGTAAGCATACTTCAGATGTTACACTTACAGTAAGCACTTTCCAAACATTTTTTTTAAAGATGTAGAGCAGCTTGTGGGTAGCAACTCGTTTTCCTTGGCATGTTCACAGTTAAAAGTGTCAGTGTTCAGAACAGCTCTGCAGCGACCACCACCAGTCCTGGCCTAACCTGGCTTTGATTTAGCACCAGAGGAAGAATTTAGAACTCATTCTAAATGCTTGGTAAGCTTCCACTATCTACTCTCCTTAGAAGGCTGTCTAATATAAAAATTAAAAAAAAAGGAGACGGAACAGCATCCTTGGCCACAAATTGAAATGGTTCGCCTGTTTCTTCTCTACTTATGACCCCCACCCACTCCAAATGTGGGGATGAGGAAAAAGCCCCCCCTCCAATGTCTAGTAAAAGGATTCCGTTTGAGTTTGCCGCCTCCTGTCACGCAGCCATTGGCTTTAGACAAGATGAGAGAGAAAGAGAAGAGACGGAGCCATTTTGACCGTTGTGTGACAGTGACAAGCCAAGGAGGAATTTTTGGGGAATGGGGCGGGGAGGAGTCCCCTCTTGAGAGCCTGGATGGGAAGCTGATGAGGAAGGCAGAGACGGCGGCGGCGGCGGCAGCAGCAGCCGGGCCGGCGGAACCGGTCGCCGGAGATGGAGAAGAGACAGGCAGGTGCTGCATAGCCAGGAGCGCTAACGGGAAAGCAGGCCAAGTGCCGGTGCATCGGGAGGAGGCTGAGGAGAGACTTAACCAAATAAAAAAAAAAGAGTGGGGGCTTGGCGCTTGCTTTACCTCGGATGCTCCAGCTCCAACGGTAGAACTCCAAGGTGTCATTCACCACGTTGGCTATGAGGCCCGGCTCTCCGGAGTGACCCATGGCTGGCCAGCTGGCAGGCAGGCAGTCAGGAAGGCAGGCAGGCGAGCGGGCGGGGCGGGCGACTTTGCAGCAGTCGTAGCAGCGGCAACAGCAGCAGCAGCAGCAGCGGCAGCAAAAGAAGAAGAAACTGGCAAGGCTTAGCTTAGGTCAGCTCAGAACAAGCGAGTCTTTGGCTCCCGGCCGGGGCTGCTGCTGCTGCTGTTGCTCCCCTCCTTCGAGGTGGAAATGAAATTTAAATCTCTGTCTCTGGGTGTCTATCTTCAAGCTCCGCCTCTCCGGGGACGACACCCGTGCCCGGGGCAGGGAGATGGCAAAGGCAGAAGAACCGGCGCCGAAGCGAGCCTGCAGCACCTTTGGGGACGGACCGTAAGCCCTTACGCACGTGACGCCTCTCTTTTTCCCGCCCCCTCTTTCCGGCTGGCATCTCCTGGCGCAGGCGCCCGCCCTGCGCATCTTGGAGAGTCGATTCACGCAAGGGTTGCCCGGGCGGAGAGATCGGGTCAATCCCGGCCGCCTTCATTTAGGGTTGGAGGTGGAGCCTCGGGTCCTCAAGGTATCTTGCGGTATCTTGTGAAGGCTCGCGGGGTGACGAGGCCCAGGAGGCTTGCCAAGGAGGAAGCGGAGGCCAGCTGGCCTCCCTGTGTGGTGGGGTCAGTGGGGAACCTTTGGGGGATGCCGGATCCCCTCTGTATTAATGCTTCACTTCTTCCTCCGTCTCTGATCGTATGAAAGGCAACAGGCCATAGAAGGTACAATAAAGCAATACATCACATCTATGGACAAATATTGTCTTGGCAAAAGCCCTAGAACATCATCTTAGAAAGGATCTTTTATCCTTCCGCCCACTCGCTTTGGTTCCACCTAAACTTAAGCCTTTAAAGCCTTTAAATGGCACAGCTCCCAAATATGATATACAGGGCAATGATATACCAGAATTCAACGCCACCTGGTTCTGTCACTGAGGAAAGGCCAGCTGAAAGGAGGTTCCGTTCCCATTCTGGGGCACGGAATAGCCTCCCCCCAACACCACTTTATGGAATGCTCTCCCCCCAAAGTATACGCAGCCTTCGCTTTTCCTCAGTTCTCTATAAACAGATTAAGTCTATTTTATTTCAAGATGCTTTTGGTTCCAAGTGATGGAGGGCGCCAATCTTGCAGTTGATCCTGGTTTTTCTTCCGTTGTTGATGCTCATTTGGGTTTTTTACTGTGGGGTACACAGCCCAAAGGCCTTTGGGATTTCAGTCATGTAAAATAAATAGAAAAATATAGGCACCCATCAAAATCCTTGCCTCAGTGTCTTAAAGGGGCTCGTTTAGATACCACAAGATGTTTAGGACTTTAAACATTAATAACAATACCTTAATTTGAGATAGGAAGGGAATAGACAGCCCACATTCATTCATTAAAATTGGTGTAATGTAGGACTAGTGAAACATGCTTGAATTTGTGCCCTGTTTTGAAACTTGCTTGCCTATCAAAGAAGCAATGGAGCATTTCGCCAAGAATAGTTAATCTCTGCATTTTTGCCTCTTGCCAGTGCTTATTGGTGGAAAGAAGTACACCTGGACACCATCAGACGGGTTGAGCAAGAGGAAGTTGGTAATGGCTGTTTATGATTCTTTTGCAAAGCATTTGCTTCTACCTTAAATCAATTTTATTCCGCTTTAGTTTGAGCAGCTTTCTTCTTGAATTGGGCCTCTCAGAATCTAGTCCCTCTGCAAAAATCTAGTAGGGGGACCACTATGTTGACTTAATTCTTAATTCTTAAGAAATCAATATCATGTAGCTAGGACCACTGTTCCCTCTAAGGTGCGTGGCCGCGCACGTAATGAGAGAACGCCACACAGAAGTTTCTAACTTCCACGCGGAAGTTTCTAATGGCAGAGGCTGTGCGCCTGCGCGGCCGCGCAGATCAAAAGAGTTTCTAACTGCTGCGCGCCGTTTTCTGTTATTACAGGGAACATTGGCTAGGACTACATTCTAAGACATTAATTCTTTTCACATCTTAAAGCAATAAATTCCATTAAATATGCAATATAATTTGCATTATTTGGATGATGCTTAACAAGTAAATGTGTCCATTTAAGTCTTTAAGATGTAAACCATTCAATCATGACAGTATAGTAATACCTCAATCAACATAACAATCAAAATCAGGTTCATGATAAGATCCTGTGTGTGTTTGTATATGCATTTTCTACACATACATACAGCAACATTGTGCAAATAAACACTGGGTTTTTAATCACCAGAATAGTGTTATATCTTTCTTGATATGTGGGTTTTTTTTGCCTTTTTCTAAACTGGGCAAATACACAATACAACGTCAAATTTCAATTGCACAGCAGCAGAAGCATATTAAATGATGTGATCAGATATTGGTTTAGTTTGTTCAATGTTCCTTTAAATTAAAAAGGTTTAATAGTAACCACATTAGATTTCTATATTCTTTTTTTTATTCAAAAAGTTTTATAAGTACAAAGTACAAACATTTTTCTCTTTTCTCCCCCCTTCCCCCCTAGCCCCAACCCCCCCTTACCCTCCCCCCTCTCCCCTCCCCCCCCCGGCTTCCCAGAGAAAATACAGGGCATAATATTCAATAAAATAAATTTAAATTAAGTTAACAAGAAATTCTTGATTTCCACATTTCTTTGAGTCTTTAACTCCTAATTATTCAAAACTTTTAAAAACATAATCAAAAGTGAAAAAAAGCAAGCGTATTACTAATCCAACACCGTTCAATATCTCGGGCTGGTAATTTACACCACTAAACATCTATCCTTTATATAATCTATATATAATCTAGTAAAAATAAAAAACAATAAAAATAAGAAAAAGAGAAAAACAAAAATAAGAAAAAGAGAATCATTTCAATCAGTTACAACACACTACATTCCCTCAAAATTAAATAAAACTTAAGTAAATATTACGTAGTTTATGAATAAACATTAAGTATTTATGCCTATTCAAAATACCTAAATATTTAAAATATCTATCAGGTTGTTAATTCCCGTATTTTAAAATTTCTAACCCCTTATACCTCAAAAACCTTAACCTTAATCATAAAATCAGACACGATATTAATAACATAATGTTACAATATATCAAATCATTATTAATAATAATAATAATAAAAAAAAGAAATAGAGAAAAGGAAAAACAAACATATTAGTCTCTCCATCTATCCTATAAATTTCAACACTAACACCAAACTTTAACCAGTCCTTCCTCTCAATCAAATTTTTAATTCTACTTATTACAGCCTTTTAAAGCTTGATGATTTTAACTTTGTCAGCTCGCCTCCCTTCTGACTTTGATCCTTTGTCTCCTTTTCCATGTTGTACACATGTGTCTGGCTCTGCAAATCACCTTGAATCTTCAAAGCACTTTCGGTTTGGACAAATATAGATGGCTTTTCCTTCTCCTCCTCTGTTACTTTCCTGCTTCTTTCCTCTGGAATTTTAGATGTATCAGCCTTTAAAACGTTGACATAAAAATCAGTAGCTTTCTTTGTCGTATTAAGCCAGTATCTTTTTCCCAAAAATTTGACCACTATTCCTGTTGGTGCATCCCATTTATACTGTAGGTTTCGTCTTTTAAACTCTTCTACCAAGAAGGTGTAATCTTTTCTGGCTTTAAGCATTTTAGAAGGAATTTCTTTCAGTATCATTATTTCCTGGCCATTTACCTGAAGATTATTCTTAGACAAGCCTGTATAATTCTATTCCGTAAAGTCCTTGTGGTAAAATATATTACAATGTCCCTTGGCAGGTGTTTTTGTTTTGCAAACCATGAGTTGACTCTGTATATCTTATCAATTTGCATAGCCAGTTCCTCTTTGAGCATTCCAGACACCTGCTCCAAAACCTCCACCATCCTTCCTTTCAGATCTTCATATTTTTCCTCTTTCAGGCCCCTCACCCTTATAGCAAATTCCATGCATCTGAATTGAGTCATTACCACCTCTGTTTCAAGATTTGCAATGTCATTTTGAGTTTTGTCTATATTTTCCCCCGAGGTAATAAAAGCTTGTTTAGTTATTTCCAAATTATTCTCCAAGACTTCCTTATTTACTGCTAATCCTTTGCAAACCTCCAACACATCTTCCCTCATTTGTTGATCCATCCTCTTTAAAACAGCCTGCATTTTTTAATCTATTTCATTGATTTTTAAGTTAAATTCCATAACCAGTTCATCTTTCATAACTTTTAAATTGTTAAATAACTTTTCAGGTGTTAAAAACTGTGGAGGTGTTAAATCAGAGGTAAGTTGCGTTCTTGAAATATGACCAGAGGAATATTCAGTTCTTTTATTCAAAACAGTCTTTCCAGATTTAGAAGCCATTTCCATATTTCCAGAAGAGTACAAAGAAAAAGCCAAGCCTCTAATTGCCAAAATTCTTTCCAGATACAAAACCAGTTAGTCTTTTATTTTTTTTAAAAAATATAAGTTATTATTTTAATCCATAGTCAGAAAACAAGAAGAAAAAAGCCAGTTCTCAGGATCAAAAGTTTCCATTAAAAAAGCTGCTAGCAAAATGAAACTTAATTACTTTCACTTCCACACCCATGATCTCCAATCGCCATTTTATTGCTTGTTACTTTTTAGCGCTTCTTTGTTACTTCCGAAGTGAAAGTCAGCGGTGGAGTTAAAGATTTTGATACTTGCCCTCAGGACTCCTGCCTTTCTCTGTCTGCTTTCTTTAGTCTTTGAAGAAATTATAGATCCCATTGTGAAAGCAGCGGTGGTCGCGGCATTTTGCTCCGCATAAGCGGAGGCTTCCGAACTCCTGGAGCAGGAGACAGGCTACCTGGGGAGCCCTCACCCTTCGCGCCCCTGGTTGACTCCTAGGGCACTAGGGGAGCTCTACCCCACCTGTCAAGCTCTCATCTCTCCCCTACGCCTGGGGAGAAGATTTTCAAGCCGCCAGACAGCTGATCTGGCGGCTTTTACCGGAGTTCGGAAGAGACGCCCGGGAAGGAGCGGTCCACGATGCCTGCAGAGCCAAACCGGAAGCCAGATTTCTATATTCTTATGGAAATAATTCTGGTTTCTAGTATATCTTCTCATGGATTAATATGATCTTTCCACATTTATTCTAGTCTAGTGATACTTAGGTAATATCAGTGCTATCACTGAAGATTTCAAATGGTTCAGATTTCAGCAACTTAAACCAAAATACACTATTTAAATTACATTTTTTGCTCTGATAAACTAAACGTATATAGACTAGTATATACCAAGTCCCTTCTCAAATATAAACGTGCTTAACTTTAAAATCTGCTTCAAGATCCATATTCTTGATCTTTTTTTCCTTTAAAATATTATGCAGGGGATTATTAGAACCTACCCCTCCATTTTTTTGAAATATCTTCCTAAAATATATTTGTATAACCTCAAGAATTGAAGTCTTTTACATTACAAGTTACAATTGTTTTTATTTGTTTTGCTAAACTAGATATTTCTGGTTAAGCTGTGTGCAGTGTGGTTAGTAGTTTATAAGATAATAAATGAGGACTGAAAAACTTCAGATTGTTGCAGGCCTAAACGTTACCTCTCAGCTCAACCTATCTTATAAGTGATTGACGTGACAACAAATAAATTGGAGGAAGAAAAGTTATGTATACAGCATTGAGGCCCTGAAAGTAAGGAGAATATAACGAATGCATAAATAAAATCAGTTAAGAAGATTGCAACAAAGAGGCCTAGGCAGAAACATATGGAAATTATTTTGTCCATGAGGAGAGCAGCACTGTTGCATTAATGCTCCCCATAAATACTCATAATATTTAGAAGTATATTGCCTCTGGTCACAGTTATAATTTATAATCATATAATCAGTAATAGCCCTCTTGACATGAGAAGTTAACAATCTCCCGGTTTCACTTATCTTGTTGCTGTAGAAGCCAAGGCTTGAGTATTGCTGTGTACCACTGCTTAGAATGGAAGGACACAAAAGACTTAAAGCACGCAGTGAGTGAAGCCCAAGGTCTGTAGTGGAACTGGACACTGATACACCAGAGTATCATTCGATACCTGAGCTGTTATTTCAGTTGAACGACCAGCCCAAAATCCTGGTTGATATGGTTTTGAAAAGCTATAGAATTTAAATCGGAAACCAATTGTGAAAGGCCAAGTCTGTCAAAGATTAAAAGAAAAGAAAAGAAAAGAAGAAGCAGCAGAGACACAGGCCAGTAATTGGAATTAAAGGAGAGATCTAGGGAAGGTTTCCTTGACAAATTTGCCAGTACTTAATGTAGGACATAAGACAGGAAAAGAGTAAGAAAAAAAATAAAACAAGGAAAAGGATTATTGAGGGATGTTGTATAGTGAGGCTGCTCCATAACACAAAGATGAATTCAAATGCAAAGGAAGTTGTAGAAGATAAGACAAATAAGGAAGGAGAGGTAGTGGAATAGAATGGAATGGAATTCTTTATTGGCCAAATGTGATTAGACACACAAGGAATTTGTCTTCTGTGCATAAGCTCTCAGTGTACATGCAAAACAACAAAGTAATAATAATCATAATAACAAAGGATATTATTATCTCTTTTAATAATTAAATATGAAACTCAAGTCAACTGAACATTTCACAATGTGTCACAAATATCATTGACTAGTGCTGATGGTTGATATGGGTTGCTGCCAGCGTCCTAGGTATCAACCAAGCATCTTCTTAAAATATATGATGTTCCGAGTAGCACAGTTTTTTGCAGTTCTGCTGTTGTTATTGCAGCAGTAGAACTGCAAAAAATTGCGCTACTCGGAACATCATCATCATCATCATCATCATCATCATCATCATCATCATCATCATCATTATTCTCTATTGGTCCGATTATTCTCTATAATAATGAATAGTATTCATTATTCTCTATTGGTATCATTATTATGATTCGCTCCTTTTCTTCCTGTGGAAGGAAAGGAATAAGCAGTTTTCAACCCTTTACTAAAGAACGATTATTCCAAATTGCATTGAAAGAAGACCTGGGAGAAAACACATTCCTCATTTCAGTGATAAATAGTGCTAATAAAAAAATGAAAGGTACAGAAAAGGTTATGATGAGTCCCTGATCTAAGACTGAATGGTAGCCTGAGTAAAAGTTTCCTTTGCTTATTGCCGATAAAAATACCTGTCTAAAGCTATCCTATGTGTGTCTACAGCCTGTGCAGAGGGAGCTCCATCTAAATGTCTTTTCCTTTATGACTGAGCATCATGGACACTGATGTATCTTACAGTACCTAAGACGGCAATAAGGACTGATGCATTTTTACATTGAAACTAAGCTTTAGTGTAAAATCAGCAATTAAGAATGCTATGGAAATATATTTTCTTGGCCATCCCATAACTGCATAATGAAGTTGCATGTAGTTGAATGTAGAGTTAATGAGCAGGATAGATGGACTACATGGAGCTATCTTGTACAATAGCCCAATTTGGGCAACATCGTTTCTCCAGATACCCATTTACAGCTTGCTTCAACCTTATCATAGTCATCACTACCATTGCAATCACCTCCTCCTTCTGTCCTGAATGTTCTGAGTTTTATAATCCTTGCCTATGTTGCTGTCATAAAAGGTCGCCAATCTCACAAGCTCTTCCCACAGCTACTCCTAATCATAGGTGGTAAAGACTTAGCATTGCCAATTAGTTACCCTAATCCATACTGCTATATTGCATAAAGCTTGACATACTGTAAGTAATTCAACTTGCAGCAAGCAATGATCCTAATGTTTTCCATCCCCTGTTGTAACATTCACGATACCTTAATTAAGATGGCCATGAATGTATCCATCCCAAGACCAGATCAAGGCTATAAACACAGGCAAATTATTGGCAGCACTTCAAATAATTCTCTCAAAATAATTTTCTTAAGAATGTTAAAGACACAGGTCTAGTCTAAAAAAAATACTAGTCTATTAAAAGATGGAAGAAAAAGGAGTTTGAAAAAAACAAAACAAAAAACCCACAGCATACCAGCAAATGAACACAGTGAGGTAGGGTACTTTAGTAAGAATGTGTAAACCAATGCTTCCCAATTTTTTTCTCTTCATTACCCAAAACTGCTTATCAGAAAATCTTTTATTTAAATGTCCCTGTTAGGTAACGGGTTTCTATGTCATTAACCAAAGCAAAACATTTTTACTCAATTTTGGGTAATTTACCCCAATGTTGGAAGCATGGTATGAAATATCTACTAGCTATATTGAATGCCTTGAAATCCCCAGGCCCTGGGGAAATGCACTCTAGAATACCGAAGGAAGTGGTTGGGACCTCTGTCATATGTCTATCAGAAGAATTTGGCACTTGTCAGGATTGGAGAAAAGCAAATACAGTCCCCCTCTTCAAGAAAGGAAAGAAAGATGATCTCTGCAATGATTGACAAGTGAGCCTAACTTTATTATCTGGAAAGATGTCTGGCCAAAATGCAGGAATACAGAACATCCCATTTGGACACATTTCTGTCTAGGAGGTGGTTGTTAAGATAGACACCAATTTGATGAGACATATTCAATCATATTTGGATTATTAAAATAGTCTGTTGGCAGGTGTCTTTGATTCTTCTCATTGTCTCCTGATTTTAGTCCAGACCAGTGCATCTGGACCATTTTGGATCTTCCAGGTTAGTATTATGTTTAAGTACACTTAAGGGCTCTTTACTAGCACTCTATTTGACCCAGAACTGAGTTTTCATAGAATCATAGGGCTGGAAGGGACCTTGGAGGCCTTTAGTCCAACACCCTGCCCAAGAACAGGAGTCCTTATACCATCGCGGACAAATGGTTGTCCAATATTTTCTTGAAAATCTCCAGGGATGGAGCACCCATGACTCCAAGAGGTAAGCTGTTCCATTGATTAATCATTCTTACTGTCAGGAAATTTCTCCTTATCTCCAGGTTGAATCTCCCTCTAATAAGTTTCCACTCATTGCTTCTTATCATGCCCTAAGGTGCTATGGAGAATAAACTGACACACTTTCCCCTGTGATAGTCCTTCAAGTATTGGAAGACTGCTATGTCTTCCCCGAGCCTTCTCTTTATTAGGCTAAGCACACCTGGTTCTCTTTGCTGTTCCTCCTATGATTCAGCCTCTAGATTCCTTATCTTTGTTGCTCTTCTCTGCACTTTCTAGGGCCTCCACATCTTTTTTGAATTGTGGTGACCAGAACTGGACAAAGTATTCCAAACTGGTACTATCACTTCCTGTGATCTTGATGCTATCTCTCTGTTGTTGTAGCCTAGGACTGCATTAGTTTTTTTGGCAACTGCAGCACACTGCTGGCTCATGAAAGCAGTGATCCACCAGGACACCTAAATCCCTCTCACTGTTAACTATTGTTGAGCCAGGTATCTCCTACTCTATACCTGTGCATTTGGTTTTTCCTGCCTAAGTGCAGGATCTCACTTTTCTCATCACTGAGCTGCATGCTGGATAGGGCCCAATGCTCAAGTCTGACAAGATCTCACTGAATTTGAAGTTTATCTTCCAATTATTGCCAAGTGTTGGCAATTCTCCCTAGCTTGCTGTTGTCTACAAATCTGATGAGTTTCCCTTCATCTAGATATTTATGAAGATGTTGAAGAGCACCAGGCCCAAGACAGAACCTTGAGGTTACCCCACTGCATGCTTCCCTTCACGTAGATGTAGCTCTGTTGGGGACTACATACTGAGTGCGGTTGGTGAGCCAACTGAATCCATCTGGTGGTGGTTCTGTCTATCCAATACTGTTCTATCTTATCAAGATGTAGGCTGTGGTCTACCTTGTCAAATGCCTTACTGAAGTCCCAAGTATACTATATCCACAGCATTTCCCTGATCCACTAGTTCAGTCGGAATGGGATGTTTAAGCATGGACCCTTGGCCATGCCTCCTTCGCCCCCAGCCATCCACCCCAGCCCATTTACAGGCAGCTTTCTTCCTCCATTGGCCCTCACCTGGCCATTCTCCATGGCCAATGGGCCCCTGGCCCTCCTCCCCTGCCCATTCGCCCAGACATTGTTTGACCCAGGCTTTGGCTGTGCAGGACAATTAGCCTCCAGCCAATCGGGTGGCAGGCAGAAGCAATGGTGCTGTGGGGACAACGTACGATTGGCGATGGGAGAATGCAGCGGGGGGGGGGGGGCAGGGTGCGATGCAAGATTTTTTTTAAAAAAAATACTGGCTTCTCCTCAAGTCTGCAATTGCAGAGGGCATGGGGGGGGGATGCACAGGTGAATGGCAAGGCTAGCATGGCTACTGCGATTGCAGGGGGCATGGGGGCCCCAACAGGTGAACAGAGGTGGTGCATGGCTTGGGGGAGCCCTGCCATTGCCACTCTGGCCTGAGGCCTAACAGACAGTTCGGCTGCTCCCAAGCCACATGCTCTGTTCACCTGCCGTGCCCCCCAACCCCCCTGCACCAGCCTTGCTCCTCTTCCCCTCTTTCGTTGGAGCTGACTGCGTTGCAAGCTGACCTGTCTTTGTGAAGCCCCCTTGAGGCACCCCTCTCTCCATTCCTGGTCCCTCCCAACCCACTGTCCCCTCCCCCCCCAGTGGCTCTGGCAGTTGCTACTCTCACTGCCATTCCCTCTCTCTCCGGTCCTGGTGACAGATCTGCAAGGCCCCAAAACTTGCAGAGTAGCTGCAGTACTTTAAAAAAAATTTTTGCATTGCACACTGCCCCCCTCCAGCCCTTGTGATCGCCCACTGCCAATCATACACTGCCCCCTCAGCACCATTGCTTCTGCCTGCCACCTGAATGGCTGGGGGCTATTTATCCCGTGCAGCCAAAGGCACAGTCAAATGAATGGGCAGGGACAAAGGGCAAGGGCTGGAAGGCCAGGGGCCCATTGGCTGTGGAGAATGGCCAGGGGAGGGCCAGCGGAGGAAGAAAGCTGACTGTAAATGGGCTGAGGCAGGTGGCTGGGGGCAAAGGAGGAGCAGCCAAGGGTCCCTGCCTAAACGTTCTAAACCTAATTCAGTCCCTTTATCAAAGAAGGCAGTATGATTTGTCTGGCATGATCTGTTTTTAATAAACCCATGCTGGTTTCCAGTAATTGCCTTGTTCATTTCTAGATGTACATAAATCTGCTGCTTGATTATCTTTTCCAAGATTTTCTCAGGTATTGATGGCAAGCTAATTGGTCTGTAATTTCCTGGATCCACTTTTTTGTTTTTGTTTTTGGCATTTGTTACAAGTCTTAGTTCAATCCGAGCCTTCCTGACTCCATCTTTGCCCTCCATCTTTGGGGCTATTTGCTAGTATCCTGCTCTAATAATATGCCCCTCTTTTCATTTTTTTTTATACTTGTCCTTTCTTGTTCCTCAGTTATATTTGTCCTTCAGTTTGTCAGAGAGCTCTTTGGGCAACCATGCTGGTCTCATTTTTTTTTAATTTTTTATTTATTTATTTATTTATTTATTTATTTATATTTTTTATTTGTTTTATTTGTTTATTTATTTATTTATTTATTGTCAAACATGTATAGAATAGTAGTAGTTTGTATAAACATAAGTAAAAAGTAGCGATAAAAGAGGACAATGGGACAGTAGGACAGGGACGGTAGGCATAGTGGTGCGCTTATGCACGCCCCTTATAGACCTCTTAGAAATGGGGAGAGGTCGACTGTAGACAGTCTAAGGTTAAAGTTTTTGGGGTTTGGGGCAGAAACCACAGAGTCAGGTAGTGAATTCCAGGCATTGATCACTCTGTTGCTGAAGTCGTATTTTCTGCAGTCGAGTTTGGAGCGGTTTACATTTAGTTTGAATCTATTACGTGCTCGTGTATTGCTGCGGTTGAAGCTGAAGTAGTCATTAACAGGAAGGACATTTTAGTATATGATTTTATGAACTACATTTATTTTATTTATTTATTTATTTATTTGTGAGATTTATATACCGCCTCACAGTGTAAGCACTCTCTAAGCGGTTTACACCAGTAAGCAATGTATATTTATATTGCCCCCAACAGTCTGGGTCCTCATTTTACCTACCTCGGAAGGATGGAAGGCTGAGTCAACCTTGAGCCGGTGAGATTTGAACCGCTGACCTGCGGATCACAGTCAGCTAAAGTGGCCTGCAGTACTACCTCTAACTGCTGCGCCACCTCGGCTCATTATATTTAATGATACATTTAGATCATATCGGAGGTGACGTAGTTGTAAATTGTCTAATCCCAGTATTTCAAGTCTGGTGGAATAAGGTATTTTGTTGTGAGCAGAGGAGTGGAGGACTCTTGTTGTGAAATATTTCTGGACTCTCTCGGTTGTATTTATGTCTGATATGCAGTGCGGGTTCCAGACAGGTGAGCTGTATTCCAGAATTGGTCTAACAAATGTTTTGTATGCTCTGGTTAGCAATGTAATGTTGCCAGAGAAGAAGCTACGCTCTTTCTCTATGGCATTGCTTTGTTTATCTCATTTTTCACAGTATCCCAAGCATCCTGTACTGTTTTTCCCTTTAAGATTTCACTCCATGGAATCCTTCCTATTCTCCCTCTTAGTCTGTGGAAATTTGCTCTCTTAAAGGCTAATATACTATTCTGTCTTTGTGCCTGCATTATGGTGAATTCTAGTATGACATGGAGTCACTCTCCTAAAATTCCTACAACTTCCACTCCTTCAACCATTTTGTCTCTATTAGTAAGAAGTGTAGCTACGTTCCCTTCTGCAGCTTTTGGGAGATAAAGTTGTCAACTGGACATGTCAGGAACCTCTTTGATCTCCCACTCCCTGCAGTATTTGCTTCCCAGTTGATGTCAGGGTGGTTAAAGTCCTCCATTATTACAGTCAGTGGTGGGTTCCTACTGGTGCGGTCCACTCTATAGCACCGGTAGCGGCCCGCTGGTGACATCACAGTATCGGTGCGGTCAGTTGCCGGTGCCTGGGTGCCGCCATTTTTTTTAAAAAAAAATTTAAAAAAATTTTTAAAAAATTTTTCTTCTGCGCATGCCCAGAAGCCGAGCTTTTGGCACGGCGCATGCGCTGCCTTCCTACCCCACAGTGAGTCCAAGCAGGGGAGGATGGCTGAGGGAGCGCGTGAGATGCTGAAAAAACGAGCGGCAGGAGCATTCAGGCCGGATGGAGCCTCCTAGAAGAACCGCTGCCGTGGTTTTGCTGCTCCCACTGCGGGGGGCTGCGTTGTGGGTGGGCAATGCCCCCCACTTCTCCATCCGCTGCCAAGCTCCCGAGTCCCACGCCCACCCGGTCACATGGCTGGCAAGCCACACCCACAAAATAAGCCACGCTCACAGAGTGGTAGTAAAAAAATTAGGAACCCGCCCCTGATTACAGTGATGTGTTTCCTCCACACCTCAGTTAACTGATTGGCGAAAATTTTGTCTATTTCCTCAGCTTGGTTGGGTGGTCTGTAGTAAACACCTATAGCAATGTCATTTCCCCCCCCCAATATTCATCCAAATACTTTCAAAATGGCCTTTATCCTTGGTATTATGTATTTCTGTAGAGATATCATAATTCTTTACATACATTTCAACCCCCCCTTTTTTGTTTGTTTATTTCTTTTGTACAATTTATATCCTTCTAGCAATATGTTCGAATCATGGGTTCCATCTCACCAAGTTTCAGTGATAGCTACAATATCATACCTGCCCTCATGTACTAGGACCTTAAATACTCTGTGTTTGTTCCTCATACTTTAATAGCTGATAGTTATATTAAGAACCCTGCAATCTTAATGCCCCAAATCTATCTGCTCTTATTCCTTTTTATAGTCACATTAATTCTGTGTATTTTATGAAAAGGGCTTTCTTTCTATTCTTCTCTCCAAGGCAGTGAACTATAGATTCTGGCCTTTCAGGCACTTGGCCCGGTTACTTGGGAATTAACTTTCTCTTTCTCTTCATCTTTGTAAATATTTGATGGCTCTTAAAAGTGTCTAAATCAGAGTTCCCCAACGCAGAGGGGATGGGTCTGCATAAGCAGCTGGCAAACATGCACGCACAGCTCCATTTGCATGAGTGGCATGCACACGCATCTGCCGCTTACTTAAATGGAGTTGTGCATGTGGGTGCTCACCCACTGCTCGCGCAAATGAGGATGCATGTGGGTGCGCGCGCACTTGCCAGCCATTTCTGTGGCCCTGTTGCAAACCTCTCACAGCCCACTAGTGGGGGGCGGCCCACAGGTTGGAGATCCCTGGTCTAAATGACTTTTTACTTGAATCCTGGGTCAGTGCATGGTTTGTTTATGCTATCCTATTTTCTGTAAGATTGGCAGTCCCTTAATTATCTATTTTATATAAATTATGGTTTATAATGAATCTAGCTATTCTAGAATCTATTCATCAATGATTTGGACACTTAGACAGTTTTGTGTATAGCTTGGTGGCCAGAAGTTTTTCTAGGACTTGCCGCACCAGCTTTACGTGTTCCTCCAGGGTCTCACTGAAGATGAGAATGTCATCTAAATAAACGAGTACCCCCTTGTACAAATGGGGATGGAGCACCTCATTTATGTATTGCATAAAGACTGTGGGGAGCCCTTGTAGTCCAAATGGCATGACTCTGAATTGGAAGCTCCCCAGAGGGTAGTTGAATGCAGTTTTTCACTCATCCCCCTCTCTTATGCGTATTCGGTAATACGCTTCTCTTAAGTCCAGTTTGGTGAACACCTTGCCTTTGGCTAAGTGGTTCAGTAAGTCCTTCATCAGGGGGAGGTGGTACATGTTTTGTATGCAAACGGTGTTGACCCCCCCAGAAGTCCACGCACAGTCTGACCCCCCATCTTTCTTCTCTTTGAAGAGCACTGGGGCGGCCACTTGTGACTTTGCCAGCTGGATGAATCCCCGTTCCAGATTGGCATCGATGTATCTCCTTAGTTCCTCCATTTCCTTAGGGGTCATGGAGTACATCTTTGGTTTTGTGAACTTTGCCCCTGGCACAAATTCTATTGCGCAGTCAGTGGGTCAGTGAGGGGGGAGGTAGTTGCAGTCTTCCTCACTGAAGACCCCCTCTAGGTCCCGATATTCTATTGGCACCTGCTGGATGCCTGGGGGCTTGGCCTCGACTGCAGGGGCGGTCGGTTCTTGTCGGTCCAGCCTGAGGGATTTGGCTTCCTTCAGGCGGTCCTTAGGGATTTTTGGGTGTAGCGGCCCAATGCCTAAGCTTAGCTTTTGGTAGCCAGCTTCCCACATTATGGTGGGGGTCCACTTGTCTAGCCACGCAAGTCCCAGTATTATTGTTTCAGGCATTTTTGGGGCGACAATGAATCTGATGAACTCATGGTGGTGCCCTATTTGCAACTCATCCCCTCAGTTATCGCCGTGATTAGCTCTCGGTCCAAAGGCTACTGGTTCCCAAACTGGTTGATGTGCGCCCAGACTCGGTTTAGGAAATAGGCTAACTTCCTGGGGGTCCCATCAAACATCGCTGTAAATCTAGGAGGCAGCACAGGGGCTGGTTGGACAAGCGCTTGTTGCTGGGGACCCCCTTGCTGCACCCCCACCTGTGGGGGCTGTTGGGCAGGTGCCGGCTGGACCCCGGTGGCTTGTGGCTGCCCTTGCCGCTGCGGTGGGGCCAGTGCGGCTAGACCATACATTGCGGGAGGTTGGAACATGGCAAATGCCAGCATAGGGCCCAGTGGCTGCAAGGGCCTGGGTGCCCATTGGCACTGCACCCACCCCAGGCCTGGGAAGAAAGCCCATCCCACTGGGGCTTGGCCCGGCAATGGAAGCTCAAGCCTCGGTTGCTGGCCTGGGGTTGGCATCCCCCTTGCGCCTTGCTGCCAGGCAGGTTGGCCTCCAAATATGGGCCTTTGGGCCATCTGCTCTTCAGTGCAGATTTTGCCCCGGCAGCTTAGCTCACTGGGGGCTTGCTCTTCACGGTATGGAAGGAGATTGAGTCCCTACTCCAATGCGCTAAGGGATTTCGCCCTGGGAAGGAGAATGTTGGCTGGGCCAAGTTCCACCTGGGTGCCTCGGAACTCAAGCAGGGGTTGGTCCAACTTACTCCTAGTTGTCCAAATTGGTTGGGGAGCCTTGTCAGTGACTGGCTACGTGACGGCGCTTGGGACCCCTCATCTTCAGAACGTCCAGTCAGCGTGAGTTTCGGTTGTCTTCACTCATGTGTCAAGGCTGATCCTGCACCCAGGTGTGGCTCCCACTGCTGTTTTGTGGGAGAGCTCAGCCCTCTGGCTGCTCCTTGAGGGGCTCACTCCAGCCGAGAGAGGTGCTCAGGGGTCAGCTGTTTGCGCCAAGCTCCCAACTGGCGTTCTCTCTCCGCGCCTCTTCGGCTTCCACCACAGCTTGGGAAAGCGAGTTGATGGTCTCAATATGGATAGGCGATCCATCATCTACCGGCTTCCCCGTGGCTTACTTCTCTTCCTCCATCTTCCCTGAGTCTTTACACCGCCTGGTGCTGGGTCGGTGCTGGGGCTCAGGACCCCGAACAGTGCCCAAGGATTCAGGGTAGCTGGGTTATTTTTAAAGGGAGATTCGGGTTAATGTCAGGGTTCCAAATAGCATCCAAAATTAAATCAGAATCCGAGCCAAAGTATTCCTCAAAGTCCCAATTTATTAATAGAGCCATGTTGGTACATCTGGTTGAAACCCAAATCTGAAGTCCTCCGGGTTTCGCCACCCAGTTGAAAGTTCAAGTCCTTGCCCACACATCTACAAATCCATCACATTGTCCAATCTTCATTTGCCATACTGGCAGAGTCCACCCATCTCCTTCAGTGCAGGTGCAGAGGTGCAGAGACAAAGGATGACCTTGGCTTTCTAGAAAGAATTTGTTATGGCTACATACTAACAACCTCATACAATCCCCCCTCCCATTTTCTCACAGTAGAAAATGCATAGTAGAATAGTATAAAGTGTGGCAGGCCAAAGATCCCAAATAAAATGGCTTCGGCCTGACACTAGTCTTATGAAAAGAACGACTAGGGGTGACATGATAGCAGTGTTCTGATATCTCAGGGCAGGGGTGAAATCCTCCCGGTTCGCCCTGGCCCGTCCTTCGGCGTATAGCCGATGGAACTGGTGGCGGTCATGGCGCGGAGCTTCTCCCGCCCGCTTTCCCGGCCCGGCTGAACGTCGCCATTCGGGTTATTTTTCCCTCTGTGCATGCGCGCAGAAAGCGGGCAGGAGAAGCTCCGCGCCGCGACCGCCGCCAGTTCCATCGGCTATACGCCGAAGGACTGGCCCGGGCGAACCGGGAGGATTTCACCCCTGTCTCAGGGGTTGTCACAAAGAAGAGGGAGTCAAACTATTCTCCAAAGCACCTGAGGGTAGAACAAGAAGCAATGGGTAGAAACTAGTCAAGGAGAGAAGCAACTTAGAACTAAGGAGAAATTTCCTGACAGTTAGAACAATTAATCAGTGGAACAGCTTGCCTCCAGAAGTTGTAAATGCTCCAACACTGGGAGTTTTTAAGAAGAGATTAGATAACCATTTGTTTGAAGTGGTGTAGGGTTTCCTGCCTAAGCAGGGGGTTGGACACTAGAAGACCTCCAAGGTCCCTTCCAACTCTGTTATTCTATTCTATTCTATTCTATTCTATTCTATTCTATTCTATTCTATTCTATTCTATTCTATTCTATTCTATTCTATTCCATTCCATTCCATTCCATTCCATTCCATTCCATTCCATTCCATTCCATTGCAAAACATTTATTTAGAGACTTTGTCTTCCTTTAAGGTAGAAGCAGATCTCTTCCTGTGGCCTAAGATACCCTTTGAATAAGTGGACCTAGAGGTCATGGCAGTATCTCCAGAGGGGCTACAGTTTTCAGTCCTTGTATATCAAACACATCCACTCAACCACCATTATTTTCAGAATTTGTTTTGTTAAAAATAAAATAGACATGACAAATCTTTTGTAGGCTTATTCTGATGATAATGATTTCGCTGGGAGATTGGCAAGGAGGAACCGGATAGTGGTGTGTACATGATAGATAAAACTTTTTATTGACATGAAATGGTTGAGTATGTAATACAGGATTGAGCAAGCATTTATTTTTAGTCATTAGAGGATTACAATCTGTTTTGTGGTGTCCTTGATATGGAACACTTGTGTACAATAGGATGGTCTTTCCCATCTTCAGTCTAAAACCTTAGAATAGTCTGATTCCACATACACACACCTCACCCAATATAAACAAATACTTTTTAACATTGGGATGTTCTAATCCTTGTGAAGGCATGGTCAAGGCATTCCAAGAATCAGATAATAGAATAACCAAGTCAGAAGGGACTTTGGAGGTCTTCTAGTCCAACTCCCTGCTCAGGCAGGAAACCCTATACCAGTGATGGTGAACGTTTTCAACACCGAGTGCCGAAATGGGAATGCGCGCAAACATTACACAACAGTCACACAGGAGCAGCAAGGTATCCAAAAAGAGAAGGGCACCTTCTGGTTGGTGATTCAGTTGTAAGGGATGTAAATTTAGGAAAGGATATGGAGGTTTTGAAAGAGGTCAGGGGTCTGCCAGGTGCTACTGCCAGCAGAGACAAGAGGCATATTCTTAAGTTAGTCAAGAATGCCAGTAAGGACTGAGATGTCGATGCTATTATACATCTTGGCACAAATGATCTGCCCCAAAAGATGTACTTTCTGTGCAGAATGACTTCCAGAGATTGGGGTATGAACTTAGTAGTATAGATTGTAGGCTTATCTTTTCAGAGGTTTTACCAGTTTATAAGGAACAAAAAGGGAAAGGCCAGTGTGTAGCAGAGTTTAATGTGTGGCTAAAGGAGTGGTGAAAAAGGGAAGGTTTTGGTTTTATTAGTCATGATGTCTGCAGCTGGTCCAATGAAAAACTGTACAAAAGAGATGGCTTGCATCCATCAAAGAAAGGAATTGAGTTACTTGGTATTAAATTCACAGATTTCCTGGATAAACATTTAAACTGAACAGCGGGGAAAGAGAATTAATTGATACAGAACATTTCTGTCCCCAGCAATCTAAAATTAATAGGGTTATCAGTGCACGCGACATAGATGTATGTGCAGCAGGGGTGGGTTCCTACCGGTGCGGTCTTGCCTGTTTGTCACCGCCGAACCGAAGAAGCTGGCGGCGTTTGCGGCGCGGGGCTTCCCCTGCCCGCTTTCCCGGGACGCCGCCATTTGCGTTCTTTTGCCCTCTGCGCAAAGGTGGTGTGCGGGTAAGATTATCAGCCCTGCTGTCAAGCAAAACCAAGCATTTAATAGTGAGTGCCATACCATGTGCACTAATCAAACAGGCGGCAAGAAAGTAGGGGCACTGAGGCACAACACAGGTTATGTAGACAGTAAACACAGGGTCAATCAAAATGGACTCAAAAGTCTATATACCAATGCACAGAGTATGAGGAATAAAGAGGGTGAATTAGAAATTCAAGTAAATGAGGGAAGATATGATATTGTTGCCATTACGGAAACTTGGTGGGATGAAACCGACAAATGGAATATACAGCTAGAGGGATTTAAATTATTTAAAAGAAATAGACCAAATAAAAGAGGAGGTGGAGTTGCACTATATATAAGAAATAACTACATCTCTACAGAAATAGAGCACAACAATAATTAAAATTATTTTGAATGCATTTGGGTCAATATTAAAGGGGGGGGATGACATTGCCATAGGTCAATACTATAGGCCACCCAACCAGAGGAAGTAGATGAACTTTTTGCTAGTCAGCTAACTAAGGTATGTAGGAAGCTCATCACAATAGTAATGGGGGATTTTAACTACCCTGACATCAACTGCACCAAGTGGAAGATCCAACAGGTTCCTAACAAACCTAGCAGACAACTTTGTTTCCCAAAAAGTAGAGAAGGGAACAATGGGATCAGCCATATTGGACTTAATTCTCACTAACAGAGATGAAATGATAGAAGGTGTTGAAGCTACAGGAACCTTGAGGGCAAGTGATCATGCAATATTGGAATTCAACATTATGCAAACACAAGCAATAGAACAAAGTCAAACTAGAGTCTTGGACTTTAAGAGAGCTAATTTCAATAAACTTGGAGCGTGGGAAGGATTCCACGGATGAGAATCCTCAAGGGGAAAACAACTCAAGAAGCTTTGGAAATTTTGAAAAATGAGATTATAAAAGCCCAGTCTAGCACAATACCAATGAAGAAGAAAAATAATAGCTCTCAAAAGAAACCAGCATGGCTGCATAAAGAACTCTCTGACAAATTGAAAGACAAAAAGGACAAATATAAAAAGTGCAAAAAGGGGGAAATAACTAAGACAGAATATCAGCAAATAGCAGGAGCCTGTAAAGATGAAGTGAGGAAAGCTAAGGCTCACAATGAACAAAGGCTTGCGACAAAAGTAAAAAGTAACAAAAAAAGCTTCTTCCAACATATTAAAAACAAAAAAAAGTCAAGGAAACAATTGGTCAATTGCTGGGAGAAAGTGGCAAGAAGGTGAACAAGCAACAGGGAGAAAGCAGAGCTACTTAACTTGTTTTTTGCATCTGTCTTTATACAAAGGGAAAAACCAGTCCAACCTATCAAAAACAGCACCACAAAAAACATATTAGAAACACAACTTAAAACAGGGAAGAAAATGGTAAGTGAACACCTGTCTACCCTAGACGAGTTCAAATCACCAGGACCGGATGGATTACACCCCAAGGTTCTGAAGAAACTGGCAGACAAGATCTCAGAACCACTGAACTATATCTTTCAAAGATCCTGGAGCACCGGGGAACTGCCAGAGGACTGGAAAAGAGCTGATGTAGTTCCCATCTTCAAAAAAGGGAAAAAAAAAGATCCAGGAAACTACAGACCTATCAGCCTGACCTCAATACCAGGGAAGATTCTGGAAAAGATAATCAAGCAACGAATCAGCAAACACCTAGAAGCAAACAAAGTAGTAACCAAAAGCCAACATGGGTTTGTCAAATACAGATCATGCCAGACTAATCTTATTGCATTCTTTGACAAAGTGACAAAATAAGTGGACCAGAGGAATGCTGTCGATATAATTTACTTGGACTTCAGTAAGGCATTTGATAAAGTAGACCATAACCGACTACTAGATAAAGTAGAAAAATGTGGGTTAGACAGCATCACCACCAGATGGATTCAAAACTGGCTGACCAACCGCACTCAACATGTAGTGCTCAGCTACAAGAATCTGGTACAAATTTCACAGAAACTCACTCAATGTCAAATCAAGTATTCTGATTTTTACCTTTTATTCTGACATACATACTACCTACGGTATAGTACTGGCTCAAAACATATTTTGTTTGTTTGTTTGTTTAAAAGTTTTAGATGGCTGACCATCTTAAACAACTATGGTCATTGTATAGAAATTGTCATTACTGTTAGTTTAGAAATTGCTAATTATATATTATTTTGTTTATTTAAAACATTTATGTACCTGCCCACCTTCTAACCAATTCTATGAAGCACCCAATCAAACATTAAAACAGCATATAAAAATATTAAAACTACAAATGAAAAAAGATATATCTTTTATATCATATAATACAGTAGTGAAATCTAATTTTTTTTACTACCGGTTCTGTGGGCGTGGCTTGGTGGGCTGGTGTGGCTTGGTGGGCATTGCAGGGGAAGGATACTGCAAAATCTCCATTCCCACCCCACTCCAGGGGAAGGATACTGCAAAATCTCCATTCCTACCCCACTCCAGGGGAAGGATACTGCAAAATCCCCATTCCCTCCCCACTCCTGGGGGAAGGATATTGCAAAATCTCCATTCCCACCCCATTCTGGGGCCAGCCAGAGGTGGTATTTGCCAGTTCTCCGAACTACTCAAAATTTCCACTACCAGTTCTCTGAACTACTCAAAATTTCCGCTACCGGTTCTGCAGAACCTGTCAGAACCTGCTGGATTTCACCCCTGACATAATATGATATTATAATTAAATTATTATTATTTCAATTGTTATTTTAATCTATATTTGTGTTGTGTTGGTTATTAGTGCATAAGAGAACTACTACTGCTACTGTTACTATTATGATTGAGTGGGGTAAACCAGGTTTTTCAAAGGCAGTTAAGGGCTAAAGATATCACTTAAAAAAATACGACAGTATGTACTGTTACATACTGAGCCTGGAGGCATAAGGCTCCAGTCAGGTCCTTCATTCCGGTGGGAAAATGCTTGAAGCCGATTGGCTGAGCAGTCTGACAGCTCCCTATAAAAGGGCAAGATGTCAGACAGAAGCTGCTGGATTGTACATAGTTATCTGGAATAAAGAGTTGCTGTTGTCACTAAGCCTGAGTCTGCCTCTTCTGTTCACCCGATCTAACATGTACCATAAATTTGGAATCTTTCAAACTCTGAAAAACAATGGTTACATCATGTTTGGATGGTGGCAAAGAATTAATGATATATTTGTGGGAGAATATTTATATTCCTGACTCTAAATGTTGGTTTAATGAGATTTGTCTATTTTCGACCTTTTGAATCAACAGAGATTCAAGGCTGGACAGTATAATTCTATGTGATATAGGTTCAATTTATTGTTTAAAAACTCAGTTACAACTTTGAAAAATGGAAGAAAGTCATGTAGAAACTCAGGGTCCTTCTAAGAGGGAGATGGATGGTTTCTAAATATGATAAACAAATAAAAAGTAATTTTAATACTTTGATTTCTTTTCTTTTATAAACACATATGTTAAGATACTTTGGTGGTTTGCTTTGTTATCATTATTTTTTTTTACTTTAGTGTAAGATTTTCCCACCACCCTTTTTGGAAAGTATTTTGTTATTCTTTTTGTTTTTGCTTATATAGGTACAGGTATATATTATAAAATGGTATAATATAGGGTAGGTATTTTACCACTATTTGGTTTTTTTGTAACATCGTAATTGATTTTTAAAAATAGGTTTATTGTAATGCTTCTGGAGTTTTAATAAATAAATAACACTATTATTACTTCTACTGTTCAGCGTGCACACCTGCAATAGCAGCTAGACACATACTGTAGGTACATGTTCGATGCATGACCTCCATGGATTTCCCCCCAAAATTTCACACACAGCCCCATTTTTTGATAATGGGAAGAACTGTACCTCTACAACAAAATGCTCATTCCTTCTTCCTTAAACAAAAAGTTTTTGAAAATCTTTCACATTTATCTACCAGATCCAGAGGTGGGTTCCTCCCGGTTTGGACCAGTTCTTTAGAACTGGTAGTAACTTGGAAGCCTGGGTCACTGGAACCGGCAGCGACACCGGCCTGCCACGTCCCTGAGCCGGTTCTCGCGGCGGCAGTGGCAGTGCTGCCATCTTGTTTTTTGCTTCTGCGCATGCTCATAAGCTTTTTTATAATACTGCGCATGCACAGAGGGTCATTTCCAGGAAGTGACGCACGTGCTCTCGCTTCACTCGCACGCACGCAAAACGTGCACTTCCGTTGCAATGCGAACTGGTGGGGAAGGCAAGTAGAACCCACCCCTAACCAGATCCACCAATATTTCTCACAATAGCCTGGTGTGAGATGGTCCTTATCTCACCCAAGCAAGGGATAAATCTCTTTAAAGAGGGCCACTGAGCAACAATCTGTGGATACAATAACAGTGGAGAAATAACTATGTTTTACTACTGTTATTGCCATGTTGTAATCTCTAATATAGGCTCATTCCTGCTTGGTTTACTTTTCATCTTCCACCAGTGCTTTAGGTGTCCTGGACATTTCGTTTTCCCAAATTACTCAGAGTATTTTGGGATTTGTTTATGGAGATTCTCAGTCATCCAGGTCATGGCTGTCCCAAGATGCTTTTTTAAAAGGCAACTGGACTTTGTTTTTCCTTATGCAGTACAATGCAGTGAGACATATACAGTTCTGTACATTGGAGAAACAAAACAACCACTTTACAAATGCATGCCATAATATAAGTGAACAAACCCCATCAGGACAAGATTCAGCATTCATCTGCATTTGAAAGACAAAGGCCACTCTTTTGAAGACAGCAAAGTCCACATTCTGGACAGAAAGGACTACTGTTTGAAAGAGGGGTCAAAGATGCCATCTACATTAAGACTGAACAGCCCTCTCTCAACAGAGCGGGAGGGATATGACACCACCTACTTCCTGTTTGCAACATTATCATTTCAGCACTTCCAAGAATCTTCCACACCTTGTACTATTCAGGTGACCCTGAGGACACAGATAAACCTCAAAGTGGCCTCAATGACTCTCAGAAAGAATGCTAGCGACCAAGGAATATAAATCCTTCCATCTTCCACCTTTCAGTCAGGTGAACTGAAGAAGCTTCTTGGATGAGAAGCGAAACATCTTCAAGGAAAAACAAAGTCCAGTTGCCTTTTGAAAAAGCACCTTGGGACGACTTTGGGATTCATTAACAATGAGAGTCCTCGTAGGAAAAATCCAATGCAAGGACTTGGTTACAATTAAAGTGACCAGATTTTTTTTTGAAAGCGGGACATTGGCGGGGGGCGGGGCCGCCTGGACGCCGTCATTTGAGTTTTGCCCTCTGCGCATGCGCAGAAGGCAAAAGATGCTAATGTTGGCGTCCAGGTGGGTGGGGGGGAGGCTGGAGGCCTTTCCTCGCCTCCTGCCTCCCCTTCGGGAGCCGGCAGTGGCTTGGGCTGGCTGGCTGGCAAGCGACGCAAGATCGCTCCCAAGAAGCGGCTCCTCCCCCCGCAAAGAGCAGAGACAGGCTGGCCTGGCTCCGGCTCCTTTCCTCCCCAGGGTCTGCCACATGGGGGGAAGGAGCGGAGGCGTGGGGCACCCGCCGGACGCCGCCCCGGAGAGAAGACCCGGCTGGCAAGGGCCAGGAAGGATTTTTCCCACGCTGCCAGCCAGCTTGTCCTCTGGGTCAGACGCAGCAGAGATGAGCCCCGGCCATGGCATTGGTAAAGGCTGCGATGAAGGGGTGGTGGTGCACAAAGCTGCAGCCTCTGCTGCGTCTGACCCGGAGGACAAGCTGGCTGACAGCGCGGGAAAAATCCTTCCTGGCCCTTGCCAGCCGGGCCTGGTCTTCTCTCCGGGGCGGCGTCCGGCGGGTGCCCCACGCCTCCGCTCCTCCCCCCCGTGTGGCAGACCCGGGAAAGGATTCCTGGGGAGGAAAGGAGCCGGAGCCAGGCCAGCCTGTCTCTGCTCTCTGTCGGGGGGGAGGGCCCGAGATTCAAAGAGTGAATGACATGCGGGAGGCGGGGAGGAAGCTGGGTGGGGCCTGGCTCGGCTGCTGAAAGAGTCCCTGGACGGCGCCGGAAATCACCCTGGGGAGAGGAAAAGAGAAAAAAAAGGTGCGGGCGGGAATGTGGATGAGGCGCTTCCTTTCCTTTCGCTCGGAAGCGGCATTGATGTGAAGAAACATCCCGGCTCTGATTTTTTTTTTTACACTGGCCTGTGCACGTTCCGCAGATTTCTGTGTGGGAGACATCCGGTCAGAAGGCGTCGTTTCAAAAAAGCAGGACTTTTTTGAAACGATGTGGGACGCGGGACAATTGGTTTAAAATCGGGTCTGTCCCGCCAAAAGCGGGACGTCTGGTCACCTTAGGTTACATGCCAATTGTAGGATGTAACCAAGGCCTCACTGAAACCCATTAGAGTCTCAGGAAAAATCCAATCTTCTTCTGGACCTTTAAAGGGTATCATTAGGCAGTAATGGCGTGTTATCCTTTTAATGGAGTTCAGTATACTATGAGTGAGCAGATTTATGAGATAGATAAACGCATACACACACTCACATACTGCAATGGTTACAGCTCTGGTCTCTGTTCCCTTGCTAATCTCCCTCCCACCTTTCTCTCATTACAGTACTTCATATATGCCATTCCTCACTGCCGATAGTCAAAACGTCCCTTGGGAGTTGGGCGGCCTATAAGATTGAACAATAAATGAATAAATAAATAAATAAATAAATAAATAAATAAATAAATAAATAAATAATAAACAAATAAACAAATAAATAAACATGGTATCAGAAGTTGGAGCTTCTACACACCTCCTAGAAATTTAATATTGGTTTTGTTATCATGGATTTCCTTAGGTGCCCAACATTAGAAGGGAATTTGTCTCAGAATTAGAATTGTTAGAAACAGTTTGCATAAATAGAAAGCATAGAATAGCCCAAAGCACATATTCCAGTAGAGAGAAGCCCCGAGGATGGGCTCCAGCACGAGTCCCAAAGCTCAAACTATTAAACTTCTGGTCCAGGTGACTGACCCAGATTGAATCTTATAACATTATCATGGGACATGTATAGTTGCCTTCATTTGTGTTAGAAACAGTTTTTATTTTATATTTCATTGCAATTGGGACAGGATGTTTCTAAGAAACAGCAAATTGCTCTTTGAATAAATTGCATAAGAGAGGAGGCATTAGCTGCTTATAATATTTTTGATTTCTCATATACTGCAGGCCACGGAAACATTTAAGAAATTCTTTTGAGGTTGAGAACATATTGCACTGCTTCTTAGAATCTTTGTTTGGAATCATTCCCAAATATATGGAGATACTATTGAAAATATTATTTCACAACTTAAATTACAGGTAGTGTTCAACTTAAGATCTTTTAGCAGCCCTGGTAGGACTGTAGTTAGAATACAATATTGCAGGCAGAACTCTGCCCACAGCCTGGAGTTCGATCCTGACGGGCTCATAGTTGACTCAGCCTTCCATTCTTCCAAGGTCAGATTGTTGGGGGCAATATGTTGACATTGTAAAAAACTCAGAGAATGCTGTAAAGCACAATGGGATGGTATACTGTATTAATAATAATAATAATAATAATAATAATAATAATAATAATAATAATAATAACAACAACAACAACAACAACAACAACAACAACAACAACAACAACAACAACAACAACAACAACAACAACAACAACAACAACAGAGTTGGAAGGGACCTTGGAGGTCTTCTAGTCCAACCCCCTGCCTAGGCAGGAAACCCTACACTACTTCAGACAAATGGTTATCCAACATCTTCTTAAAAACTTCCAGTGTTGGAGCATTCACAACTTCTGAAGGCAGGCTGTTCCACGGATTAATTGTTCTAACTGTCAGGAAATTTCTCCTTAGTTCTAAGTTGCTTCTCTCCTTGATTAGTTTCCACCCATTGCTTCTTATTCTACCCTCAGGTGCTTTGGAGAATAGTTTGACTCACTCTTCATTGTGGCAACCCCTGAGATATTGGAACACTGCTATCATGTCTCCCCTAGTCCTTCTTTTCATTAAACTAGACATACCCAGTTGCTGCAACCGTTCTTCATATGTTTTAGCCTCCAGTCCCCTAATAATCTTTGTTGCTCTTCTCTGCACTCTTTCTAGAGTCTCAACATCCTTTTTACATCATGGCAACCAAAACTGAATGCAGTATTCCAAGTGTGGCCTACCAAGGCATTATAAAGTGAACACATCGCGTGATCTGTATTCTTGAAGTCTAAGTGCTATTGCTATTTGTTTAATGACTGTTCAAAGTTGCAATGGCACTGAAAAAAATGACTTCCAATTGCTCCTCATACTTATGACCATCTCAGTGTCTCTGTGGTCACGTGATAAAAATTTGAGCGCTTGCAACAGGCATGTATTTATTTATTCATTTATTTAAGAGAATGTATATGGCCGCCCACTCACTCTCAGTGACTCTGGGTAGCTTACAAAAATAAAAACCCAATACATACAAACAGTAAAAACAAAAATTATGATAGTTGCAGCCTCCTGAAGTTACGTGACCACCATTTGGGGCCTTCCCAGGGTACTTCTGACAAGCAAACACAATGGGGGAAGCCAGATTCACTTAATGACTCTAGCAAAAATGGTTGTAAAATTGGGTGCAGTTCACTTAATAATCACATTGCTTAGCAACTGAAGTTATGGTCCCAGTTATGTTGATCATAACTCAAGGACTATCTGTAAAACCTAACTATCAGTTTTATTTCATGACTAATGATATGTAAAAGATCCTATACTTATAGTGTACAAATTGTTTAAGGAAGCGTAATGTCACCTTGGAAAAGACATAACTAAAACACAACTGCAGTTATGCCAACATCTACCCTGTTTCCCCCAAAATAAGACATCCCCTGATAATAAGCCCAATCGGGCGTTTGAGTGCATGGCAAAATGGCCAAACGCTTATTTCAGGCTTCAAAAAAAAAATAAGACAGGGTCTTATTTTCGGGGAAACACGGTACTAAGAACTGTATTTAAAAATTATAGCAAAAAAGGTCCTAAAATTGAGTGTGACTCACTTAATGACCATATTGCTTAGAAATAGAACATCCAGAACATCCTTTGAGGTTGTAAGTGAAGGACTACCTGTAAAACCTAATAACTATAAATTTTATTCCATGACTAAATGATATGGTGAAATATAAGACTATACTTAGTGTACAACTGTAGGCTATGGCAGTTATGCTAACATCTACTACGAACTTGTATAAATGTGTGCAGGTAGACCTCACTTACAGATTGCCTTTTTGGCGACTGTTTGAAGTTATATAACATTTTTTAAATGACTTTTGCAGTTTACCTCAGTCACATGAGCACCATTACAGTCAGTACACATTACAGTCAGGCTGAGGGAATGGGGAAAAGGAAAGTACAATCACAGCAGAGGTGGGTTCCTGCCGGTTCGGACCGGTTTTATAGAACTGTTAGTAACTTGGTGGCCTGGGTCACTGGAACCGGCAGCGCCCCAGGCCTGCCACTGCCCCAAGCTGGTTCTCTTGCTGGCGCCATAGGTGCCGCCATCTTGTTTTTTGCTTCTGCGCATGCACAGAAGTTTTTTTAAAGTACTGCGCATGCGCAGAGGGTCATTTCCGGGAAGGGATGCGCACGCGCAAAATGTGCATTTCTTTCGCAATGCAAACTGGTGGGGAAGGTAAGTAGAACCCACCCCTGAATCACAGTCATATGATTTACCACTTAGCAACCCCTTCAGTTAATGACAGAGCTGCCACTCCTAATTATGGTTGCTAAATGAGGATTACCTATACTAAAAAAAAGAATGTGATAAAGCCTTTTGACATATTGGTGTCACCCCTCTCAGCAGGTAGACGGGGCCTGTTCAGTTAGCCTATCCCAGGACACTTATGGATCCTATGGGGTCCAGAGAGAACTTGGGGTTTTTCTTTAAGGTTCTAGTGAGCAGTTTGGCTGAGAGCTTTGTAGTTTCCTAAAGTGGGCAGGTGGCTGGTGCCTTGGATTATATAATTTGTATGTGGCCTCTCCCTAGGCACTGATTCCAGGATGCACTTTAGTTTACTGAGGAATTCTGGAAGATGGAGTTCCAGAAGAAAACCTGGAGCACCGTTGCAGGAAGAGTTAAAGCTAGTCTGACTGGATTAACCCTGTGGTTCAGGGCCGGTACCTCCCTGCCCTTATTTATCTGCTGATAACTGCCCACCCATCTTGTTTAGAATAGCCCACTCCCTATTTTTCTATTTAAAAGATTTTTAATTTTAAAAAGTGCACATATATTTCCCCCCCATTTTTGCACCCCCCACATGAGCCCTGCCCCCGCACATGCACCCCCCTCACCCATTTTTGGCTTCCAGGTTGGTGCAGGAGGCTTTCCAGGCCTAAAATGGGGGGCGGGGGTTCTTGACAGACTGGAACACTGGGCTCTATCTAACGAAATGAAATTCAATGTAGAGAAAAGTAAAGTCTTACACTTAGGCAAGAAAAAGTACACATATAGACTGGGTGAAACCAGGCTTAATAGCAGTAACTGTGAGAGGGAGCTTGGAGTCTTAGTGGACAACCAATTAAATATGAGCCAAAAGTGTGCAGCATCAGCCAAAAAAGCCAATGCAATCCTCAATTGCATTAACAGAGGGATAAAATCAAGATCAAGTGAGGTACTAATACCACTCTATATAGCCTTAGTAAGACCACACCTAGAATACTGCATCCAGTTTTGGTAACCACACTATAAAAAAGATGTTGAGACTCTAGAAAAAGTGCAGAGAAGAGCAACCAAGATGATTAGGGGACTGGAGGCTAAAACATACAATGAACAGTTGTAATTCCCCTGCATGGATAGTCTAGTGAAGAGAAGGACCAGGGGAGACATGATAGCAGTGTTCCAATATTTCATGTTCCAATATTTGAGGGGCTGCCACAGAGAGGAGGGGGTCAAGCTATTTTCCCAAGAACCTGAAAGCCAGAAAAGGAATAATGGATGGAAACTGATCAAGGAGAGATTCAACCTAGAAATGAGGAGAAATTTTCTGACAGTGAGAACAATCAACCAATGGAACAGCTTGCCTTCAGAAGTTGTGGGAGCTTTTATCACTGGAAGCTTCAAGAAAAGACTTGACTGCCATTTGTCAGAAATGGTGTAGGGCAGGGGCGGATTCCTCTTACCTGCCTACCAGTATGCGCAATTTTGCTTCTGCACATGCGCAGGAAGCAAAAAAAGCCCAAAAATTCCAGAAAAAAGATGGCACCACACGACGGACCGGCGAAGACGGCACCGGAGCCATCACACGCAAATTGCGCAATCAGTGGCTCCCTACTGGAACGGCGCAGTGGACTGCACCGGTAGGAACCCACCCCTGGTGTAGGGTCTTCTGCTTTGGTGGGGGGTTGGACTAGAACACTGGTGTCACAGTCACCACGTTGCTGTCACGTGACCTTTTGTGACATTTTCCCCATTCGTGGATCTGGAGTGGGCGTGGCCTGCACATGACGCATCCCACCCGTGGGCCACCAGTTTGACACCCCCTGGACTAGAATACCTACAAAGTCCCTTCCAACTCTATTAATCTGTTAATACATATTTTGGATGTTAGTTGTGTTTTATCCTCTTTCCACCAAAAGCTACGTTTTACTTTTTCTTTGTTGTACAATTACTTGGATGGAATGTGCATACTTCAATTTTATTAGGTTAGGGCATAGCCTTCCACTTCTCATAATGTTGGCTTAGTGACTTCAGATCTTTAGTAAGGATTCCTGCTTCCTCAAACTCCTCGGTTTGGATAGCTATTGACATATCATCGGCATAGCAAAATTTTTCAGAGTTGGTTTCTGGCAAATCACTAGTACCGTGGTGGCGAACCTATGGCACGCGTGCCACAGGTGGCACGCGGAGCCATTTCGGCTGGCACGCCACGGGTCCGGCACATTCTACTTCCGGGTTTCTGGCGCGCATGCGCAGAGCTGCTAGAGCTACCCGAAGCAGAAGGAGGAGGGGCGGTTGCGCAGGCTGGGCGGCTCGCGTAACCGCTCCCTCCTCCTTCTGCTGCCAGCCTCATGTTCCTGCTTCTGCCCGGAGTGCCAGGCTTGGAGCAGAAGGAGGAGGGGGCGGTTGCGCGAGCCGCCCAGCCTGCGCAACCGCCCCCTTCTCCTGCTCCAAGCCTCGCACTCCGGGCACCAGCCGGAACGTGAGACTGGCAGGAGAAGGAGGAGGGAGCGGTTACGCGAGCCGCCCAGCCTGCGCAACCGCCCCCTTCTCCTGCTCCAAGCCTCGCACTCCGGGCACCAGCATCGTCCGGCACCGCCGCCTTCGCCATGGCTGGACACGCCGCTGCTGCCCTGCGGGCGAGGCGGTGGCGGTGGTCAGGGCTCACCTGCGAGGCAGGCGCCGGCAGGATTAACGCGCATGGGAGGGAAGGAGAGCGCGCTACTGCCACCGCTGAAACTTCCAAGCCGGGCGGGAGCTCAAAAACGCCCGCTGCAGCATCCCGCCATTCTCCCTGCCATTCAAGCGGCCGAAGGAGCCCCGGAGCGCCGACGTTGCCCTCAGTCTCGGTCTCCTTCCGCCACCGCCAGCTGCAGCCTTCCCAGCAGGTGGGCGCGCGTGGAAGGGGTCGCGGAGCAGAGGCGCCCGGCGGTTTAAGGCAAGAGGCGGGCGGGAGATGCGGGCAGGAGCTTGCTTCCGCCGATGCCACTTCTGGCATCCCTGCGCCTCTCGCACCGCTCGCCGGGTGTCTCTGCTCCGCGATCCCTCCCCTGCGCGCCCACCTGCTGGGAAGGCTGCAGCTGGCGGTGGCGGAAGGAGACCGAGACGGAGGGCAACGTCGGCGCTCCGGGGCTCCTTCGGCCGCTTGAATGGCAGGGAGAATGGCAGGGATGCTGCAGCGGGCGTTTTTGAGCTCCCGCCCTGCTTGGAAGTTTCAGCGGTGGCAGTAGCGCGCTCTCCTTCCCTCCCATGCGCGTTAATCCTGCCGGCGCCTGCCTCGCAGGTGAGCCCTGACCGCCGCCACCACCTCGCCCGCAGGGCAGCAGCGGCGTGTCCAGCCATGGCGAAGGCGGCGGTGCCGGACGATGCTGGTGCCCGGAGTGCGAGGCTTGGAGCAGGAGAAGGGGGCGGTTGCGCAGGCTGGGCGGCTCGCGTAACCGCTCCCTCCTCCTTCTCCTGCCAGTCTCACGTTCCGGCTGGTGCCCGGAGTGCGAGGCTTGGAGCAGGAGAAGGGGGCGGTTGCGCAGGCTGGGCGGCTCGCGTAACCGCTCCCTCCTCCTTCTGCTGTCAGCCTCACGTTCCGGCTTGTGCCCGGAGTGCGAGGCTTGGAGCAGGAGGAGGAGGGGGTGGTTACACGTGCGCAGTAGATGTGCGCATGCGCGGTGCGGGCGCGTGCGTGGTGCAGGCGCGTGCATGTAGGTGTGGGTGCGCAGGCGCAGGGGGGGGTGCGCATTGCATTTTGGGTAGTGGCACGCGGGAGCGCTGGTGGGTGTGCGCGCGCCTATTTTTGGCACGCCGAGAGAAAAAGGTTCGCCACCGCTGCACTAGTATATCGAATAAATAGAAGTGGGGCTAGAACTGATCCCCATGGCAAGCCATTCTTAATGGAAACGGATTTACTAGTGGTGTCTCCTACAGTAACCTTGAAGTATCAGTTTTCTAACATGTTCTCCAGAAGGTTTCTGACTTTAAGACATGGAATAGTTTCCTTCAACTTGAGCATCAAACCATCAAGCCATGTCATGTCATAACTGCAGTCAAATCAATAAAAGCCATGTAAGTTTTTAGTCTTTTTGGAAAACCAGTTTTGATAAATGAAGTAAGAGCCAGCTTCTCTCGATGTGGAACCCAGCCTGAAATGAAGGGACAACCCAATCAACATCAACATCTTGATACATTCTGTTATAAAATAATTGTTTCAGAAGTTTATAGCAAATGCTCAGCAGAACTATAGGGCGGTAGCTTGCTGAATCATTGTGTGGCTTTCTGGGTTTGGGATATTTTGAATTGACTGGGGATTTTTCCAGTGTTCAAAGCATCTGTATAAAATTGTTGTAGCCATCTTCTAGTATGTGGTCCTAAACAGTGGTGGGTTCCTACTGGTTCGGTCCACTCTATAGCACCGGTAGTGGCCCGCTGGTGATGTCACAGTACCGGTGTGGTCAGTTGCCGGTGCCTGGGTGCTGCCATTTTTTTAAACAAAATTTTAAATTTTGTTAAAAAAAAATTCTGTGCATGCCCAGAAGCCGAGCTTCCGTCACTGCGCATGCGCTGCCTTCCTACCTCACAGTGAGTCCAAGCAGGGGAGGTTGGCTGAGGGAGCGTGTGAGATGCTGAAAGAACGGGCGGCAGGACCTATCTCAGTTCCCCTCCCTTCAGCAGTCTGAGAAACCACGAACGCGCGGTGATGATCCCAGGCATTTTTGCACGTTCGAGGCTTCTCGAGCTGCTGAGGGGAGGGGGAATGGGCGGCAGGAGCCTAGGATCATCGAATGGGGAGAAGCATTCAGGCCAGATGGAGCCTCCTGCTGCTGCGGTCTTGCTGCTCCCACTGTGGGGGGCTGCATTGCAGGTGGGCAATGCCCCCCCGCTTCTCCAGCCGCTGCCAAGCTCCCGAGGCCCACGCCCACCCGGTCACATGGCTGGCAAACCACACCACAAAATAAGCCACGCCCACAGAGTGGTAGTAAAAAAATTAGGAACCCGCCCCTGGTCCTAAATGTTTAATAAACTCTGGGAACATCCCATCAGGCCCAGTGGCCTTCTTTACTTGTAGTAGATGAAAGTTGATTCATTAAGGGAACCTGTTATCATCACATCAATCTTTACTATGACTCATGCCAATCATATGGATCTAGGTGGTTCAACTTGCAATAGGGAAGGAAAATTGATCAAGGAAGCCTGTTCCATGTATTATTCCATCACTTTCTTCACTGGAGTGGAGATATTCACAGAATGATCATGAACCAGTCATACACATCTTTTATTTGAAAGGACTTGATGTACTATCTCATGGTCTCATCACCACATATTTTGATTTAAATGTAGTCTGATGGAATTTTCACCTGGAATTTTCAGTTGGTGCAAAATGTAGCAGCCAAATTCTCACAGAAGTTGATTACAAGGAACACGTTACATATGTTTTGAGGACTCTGCATTGGCTTCCCAAGGACAGTTTAAAGGGCTGTTATTAATCTATGAAGTTTATGGCTTGGTGTTTGTTATCTGCAGGATTAGATCTCCCCATTAGGATCAGTCCAACCACACCAGGAGAAGCAGCTAGTTGTCCCTCATTTTGGGGAGGGGGGAGGGCATGGAAGTGCTTATTTTTGGAACTGGCCCGCTGGAATAACCTCCCATTGGAGATTTGTTTGCCTCTAGCACCGTCTACCTTCTAGAAAAAGTAGATGATGGAGCTTTCCTGGAGGGCTTTTGGCACCTGGTGCATATATTTTGTTTAGATTTCATCTTTCTTCAGCTATTAATGCTACATTAAAAGAGAGCCAGTTTGATGTAGTGGTTAAGGTGCTGGCCTAGAAATCAGGAGACTCTGAGTTCTAGTTCCACCTAAACCTGAAAGCCAATGGGTGACTTTGGACCAATCACTCTCTCTCAGCAACCCACATCACAGGTTGCTGTTGTGGGGAAAAGAGAAGGAAGGAGTACTATCATTGTTTGCCTCCTTGAGTTACTTATAAAGAAATAAAGAGGGGGATAAAATGTAGTAAACAAACATTCCATCTTTATATCTTGTCATCCACCAAATCTTATGATTGTGTTGATTCACAAATTTGATTAATAAATAATAATCAAATATATGCCAATGTTAATCAGTATAGAGTTACTTACATATGAATCAAATCAAATTAATAATATAACTTTGCAACATCTTAAGCACTCCTTACAGCAGAACAAAGGAATGAAGAACAGAATGAATGAGTGGGAGTGAAATTTGAAATTGATAGTAAAATGGCAAGGAAACCCCTCTTGAATGAATTTAAATCACCAGGGCAAGATAAATTATACTACCCTAAGGTAGTGATCCCAATGAATCATAATCCAGATGGATTTTTTTTTCTGTTATCTGTAAAAATTCCAAAGAGCACTTCTTTGGGATATCTCGGTATCGAAAAAGGAGAAAAAAAATAGCCAGGTAACTATAGTGCAGCTGTTTTGACACTGATACCAAAGAAAATTATAGAGCAGATCATAAAGAACATGTTTACAAAGTACTTCTAGATCAATGTGATAACTCTAATGGTGATCACCCCATGTTATTATTTCTTACAAAGAGTTCGACAAATTAACATTATCTTGTTTTTGATCAAATACTCTACATGGACATTTTAAAATGGTTATCATTACATCAAATGAACTACTATGCAGATTAAAATGTTTTGACTGAATAGAGACTGAATCTCTATTCAGTCAGCAAAAACAAGACCGGGTGATAATTCGTTCTCAGATAATGAATTCCTTAAAAAATTACAATTTAAACTAAAAATAATAATAATCAGATCATCAAGATATGAAGACAGCCATATTTGATGCAATTATATAGCTAAGGTAAAGAAACGTTTTAAAGAATTAGATTGGATCAGTAAAGAAACTAAAGAATTCTAGACTAAAATTCATGATATTGTTAACGATGAAGCAAATAAACATCTTGAAGTGCAAAATGGGCTTTGTATAGATTCATTGAAAATAGCTAAATGAAAGAAAAAGGAAAAAGCAACATAGTTGGGGGGGGGAATTCCCCTAGTAAATGCTGAATTTCAGAAAAGAAGCACTGGGCCCTATCGAACAAAATGAAATTCATTGTAGAAAAAAGTAAAGTTTTACACTTGGGCAAGAAAAACCAAATGTACAGGTACAGACCAAGTGAAACATAGCTCAGCAGAAGTAACTGCGACAGGGATCTGGGAGTCTTGGTAGACAATCACTGAAATATGAGCCAGCAATGTGCTGCAGCAGTCAAAAAAGCCAACACAATCCTAGACTGTATTAACAGGGGGATAGAATCAAGATCACAAGAAGTGATACTACTGCTTTATAATGCCTTGGTAAGACCATACTTGCAATATTGCATCCAATTTTAGTCACCACAATATAAAAAAAACCATGTTGAGACTCTGGAAAGAGTGCAGAAAAGAGCGACAAAGATGAATGGGTAAAACATATGACGAATGTTTGCAGGAATTGGGTATGTCTAGTCTAGCGAAAAGAAGAACTAGAGATGACATGATAGCAGTGTTCCATTGTTTTAGGGGCTGCCACAAAGAAGAGGGAGTCAACCTATTTTCCAAAGCACCAGAAGCAACACAAGAAAGCAATGGGTAGAAACTGAACAAAAAGAGAAGCAACCTAGAACAAAGGGAAAACTTCCTGACAATGAGAACAATTAACCAGTGGAATGGCTTGCATTCAGAAGTTGTGGGTGCTCCATCACTGCAGGCTTTTAAGAAGAGACCGGACAGCCACTTGTCTGAAATGGTACAGGGTCTCCTGCTTGAGCAGGGGATTGGACTAGAAGACCTCGAAGATCACTTCCAGCTCTGTTATTCTGTTAAGCTGCAAGAATACCAGCTGAACTGTTTACAAGATACAGTTAAATTGCTATATATCTGGGATCCCCAACTCCTGGCCATGGACCAGTACTGGTTTGTGGCCTGTTAGGAATCAGACCACAAAAGTGAGCTAAACTGCATCCGCACATGTGGTGGATCTAGGTAGCGTGTGAAACCATTCCCTTCCTCCTCGCCCAGTTAATGGAAAAATTATCTTTTCCATAAACCAGGCCCTGCTGTAAAAAAGATTGGGGACTGCTGCTATATATAATGTGTAAACAGGTATAGGATACATAGCAGTGGCCAAGGAAAGGTGAACTAATATTCTTAGGTTTAAAAAAGGGCAGTGCTAAGAAACTCTAGGTACCAGACAGGTGCACTGATCTCAAATGCTCATAGTAAGCTGATGCTTACTATTTGCATCATCACCACCTTATGAGTATATACTTAGAATTTGAAATCTTGGAATATTAATTGATTAAAAATTGAATATGAGCAAGTATTATGATGTGGCTGAAAAAAATGAGGTTTCAGGTTCCAATGAATAGATGTATAGCTTCTCAATTTTGGGAAATAATAGTTCCAATTTATTCTATACTGATGAGACCCCTGCTTGAGCACTGGTTCCAGTTATGGGCACCATACATGGAGAAGAAATGAAATGGAACAATGTCATAGTAGGACAGAGGCCTTCCACAACTGAGGCAGCCCATCTCTCAGGCACTGAAATGAGTCATCTGTCATCTCAGGTCAAATTGAAATTATATTATGAAATGTGAATAACATAGAATTAGAAACTGGTAGAAGGATCAATACCCTGCTACCAATTATCTTACAAAACCTTTAAGGCTCTTACACGCAATGTCACAATATGTAATAGTGAAGCACAATCAATTTCTAATTTCTTTCTGTAGAATATATTTATGAACATTCTCACACTCATTACGACTATACCAACATGGAGGGAGGGAGGGAGGGAGGGAGGGAGGGAGGGAGGGAGGGAGGGAGGGAAAGTAAGTAAGTAAGTAAGTAAGTAAGTAAGTAAGTAAGTAAGTAAGTAAGTAAGTAAGTTTTTTCATCTACTGCCCAGGTAGATAAAAGTGACTCAGGAGATTCCAAAGTGTTAGATGGTGGATTCAGCACAGGAGACCGACTTTGACAAACAGCTCTTTATTGCAATAGATGTACAACCAGCAAAGCACATTCAGAGAGGGCTCCTATTTATAGGAGCTGACAGTAACAATTGTAACTAAACCATTTTGAAATAACCAATGAGGGTCCAGCATGTTCCCTTCAGTATTGCTGGACCTGAGTGAAAACCTCCAGCTCTAATCAGAACATAACATCCTTCCCCCTCTAGATGAAATCGTCCGACATACGAAATCACGAAGGTAGGCGGGGCGTCTACGCTCCCGTTCAGACCTGCGTACTTCAGTTGGGGGAACTACAGCAGCCTGGTCTGACTTAGCCGCTTCGTTCCTGGGGGCTGTGTCATGCATCTCTTGAGCTGGAGTGCTCTTGGGTTCTTCCGCCTCAGGGCCTAACTTGACAGGGGGACTCTGTTGGCCTGCCGCCTCGCACTCCAAAGCCTCCGAGACATCTGGATGTGGTTTAGCTAGAAAAGGAATGCACGGCGTTACATTTCCAGAACCCGAGGGGTCTTCCTGTACCCTCTGTCTTAATTGGTCTATGTGTCTCTTCCATAAGCGGCCGTCTTGTAACCGGACAGCATAAGACACGGGTCCCAAAATTGTCTCGACCACCCCTGGCAGCCATAAAGGCCCCTCGGCGTAGTTGCAAGCAAACACCCTGTCCTCTGTGGAAAAGACCCTGGTTTTCTTTGTCCCTTCTGTCTTGGTTTTTACTACATAGTCAGGGTGTAACCGGTCCAGGAGTGACCGGAGTCTGCGGCCCATTAAAAGCTCCACTGGGCTGCGTCCCATAGTGGCACTTAAGGTTATGTGTTGAGTTATGAGGAATTTGTCTATTCTTTCCTGCCAATCTCCAGGTCCCAATCTAGCTAACCCCTCTTTGGCCGATCGCACGAAGCGTTCCGCCAGGCCGTTCGTCGCAGGATGGAATGGGGCAGACAATGCATGGCGGATTCCCTGACTAGCCAGATAGCCCTCGAAAGTTGTGGCCGTGGACTGCGGGCCATTGTCCATTACCAATGTGTCCGGAATGCCATGGGTAGCGAATAGACGCCTGAAGATCTTAATAACAGACTCCGCAGTGGTCGACCGCATAGGGAAGATTTCGAGCCACTTGGAATAAGCGTCTACAATTATCAGGAACATTTGCCCATGGAATGGACCCGCGAAATCGGCATGAAGCTGTGACCATGGATTTTTTGGAAGGTCCCAGTCATGCACCGGTGCTTTGGGAGGTGCCGGTCTGGATTCCTGACATGGCAGGCATTTGTTTACCCATTCTTGAACCTCCTCATCCATCTTTGGCCACCACACATAACCCCTAGCTAAAGCCTTCATTCGCACAATTCCCGGATGGCCCTCGTGCAAGGTTTGTAGTACGTCAGTGCGCAATTTGGCGGGAATGACCACCCGGTCCCCCCACAAGAGGCATCCCCCTTGCTCCGACAGTTCATGCTGTCTAAGCTTGTATGGTTTGAACTCGGGCCTGACTGGGCCTCTCGGCCACCCCCTCCACACCCAGTTAAGGACAGTCCGGAGGGTGGAGTCTCTGGCCGAGTGCCTGGCCACCTCAGCCGAGGTGACTAACCCTGAGTCTGCTAGGTCAATCAACAGTACCAGGGCCTCTGGAGCTATGTCTGACAGTATCTCGGGCGATGGGCATCTGCTTAATGCGTCCGCGTTCCCCATGTTTTTTCCGGGCCTGTGAACCAACTGATACGAGTATGCTGACAAGAAGATGGCCCAACGAGCAAAACGGGGGGACAAAGCAGCTGGAGTGGGGCGATTCCCCGCTATCAACCCCAACAGAGGCTTGTGGTCTGTGACCAGGGTGAAGTCTCTACTAAACAAATACTCGTGGAACTTCTTAACCCCTGCTACTAGGGCCAAAGCTTCCCTATTTAGCTGATCATAATTTCTTTCGGCGCTAGACAAGGTGCGTGAGTAATACGCTATTGGCGCCTCGAGGCCATTCGGAAGTCGATGGCTCAGAACAGCCCCAACCCCTACTGGGGAAGCATCGCAAGCAAGGACCACTGGCAAAGTGGAATTGTATTGGATCAGGAAACTGTTGTTGGTTAACAACCCCTTAACTGCGCTAAACGCGGCAGCCTCCCTATGGCCCCACACCCAGGGAGTGTTTTTAGCTAGCAGCCTGTGCAAGGGCTCTGTGACGTAGGAATAAGCTGTAAAAGTTAAGAAGACCCAAGAAAGCCTGTAACTCTGCCTGATTTCTGGGCACCGGGGCCTCCTGGATGGCCTTCAGTTTACTTTCCGTGGGATGGATACCACTCCCGTCTATTCTATACCCCAGGAATTCCACTTCAGGGACTCCCAAGACACACTTGCTGGGTTTCGCTTTCAGCCCGGCAGCTCATAATTTCTCAAGGACCATTGTAACCCGACAGCGTAGCTGGCCTATGTCTTTAGCCGAAATGAGAATATCATCGAAGTAGGGCACGACCCCGGGGATATTCTGCAACAGACGTTCCATTACACTCTGGAACAACCCCGGGGCCACGCTAACCCCAAATTGCAATCTGTGGCATTTAAATGCCCCCCTGTGGGTCACAATGGTCTGAGCTTCTGCCGTGGGGCCATCTACAGGTAACTGCAGGTACGCTTGTGCCAGGTCTAATTTAGCAAACAGGCATCCGGACCCCAACAAGTGCAGCAATTGGTGCACAATTGGCACAGGGTAGGTGCTCTGCTGCAACGCCTTGTTCACCGTGCACTTGTAGTCAGCGCATATCCTGATGCTACCGTCTCCTTTAATTGGCGTGACAATCGGGGTTTCTCACCGGGTATGATCCACAGGTTCGAGTACCCCCTGCTTGATCAATTTATCAAGTTCAATGTCAATCTTTTCCCTCAAGGGCAGGGGAACCCGGCGGGGCTTCAAGCGGATTGGGGCAACATTAGGGTCCAGGCTAAAAGAGATTGGGGTCCCCACATACTTGCCCAACCCTTCGCTGAATACGTCACGGAATTCGTCAAACAGGTCGTCTAATTTCTCCGTCCCGACAGCGTTAACTCCGGAGACCTCCAGCCGGAGTTCGAACCAGCTCAGCCCAAGAAGGCTCGGAAGGTCACCGTCCACAATGATGAGCTGTAAAGGTCCGGAAAAGTGTTTAAATTGGACCTTGACACTGGCTTGGCCGCGAACCGGAATCCTGTTCCCTTGGTAGTCCGACAGGCGGAACCCGGTGTTTCGGATGCGGTCAGTGGAGAACCTGGGCACGGCTTTCTTGAGAGTTTTCCAGGCGATGATAGACACAGCCGAGCCCGTATCTAATTCCATTTGAAACGGCACACCCTCGACGACGACGGACATCATGATCTTCTTCCCACCCAGGGAACGGGCACTGTCGACATGCGAATCATAGGCAGCCGGCAACGGCCTGGAATATCTTTGGCGTCGTTTTGAATCTTTGCGCCAAACCCTCGGCGACGGTTCAGCCCGCGAAGGCTCAGGCGCACGTGCAGTCAAATTTGGCAGTGTGGCGCGGCAAACTTTAGCCAAATGTCCACGCCACTCGCACCGTTGGCATGTCACACCACGATACTTGCAGGAAAATCTCGGGTGCCGTCCCCCGCAGCTAGCACACCCCGGAAAGGCTCGCTGGGCGGTTGCGGGTGGGGCGGGCGACGCAGTTCAGTCCTGTAAATCTCATCATCGCTGCTAACATCGTCGTCCAGCGTCCCCATGTGGACGGCTGGCTGAGTTAGCGGTGCCGTTTTCACCTCTTTTCTGGATGGGGCAACACGGTGGAGTGATTCAGCCGCGTTGGTGGACGATTCAGCAGCCCTGGCCTCGTCCAGTGCAGCCGCCAAATTAAGTTAGGCCGAGCTAGCAAACGGCGCTGCAGGCGGAGGTCCAAAACTCCACAGATCAACTGGTCCAGCATGATATCGTCTAGGTCACTAAATTCGCAATGACCAGACGCCTTATGGAGAGCAGCAACATACTGGTTGATAGTCTCTCTTTCCCGCTGCATGCGCTGACGGAATTCATATCGACGTACGACTTTAGAAGGAGTCGGTGCATAGTGGGTCTTAAGCATCTCCTGAAGCATGTCCCACTGCACTGTGTTAATCAGCGCTGGGGCAGACAGGGCCTCTGCAGTATCAAAAACTTCTGGCCCTCAGTGACTTAAAAATAAAGCTCTTTTCCTATTGTCTGCCAGCCTTAGTAAGTCATTTGCTTCCAGGAAGCACTCAAAACGCCTCATATATGACTCCCACTTCTCTTGGGCCGGGTCGAATGGCGGTGGTGGGTGAAACGCTGACATGATATCAGAAAAGTAGTAGGCGAAGAATGAGTCGCCTGACTGGTTGTAAAGCCCGTGGGGCTTGTCGTTGTTCTCCTGCTCCCAATTTCCTCGTCGCCACTGTTAGATGGTGGATTCAGCACAGGAGACCGACTTTGACAAACAGCTCTTTATTGCAATAGATGTACAACCAGCAAAGCACATTCAGAGAGGGCTCCTATTTATAGGAGCTGACAGTAACAATTGTAACTAAACCATTTTGAAATAATCAATGAGGGTCCAGCATGTTCCCTTCAGTATTGCTGGACCTGAGTGAAAACCTCCAGCTCTAATCAGAACGTAACACAAAGAGCTCTTTGTAGATGAATCTTAGCTTACTGACACCATAGTTCCACGACAGTTAGAACAATTAATCAGTGAAACGGCTTGCCTTCAGAAGTTGTGGGTGCTCCATTACTGGAGGTCTTTCAAAAGAGATTGGACAAACATTTGTCTGAAATGGTATAGAGTCCCCTGTTTGAGCAGGGGTTGGATTAGAAGATCTTCAAAGTCACTTCCAATTCTGTTATTCTGTTACCTGAGGGAGATGGGCAATTAAAAAATGTGAAATACAAATAAATAAATACTGTGCATCAAGTCATATGCAAAATCCTGCAGCAAAAATAGCGCCCTATCTTTATTGTGCTAATAAATTTGATAAAATGAGCTGATATTCTGAAGAAGAACAGTTTGTTTCATCTGAAAGGAAAAATATACAAGACAGCGAATGGAGGGATAATGCAAGGAAACCATGTAAAGGGCTAATCACAACAACTATAAATAACTTTTTAGGAAAGCAAAGCCAGTTGGGTAAAATATCACCTGCAGTTGTGCCATAATCAGAGACATTTAATGCAAATCAAGGAAAATGTCCTGCTTGCTTAGTTTACAACACTTAGTTTATGCAGACTTTTAATGCTGGGGTCAATGGATATTTTCCTAATTAGTTTGTTCCTTATGCCTGGGAAAGCTTAATGAACCTTATTTATTAGTGGATGCATTATGAAACACAATGTGCCTCTAGTTATAATCCCATGTTAGGATCACTTAAGGGCAGAACTAGATCTCCCCATTAAGGCCAGTCCAACCAAATCATTCATACCAGGAGAAGCAGCTACTTGTTCCCATTGGGGTGGTGGTGGTAATGGAAGGGCTGTCTTTTGGGAACTGGCCCTCTGGAATGACCTCCCCCTGGAGATACGTTTTCCTCTAATACTGCTTATCTTCTAAAACAGCAACCCCCAAACCTTTGGGAACCAGGGACCAGTTCCATGGAGAAAGGTTTTTCCGTGGACTGGAGGGGGCGTACTGCCTGCATCCTGTGGGTGAAGCTTCACATGTTTGTGCAGCCTGGTTTCTGGCATGCTGCGGACCGGTGCTGGTCCAAGGACCAGGGTTGAGGGACCCTGTTCTAGAACAACGCAGACAGTGAAGTTTTCTAGAATGCTTTTAGAGGCCGATGCCATACTTTTGGTTTAGGTTTCATCCAAACCTCAGGATGCCACTATAGAGCATTGCATGCCAAAACAATTAGACATAAAGATAGGTTTTTTTTCCTCCATGCCATAATTCTGTTGAGCACTTAATTCCTACTGTCTCATTTCTCATCTTTCCTCATCTTCTCATCTTTCCTTGTCCTACTGGTTTCTTATGATTTAGCAATTGTTGTTTGTAACTTATGATGAATGATTGTAACTATGATTTATGACCTATGGCCTATTACTTGCTGTTGATGCGTACACTGTGAGCTTATGGACACCAAATTCCTTGGGTGTCCAATCAGACTTGGCTAATAAAGAATTCCATTCCATTCCACTCCACTCTATTCTATCTTCAGTTTTAACACTATATTACCTTTTTATATCTTGCTAACCACGTGACTGTGGTGATGTACAAATTTAATTAATAATAAGTGAACAAATATGTGCCATCATAAAGCAGTTAGCAGCATATAGATCAAATCAATAAATAAAATGACTGCTATAACTTTCACTGAATTTTATGTTAAACGTTATTTAGGGCAAAACACAAAAATGAATAGGCAGGAGTAAAACTTAAAATTGATAGTAAAATGACAAGGAAACGCCTCTGGCTTTGAACGAATTTAAATCTTCAGGGCAAGATGAATAGTATCCTAGGGTACTGAACCAAGTAGAATATGATCCAGCTAGATTTATTTTAGAAAAATCTCAAAGAGTAACTTCTGTGACAGATTAGTGTAGTAAGGCAAGTGTCTAGGTGAAAAAAGAGAAAAGAAATAGCCAGATACTGACAGTACAGCTGTTTTGGCACTGATAGCAGGGAAAATTATACAGCAGATCATAAAATAATTTATTAGTAAGATACTTCTAATAACAACCCCATGTTGTTATTTGTTATGATCTCATCAAATAAACATTATCTTGTTTTTGATCAAACACTCTGTGCATGGACATTTCCAAATGGACAGGATTAAATCAATCAGAGGATTGCATACTCTGCAAATTAAGATGGAGTAGCTCTATTCAGTCAGCAACAACAACAAAGAAGCCTGGTGATAACTATTGCTCAAATTGTGGATTTCTTGTAAAATTACAATTTAAAGGAAACAAAATAATCAGATCACCGAGATATGAACACAGCCCTATTTGCTGTGATTACCATATTTTTCGGACTATAAGACGTTCCCGGCTATAAGACGCACTTAGCTTTTGGGGAGGAAAACAAGAAAAAAAAAATCTGCCTCGCCTCTGCCTCCCAGCAATTTGCCTCCTTGCAGCAAACAGCAAACAGCCTGGTCAGCTTCAGCACAGCCTGATTTAGCATGAGCAACTGATTGGCAGTTGGATCTGCCTCCCAGAATACCGATGATCAACTTCCAAATCAACTGTTCCAAATCAGTTGATTCTAAATCAACTGTTCCAGGCTGCAGGGATCGCCGCTGCCCATTGGTGCCGTCGCCGCCCATCGCCGCTTCCACCTATTGCTGCCTCCACGTGCCCCATTTTTGGCCTCCGTGTGCCCCATTTTTGGTCTCTGCATGTCCCATTTTCAGCCCATTCCAGGTGGTGGGGATAGGCAGCGGTGGCGGCGATCCCCACCGCCTGGAATGGGCCAAAAATGGGACGTGCAGAGGCCAAAAATGAGACATGCGGAGGCTGAAAATGGGGCATGTGGAAGCCAAAAATGGGACGCGGGGAGGCCAAAAATGAGGCACGTGGAGGTGGCGATAGGTAGCAGCGGCCGAGAGGCAGATCCAACCATCAATCAGCTGCTCGTCCTAAATCAGGTTGTGTTGAAGCTGACCAGGCTGTTTACTGTTTGTTGCAAGGAGGCAAATTTCTGGGAGGCAGAAGCCGAAGGGTGGGGGCCTGTGGGTGGGCAGGGCTTCGGCAACATTTGCTCTATAAGACACACAGACATTTCCACCCACTTTTTTGGGGGGGGGGTGCATCTTATACACCGAAAAATATGGTATATAGATAAAGTAAAAAAAAAATGAGGTGGAATGTGAAACCCCAAAACAAGCTCTTTTTTATCAAATGTACAGTGGAAGGAATATCTATCAAATTTGCAGATGCCACAAAACTGAACGAGATAGCTCATATTCCTTTAAAGTAAGGGAATAAAATGAAAAATGATTTTCATAGGTTAAACAGATGGGCTGAAAATAGCAGTGAAATGTAATGGAGAAAAATGTGAAATTCTTTAGTTAGGAAACAGACATCAAATGCATATGTATACTAGGTACAACGCAGCTACATGGCCTAATAATAGAACTTAGAATATGGAATCTTGAAATGTTAATTGATTATATATTGAATATGAGCAGGCATTGTGATGTTGCTGAAAAAATAGAGGTTCCAATTAATAGATGTATAGCTTCCCAGTCTTGGGGAAATAATAGTTCTAAATTATTCTATACTGATGAGAGCCCTGCTTGTGCACTGGATCCAGTTATGGGTACCATACTTGGAGAAGAAATGAAATGGAACAATGACATAGTACAACAGAGGCCTTACACAACTGGCACTGAATCTTTCAGGCACTGAAATGAAATGTATCATCTGTCATCTCAGGTTGAATTGAAATTGTATTATGAAATATGAATAACATTGAATTAGAAATTGGTAGCAGGATCAATGCCCACATTATCCACCAATTATATTACAAAACTTTTAAGGCTCATATATGCAATGTTACAACATGAAATAGTGAATGTTCCACGTAATATGACCACAGCACGATACAAATATACTTTATGAATACTCTCACGCTTATTCCTACTGTGCCAACAGGGTGGGCGGGAAGAAGGAAGGAAAGAAGGAAGCCTTTTCAACTACTGCTCAGGTACATACTGTACAAGTGACTCAGGAGATTCCAAAGAGCTCTTTATAAATGAATCTCAGCTTACTGACACCAGTTTCATATTTTATACTCTTAGCCTAGTTTATCATTCATTCCTTAATCTATTTCTTCCTGTTTTAAATGTTTTAAATCTCTACAAGAGTTTATACATTTTAGCAATTATCAATACACAACTGAACTTCAAATTTTGTCTTACTTTTCTCCATGCCATAAATCTTTTTTATCCATTTTGAATCTTTTTAATAATTTTAAATGGGAAGAGCATTGACAGCAATATTCTTCTGCCACTAATTGTTCCCTTCATTTAATTTTATTTTACCCTTGGTGGTTTTCCAATAATTCTTGATATTTTAACCATTTGTTTTTGCCTGCTGTTTCACTTCTGTGGAATGCTTCTTGTGCTGAGTTTCACAAATGTATTTTTGGTCACAACCTCAGTTTATTCCACATTCTCAATATGGCACATCTAATAAAATGATTTTTAAAATCTACATTAATTGTAACTTTATTGTACCCTAAATATCTATGCCATCCAAACCAAAGTGACCTTCTAACTCCAAAAGTCTCTTGGTTGTTTGTTTTTTTGGCAAATCTATTCTTTTACCCAGACCAAACTACAATCAGATAAACTGACTTCACCTCTTTGCATCTTTTAACACTTTATATTTAACTCATTGTTCTTTACCTTGCCATTTAAAAATAGACACATATTTTGCCATTGTTTGAATAAAGCATCATAATAATAGTTTGTCTGAAACAAAAACATCATTCTAGGCAAAACATTCATTTTTATCACAGAAATATACCCTAACAGCGACAATGTTAATTTCTCCCATCTTAGCACGCATATCTTTCTTGATTTCATCCCAGGTCTTAACATACAGTATGTCACAGAAGTGAGTACACCCCCTCACATTTTATAAACATTTAAGTATATCTTTTCATGTTACAACACTGTGTACACTGTGTAGGGGTGTACCACTTTTGTTGCCAGCAGTTTAGACATTAATGGCTGTGTGTTGTGTTATTTTGAGGGGACAGCACATTTACACTGTTATACAAGCTGTATACTCACTACTTTACATTGTAGCCAAGTGTCATTTCTTCAGTGTTGTCACATGAAGATATACTTAAATATTTACAAAATGTGAGGGGGTGTACTCACTTCTGTGACATACTATAGTTATTTTGAAATAACATACAATTCATATTTGCCATAGTAATACCAAAGTATTTTAATTTTTTCTAAGTCTTGATACCAGTTTTTTCCATTGGTTCTATTTGGTTTTTATAAATTTTATATTTTTAACACTTTCATTTTCTGATTATTAATCTTAAAACCTGTGAACATACCAAAGTCTTTTAATTTTCTCATTGATGTTTTTACTCCCTCTAGTGGATCTTCCAATACTAACAGCAAGTCATCCTCAAATGTCCTTAACTTATAAGTTTATTTTTAAATCTTTACTCCCATGATTCTCTGGCCTTGTCTTATGTTTCTATTATGTACTTTAAGAACTAAAATGAACAAGAGTGGAGTTGGTAGATATCCTTGTCTTGTCCTTTTTTCAATCTCACAAGGTTTTGGTAGTTTTTTGTTAACAATTATTTGTGTTTTCACTGAAGTATCAATGGATCTTACCCATTTAATGACATTATCTTGAAGGTTCATAGATTCCAAAATTAACAAGAAAATACCATTCAAATTGTCAAAGACCTTCTCTGTATAAGAATTTCAATTCAGCTTATTTTTCTTTATGTTGCTCCAAAATATTCCAAAATATCCAACTTATTTCTAATATCTAATAATTGTCTTTTATGTAAAAGTCTATATTGATCTTCATAAATAAAGATTGGTAAAATTATTTTCAAACATTAAGTGAAAATCATAGTCATTAATAAATTGTCATTATTCCTTATTATAGGCCAGGGGTTGGCAACCTTAAACACTCAAAGAGCCACTTGAGCCCGTTTCCCAGAGAAAACAAAACACCCGGAGCCACAAAACCTGGGTGGGCGTGACCAACTTGATGTCACTCACATGACCCCCAGCCATGCTATCCAAGTTTTGTGGCTCCGTATTTTCTATGGGAAATAGGTATGTGTCTCTTTCCCTCCCTCTCTCTGTATCTTTCTCTCATCTCTTTCTTTTTCTCTATCTCCTTCTCATTTCTCTGTCTGTCTGTCTCTTTCTCTTTTCTCTCTACTCTTTTCCGAAATGAGGCATAGACGCAGGGAGCGAGACACACACACACACACACACACACACACACACACACACACACACACACACACACACACTGTCTCTCCCTCCCCCTGTATCTCTCTCTCCTCATCTCCTCCTCATTATTTATTTATTTATTATTTATTATTAGGTTCTTCTATGCCGCCGTACTCCCGAGGGACTCAGGGCGGTGTACAACATTGTGCGAGAATACTAAACAATAAACAGCGATCAAAACAATTTTAAAAGATTAAAAAAGTTTAAAAGAAGATATTCACCAACATACATACAGGGGGAGATCGCGGATGGAAACTAGTCTCAACCCCCTGCCTGCAGGAAGAGCCATGTCTTGACGGCTTTTCGGAAGGCCAGCAGGGCGGGGATAATTCGGATTTCTGGGGGAAGTTGGTTCCAGAGCACGTCCCCCCCCAGAGAAGGCGCTCCCCCTAGGGCCCACCAGCCGGCATTGTGCAAAAGCCCCCCTAGCCACAGCTGTAAGGTGTTGATCTAATTTTAGCTGTGGATCTAGGAGGACCCCCCAAATTGCGAACCTGTTCCGAGGGAGTTAATTTTCCTCCCTCAAGAACCAAGGAGGGACAGTTGTCATGGTCCTTAGGAGGCAATATCCAGAGCCACTCAGTCTTCTCAGGGTTGAGTTTGAGTCTGTTTCTCCCCATCCAGGTCCTAACGTCGTCCAGGCATCGGAACATTACATCAACTGCCTCTCTGAATTGAGACGGGGTGGTGATGTACAGCTGGGTGTCGTCAGCGTACTGATGAAAACTTACCCCATGTCTACGGATGATCTCCCCCAGCGGCTTCATGTAAATGTTAAACAGGATGGGTGAGAGGACCGAACCCTGAGGCACCCCATGTCAGGGGACTAGGAGACAACCTCTGCCCTCCTGTTAACACCAACTGCATCCTGTCGGCGAGATAAGAGGAGAACCACCGCAAAACGGTGCCTCCCACTCCTAACTCGCCAAGACGATGCAGAAGGATACCATGGTTGATGGTATCGAAAGCCGCTGAGAGGTCAAGTAGCACCAGGATGGAGGAATTTCCCCCATCCCGGGCCCGCCAGAGATAATTCATCAGGGCGACCAAGGCAGTTTCTGTACTGTAGCCGCGCCTGAAACCCGACTGATAGGAGTCTAGATGATCAGTTTCCTCCAATAGCCGCAAAAGCTGAGAAGCCACCACCTTCTCCACAACTTTACCTATAAAAGATAAGTTGGAGACCGGATGAAAGTTCTTCAAGTCCGCTGGATCCAGGGAAGGCTTCTTAAGGAGGGGTCTCACCACCACAACTTTTAACAGCTGCAGTACGGATCCCTCCCTAAAAGAAGCGGTGATCACCACCTGGATCCAGCCGCGTGCCACCTCTCTGCTGGCCAAAACCAGCCAGGAGGGGCACGGGTCCAATAAACAGGTGGAAGTACTCATCGCACTCACGGCTATGTCCACATCCTCAGGAGAAACAGGCTCAAACTCCTCCCACAACGCTGGACTAAGACTTGCCCCTGTCAACTCAATGGACTCTGCCCAGCCAGAGTCCAGATTCGACCGGATCTGAGCGACTTTATCAGTCAGAAACTGCGTGAAATCCTCAGCTCTACCTTGCAAGTGTTCCTAGCTCCCCCCTTTTGCAAGGAGGATGCGAGTCACCCTAAACAAGGCAGCTGGGCGAGAATCTGCGGACACAATAAGAGCGGAAAAATGGGGTCGTTTTGCCGCCCCTATCGCCACTAAATAAGACTTGATGAAGATTCTTAGAAGTGTTCAATCAGATTTGGTTTTCCTGGCTCTCCAGCTTCGCTCCAGACGTCTCTTGTGGCTTTTCATCTCCCGGAGCTCCTGGGTGAACCAGGGGGCTTTCCGGGATCCACTGCCACGGAAAGGTCACAAAGGCGCAATCCGGTCTAATGCCCCTGATGTTTATCACTGTGTGTGTCTCTTCTGTCTCTCTCACCCCCTCTGTGTATCACTCTGTATGTGTTTTTCTATGTCTCTCTCTCTCTCTCTCCCTCCCTCTCTCTGCCATGGCTGGGCCAAGCCAGCAAGCTCTTTTGGGGTGCTTCGCTACATCTCTTATTTCTTCTTTTTGGAAATCCGGGCTGGCAAAGGAACGATCGCCAGCAGCAGCTTCCCTTCGGCCGACCATTCTCCTCCCTCCCTCCTTCTCCTCTCACAACCTAGAACCTTGCAATGCTTTTGCGCCTATAGAGGAGGCAGGAAAGGGGACTGGGAATCCAGCTTCCCTCCCGCTCCTCTTCCTGCTCTCCCGATGTCTGTTAAGCTAGGACTGAGGAGATTCCCTTGCAGGCAAAGGCGCTCAACAGGACGCAGCTTCTCTCCTGCACGAATGCTCCGGCCAGCACCTTGCCATGTCATCCCTCACCCCCAGCAGCTCTTCAGCCAAGCACGGAGGGCGCAAACTCCAGCCTGAAGTGGCAGGAAGTGAAGGCTGCCTTATGTGCAGCAAAGGAAGGTACAGGGGCGCTTAGCTCCTGCACTGTTGATCCTCCCCCTCTTCCTCCTCCTCCCCCTCTCATGATGCCCTGGCTGGCTATGGCTGAGCTGGGAGTGTTTGCACATGTGGGGATACCCTCCCTAAGCAAGGGGTCATCCACCCTGCGCATGCCTTTCCTATGCTTTGGCACTCGCTTGAGGAGGGTCTCCCCTCACTTGCGCACAATCCCAGCTCAGCCACAGCCGGCCAGAGGATCATGAGGGGAGGAGAGGGGGGAGGAGGATCGCCAGAAGGGAAGTGTCTGCTGTGGCTGGTGATCATTCCTCAGTCCAGATTTCCAAAAATATCCAAAAAAGAACTAAAAGCAGCGAGGGGTGGGGCCAACCAGTGATGGGACAGGGAGCCACAGCAGAGGGCCCAAAGAGCCACACGTGGCTCCAGAGCCGCAGGTTGCCAACCCCTGTTATAGGCATTGATCAATATTTTCTTGTTAAAGTCAAATCTTTAAATGTAATGTTATATTAGCATCTTTCTAGCTATCAGGAATTTTTAGAATAATATTCATTGTTTGTTGTAAAGTTTGTAAAAGCTTTTTACCTCAAAACATAAATAGTAAAAAGCCAACAGCCCATTGGACCAGGTGCCTTTCCTGTTTTAGTCTTTTTGATAGCTTCATACAATTAACTTATTGTTATATGTCTGTTCTAAATTAGTATCTGATTCTCTGTAATCTTTGGTAAATTCTGTTTATATAAATATTTATCCACTTTTTTCTGTGGCAAGTTTTTGACCTTTGTATAAAATAATATAATACCTATGAAGCACTTTTTGCATATTTGATTTATATTTTATTACAGTTTTTGTTAAGATATTCATGAACTGGGAGAGCCATGTTAACAAGGTCAGCCAATGAATAGGCATAGCAACTAAGTCAGCCAATGGGAGCTATCTGAGTCTGTGCAGAGAATCGAAACTGAAACTGGAAGGCTGGGCGTGGCTCAGCCCACTCTGTACCCTCACCCCATTCTGTGCTTGTCTGCTCTGCTGAAATGAAACTAACTCTCCTGCTTGTGTTTACTTGAAGAAATAATCTACTTGTGGTATTGTATATACAGTATATATTACTATTTTTATAAAGAAGTTAATGAATCCAGCTGAATCAGCTATCTGTGTGTGCTTCTGGTTTTTATTTTTATACAACAAACCCTGATAGTTTTACCTTCTTGTAATTTTAATATCATGTAGGAAGTTAGCACCCACCCCTCTCCTGGGAAATGAGATATCCTAGGAGATATTAAAAATGTAGGAAATATTCTGTGGAAACATCTGGAAACATGCTTTTTAAACAGACAAAAGACTCCTCTTGGAAACCCCCACCCCTGCTAAGCTCACACATTCCTCTCACCTGGCTGAAAGTCTTCTGCATAACAAAACCATAATAGGATTTGCCCAAGGCCCTTCCATTTCAGCCAAAGCTGGATTAGACAAAAGCCAAGAGCCACCCCAGCATGCCCCTGGGGGGTCTGAGAGCCAATGGGATACATTTCTATATAGGAAAGGGAAATCTAAGAGGTGGGACCCAACTTAGACTATAAAGACCAGGAGCTCCGCATTCCTCTTTCTCTTTTTTCTCTTCACCACACAACCATGTAAGTTACCTTTTCTGTACAGGGGCTCCTGCCATGTGCTCCTGTCCACCATTAAACCTTCTTTCCAAGCAACCTTCATGAATCCAGTGTCTTTTTCCCCACTTGGAACTGAACCTAAAAGGATATTTCCTTATAACAATCACTTTCTTTTCTTTTTATATGCCATTTTTCTGGCTTATTTGCAAGTTCAACATTTCTTTGTTTTGCATAGATCATCTTCATTTCATTCTTACCACAGATAGTTCCCTCTGAAAAAGCTTAATTTGATGAGTAATAGTTGTCATTCCTGGGTTGTGTGTGGTTTTTTTTTAATTTTCTTCCTTTAAAAAAAATCTTATTCTATCTCATTTTTGAAATCTGTCATTTTAAAATCTACCTTCAGATTAGCCTCACACTTTTCTTGTATAACTTGTTTCTCTACCAAGGGACTTTGTCCTTTTTTAAACATATATGGTAAGGAGAAAACACAGGTAATACTCCTGCTTCCTCTTTTCTTCATGGCAACAGCCCTGTGAGGTGGGTTGGACTGAGAAGTATCTGGCACTAAATAACTCCCCAGTTTTTATGCCTAAGGCAGACCTAGAACTCAGAGTCTCCTGGTTTTTAGGCTGGCACCTTCACCATCATGCCAAACTGCCTTTCTTTTATGGTGGCATGGCAAAGAAAACAGAAAATTGGGCAAGAAATCTGGGATTCACATAAAAGAACCATGTGGATGTAGAAAGAAAAGCTGAGGTAGCATAAAGAGAAACTTCTCCCTTAGCATTGAAAACATGAAGGAGACAGTAATTCTTCTTAACCTTAATGAGGAATTGATTGCTGCCTACCAACTATGCTGGGTTCAACAATGCTTTTGACCAGAAAAGGCAGACCACGTACCACTAGATCAAGCTAATGATCATATTTCACTATCACTCTGAACCAATGAGGACTGCATGCTGCTGACCACAAGCTTGAACAATTCTCAGTTTTGAAACAATTCTTCCCCAAAGGGAGGCGATCTTAACAGCAGAAGTTGAACAACTAGTATTTCAGTCACAACACCAACACTGCCTTTTTATCTGCTCCTTTGGGTCCTTGGGAAACTTATTACAAGGCTACAAAAAAAGGTGCTGAATGATGGCACTATCATATTAAACTCTGCCACAGTTGATGGCAAGAAAGAGAGAAGTCACTGCCATTGCTTTCCTGCCTGTGATTGTCTTCTCCTCGCTAAGGCGGATAATGTTCAGTTTTTATGTCCCAACAACAGAATGAACTGGATTATCTTGTGTTACCTCGGCATAGTATTACTGTAAAGATTCCGTTAGGGCCAGGAAAGGAGAAGGAGAAAGAAATCTTGTTCGGTAATAAAGCAAACATTTGTACATTTACCCAAACAACCAATCGGGTGTCTTAGATTTGATTCTAGAACATTCTTCACACTGCAGGTGGTGTAAAATATATTTTTATTTTTTATCTTTACAAAGATGATGTAATGTAAAAGGTCCAGGGTCAACAATACTGTGCTGATTGGCTTAATTAATTAATTTATTAAATTTATATGCCACCCATCTCATCAGAGACGATTCTGGGCAGCTTACAAACATTAAACTAGTTTTTGAAACTAGTTTTTATCCGAGATCTCCCCCAGTATGTATGTTGTTGAACGTCTTTTAACTTTTTTAATGTTTTAAAATTGCTTTTTAATGAATGTTTATTGTTTAGTGTTCTTTTAAAATGTTGTACGCCGCCCTGAGTCCTTAGGGAGTAGGGCGGCATAGAAGAACCTAATAATAAATAAATAAATAATAAATAAATAATAAATAATAAATAAATAAATAAATAAATAAATAAATAAATAAATAAAAACTAGTACACATTAAAATAATGAAAGAAAGAATAAAAGCAATACTAAATACTAATACTCTGGCTTCATGAACAAAAATGGTATTGCCTGTGAGAGATCCTGCTATTACCTGTCAAAATGATAAGGAAATGTGCAAATAGATTAAGCAATATGTGTCACTGCAAGATTATATTCAGTTCATAGTCCAGTGATGTATCCACCAAGAGGAGGAACAGGAGAAATCTGAGGACTAGGTAACTGCATTGGTGATGGGTGGAACCATTTAAATTCTAGAACATCTACAAACAAATTCAGCCTCTCAGGTTAAAGCCAGTTATACAGCTACAGCATAGACTATTTTACTTTGAACAATAAATAAATAAAAATGACAGAACAGATAAAAACATAAACTGGGAAGGGAAATTGGAGTATCAGATCTTTCAAAAACTTGAGTTTTATTCAAATAGCAATATTAGATTATAACTTAATATTATTAATATTACTATTAGCAGTCTGTTGTAATAACTAAAGTGGTGGCCTAGAAACAAGGAGACTGTAAATTCTAGTCCCGCCTTAGACATGAAACCCTAACCCTGATGCGGCCCCCAGTGAAATCGAGTTTGACACCCCTGACGTAGATTGATAAAAGTATTACAGGTAGTCCTTGACTTGCAATTGCAATTGCACCTGGAATTTTGATCATAAGCTGTGATGGTTATAAGTTGAGGCACGCATGTGACCAGATCTGATTTTACGACTGTTTTTATGGCAGTCATTATGCAAATCATGCAGTGGTAGATCCAAATCACACTGTTGTAAATTGGAATGCATTCTCTCAAATGAAACTGTTCTAACCATCTGTTAAATGAGGACTGTCTGTACTAACAATATGCATGGACATACATTGCTTTAGAGCAGTGATTCTCAATCTTCCTAATGCCGCCCCCCGCCGCCACCGTACCCCACCCACCACTGCGCCCCCCGCCCCGCTGCCCCTATTTGGGTTCTTTTACCCTCTGCGCATGCAGAGGGTAAAAGAACCCAAATGGCGGCATCCGGATGAAGTCTCCTGACCCCTGTGAAAGGGTCGTTCGACCCCCAAAGGGGTCACAACCCCCAGGTTGAGAACCACTGCTTTAGAGTGTTATGGATTTACATCTTACAAATTTCATTACATTAATCCGAATATCTTTTGAGTAATAAGTTAAAATTGTGTTATCATACTATCTTAGCGTATATTAGGTGTGGTGAATTTTTGCAATATGTATATTGTATTGACTTTGAGGCAAGGATATGCCAAACTGGGAGTTTTATGTTGAAATTATAGTCTCAAGTATGATCAGATTTAAAGTATGTCACTTAGCTGGTCCATACTCCGCAGGTGTATGCGATGGTTACAACATCCACTTCAGTGGGTGTATCACCTAGTTGAAGGTGTGTATCTGTTCACAAGAATAATTTTGCATCATGACTTCTGCATTAATATTCAAACTAATCTTCTTCAGTGGCTTGTGGCAACATAGTGGAGAGTAGGGAGACTGGATGTTGATTGTGCAATATATATACATTTACTGGATTTTGATTTTGAAATGACATAAGAGTTGCAATATACTTTTATGTGATAGTATGTTATTTTGAAATAACTATGTTAAGACCTGGTATGAAATTAAGATGGGTATGTTAAGATGGGAGAAATTACAAATTGTCTTTGCTGGAGAGAATTTCCGTGATAAAAAATCAATGTCTTGCCCAGAATGATGTTTTAGTTTCATACAATACCTGTTTTGACAATTAATGCACCATTCAAACAAGATATATATATTTAAATTTGTGTGGCAGAAGAAAAAAACATCAGTCAAATATTTATTCCTTTGTGAGATTTATATACCACCTCACAGTGCAAGCACTCTCTAAGCGGTTTACACCAGTAAGCAATGTATATTTATATTGCCCCCAACAATCTGGGTCCTCATTTTACCTACCTCGGAAGTATGGAAGCTGAGTCAACCTTGAGCAGGTGAGATTTGAACCGCTGACCTGCGGATCACAGTCGGCTAAAGTGGCCTGCAGTACTGCACTCAAACCGCTGCGCCACCTCGCCACCAAAATATAAGTTATCAAAGATGCAAAGGAAAGAGGATTGGGTTTACCTGATTTGAAATTATATTTTGCAGTTTGTTTGGTTTGAATAAATGGATAATAAGTGGACGTTACTGACAAATAAATCCTTTAGAGTTACAAGGATATGACCTGAAATTTGTGGGGCATGGATAATAGGGATATGGTAAAGTCAAGGTTAATATGGATTTTAAAAAAATCATTATATTAGACTTGTGATATTGAGAATATCGGAATAGATACAAATCCAGTTATGCCTAAAACCAGCTCAATGAAGCAGTTAAACACAAAAACAAAGCCTGTCATGGAATAATAGAATTTTGTCAAGAGGAAATGCAAAATAAAATCAGGAGAGTTACCGTATTTTTCGGAGTATAAGACGCACCTTTTTCCTCCCTAAAAGTGGCTGAAAATTTATGTGCGTCTTATACTCTGAATGTAGCTTTTTCAAAGCTTTTTTTCCAGCCCTAACTAGGTGCTAACAATCTTCCCAGCTCTTACTGGCTTGCAGGCTTTTTCATTGTTACTCTCTCCGAAGAATGTTTTTCCAGCCCTAAGTCTTTGCAGGGTTTTTTTTCATTGCTCTACTTGCTCCGAATAAGTTTTTTTCTAGCCCTAACCAGGTGCTAACGATCTTTCCAGCTCTTACTGGCTTGCAGGGTCTTTCATTGTTACTCTCTCAGAAGAAGGTTTTTTTTAAGTCCTAACCAGGGGATAAAATAATGTGCTGAAGCTGCTCCAAATAAGTTTTTTTCTAGCCCTAACCAGGTGCTAACTATCTTCCCAGCTCTTACTGGCTTGCAGGCTCTTTCATTGTTACTCTCTCAGAAGAAGGTTTTTTTCAGCCCTAACCAGGGGATAAAATAATGTGCTGAAGCTGACCAGACTAAGGACGCCAGCCAGATGAATACCTGGTAGGTAGATTGTTTTCCCCTATTTTCCTCCCCCAAAACTAAGGTGCGTCTTATACTCTGGTGCGTCTTATACTCCGAAAAATACGGTAGTTGTCAATGGTTCTCTTATTTACTATTTTTTAAAATATTCCATTTATTAATATCTGATTCTTGGAGACTGCCTGGACAAGTCTCTGCAGTTTTCTTGGTGAGGTTTTGCCAAAGTGGTTTGTCATTGCCTCCTCCCTAGGACTGAGAGAAAGTGACTGGCCCAAGGTCACTCAAGGTGGCTGGGTGCCTAAAGCAGGAATAGAATTCACTGTCTCCTGGTTTTTAGCCTGATGCCTTACTTAAGCACTTCACGAAATGCCCTTTCCTACAATTGTTATAAAGAATTATACTAGACAAAATAAATTATGTTTTTGAACACTGTTAGATAGGTTTGAAATAGAATTGTGTACATATATTAATAAAGTTAATAAATGTATTAACCTTTATTGACGTTTGAAAACAGAAGAACAAGTGGAGTGTATGATAAACCGAACTAAAAATTTTGGTTATAGTATACTGATGGAACAATGGGAAAATTTGTGGCTGAAAGGATTGAAATTTACATTGTGTTATACTCTTAAAGAGAAGGGGTTTTTTTTAAAAAAAATGTATGTACCATTGGTATCAGGGGTGGGCAAACTATGGTTCTTTGAGGACCTGTGGACTCCAACTCCCAGAATTCCTGAGCCAGCCATGCATGGTATATGTGATCAGAAAATTGTCTAGAACAGGAGTGTCAAACTAGTGGCCCAGGGCTGGATGTGTCACGTGCAGGCCACGTCCACCACAGCTCTGCAAAGGGAAAAAAATGTCACGAAACATCACGTGACGGCAACGTGACATGTGAGTTTGATACTCGTGGTCTAGAATGTATAAGGGCACTTCAAATTTATGTTGCAAATGTGAACAAGAAAGGACATTTCATCATGTTTGCCATATGTGTAAAAAAGTAGAAAATTCTGGATTTTAATACAGTGATTCAGAAGATTTTAAAAAATAATATTCAATTGAAACAAAAAAAATTCTTTTGGGATTGATGGAAAAACAGTTGGAAAAAGGTCATGGAACTTTATTTTTGTGCATGATAACCAGAACAAGATTATTTAATACACAAAGATGGAAAGGTTCTATTTCTATTTTACTCCCTCCCCCTTTAAAAGGATGTCATTATTAAAAATGGTACAACCCCCCCCCCCTGCACTGAAAAATTGTGTCTTTTTCCAAAACACAAACTGAGATGAAGAATGTTGATCTCCACTAAGAGAATATTTATCTCACAGTAATGACAGGCCTATTTTCTGCATTCATCCTATCCTACCCCCATTTCTTGAGAGTGGGAAAATACATAGTAGAGCCAGTAGAATAGATTTAGCATTAAGGCAATGAATAGAGAAAGCTGCTGTAGGCTGTTTAAAGATAAGAATGAAAAGCAGCTTTACAGTTAAACCTGGAGATAGATTGGATACCAAGCAAATGCCATAACATTTGAAGTTTATAATCTGTAAGCTCCAGTCAACACCTTGTCAGCTTCATTTCTCATTTATTGAAGTTTCCAAATAAACTTCACCTTAATATACAGCACATTATAATAATCCAGGAGTGAAATGCTCCCGGTTCAGGCGGGCCAGTCGGTTGTCGTAGAGCCGATAGATCCGATAGCGATCACAGCGCAAGGCGTCCCCCACCTGCATTCTGCGCATGCACAGAGGGTAAAAGAAACCAAATGGCGGCATCCAGGCGGGTGGGGGACGCCTCGCGCTGCGATCGCTATTGGCTCTATGACGACCGACCAGCCCGCCCGAACCGGGAGCATTTCATCCCTGTAATAATCTAATCTGGATATAATGAGCCAAGAATGAACAAAACAAGAAAAAACCCAGCTACAATCAATGAGACAGAAAGGTATTCCTAACTAATCTAAATTTCCAGAAATAGGGAGGTCTTGATTGGTGCTGTTAATGAATCCCATGAAATGATCTAATTATTCAGATTCACACTATTCAAAGTGATATTTCCATGGAAAATATGGTAATTGGTTCTGGCTCAACATATAGTTCTGAAAATAGGCAAGAAACTTTTTAAACCTACATTTGTATATTAATGAAATATTACAGTAAATTATAAAAATATAATTTAAATTTATGGTTAACAAAGTCACAGAGTACTTATAGTAAGCAAAACAAAAACAAAAATGCTACCCCAGATTCAAATATTCCAACACCTTGTCCTACTTTAGCATTACTATGACCATGTTTGTTGCATCCAATTACATTAGGTTTCTGTCCATTTGTAATAATGAGCCGGTTCTTTTAAAAACATCTATTGTTTTCCTCTGATGGAATCTCCCTTTTCTCCATTTTGCCCATACAAAGATTAGCAGCGTCTAAAACTCCAACGTAACCATTCATGTGCTCGTCTCAATTGCGCACACACTAGCCTTGCTAGTGACTGAATTTGGGGTTGCCTTAACTACGACCTGATATCGATTTACAGTTCACATTAAATAGAATCTCACATTATTCAAACTGGCACCAATTGTGACCAATCAACCAGTTATTTAGATCTCACGGCGTCCTCAAATCTGATTTTTAAGAAATAAACCTGTAAATCAAATCCTAGATTTAGGGTTCTTTCTCACAGTGATGTTAACATGTTGTCCAAGAAAGTATGCCAGTAGAAATGGTACTTGTCTTGATGGCTGAGGGGTGTTTGTTTGTTTTGTTGACAAAATTAGTGATTAGTGCTAGTCTTACAGTTTAATGGGCAACCAGTGAAGGAAAGTGGTTTGATTCTCTGGCTTTATTTCCCTTCTACCCCCACAAAATATTCTGAACATGTGGTGGGTCAGGATAATTGTGGATATGAGCCTGGAATGGGGCGTTCAGCCATTTTTCAAGTTGTGTAAGCGTCAGGCATGGAGGGGTTCTGCAGGGCTATTTCAAAAAATAGGTGTAGTGCTCTTAAAAGAAGACTGCTAGAATCTTGTTCGAAATACCATTATTTGCAGGTCAGAGGCTCATAGAAGGTGGTTGCTCTGTCCTACTTCCCTTAAGGTTTTTTATTGTCCCAGTAATATGTCTTACAAAAAGTCAGCAGGATCAGGGCCGATATGATCTCTACGGGATCAGAGGGCGGGGAATGGTTAAGGTGACCAGACGTCCCGATTTTGGCGGGACAGACCCGCTTTTTCATGATTTGTCCCGCGTTCTGCCCGTCCTCTAAAAAGTCCCGATTTTTTGAAAGAATGCACGACTAGGGCATTCTTTCAAAAAATCGGCCTGAAAGGCAGCAGGCCTCTCAGCTCGGGCCGGCCGTGGGCGGCGTTGGCGGCGGGCGGGCGTCCTGCGTTGTTGACTCCTCTGGCGGCAGCTGGAAGCTGGGGGGAGGGGGAAGGGAGGCTGCTCCTCCTCTCCTTCCCCCGCCCCATCCCTAGCCCCGCCCTCGGAGGCGCCGCTGCTGTTGGGAGGGGTGAGGGACGAGGAGCCGTCGCCGCTTTGAGCTTACGAGCGGCGCAAACAGCCCTTCCTCGTCCCCCTCCCCTTTCTTCCCCCCGTCGCCTCGCTGCCACCGTTGCCCTGGGGCCGGGCGGGCGACCGGGAGACCGCGGCGCTTGGATGCTTGGAGCAGGTAAGCTGCCGGCTGCCTCCTTTCCCCGTCTCCTGCCTCCCGTTTGTTGCTTGCCAGCCCGGCCGAAGGGGAGGCGGGAGGCGAGGAAAGGCCTCCCGAAGGGGAGGCGGGCTCCCGAAGGGCTGCCGGCTCCCGAAGGGAAGGCGGGAGGCGAGGAAAGGAGGCAGCCAGCAGCTTACCTTTCGCGAGCTCCAGGCATCCAAGCGCCCTCCCGCCTCCCCCCCACCTCACCTGGACGCCGACATTTGCTGTTTTGCCCACTGCGCATGCGCAGCGTTCTGCGCATGCGCAGAGGGCAAAACAAATGGCGGCGCCCAGGCGGCCCCCCCCCGTCCCGCTTAAAAATAAAAAAATCTGGTCACTTTGGGAATGGTGTTCCGCAATCTGAAAGCCAGGACAGAAAAGACTGTATTCCAAGCGAGTTAGATCCTACTAGCGAGTTAGATCCTACATGCCTCTCCTGTCGGTACTGATGGGATGGGTAGGTGAAATGGGGAAAGATAGTCTCTCATATAACCCTGTACTATGCCATGCAGGGCTTTATACATCATTAGCAGCACCTTGAATTTAATCTGGAAACGAACTGGCAACTAAACTGGAGTTTGCAGAGCAGAAGTATAGTGCACCAATCGAGGGGTCCTCAGAACTGATTTATAATTTTGTACCAGTTGAAATTTATTTATTTTATTTTATTTAGACGCTCTTATAGGCCGCCCAATCCCGTGGGACTCAGGGCGGCGTACAGCATGAATAAGAAACGTGCATTTTAAAAACAATAATCATAATTTAAGTTAAAAATGTAATTAAGATATAATTAAAGAAAAAAAAACATAATAAACGCAACATTCAGGGGGAATCTGATTATCCTATTCACCCCATCTGCCGGAAGAGCCATGTTTTTAAGGCTTTACGGAAGGCCAGCAGGATGGGGATGGTCCGGATCTCTGGTGGAAGTTGGTTCCAGAGGGACGGGGCTCCCACAGAGAAGGCCCTCCCCCGTGGCCCCGCCAACCGACATTGTTTGGCCGATGGGACCCGGAGGAGGCCCTCTCTGTGGGACCTAACCGGTCTTAGGGAGGTATGTGGTAGGATGCGGTCCCGTAGGTAACCTGGCCCTGAGCCATGTAGGGCTTTAAAGGTCAAAACCAACACCTTGAATTGTAACCGGAGACTAATTGGCAACCAATGCAGCTGCCGGAGGATAGATGTTACGTGGGTGTATCTCGGTACACCCACCACAGCTCGCGCAGCTGCATTCTGTACCAATTGCAGTCTCCGGATGCTCTTCAAGGGTAGCCCCATGTAGAGTCCGTTACAGTAGTCTAGCCGTGAGGTGACAAGGGCATGAGTGACTGTGAGTAGAGCCTCCCTCTCCAAGTAGGGTCGCAATTGGTGCACGAGACGGATCTGTGCAAAGGTCCCCCTAGCCACAGCTGAAAGATGTTGATCCAATTTTAGCTGTGGGTCTAGGAGGACACCCAAATTGCGAACCTGTTCTGAGGGAGTCAATTTTTCTCCCCCAAGAACCAAGGAGGGACAGTCGACATAGTCCTTGGGAGGCAATATCCAGAGCCACTCAGTCTTGTCTGGGTTGAGCCTGAGTCTGTTCACTCCCATCCAGACCCTCACATCGTCCAGGCAGCGGCACATTACATCAACAGCTTCACTGAACTGACACGGGGTGGAGATGTACAACTGGGTATCATCAGCATACTGCTGAGACCTCACCCCGTGTCGTCGGATGATCTCACCCAGCGGTTTCATGTAAATGTTAAACAGGATGGGCGAGAGGACCGAGCCCTGCGGCACCCCGCAAACCAGGGGCCTAGGGGCCGACCTCTGTCCTCCTGTCAACACCGACTGCGTCCTGTCAGAGAGGTAGGAGGAGAACCACCGTAAAACAGTGCCTCCCACTCCCATCTCCCCAAGACGACGCAGAAGGATACCATGGTCAATGGTATCGAAAGCCGCTGAGAGGTCAAGTAACACCAGGATGGAGGAATAACCCCCATCCCAGGCTCGCCAGAGATCATCCATCAGCGCGACCAAAGCAGTCTCCGTACTGTAGCCGCGCCTGAAACCCGATTGAAAGGGATCCAGATAATCAGTATCCTCCAATAGCCGCAGGAGTTGGAGCAACACCACCTTCTCAACAACTTTACCCAAAAAGGGTAAGTTGGAGACTGGACGGAAGTTTTTTAAATCCGCTGGGTCCAGGGAAGGCTTCTTGAGGAGGGGCCTCACCACCGCAGCTTTTAAAGGCTGCGGGATGGATCCCTCTCTCAAAGAAGCGATCACAACCGCCTGGAGCCAGCCGCGTGACACCTCCCTGCTGGCAGAACCAGCCAGGAGGGGCACGGGTCCAATAAACAGGTGGAGGCGCTCATCGCTCCTATGGCCTTGTCCACATCCTCAGGAGTGACAGGCTCAAACTCGTCCCATATAACAGGACTAAGACTCGCCCCTGTCATCTCGGCTTGCCCTGTCCAAATGGAGTCCAGGTCTGTCCGAATCTGAACCACTTTATCCGCCAGAAACTGAGAAAATTCCTCAGCTCTGCCCTGCAAGGGATCTTCAACTCCCCCCTTGGCTAGGAGGGAGCGAGTCACCCTAAACAGGACGGCTGGGCGGGAGTCGGCGGACGCAATAAGAGCGGAAAAATGTGAGCATTTTGCCGCCCTTATCGCCACTAAGTAAGACTTAATGCAAGTTCTTAAAAGTGTCCGGTCAGACTCAGCTTTACTGGCTCTCCATCGTCGCTCTAGGCGTCTCTTTAGGCGCTTCATCTCCCGGAGCTCCTCAGTGAACCAAGGAGCCCTCCGGGATCCGCTGCCACGGAGAGGCCGCAAAGGCGCGATCCGGTCTAAAGCTCCCGTTGCCGCCCGATTCCAGGCAGCCACTAGAGCCTCAGATGAATCGTGTACCAGGGAGTCAGGTATTTCCCCAAGTTCCCTCTGAAATCCTTCAGATTCCATTAGGCGCCTGGGGCGGAACCACTTAATCGGCCCCGCCTCCTTGCGGTGGAGGAGTGGTGCCATGAAATCCAACCTCAGAAGGAAATGATCTGACCACGACAAGGGTACTGTGACTAAACCCCTCAGCCTCAGATCATCTCTCCACTGCCCCGAGAGAAACACAAGGTCAAGCGTGTGACCTCCCTCATGAGTCGGACCCTGAACTACTTGGGTCAGGTCCATGGTTGTCATGGAAGCCATGAACTCCTGGACTGCCTCTGAGGTTTTGCCGGGCGATGGCAAATTAAAGTCCCCCAGCACCATCAACCTGGGGAACTCAATCGCCAGCCCTGCTACTGCCTCGAGCAGAACAGGCAGGGCCTTTGTAACGTAGCTAGGAGGCAGGTACGCTAACAAAAGGCCCACCTGGACCCCTAAGTCCAACTTCAGAAGGAGCGTCTCACACCCAACAATCTCCGGGGCAGGGCTCCTTCGAGGATTAAGGTTCTGGCAAGCTATAATCACCACTCCAAATGTCCAAATACTCTCCAAGGGCAGTCCCAGGTGGATCACATTGTAGTAAAGTATATTCCTATTTTTGATTCTTAAATATATGCAGGTATATGAAATGACAAATGTATTAAAACAAGCAAGATGCAATTGTGGCTCCACTTTCCAAGTCCTGCCTCTTAATGACGACGTTATCCATAGAATCGTGTCAGATGCTTGGCAATTCTATGTGCCAGGTCTTTCCACATCTTCCGATCTTGCGCTATTCTTTGAGTTTTTGTATGTTCTGTGTAGTGTCATCTTGCATGGTGTCCAGCCACCCTGTTCTTTGGTCTCTAGCTCTTCCAAATATAATTGCTTTCTCTAGTAAATTCCCCCATTATGATATGGCCAAAATAAGTGAGATACAGTTTCGTGGTTTTGCCTTTTAGTGACGTGTCTGGTGTTATGCACTCCAGTACTTCCTTGTTGGTCACCTTTGCTGTCCAAGGAATATGCAGGAGGCTTCTCCAGCCCCACAGGTCAAATGAATTGATTTTCTTCCTGTCTTGCTTAATCCACCCAATATATGGAATTTATTGATAGATTATAAACCTGTTGAAAACATTAAAAGGGAAAGCCCCTCTCCCAATTATTAGTAAATAGATCAGAATAGACATACAGTAAGAACAAATCCATGGAAAACTACCATCAAAATTAATGTAAACAATTTAAAATAAAAGATTAACTATGTAAATGCGTGGGAGAAGATGAATGATGAAGTGGGTACTGTAGGGTTAGCATTTCATAATCTCACAAATGCAGCCCCACAGCAAAGAAGCTGTGTAGCCACCAAGATAATTTTACTTGATGGGTCACATGGAGTAAAGCCACCAGGAAGGATAAACAATTATTGAGCTGGTATTATTCAGGTCTTTAAAAAGCAATATTAGAACATAAGGAAGTATTTTAGCAGGACTACCAGATTCTGTAACAGCTTTGTTCCCTATGCCATCTGTCAGGTAAACTCACAAGATTCGTTTTTCTCGCCATGTACATGTATACATCCGAACTAGATGTTTCTTTGTGTCATATAATAATATATGTGGGTATGTGCATATTTATTTATTTGTCATGTGTACATTGAAGGTGGTGACTCTTTGAGAGCTGTATGCAACGAAATTTCATTTTAATGTGTGCTGATTAGTGTACATTTAAAGTGACAATAAAGTTATTCTAAGTCTCTTTGAAGTTCAATGAACCAACATTAAATATACATAAGATTGCACCTTAAATATCTATAATAGTAAATATCCGTAAATATTATGTTTATTACATAAAAAGATCCTGTCAAAATTAAAACACATATTTGTTAAGATTGGTTTTTCCACATCCTCTCATGGCTTGTCTGTTTGTTTGTTTATTTATTTATTTGTGAGATTTATATACCGCCTCACAGTGCAAGCACTCTAAGCGGTTTACACCAGTAAGCAATGTATATTTACATTGCCCCCAACAATCTGGATCCTCATTTTACCTACCTCGGAAGGATGGAAGGCTGAGTCAACCTTGAGCCGGTGAGATTTGAACCGCTGACCTGCGGATCACAGTCAGCAAAAGTGGCCTGCAGTACTGCCCTCTAACCGCTGCGCCTCCTCAGTTCCTTATAAAGTCAGAACTGTGAACTTTACACACTGATGTGGATTACATATCATTTGCCTGTCTATTGAGAAGTAAATACTATTGTCCTAATACTAATATACTAACACTAATAATGTTTTGGACTATCACCTCCACTCTCTCTGATTATTGACTCCACTGGGTATGAAGTAATCCAAAGCTTCAGTGGTATCAGGCTTTCCATCCAATTAAAATGAAGCTTAAAGAGTGTGATCAGGCTGAACTCTTATCAACACTGTCCTGTGATTGACACTTTTAATTAATGGCAAGAAGAAAGGCTGCTTGAGTAAGCCAACTCTTTCAAGGTGCTTTCCTGAGCAGTGCACTATTTTGCTTACTAAATGGCAGGCCACAAACTAACAGCCTCCTCGCTCTGACCTTAATAAGCTAATTGCTTATTGCTTTCACCTCCGGCATGGCTTCTGTCTTCCTGCGAAGGGTTTAACAAGGTGAACAATCTGTGCTAGTATGAAATCTTTCTTGCGGATTCCTCCCTGTTTGGACTCCACTTTTCTTAGGATGAGCATTCCAAAGGGTGGGGCAAAGAATCTGAAGATCTACCCAAGAAAGGATGGATTTACCCCCTTTGTGAGCGGTGTGTGCCATGCCAAACCTTTCTTGTTGCTATTTTTGCTCACAGGAGCTGATGGGGGGGGGGGGAGAGGATCTTTCTACCATTAAGTACCCAGATTTAATTAATACATCTTTATTTATTTTAAATATCCTGGCATCTTCTGTCGATCATTCATTTTCTGGTATCAGACCCAGGATTGCTTTAGCCAGCAATAAATAGCAATAGCAATAGCACTTAGACTTATATACCGCTTCATAGTGCTTTACAGCCCTCTCTAAGCGGTTTAGAGTTCAACATATTGCCCCCAACAATCTGGGTCCTCATTTTACCAACCTCGGAAGGATAGAAGGCTGAGTCAACCTTGAGCCGGTGAGATTTGAACAGCTGAACTGTAGTGCTGCATTTTAACCACTGTGCCACCTTGGTGTAAGTGCAGTAAGTGTAATAAACACTTACTGCATAAGAGATCACCTTGAATTTAATTTTCGGGATAGATTGTGTAGTTTGCTTATTATTTTATGCATATCCCGCCTTTATTATTTTTATTTCAAGGCAGCAAACATACAGAATACAGGTAGTCCTCGACTTATAACCATTCATTTAGTGACTTATGAAGTTACAATGGTACTGAAAAAAGGGACGTATGACTGGTCCTCGCATCCCGACAGTCACATGATCAAAATTCAAGTGCTTGGCTACCAGCATGTACTTACAACAATTGCAGAATCCTGGGGTCACATGATCACCATTCATCACCACCTTCCCAGCTGACTTCTGAGCAAGCAGAGTCAATGGGGGGAAGTCAGATTTGCTCAATGACAGTGTAATTCACTTAACAACTATAGCAAAAAGGTCATAAAATTGGACACTACTCACCTAACAATTGCCTTGCTTAGCAACATAAATTCTGGTCCCAATTGTGGTCATAAGTCAAAGACTACCTGTACTTCCTTCTCCTACTCTTTCCCAGCACAACAAACCTGTGAGGTGAGTTGGGCTGACAGAGAATGACTGCTCCCAAGGTCACTCAGCCAGCTTATAAGCTTAAGGCAGGACTAGAACTCACAATCTCCTGGCATCTTGATCACTAGATCCATCAGTTTCCCCATTCATCTCTTATAGGACTTACACAATGCTTTGAACAACTTCAGGAATTAGTTCTGAATGATCCGGGATGATTTTCACAATATTGTTTATTTGGGGAAATTAGTATTTTATTTCCTATTCTGTTTGAGTGAAAATTGTGGCAAGAACAACAATCTCTTTTAAATCTCCTCTTATGGTCAATGTTTTCCAGTTGGTAAGAATTATCTTGTCTTCTGCCTCTTGAGCCAAAACAAAAATAACTTTCGCACAGCCATTTAGGTTTCTGTGTTTCTATCTTCTTTTCTAGATGCTTGATTTAAGAATTTATTTTCCTTCATCTCCATTGATAGAAACACGAGACAGGGGGAGAGAGAGATGGGAGAGAGAAAGAGATGAGAGTGAGGGAGGGGGAGAGAGAGAGAGAGAGGGAAGGGAGTGGAAGGGAGGGAGGGAGGGGAGAGAGAGAGAGAGAGAGAGAGAGAGAGAGAGAGAGAGAGAGAGAGAGAGAGAGAGAGAGAGAGAGATTTAAAATGAAAACCATGGATAGTGGTACACAATTTTTTATTTTTCATCAGTGATGAATGCAGGAGATACTTCCACTGTCTATACTCAAAACTTTAGCAGCATTTGGATTGGAACTATAGGAGCCAAAGCTATACTACAATGTCAAATATATATATATATACCAGGAGGCTATGGCAGTTCACTTTTGTATCATTCACACAGACATGTCTAGGGTCATCAAGCTCCAGTAGGCAGAAGTTATCATAACTAAGGAAATAGAGCACTGGCCAGATATTATTTAATATTGTTCAGATGAGTTGGAAGGATGGAAAGGAATTGGCTCAAGATATGAGTGCTGGACTTGCAAATATTTAGTCCGTATAACACAGAGGTGGGATCCTACCTCTGATTGCCGGTGCGGTTAATTGCTGACTTCGCGGCAGAGCCGAAGACGCTGCTTGAGCCTGCTCCCGTTCGCGGAGCGGGAGCATTCCCCGGGCGCTTTCCCCGCCCGCATGGAAGCCGCCCATGGCGTTCTCTTGCCCTACGCGCATGGTAGGCGTAACTGGGGAGGTCATGTGACTCGGTGGGAGTGACATCAAGTTGGCCACGGCCACGGAGGTTTTGTGGTTCCCGGTGTTTTGTTTTCTCTGGGAAAGGGTCCAAATGACTCTCTGAGTGTTGAAGGTTGCCGACCCCTGCCATAGACAATCAAAAGCCTTAGTAAGATCACACCTAGAATACTGTATCGTTTGGTCACCACATTATAAAAAGATGTTGAGACTCTAGAAAAAGTAGAGAAGAGCAACCAGGATGATTAGAGGACTGGAGACTAAAATATATGAACAACGTTACAGGAACTGTGTATGGCTAGTCTAGTGAAGAGAAGGACCAGGGGAGACATGTTCCAATATTTCATGTTCCAATATTTGAGAAACTGCTACAGAGAGGAGGAAGTCAAGCTATTTTCTAAAACACCTGAAGGTCAGACAAAGAATAATGGATGGAAGCTGATCAAGGAGAGATTCAACCTGGAAATAAGGATAAATTTTCTGACAGTGAGAACAATCAACCAATGGAACAGTTTGCCTTCAGAAGTTGTGGGAACTTCATCACTGGAAGCTTTTAAGAAGAGACGGGACTTGGCGGAACAAAATATAAATATTGATTGGTTGACTTACTTACAATTAAAAACTCGACACAAAAAAGACACTGAGGGTATGGGTATAGACATGGAAGTGCAAAAACGGGATAAAATTTTGATTGGCCCGGACGAAAAAATAATATCAAAACTATATAAATATCTGCTGGAATTCGATAAAATGGAGGAAATTGTCAAAGAACCCATGATAGCATGGGCAAAAAACGTAGGACACAACATACACTTGGCTGACTGGGAGAGAACATGGAATATAAACTGCAAAATAACTAAGTCAACAGCATACAGAGAATTATTATAAAATGTTTTATAGATGGCATTTAGCTCCATCAAGATTGGCCAAAATATACCCAAAAATGAATTCAGCTTGCTGGAAATGTAAAAAAGACGTAGGTACCTTCTTTCATGCGTGGTGGTTGTGTCCCGAAGCAAAGGGCTATTGGAAAAAGGTGCATGCTTGGTTACAAGAAATTACAGAGAGAACAATGGAATTCACCCCAGAATTTTTCCTGCTGGGGATAATGGAAAAACAACATCCAAAAAACATACAATATTTAATACTACATATTACAACTGCGGCAAGAATAACATATGCACAATATTGGAAAGACCATCAAATCCCACCAGAAAATATACTAATAGACAAAATATATAAATGTGCTGAAATGGACATGCTGACTATTCAACTCAAAGGACAATGCAATTCAGAATACTACAAAACATGGACTAGATGGTACAACTGGACTAAAAAAAAGAGGAAAGACTGTGTGACAACGTGAGAAGAAAACAAAGACAGAAGAGACTGTAAATTTATGATTTAATGTGCATAATTGAGATATAACAATGTTGTAAAAACGGGTGTAGATCTGTATCAAAATATTCAGGTGTTTAATGAAGAAAAATAATAATAATAAATTACAAAAAAAAGAAGAGACTGGACTGCCATCCGTCAGAAATGGTGTATTAGGGTCTCCTGCTTGGGCGAAGGGTTGGATTAGATGATTTACGAGGTCCCTTCCAACTCTGTGACTCTGAACAGCATGACAGAAGAACCTTGAGGCGACCGCAGCCTGCGATGAACAGAACGCCGCCTCCAAGCAGTAAGAATAGGTTGAGGCGTGAGCTTATCCTCTCCGCGCACCCGATGCTTCGCTGGCTACCGATTCGCCCGCCTTAAAACGTATTTTCAAGCAATCGGAACCGGCCGCCCATCCCTCTTTTTTCCGGTCAATAAGTGACCCTGGCTGCTTGCCAATCAAACGACGATCCAATCAGAAGCGGCCCGGGCGGCTCGCCGATCAAACCGCGATCCAATCCAAAGCGGTGTAAACTTCCGCCGTGGAGTTAGCCAATCGCCTGACAAGCTGCTCCTTGGTGACGAGATTCAAACGGTGGGAAGGCGGCACCTCCACACCCACTCCCCCACCCTCATCCCTCCACGAAGTGACGAAGATTGTTAATAACACGAACCCGGTGAGTTTCTCCGTAACGGCGCTCTTCCCTTCGGGGCTCGGTGGAGTTTTGCTCCGTTAAGGGAGAGGCCTTCCTCTGAAGGCGAGCGCGGTGCTCTTGATGTCCTTGCAGGCCTTTCCCTCCAGCTTTCCCAGTTGGGGGGGCTTTTTCACGGCCCGTTTTGATGCTTGTCCCCCCCCCCCCGTTCCTCTCTTTGAGTCGCTGCCTTCCTCGGTATATTCGTTTCGTTTCGTCTTCCCCCTCTCCCGGGTTTTGGTTTTGACGGAAAGCCGAGCCCTCTCCCTACTCGCCGTTTGGGTCCCGCTGATCGGAGTACGAGCCTGATTTCCAAATCCTCGCCGTAAAAGGGAAAAAAAAGTGGTGGGGGTGTTGGTCGACCCAGACAAGGCCAAGAACGTATTTCAAAGGGGTCGGGGGAAATCAGAACGAGGCATATGAAGTGCTGCTCTCAGACGTCCAGTTTTTTTGGGGGGGGGGGAGGTAAAGTGCTCCTGAAATATTCCATGACTTTCTGTAGGTTTCGTGGCTTTGAACGTACAGGTGTTTTCCTCTTTCCCATAGCTGGCTTATAGTTCTCAACTTTGGGGTGCTGCAACTCTCATCCTCTTTACCAAGAAATCTGTATGACTGCTACAACCACTACCTCAACAAAACCCAAGGATTTCATTGGAGATTATATATATATATATATATATATATATATATATATATATATATATATATATATATATATATATATATATATATATATATATATATATATATATATATATATATATATATAATTTTATAATATTAAATAAATAAATATTTTATAATATAAAATATGAAAATAAAGGGATATATATTATCCCTTTATTTTCATTTATCAGCAAAAAATGCTACACATACAGAAAATAGTGTGTTGGCTATAGAAACTGCCTGGATGGTCCCAGAGAGGGGTCGAAAGGCAAAAGAAAGCTGTGATGCTTTCTCCCATATTTGGGTACACCAGGATGATACAACCGAAAAACATATATAACCCTTTCCTGGTGAAAAGCTGATAGGGAATAGAGCTTGTGGCCTAGTGGCTAAGCTGCTGCTTTACAAGGCAGGCGGCCCAGGTTCAAATCCCAGTAAGGGTATGGCTATCTGACGAGCTCGAAATAGATCTATAATAGTCTCCCTTTATTTTCATTTATCAGCAAAAAATGCTACACACACACACACACACACACACACAAATAAATATAAATATAAATATAAATATAAATATAAATAAAGGAACACACTCTTGGGAACCAAATTTAAATCTATGTATTAAGCAAAACAATGGTAGAACCCTCTTATTAACAAGGTCCTTCAACTGGAAGCAAACTGGAAAACAGTCAAATTCAAATTACTTCTCAAAAGGGAAGGATTACTGCACAGCCCCTCAGGGTACTATTTTTACTCAACCCCTGACCCACTTTCAATCAAGGGTTGATTCTTGCTTCCCCCAGCAGCAGTGCAGAAAAACTCGCTACCATTCCTCTGGGCAGAGTTGGGAGCAAATACCCAACAGAGATCCAGCCAGGAGCTGACATATCACTGATGCCTGCAGCTGAACCCTTGGAAAGAAAGGAAGCAAGTGCTTCCAGTTTGGCCTGGAAAGTTAATTGTTGCCTTGTCCAAACCACTTGCTGGGGAAAACAAAAGGTATCAACTTAGGTTGCGTAATAGGTGTGTTTTTGCATTTTCCATTTTTTTCATTCTGTCACTCAGGATTGCATAAATGTTCCAGATGTTGCCAATCAGAACAGGCTCACTTTGTATAATGAGAAGGGCAGGATATAAATGTAATGAATAGTTATATTTATATCAGAAACATTGTGCAATTAAAACTATTTCTGAAGGAAAAGTCATTTTATTCATGACTATAATCTGCCTCAACTATTGGAATTTGGATAGGAGCTGTCAATCAAATTTCAGATTTATTATAGCCCTGAGGCCAGATACAAACAAGATACTGAATAAAAGTACATGAAGTCTAACAAAAATTAAGAACTTGATCTACTAAAATAAATCCAATTAAAATAGTATTATAAAAAGTTTCAATCTTAAATAGTGGTATGGTTTATCATACAAGCGGTAGCACAGAATTGTGCAACTTGAGAGATTTTTGAGTCCTTGTCTGAAAGTAGTAGCATTAAATAAAAATTGCACTCCCTTCCTGGAAATTTTTTCAAGACAGGATATATAACTACAATTCTGACTACAATTCTTATATAGGGAATAGTATAAGAGCATACTGAGCCGAGGTGGCGCAGTGGTTAAAAGCAGCACTTCAGCTGATTGCTAGTTCAGTAGTTCAGCTGTTCAAATCTCACCAGGCTCAAGGTTGACTCAGCCTTCCATCCTTCTGAGGTCGGTAAAATGAGGACCCAGATTGTTGGGGGCAATATGCTGAACTCTGTAAACCGCTTAGAGAGGGCTGTAAAGCACTATGAAGCGGTATATAAGTCTAAGTGCTATAGTGTTATATGGCCTAGAACAGTGTTGGCGAACCTTTTCAGCACCGAGTGCTGAAATGGGAGCGCAAGCACGGGGGACTGCTGGAAACTGGAAGAGCAGCTGTTTGGCGTGCATGCGCGGGAGCGCTGGAAACCAGAAGAGCAGTTCCCCGGTGCGCATGCGCGCGCCAGGAAGCTGGGCTTCCAGTTTCCAGCGTGCGCATGCATGCTGGTTACCTGGTCTTCCGGTTTCTGGCATGCATGTGCGCGCAAAGACCAGCTGGTTTGCGCGCATGTGTGCTCCGGAACCAGGAAGAGCAACAGGCAATGGCTGGCATGCCCAGAGAGATGGCTCTGCATGCCACTTCTGGCATGTGTGCCATAGGTACACCATCACTGGCCTAGAATTTCTGTTGAACCATCACTACATGGAAATAACCAAAAATATATAGGAGTATCTTTAAAACGTCCAAGAAGGACTGCTAAGGATATAGCAGTGATGGCTAACCTTTTTGTCATCGTGTGCTGAAAGCACACACGCAACAACACCCATAATGCGGGCTCCCCCTGTGCATGTGTGCACGACCCCCATCCACCCCCGTGCATGTGCATGCCCCACCGCCCCCACCACTCATGTGCGCGCCCCCCACCACACCATGTTTGGGCCTAGTAGGCCTCCCTACAGCCTCCTGGGACCAAAAAGGCCACAGGGGGACGTGCTGCATGCATCTCCTGCATGCTCCCCCCTGCGCATCCCAAAAATCAGCTGGCTGGCAGGAGGTGTGTGCGCGCATGCGCAGTGGAGCTGAGCTGGGTGATGGTTTGCGTGCCTGCAGAGAGGGCTCTGCATGCCAGCTGTGGCATGTATGCCATATGTTCGCCATCACGGGGATATAGTATCCAACCTGGCTGAAGTAAAGGCCTTATGAAAGTTTAAAATTGGAATGGATGATAAATATGTGGCTGGAAGGATAGTGTATGATATCTTACTTGTGCTTATTTGGAAATCTGTATCCCAGATTTGTTGCTTTCTAGCATTATCAAAGCCTAATGTGCATAGACTTCCCATAGAGAAGTCCAGCAACTGAGTTTTATCTAAGGCAGCGGTTCCCAACCTGGGAGTAGCGACCCCTTTGGGGGTCGAATGACCATTTCCCAGTGGTCACCCCGGCATCCTCAGCTCCCCCCCCACTGCCACAAGCCTGGCCATATCGGTTCAACTCTCCCGAGCCCTCCGATTGGTCAGGAGAGGTGCCATTCGGTGAGAGGCGTTTGTGTCTGATTCCACCCACCTCCCCGGCCGAGGGACAGGCCCGCAGGAGAGCCCTTCTGACTGGCAGGAAGACAGCGCAGATGAAGTGCCTTTCCCTGCCTCCCGTGCTTGTCTGGTCCCCACCCCTGCGGAGCTTGACTCCCTCCTGCTCCCCCTCCTCCTGACTTGACTCCCTCCTGCTCCCTTGGGGCCACGGCACCCGAGGTTTCCCACTCGAGGGGACTGGAGCAGAGGCGGGGGTCCTTTTGTTGCACGTGCTTCAGGAGACAAACGGGGGGGGTGCAGCCTCCGTGCTAGGAGCGGTGGGGGGGGTTATCCCCGCCAGGGGTCCTTTTCTGGAGCATCAACCCCACTGGAGCAGAGCGCGTGAGGGGGGGGAGGACTGGCGCCCCAGCCAATAAAGAGAAGATCCGCAGACAGAGCCCTGGCCCTGGCGGACTTTCCGCGGCACCTCTGCCTGCCTTTGGGTGGTGGTGGATCCCGGCGTGGGCATCGTGGTTTCCAGTCCCGCTCGCTTCGTGTGTTGCCTCTGGGAGCTTTTCGAGCCCTGTCGCGAAAGGCGTGCGCGACTTCAGCGGGGCCGGGACAGGCGGCTGCCCGGAGAGAGCCATAGCCTGCGCCATGAATGCTACAGGTAGACGGGAGAGACTCTGCGAAGGGGATGGCTCTCTCCGGGCAGCCGCCTGTCTCAGCCCCGCCGAAGTTACGCACGCCTTTCACGATGGGGCTCGAAAAGCTCCCATAGGCAACACACGAAGCGAGCGGAGACCTCGCCCGGATCTGAAGACTTCGCCCGGATGCTGCCATTTTGGTTCTTTTACCCTCTGCGCATGCACAGAATGCTTTGCGCATGCGCAGAGGGTAAAAGAACCCAAATGGCAGAGGGGGGCGCGGGGTGGGTCGCGGCATTAGGAAGGTTGGGAACCGCTGATCTAAGGCTTTTTAAAGCCATGATGATTTAGGCAGGAGCAGTCTCTATTGCAGTATTAACACCAGACCTAAGCCAGGGCCAGTCGTAGCTGTTTTTTTTGGTGGTGTTTTGTTATCCTCTATATAGCTTTTTCTCTCTCTTGTCAAAATCATGCCATCTTCCCATCACAAAGTACTCCTTATTACTTGCTTAGTTCTTTCACATCAACCACTCATCCAGTTATCTTTTACAGCATTCTAACAGTGCCCCAATTAGTGCCCCACCCAATTTTTTCCTTGGAGGGTGAAAAGGGAATGCTTTCCATAACTGGTGAAATGTATAACTTTTTTTTGCGTTTTGTTCAATAAACTCAATGCAGCATTCCCATTTTTCTACATCATGCATCTTCTCCACTTTATAAAAACTGATGTTCTTAACTTCTGAAGTAGATCATGTTGGGAGAGAGTAACTGAACAAAGCTGAATGACTGGGTTTAGAAGTTGGGTTCCCATAGTCATACCCTATTTCTCTGTATGTGTTGTATTCTAACAATCCAAAACGTTCTGTGTTCCTTACAACTACAGGGGCACTTTAATTTCAACCATTCCATATTCCCCCACTTTAATTTCAACCATTCCATATTCCCCCTACTCCCCACCTTGTGCACTTTTGTGTACCCTACATTCTGCCACATACTCCTGCTGCCCCCAGCTGACCACCACTGTCTTCTGGCCCTGGATCCAGTCCTAGGATTCCTGTAGTGAGCGAGATGGCAGCAAAGTCTCATCTGCCAAAGAGAGTTTGCTAGACCAGGCTTGGGAGAAGACAACAGGGAGGCAAAGCACTCTTTGTCGGTTAAGGCAGGAGAGCTGGCAGTGGCTCCTTGGGCAAAGCTGGAGGCTGTTTGTGAGAAATTGTTTGGGATGGTGGTATAACTGGAGGAAACTGAAGGTTGCAGGCTTCCCAGGGACACAGCGTACACTCTGCAGCTCATGTTGAAAGCAATTCTAGAAACCCAGAGGGGTTGGGTGAGTTGAAGTGAAGCTGATTGTGGAAGGGCAGAAGAAATGTGAGGCCCTCATCTAACAGAACTCTCCTGCTTGATCAAGTACAATTGGAAAAAAATGATACTTCAAGGTCACTGTTGGAGGCTCCACTAGTAAATCCTTTCCTATTAAGAATAATGAAATCTACTAGAATAGGACAACATCATGAAGGCGGTTTCTGCAAGCGATGTGATACGCTAAGAGCACGGCAAGACATAAAAGACGCCCTGGTCAACCACTGCGCCCAGCCCATCTCCAACTGTCTTGACTCTTGTCCTGCTATTTGGAGCAAAATGGAATCTGGGAAGAGAGAGTGAGGCTGACTATGTGCACATCTCCCTCACTTTAATCCAATTCATGTGCAAGTCTTGACATCCCCCCCCCAAGTCCTGTGAAAAGTCTGTGGCAATGGGCGAGCGACAAAGCAGCAGGTGTGGAGAAACTGGGAGCTGTAGCTGCGGACCTGCACACAGGCGACTCAGGTTTATGATAGATGTTAAGGTCCTCTTCAAATACGATGAACAAACACCATTAAGAATGGCTTGCCTCGGATCTAGCGCCACTATATATAATGATTTACCAGAAACCAATTCTGAAAATTTTTGCTATGCCGATGCTATGCAATAGCTATCCAAACCAAGGATTTTGAGGAAGCAGAATACATTCTTACTAAGGATCTGAGGACACTTAGCCAATATTATTAGAAGTGGAGGCTATCCTCCTAACCCAAATAAAACTGAAGTATGTGCCTTCCATCTAAGCAATTATACAACAAAGAAAGAGTTAAACATATCTTTTTGTAGAAAGAGGATACACAACTGTCACCCAAAATATCTTGGAAGAATTCTTGACTGATTCCTTACATTTGGAAGTAATTGGACAAAAATTGAAAACCAGGAACACCTTGATTAGGGAACATTGCATATAGTAGAACAATTATTAGTATACTCTGTCGGTGAGTACTGCTCACCTATTTTATGGTGAAGAGGTCATGCCAACAAGATTGGTGCTCACCTTTATGACACAATAAGACTATCTGTAATCTGAGGACTTCCGGTGGCTCCACGAGCTTCGCTGGACGCTCTTTAAGGGCGTCTGATCCTAGGTTCCGTAAAAGCCGTCAGATAAGCCACATCAGCTGTCTGGCAGCTTGGAAACTCCCGTCCCGGGCAAAGGGAGGGGAGAAGAGCAGATGGGCCGAGGTAGAGCCCCCCCTAGCACCCCAGAAGAAGCTCTGGGGTGCAAAGGGTGAGGGCTTCCTAGAAGCCTGTCAAAAGCTCCGGACCTGGAATGCCTCCGCTTCTCTTTAGTGGAGCAAGAAGCTGCGACCATCTCTGCTTGAAACAAATGGATTTAATATTCTAAACAAAGTAGCAGACGGAACATACCAGGAGAATTTAACTGCAAGTATTTTAACTTAACTCCGGTGTTGTTTTTTGGATTTTTTTTGGGAAGTAACAAAGTAGCTAAAGATAGCGCTTGGAATTTCAAAGGGTGTGGAGAAAGTGAAAGCTACTGAAAGCTAGTGAGAGTTTTGTTTCCTAATAGACGCTTGTAAGAAATCTTTTTTATTCTTTACTTTTTACCTTGATGAACTTTGTTTTGGGTATATATATATATAGATATAGATATAGATATAGATATAGATATAGATATAGATATAGATATTACACTTGTGTATTGTGTATTGTACAACAGAAAGGAACTTTGAACAGTCAAGAAGAAAAAAAGGATTTAAGACAGATTAGAGAAGCAATTGTAGAAAGAGAAGAAGAATCAAATTATCTACTTCAGTCCTCAACTCCTCGAAGTGAAGCAAGATTAAATCGACATATTTTCAGATGCCAACTTAAAGAAATATTGGAGGATGCAGATTTGAAAGTGAGAGGAATTAAAAATTGATGTTTTAGTAAGAGTAGAATAAGGTAAAATAAATAAGAATAAAGCTTAAATGTATATATGAGGTTGTATAAGGTTAGAGGAATTAGATTACAAGATTATCTATGGGGATTAATTATAGAAGGTAAAGTGATGTAATAGAGATTAAATTGGTTTTAAATAATAAGATTAAATTAATATTATAGTTTGGGGAATAAGTATAGAAGGTATTGTAATGTAATAGAGATTAAATTGGTAGAGAATAAGATTAAAATTATATTATAGGGTGGGAATAAGTATAGATTGCAATCTAATGTAATAGAGATTAAATGAATGTGAAGTTGTTAAGTATTTTTTAGAAATAGTTTAAGTTGGTTTTGAATTTAATAATTGCGGCTAGGCCGCTGGCGGTATAAAATTGGAAGAGGAAGATTCATCTAAAATCAATATTGTATTTGGCAGAAAGGGTAAAAACTTTAGAACATTTTAAAGACTATTTAAATGACATACTCGATAATGGAGAAGAGGGATGGACTATATTTAAATCAAGTATTGGACTAAGAAGATCAAAACAGACTGTGAAAGACATTTTAATTTAACTGTTTGTTTAATTTACAGTATAAGGAGTTAAGATTTTATGATATTTGGAAGTTAATAATTTGCTAGCATATTTTAGTTCTATATTTGTGTAAATTACATTATACCCTGTGTATGTTCTGTGAAGTCCAGGGAGGGGGAAGGGGGAGCTGGGGGAGGCGGATGGGGGAGAGGGGGGGAGAAAACAACAAAAAATGTCTGTACTTTGTACACAAAACTTTTTCAATTAAAAAAAAAAGAATATCTGGAATCCTTAAATCCACACTGCTCTCGTGGCTCCATGTTGTTTCTAACATTGCCCCTCCTGATCTTAGATGGCAGCAACAGAGAGTTTGAGAGTGAAATAAGATAAACAGGCCATAGATTCCTAGATATCTACCAATACAAAATATTGATTGACACTACCTTGCACCAAGCTTGGGTCTCGGAAACCAATTTGGAATAGTCTTACAATCTAGATGAAGAATGGCGATTTAAATGGGTTTAATAACCATAGCCAAACAGATCATGCAGATCCAACAAAACCACTTCCAGGAATGCAGTTGCCCTGAAAAATATTGCGCCACCTGAATAAAATCAGGACAGGCCATGCCAGAACTAAGGAAAAGTGGTTTAAGTGGGGAATGACTGAGAGCCCGCAATGCAACTGTTATAGGAACAAACAATAACACAAATATCTCCTCAGGAAATTTCAAGGTACCTGGTTTGACCTCATCACAGCCACACCAGGAACAGTTAGCTTCCTTAGATATTGAATTATAACATCTATCCCATTGCAACTCTAAGGTGTCATGGTGATTTTATTATGGTTTTATCTTAACATTTTATCTCATACATTGTATTGGTCACAACACACAACACACACACACCAATGTGTGCACACACCCATGTATATTTGCTGATGTTTTATTTAAACTTATATTTGTATCTCAGTGATTGCATGACCTCTGTAGATGTCATATGCAAAATAAATAAAAAATACGACAAGTCCTGTCTGCTCACCCTGAAACAGTTGCTTCCATTTCTTTCCTCCGAATGTTAAATACTATAACTTGGCTTCCCTTGCTTTTCTGTAATCCTTAAACATTTCTGTTCTGCTACACATTTACTTTCTCACTGTAACAGATCTTTTTTTCCTGATTCGCCCTGCACAACAAGTTGAGAACAGACTGATTACCTGCGTGGGAACAGGTCAGTTCCCTGGGCAAACTATATGTATCTGCCTTGATTAAACAGGCTGGCCAGTGTGTGCAGGATGATGGTTGCTGTACTTTTACCAATTGATTTTTCATATGCGCAATCAGAATTCTACCCAGTATATTCAGTTTGGCCTGAATATATTTGTATGGGCCCCATCCTTGCAATGCTATTTTAAACCTTTTTTTCTGAAGATGGTAAGGCATGGAATGTAGGAGAAGTGGATTATCTTGACCTTTCTCAGTCAGAGTTTGATATGGGATAGAAACAGTGTTGGATGGGGGGGGGGTGTTGAAGTTTCCTGTTAGACATCTTGGTGGCCTTTGATATCTTACAGAACCCACTCATCAGAGTTGAGGATTGGGGGCACTGTTTTGCAGTAGTTCTATTCCTCTTCAGTGGGCAGTTTTAGTCTAAAGCAGTGGTTCCCAACCTTTCTAATGCCGCGACCCCTTAATATAGTTCCTCATGTTGTGGTGACCCCCAACCATAAAATTATTTTCGTTGCTACTTCATAACTGTAATTTTGCTACTGTTATGAATTGTAATGTAAATATCTAATATGCGGGATGTATTTTCATTGTTACAAATTGAACATAATTAAAGCATAGCGATTAATCACAAAAACAATATGTAATTATGCCAGATCAGAAATTCTCGGGCCAGTCTTTGCAAGAGCACAAGGAATATCATCTTCCACAACAAGTCTACTTCTGTATTTAGACTTGATAACCAACAAGTGTACAGCAATATTTCTCAATCTCAGCAACTTTTAAAATGCCTGGACTTCAACTCCCAGAATTCAAAGCAAAGCTGGCCCCTTAGCTGATGCTGTCAAAGCTCAGCCGGCAGGTGTCACAAACGCCTCTCACCGAATGGCACCTCTCCCGACCAGGCGAGTTGGGCCGATATGGCCAGGCTTGTGCCAGTGGGGGGGGGGAGCTGAAGATGCCAGGGCGACCCCTGGGAAATGGTCATTCGACCCCTAAAGGGGTCCCGACCCCCAGGTTGGAACCACTGGTCTAAAGGGTTTAGACTGAAACTAGAAGTTTGGTGACACCCTGGTGTCTTAATACATGCAGTGCTGCAAGGGTTGGCCTTCTGTGCTCTTTAACATCTATGTGAAACTCCTGGGAGAGGACTGGATGGCAGTCCAGTCTCCCCTTGAAGGTCACAAGTGTTGGGGCTCTCACAACCTCCGTTGGCAAGCTGTTCCACTGGTTGATCACTCTCACCGTCAGTAAGTTTCTCCTCACTTCCAGGTTGAATCTCTCCTTGGTCAGCTTCCATCCATTATTCCTTGTTTGGCTTTCTGGTGCCATAGAGAACAGCCTGACCCCCTCCTCTCTGTGGCATCCTCTCAAATATTGGAACATTGCTATGGTCATAAGTCATTTTAGATTGATGTCAGTATTGCACTTGGGTTAGTGATAGAAATAGTTAAAATCTAAATTCGATAGTTGCAGTGACAGAAAGGTGTTGGTGGCTTATGGAAATAAGTCTTGTAATAAATGTAGATGATATGTCATAGTCCTTACACCTTTCATTTTGCAGCCTATTCTGCAGCCTGTTCTCCCTTTCTGTGTTCCTACACGTGTGTGCCAACTGAGAAAAACATTTGATCTACCTATTGGCTCTCATCCATGCAGGTTTTTGCCACAATACATATCCTACCTCATTTATGTATTTGTTGCAGCATTCTAAATGTGTCTACCTCCCTAGAGAAGGAACACTACAGTGTGTCATCAGGAAGTGTACCAATTGAGATCCAAAAAGCATTTGCTTGTTTCCAAACACTTGCAAGTCCATATTTGTTCAAGATGCTAGGATCAGTTAAGGCAAGGGAGTGATTTGTTTGTGGAAAAAAAATCAATTCAATCAGAGAAACAAACTGAGCAAAATCTTTTATTGCCAGTGGGAAAGATTGCCTAATACTGTGGTGGTGTAAATGCAAATCATGCTTCCTCTCGCCTCCACACGAGTGAGATTTGGGGCATTAGATCTGGTGTTGGTATAAAATTGTGTTTCTTAATTCTTGTGTGACAGTGTGGGAATGCTTTGTCGAGAGCAAGATTCTAAAGTAGCAATCTTGCTTAATTTTAAAGGATTATTTAAGATAGACTGAAAGATTTTGTGTCTTCATGTGCATATGCAATTATGTTAGAAAATGAACGTGAGATTACTGTTGACATTTGCTTTCCAAATTGTTTTCATTTCAACTTACAGTGGTGGAGTTGTTTATAGGATTATGTTTTGCTTATTGTCATTGCCCAGTATGAGTAACAGAGAAGTGTTTTCTTAGCCAATATGCTAAGCTTCAAGTCGCTTTAAAATTATATTAAACAAAAGAATGCATTGGCTAAATTGCAGAGAAATGGATAATGATCAAGTATTGTTGATACTTGAAAGATATAATCTAAAAATATATCCCATCTTTTCCTTTAACTAATGATCAACAGAGCTTGATACACTTTGAATCTACAAAACCAGATGTGATTGTCAAGCATCTACCCCAATGCATACCTGTGGGTCACATTTCACTTTTGTAGATTGGAAGGTGAATAGGCCTGATTTTTTGTAAGGCTTTTTTGGATGTCTTTGAAAGTATCTGCAGTCTCAGTTCTTACAGTCAGGTTACAATGAATAACATAAACTTAGTATTCATCTGATTCAAGATTAAGATCTAAGTACCTGAAGTATCCTAATGATTTGCTTTCCACAATATGGAAAAATAACTGGATCATAACAAAACCCATATGACTGTAAGTCTGTCTTTCTTATAATAATTCAATGTTATGCTCTATTAATAATTTTTTTTGGCAGCCGGGTACCATTTCCCTCATTCACTTATATTTTCTGCCCCAGCTTCTTATGAACTGTCGACATTATGGAAGAGCCTATTGAGGAATTTTATGGATGCATAAAAGTATCCACAAGATAAAAATCCATTTTATCCAATACTAGATACATTTCAAATCAAAGCAATTCATAGCAAAACATTAGCTTCAACATTTATTTTTAAATTCTTCATGCAATGATATTTTTTTCCTGTTTTGATCAAGTCTGTTATTTCAGTTACTATAGTTCTTAGTTCTTATGACTGCACTGTGTGGAAGCAAAAACATCAATCCTCTCTTATCAGAAAATGCAATATGTTTGTGTGTATTAAGAATGCAACAGTGTGGCTGGTTCTGCATATGAATTAATTTTATGCCAAGGGAATCATATTGTGTATCTACTGTATATTCTGATAAATTAACACAAACTGGTCTTCATTATTCAATATTTCCAAGAAGGAAAAACAGTCAAGATTTTTAGAAAAAAAAACCAGGAAAAATATTGAGATGTACAAATGACTATTAAGATGTGTGCTTTATTCCCCCCCCCCAAGAAGAGGTAGGAAACTACTACAGTGTTTCCCTGAAAATAAGACCCTGTCTTATATTTTTTGAACCCCGAAATAAGTGATTGGCCTTATTTTCAGGGAGGTCTTATTATTTTAGGGCACGTGGAGCAAGACATGGCTCCTATTGCCGTCTTACCTGATTTCCAGCTCTGTCTCCCTAACCTTAACCAGAGGAAATGGTATTTTCGGGGGGGGGGGACTTATTTTCGGGGAAGGGTTTATTTTCCGGGGGGCTTGTTTTTTGGGGAGGGTTTATTTTCGGGTGTGTGTGTGTCTCATTTTCGGGGAAACACGGTAGCAGTGAAGATAATTATTTGAGTGAATGAAAAAAAAAACCACTCAGAAAAGAGGTTGAACAAGAAAGAGCTACACTAGCTAACTTTAGCAAATTAATGAAGGAAAACAAATCTCAAGAACAGATTAAACAGAAGAGTTAGTCATTCCAAATTTACAGATAATGTCCACTATCTGACTTCAGACTGTAAGAAGTTGGAGAAAATCAGGTTTCCCAATTGAAAGTAACTCGCCAAACAGCCTAGAAAAGATGGTTAAGCAAGAATGACTCGAAAACAAGTGACCGCCTTTGTCAGCTCTTCAAAGTAGACAAGGTCAAGAAACAGGTAGTATTAGGAGTCTTTGATACACTTTAATGAGGTTTAGATTATTACAACAGACTCTTGAAAGCTTGTCAAAGCCCCTTTCTATTTCCATTTATACTTAACCCAATCAAGGTGGAGCTGTTTTCAGGTTTTTTCCCCCAGGCTTTCTACTTTCCCAGGAGTCAGAGATACCTTTTCTGTAATGGTTCAGCATTCTCCTCCCACTTACATACCTTCTGGTCCAGCAGGATCGATGAAAAACATGCTCAGAGATCAATGGACTTCATTTAAGAGAATGAAAGTTTGAGGTGTCTATTAAACAGAGCCCCTCTCCCCTCCCTTCAGAGCAAATGGATGCAGTCATTAGCGACACCTCTAGAAAAAGGAAAAGGGGCACTAGAAACAATTGATTTTTGAGAGCAGAAGTATTTCCATTTCCATTAATGTGGCTCACGGAAGTATGACAGAGAAGTAGAAATAAAAGAAGATTTGAATTGTTTTTTTCCCCCTAGCAAAACATCACTGATGCATTTAGTAGTAGATTTTTTAAAAAAATTGACAATTTTTATCTCACAACCTAGATTGTATAACGTTTGATTCAGACTCCGAATGAGGATGGACAGGGGAGAGGCAAATGTGGCAATTCTGTGAGGTGGCTTTATACTGCTTCAACTGGTTGCTTTTGCAACTTTTCCCGTCTCAGTGCGGCAGGACTAGATTGTTAATGTGCTCCCTTGCCAGAAAACCTGAATGTATACGCTACACGTGATTATGCCACATTCTCAGAAAAGTTGCTTGGCTGGCTTTGTGGGAACACAGAAAATATTGCGTTAAAAACTAAGCTAGGCCAATGCAAATATTTCCTACCAAGTTACTTATTTTTTTAAATGTACAAATTAATATGATTTAAATTGCATTTCACTGAATACTTAGTATATGTGCTGAATAAAGCAGATTTTGATAGAACTAAATTATTCTATTTTACTGAAATGTATAGCATTACAATGTTTTTGCAGTTAATTATTTCTGTAAAATACTGGTTGTAAAGTTATCCCTGTTTCTTTTTAAAGCTAAAGTTAAACGTTCAGATTTTTAGAAAGCTCTATATTTAATATGACTTTTCTTTTTCTAGAGATGCAGGAAGACGATTTGAGTGAAAAAGGTCTGTTTGTCGCCTCTATTATGAGTAGAGTTAGAGACCTAAAAAGCAAATATAAAAATGAAGATAATGTTACAGATGAACTTAACTTTACTAAAGTATCAACTGATACAACAGGTATGTCACATTTTAGCTAAATTAATGATCAACTGAATAGAAGAATTCCTCCCCCCCCCAAAAAATGTCTGTTTTTAATTTTTTTTAACAAATTATGTTCAGTGGACATGTATTAAATTTCTTCTGACAGATAAAAATAAATGTAGTTTCTCTTCTATTACTATTAGTTTCTATTTTTCCTCCAACATTTTTCTAAGATAGCTATATGCTTTTGTATTGACACTTGTTTAACTTTCTTTGTTCCTCGAATCTTAAAGATTTAAGTAATACTTATTTTTAATAGCCAAATATAAGAAACATTTGTTTATTTGTCAGTTAATGACCTCAGCTGAAATGGCCTATTTTGAAATATGTTGTTACTCATTCTCTCTGTATTATTGTGCATACATGAACACACAGACACACACAGAGAGAGAGAACTTCCAGTGGTTACTTGATATTTTGAGTTTCTTTCAAACCTAAGTTTCTAGGTGTAATGCATCTTCATAAGAAATAATTCCATTCAAAAAGCATTTACATAAAATAAGTTGCAATATCTGATGCTGTTATGTAATGCACACAAGCCACCAGTCCCTCTTCTAGAGCCGAGGTGGCGCAGTGGTTAAAATGCAGCACTGCAGTTCAGCAGTTCAGCTGTTCAAATCTCATCGGCTCAAGGTTGACTCAGCCTTCCATCCTTCCGAGGTGGGTAAAATGAGGACCCAGATTGTTGGGGGCAATATGCTGAACTCTTTAAACCTCTTTAGAGAGGGCTGTAAAGCACTATGAAGCTGTATATAAGTCTAAGTGCTATTGCTATTGCTATTCACAATTGTTGCATTATAAATTAAAATAATAACCTGGATGTATAATGGGAATTGTTATATCAAGGGGCGGGTTGCTTGCTTACCGATGCTGGTGGGCTGCGCGCAGATCTCCAGGTTTGGAGCACGCACGCGCTCGCTATGCGCGTGCATGGGCTCGCACGATTTTGCTTCTGCGCATGCGTGGAAGCAAAATTGTGCCGAAATCTCTCTCTCGCGTGCGCGCGTCCTCTCATGAGATTTTGGTGCGATTTTGCTTCTGCGCATGCGCGGAAGCAAAATCTCCCAAAAATTCTCAGAAAAAGATGGCAACGGACAGGCGAAGACGGCTCCAGAGCGGTCGCGCGCAAATTGCGCAATCGGCCACTCCCTACCGGAGCTACATATTGGACAGCTCTGGCAGGAACCCACCACTGGTTATATCTAGTCGGACACACAATACACACACACAGACATCTGTTTGTAGATTTGATTACTATTTTGTGAGGAATCATTTCCTATATTAATTTTGAAGATGGATTCGGTTTTTTAAACACTGCCTTAAAGACACTTTTTGTTTGTGTGTTTTAGATAATTCTGGAACTGTTAATCAGATTATGATGACTGCTAATAATCCAGAAGACTGGTTGAGTTTCTTACTCAAAATGGAGAAAAGGGGCACTTTTCAGACCGACACAAGCTTACTAAATAGATTGATTGGTCGTTACAGCCAAGCAGTTGCAGCACTGTCAGCAGAAAAATATAGCCAAAATGAAAATTATGCTCATATTCTGGTTAGATTTGCAGAACTGAAAGCGTAAGTATTTGCAATTTGGAAAAAAAATTCAGATGGGCTCCCTTTGATAGTGTTTTACCCAAAACCATGCTTATTTTAACTATGTTTTGTTGAAGTCATAAAAAAGTTCTGGAAAAGCAAAATAATCCTGAGATTTCAATTTTAATTGCTTCCTTTTTGCTGCTTTTGCCCTTGCATTTCTGGATTAGAGGCTTGGACTCTGCACAGACCCCATCTAGAACATAAACTAGTCCTGCTAGATCAGGCCCACCTTAACTCAACATTTTATTTTACACATCCAGCCTCTCAGGTAGTCACAAGGAGGAGGTGGAGACAACCTTATGTTTCCATTGTTCCTCTGCAATTGGTGTTTAGAGGCACCTTTCCTTCAGACTGGAAATGATACTAAGCCATCAAGACTAATAGACCTTGATAGGCTTGTCTTTCGTGAATTGATCCAGTTTTCTTTTAAAGCCATCCACATACGTGGCTATCATCACGGTAATTGATTTTACAACTGTTTTTTTAATCTTTATTTGTCAAATTTATATGGTTTCCCATCTAACCCAAATTGACTGGAGGGTGTACAATAAAACCAAGAATTAAAATACTTCTGTACTATAAAATCTATCTTCCACAAACCACTAATATAGAAACAGATCAATAATGTATGATATACATTCTTATGAAAAGCCAAGCAATTTCACTATGAGCAAATCACTGATTGTCTTTAATCAATTTATCAACCTTCCTGATAGGACACATGTCAGTTGCTGTCACCACCCTCCACTTTGTATGTGATTACACAGCTCTTCTTGGTTCATCATATTCACATTGTTTGGGACCAACAACCTAGAATACTTACAAAAATTCAACCTATTACTTAAAGCACAGGAATGGGTACTTACTGCAGGCTTCTACTTCCAAACAATAGCAACACAAACCTTTTGCTTCCCATCCAATGAAGTGACAGAGCAATGCTAAAGAACATGACAGATATTCTGCCACACCAGTACTGCCATCTGTGGACAATTTATAACACTGGAAGCATTTGTCATTCAACCTTTGCATGTGTGAAGTTATATAATTATTCTGCCATAATGTCTATTATTTAATCTTTACATAACAACTGGACTGCATTTGCTTTTTGACTGATCATTCACCCTGTTCAAAATGATCCTTCTGGAGCTCTTCAGAATCACATTACTTTTCGCCACCCCAAAGAGATGGTGTCATTTGCATACTTGGCCAATTCACTGTTTACCTTTAAATCATGATAATTAAAAGCAGTTTAAAAACTAAAACAGGTTCTTAAGGGACTCCATTTAATCATTTTCATTAATAGTTTCTGACAGTTTATTTGTATTTTTGTGTTATGTACTGTATGTACAAATTATTAGAAGATCTGTACCTTCTATCCCTTAACCACTAATTCAAATGCTTTTGAAAATTCAAGTAAGCAAAGCTGATAGGGCAGTGATGGCGAACCTTTTTTGGTTCGCGTGCTGAAAGTGGGGGGTGCGCGCGCTAGCGCGTGCACACATATCCACACCCATTCCCTCCCCCCCATGCATGCGCACAACCCACCCACCCCTGCGCAAAGGCCTTACTGAAGCCTGGGATGGTGAAAAACGGGCAAACTGGAAGTTCGGAAAAACGCACTTCCGGTTTGCCCGTTGGGCTGTTTTTCGCACTCCGGGGTTTCAGGAAGATTCCCTGAACCCTCCAGTGTGCAAAAAACACTCTAACGGCAAACTGGAAGTGCGTTTTCCGAACTTCCGGTTTGCCCATTTTACCGTTTTTCGCATTCCAGGGCTTCAGAAACTTCCCTGAACCCTCGGAGTGCAAAAAACAGCCCAACGGCAAACTGGAAGTGCGTTTTCCGTACTTCTGGTTTGCCCGTTTTGCTGTTTTTCGCATTCCGGGGCTTCAGGAAGCTTCCCTGAACCCTCCGGAGTGCGAAAAACAGCCCAACGGCAAACCGGAAGCTGACTGATCCACAGGTCAGCGGTTCAAATCTCACCGGCTCAAGGTTGACTCAGCCTTCCATCCTTCCGAGGTAGGTAAAATGAGGACCCAGATTGTTGGGGGCAATATAAATATACATTGCTTACTGGTGTAAACCGCTTAGAGAGTGCTTGCACTGTGAGGCGGTATATAAATCTCACAAAAATAAAATAAATAAATAAATAAATTTTTCCGAACTTCCGGTTTGCCCGTGGAGCTGACATAGGGCAAAGCCTCACGTTCCCTCTGATATGGCTCTGCGTGCCACCTGTGGCACGCGTGCCATAGGTTCGCCATCACTGTGATAGGGTGATCCCCAGCATTATATTTATTGAAGCTCTCTCCAAAAGTCTGGGGAGGCACGAGTTACAAAATTTCATATCCTTCACTCCTTTCTCATTTACCGTATTTTTTGGAGTATAAGACGCACCGAAGTATAAGACCCACCTTAGTTTTGGGGGAGGAAAACAAAGAAAAAAGGCCTCTGCCTCCCAGCAATTTGCCAAGCAGCAAACAGAAAACAGCAGAAATGATATACACTGTTTGCTGTGTATTTCTGTGCATGTGTGCTTGACCCACAGAAATAGCAAAGAATTGGAGAATGTACATTATGCCAGAAAGATTTCTTAAATGTAGTCACACTAACTGCTCCCAATTATTTAAATAGATCTACTCCAAGGTAACTAAACTCTAATACTAAACAGGACACTGTTACATTTCAGACTATACTTGTACAGAGCTGTTAAAATTAATTAAAATTTCTGGAAGTATACATATTCTCTATTATTTAAAAGAAGATACAATAGCACTGGGCCTCTTCAGAGCAAGCATTTATTTTAAAAAGCTTCTATATTTTGTTAAGTTGTCTAGATTTACAGGGATCTCCAACCTTGGCAACTTTAAGACTTGTGGACTTCAACTCCCAGAATTCCACAGCCAGCAAAGCTAACAAAGCTGGCTGTGGAATTCTGGGAGTTGAAGTCCACAAGTCTTAAAATTGCCCCTGGCTCTAGAACAATAATAAAGCAGTCTTTAAAAAATAAGTCTAATAATTTGAACATTCTACAGACATTTATAGTTATTCACTTACCCCCTTCCATCCAGTTCAGCAAAAAATAAAAATCTGCTGTCTCTCCCAGCTATTTGCCTTTGCAGTTTCAGTTTCATTTTCCCACGTGGCAAATCAGCTGTAGAATGAGCCGAGGTGGCGCAGTGGTTAAAAGCAGCACTGCAACCTACTCAGCTGACTGCTAGTTCAGCTGTTCAAATCTCACCGGCTCAAGGTTGACTTAGCCTTCCATCCTTCTGAGGTCGGTAAAATGAGGACCCAGATTGTTGGGGGCAATATGCTGACTCTGTAAACCGCTTAGAGAGGGCTGTAAAGTACTATGAAGCGGTATATAAGTCTAAGTGCTATTGCTATTGCTAGATCGGGAAGTGCTAGTGACTTGCTTGGCTTTATAGGCTCTTCCCTCTTTGCTGCAAACAGGTAAATTGCTGGAAGACAGAGGCCAAAGGGTGGGGGTTGGCTGGTTGGCTGGCTGGGGCTAGATTCGATGTATAAGATGCACCCAAGTTTTCACCCTCTTTTGGGGGGGTAAAAAGGTGCGTCTTATACTCCAAAAAATATGGTAATTGCCCAAAAGTCTGATTTCATGGAGGGAGACTATTCGACAGGGTTCTTTTGAAAAGGAAAAAAACCTACTTTCTGGCCTTCCCTTCCTTCCCTTCATGGAAGTAGAAAAGATTTAGTAGATTATCACAGGAAGCAGGCATTCAATAGGTTGATTGTTATTGGAAGAGGTAATCTTGACAATACCTAATGTCAGATTTTAAAGATTTGACATTAGCAATTCTTATTGCTCATTTTGTTGTTTTTGCTACCTGTTTCTCTCAATTCCTTCCACATTTTCAGCTCCTTTTGTTTTCCTCATTGGGATAGAGTATCCATTTTGTGGCAGCTTCCTGAACACTACGGTACTAGAAATCCATGGTAGCTGATGCTTGGATTTGGTTGATCATGTGGAATTGTTGTGAAATATATTCTATTGAGACTCAGTTGCTACTTTAAATAACATTTGCTGGCTTTGACTAAGTAGAACTGGATATGATATTTCTGTTAGAGACCGCCATGCTAGGGATATAGGCAAGAATGAAAGGTGAAAAAATTCCAGAGAAAAAATAATAGTGAAACAGTTCTATACTGTTTCCAAGAAACCCAGATGGATGTGTCCGATGACACCCAAAGTTAAGTTTGTCCTGAAGGATATACCTTTATGGCAGGGGTCTCAAACTCAATTTACCTGGGGGCCGCTGGAGGTAGATTCTGAGTAAGGCTGGGCCGCATCAAGTTTTCCACAAAAAATGCGCTTACAAAATATCATTATTCAGATTCAAATGTCTTTATTAACAGTTCTTTAACATTTAACTTTTAGAACATGAATGGACATAAACTGTTTGAACATGGCTTTATCTGCCTACTTCTTGCTGCTAGAGATCTGACAGCGCTTACTCTTGCATAGCCGAGCCACATTTGGCGTAAGTGAGGAAGCAGTTGAGACCCTCAGCACAGCTTGAAGATGAGCATCAGTAATTCTAGACCTGTACTTTGACTTATTGAAGTTCAAGGTAGAGAAGAGCTTTTCGCACAAGTATGTGCTCCCAAAAAGACACATGGTCTGCTTGAACATTCGGGAAAGCTCAGGGAAGCTGGGGGGCAATTCTCTTAAAAATTGCCCAAGTTTGGCTGCTTTTCCACTCACATCCCTAAACTTGGCTTTGAGTTCAGAGTTACACTGCAGGTCAATGAGCTCTATTTGAAACACTGGAGGGGCATCTTGCACATCAAAGGAGAAGGGGTCTGCAAAAATTTGAAATGTGGCTCTGTGTCTCTTGAAGTCTGCAAATCTATGATCAAATTCCTCCTGTAGCCTCAAAATGACATCCACATACTCCTCATGACTGAATAGTGTGCCTGAATCAATGAGTGACTTGCATGCTGGGAAATGGCAAAGGTTTGTTTGAGAAAGCTGGTCTTTCCACAATATAAGTTTTGTAGAGAACGCTCTCACGCTGTCATAGGCAGCACTGACAAGTTGCCCCTGGCCTTGTAACCTCTTATTCAGTACATTAAGCTCATGTGTGATATCAACCAAAAAAGCTAAGTCCATGAGCCATTTTGGATCACTTAGCAAAGGAACAGAAGCCCCATCTTTCTCCATAAAAGCTTTCACTTCCACTCTCAACTCAAAAAATCTCTTCAATACGTTTCCCCTGCTGAGCCAACGCACCTCGGTAAAGTAGAGCACATCCCCATATTCTGACTCTATTTCCTCTAAAAAAGCACGAAACATTCTGTGTTTTAAGCCCCTGGATCTGATTTGGTTGATGCATTTCACAATGAAAGACATCACGTTGTCAAACTTCAGGCATTTGCTGCAAAGGGCCTGCTGATGAATAATGCAGTGCAGAGCAATGACCTCCTCTAAACCTTCCTCTTTCTTTTTTTTATTAACAAGTGCCACCAGTCCTTTTTTCCTCCCGATCATTGATGGCGCTCCATCAGTTGTTATTCCGACAAACTTCCTCCAAGGCAAACCAGCATTCTGAAAAGCATCACACAGCTGGTGAAATATCTCTTGGGCGGTGGTCTGGCCATGCATTGGAACTAGTGAGAGCAACTCCTCTGTGACTTCAAAATTGTCATCAACACCCCGGACATAGATTGCAAGCTGGGCAGTGTCGGTGATGTCTGTGGTCTCATCAAGAGCGACTGAGTATACACTGAAACATTTTATTTTCTCACACAGTTGATCATAAATGTCACTTGAAAGGTCAGAAATGCGCTCTGCCACGGTGTTGGAAGAAAGGCTGATGTTGCTAAACTGACCTTTCTTTTCTGGAGAGATAATACTTGCAGCCTGTAACATGCACTTTTTTATAAATTCCCCTTCTTTAAATGACTTTCCTGCTTTAGCAATCATCATACTAACTACGTAGCTGGCTTCGACTGCTGCATCATTCTCTTTGGTTGCTTTCTTAAAGAAATCTTGTTGCCTCAGCAGACATGTCTTAAGTTTAGCAACCTGGTTGGCTCTCTCATCTTCCTGGTACTTTGCATACTCCTCAGCATGTCTAGTTGTGTAATGACGCTTCAAATTGTATTCTTTGGGCACTGCAACTTTCTCTGTGCAAATAAGACAAGTTGGGATGCCCTTGTGCTCAATAAAGAAATATTGCTTTTCCCACTTTTCCTGAAATTGTCTGTGCTCATCATCAACCTTTCTCTTCACTGCAGGCTTTGAGCAAGACATATTTGGGGCTGCGTACCAAAAACTTAGGCCTATGGTGCCTTGAGATACCCACTTCAGCACAAGGTGCTCTGGATGAGCGGAAATAGAGTTTCCTAGTCCCCCTAGCTGCCTAGCATGACCTTCGGCAACATTAAAGAGGACCTGATTTTTACTCACAGGAGTAGCCAAATGCCTTTAGGGTGGGCACACACCTGTCTGGTTTATAAAAATAGCACTCCTCCACTCTGCTGTGCCCCCCTGTATATTTCTTGCCCTGTATGCTAATACTGACCATCAAGGAGGAAGAGACGCCGGGGTTTCTCAATGGGCGTCTCCTTCTCCATGTGCCTCAATCCAATCACAGTGAGAGTCACAGCCAGGAAGAAAAAACTCCTTGTTTGTGACACTCTTTGATGTGATTGGATCACAACACAGCCAGGGAGAAGGAGACGCCCATTGAGAAACCCCTGCGTCTCCTCCTCCCATGCAGGGCCTCCAATGGCAGAACGTCCTGTCGCCTGAACGGGAAAGAGAAGAAAAAAAGTGAGGCATGGAGAGCGTGACTGACAGGCTGGTACTTGCCTCTCCGTGTCCCTCCCATCGAAGAAGATGAAGTCGCCGCTCTGAACGCACTTGGTGCAGGTCAGCGTCCGGCGGTGTTACACAGCGGGCAGCGCTCCACCGCCACTTACTCCCCCTGGTGAGACGCCGAGGTACTGTACTTGGCGGTGGAGCGCTGCCCGCTGTGTAACACCGCCGGAGGCTGACCTGCACCAAGTGCGTTCAGAGCGGCGACTTCATCTTCTTCAAGTACCGGAGGGAAGGTGGTTAAGTGCTTTTCCAGGCGGGGGGCCGCAAAATATTGTCCCGCGGGCCGCAGTTGGCCCGCGGGCCGCGAGTTTGAGACCCCTGCTTTATGGTATGAAGAAGATAGTTTTGTGTTAAATGTTATAGCTTCTGCAATCCTGTAAGGGTTTTATTTATTTTTTAAAACCATATGTAACATTTCTCTCTCTGAATTAATCAGTGTTGTATTGGGTTTTTCTATTTGCAGTATTGAAGAACCAGAAGACGCACGTGATCAATTCCATCTTGCTAGGCTGAACTGCAAGAAATTTGCTTTTGTCCATGTAGCTTTTGCACAATTTGAACTTTCACAAGGTTTGTAGGAACAGGTTTATAGTTAAATATAGATTTGCTGCTATTTAGCCTATCTTAGCCTTGTAGAGAGATTCAACAGTGCAGTTGAATGTTTTTTTCTTCTAAGGACACAATTATTTGGTTAGGTAAGAGAACACATTGGTTACAGAATGATTAAATGGGTTTTTTTCTTTCTAAAGGTAGTTTCCAACAAATTTTACACCAAAGCAGACAAAATTAGAATAGACCATTCCTTTACTGTAACTTGAACATCATATTGTCCTATCCTCACTCTGGTTTTTTTCACTTCACTATTTCTCCAATGCATTGAAAGTTCAACTGATCAAAAGGAAACTATTTTTAATTGCGGTATAAAGATATTTTTGCTGTGCAGTGCTTGGGTAGCTGTAAATTGAAATAGTGAATAGAAATAAACTAAGGCATTTCTATGTAATAGTGATTGTTTAATAAAATCAAAAATATTTAAATATTTTAAATATGTCAATAACATATTAAATAATGTATTTAATATAATTCTTTAAATTGTATTTTTTCATTACAGTATGTATTTCCCATCTTTATTTTATATAATTCAAAATGGTATATATAATCCTCCCATCTTATTTTCTCCACCAGAGCAACCCAATTAGGAAAGTTGGACTAAGAGAATAACTGGCCCAAAATTACTCCACTGGCTTTCATGTATAAGGGAGGACTAGAACTCAAGCCTTCAAATTTTTATCTCAGCCCTTAACCACCTGCCAAACTGGCGCTCATATTTAAATAATTTAATTTAATATTAAACTTTCAAAATAACTACATTAAGATCTTAGAAAAATACTGATATATATATATATAAATTTTAAATCTTAAATAAAGGAAATACAGATAATCCTCACTTAATTATCATAGATGGGACCGGCAACTCTGTTGCTAAGTGATGCGGTCATTACGCAAAATGTCATGTGACCACTCTGTTTAGCGACAGCAGTTCTGGCAATCCCAGTTGCTGTCGTTGAGTGAATCTCACGTGGTGGTTAGGTGAGGACCCACCTGGATCCAATCCATTCTTGGAAGAAGATAAGGGGCTGCCTCCACTTCATCTTCCCCCATCCACCTATCCCTTTCCGCTGATTCTCCCTGCTGCTCAATCCATCCTATAGTGCCCACCATATTATGTGCCACCACTGTACTGATCGACTTTTTCTATGCCCCATTCTTTTGTGCCAGTGCAGGGGAGATCTCTTATCCTCCATTTGCGAAAGAAAGCCCTAGCCAAAGTGCAAGAGAAGCCCCAGCCGGTGTGCAAGAGGAAGGCACTAACTGCACTGCCACAAAAAGAACACCCCCAGTCTGTACAGTGGTGGAAAGCAGTGAGGTGGCATGATAGTGACAGACAAGGCCAGACTCTGGGAGCAGCCAAAGGCAGCAAGTAAATGGGCAGCCAAAAGGGAATTATAAATGCGGGTAATCCAGAATTTTGGTCTGTTGACCCCAGGGGTGCTAAAATGGCTGGAACTTAAAGGACCAGTCACAAGTTAGCACCATTATAGCTTAGAAAGATATCTGAACAAATGAATATTAAGCAAGGACTATGTTTACTTATCTCAGTCTATAATAAATGTCAAATCAGATTTGATGTCTACATCTTACATTGTTTTCCCTTAGCTTGATAATGTCAAATTTTAAATAGAGAAAATGCATTGACCATTTATTTGTTTTAAATATCTGTGTGACATCGAAAACTGTCTGAAGTACATTTAATTTATTTCCCTAATTATGTCTCAAGTAAATTTAATCTATTTCCCTAATTATGGATTATTTCTTTAGATAAACCTATTATATATATTCTGTATAAAAGGTTCTCTATAATACTTTACTTTTGAAATTAATGTTTCACAAGAAACAAAAAGAAAAGCTAGATGTGCTGTAAAGGAAAACTAATTCGGCAGAATGCTTTGAGAAATAATCCTTTTGAAAATAATTGCAAGAAGTAGTAGTTCTTTGTTAAATACTTTGCGCCAGATGGGATTGGTTCTGATTAGATGAAGATTTCTAGGAAACTCTGTTGCTTGAGGTTAGATTGGGACATCAAAGGACACCTTGAAAGATTATTTGGCGGTGTTGCGAAGAAAGTTGCATCGGTATATCCACATAATCTCACAATAGGAACTCAACGCAGGACATTCTTTTCTTATTTATTATTTTCAAAAATATGTGATTCTTTTTTCTTGGAAAAATAAAAGGACTGTTATATTTTACTAGGAAATATCAAGAAAGCGAAACAGCTGCTTGAAAAAGGTGTAGAATCAAGAGCAGTTCCAGCACAAATGTTAGAAATTGCTCTACGAAACTTAAACTTACAAAAAACACAACTACTTTCTGTTGAAGAAAAAGAAAATTTGGCAGGTGAGCCATAAACTGTTGATCATTTGAATTTTAATTAAAAGGATTATAATTTGGGTAAGTAACCTCACTCTGTTCTAAAATAATCCTGTAGACTTTAGAATTTTCATATAAACTTAAAAGTTTGAAGTTCACTGGGAAATTAAACACTTAATATATACTATAGCTATTTAGAAAATAACTATCTTATATTTGAAAAAAATGGCTCACAATTTTAATTTATTCATTCAAATGTATCAGTCATAATTCCTGTCAGGGTAATAATGATTTAATAGCTGACCAGCTGCTGTAATGCTCTAATGATGATGCAATGGTAGTAAGGAGTCAGCAGGGTTATTTGACTGTTACCACTTTAAGAGTCTGTATTATAAGAGAGGCCCTGTTGGGGCGTATCTCTCTCCATGTGTGCTTCCGTGCTATAGTTGATGATTGATTGCCTGACTTTGCCTAGTACGTGTATGTATATATTCCTTGTAGGTAAACCACTATTTGAAAGACAAACCTCTGTTTACTGTATTTTGGGTTGTCTCAAAATAGTCACACTGCGCACTCTGACAATTCCAGCTTTCATTTTATTGCCTACAGTGCTTGTGACATCTAATTAAATTGGATGTTTAGTATGCACATACCCATCAATTATAGATAGGGGGAATTTTACTTAAGAAAAATCTATACAGATGGCCCTTGGCTTATGTCTGTTCATTCAGTGAAGTTAGGATAGCAATGGAAAAAAATGGACATACAACCAGTCCTCAAAGTCCTAACTATTGCAGCATCCCTGTGGTCACATGATCACAAACCGGATGTTCGGGTATCTGGCTCGCAATTATGATATCACAGCTAGCCACATCACATGATCGCCAGTTGTGACTTTCCCTACTGGATTCCCACAAACAGAGTCAATGGGAATGTTGGCAGAGAAAGTTGCAACCTCAGTAAGTTGTTCCCGGTATTTTTTTGCAATAGCAATAGCAATAGCACTTTACTTATATACCGCTGCATAGTGCTTTACAGCCCTCTCTAAGCGGTTTACAGAGTTCAACATATTGCCCCCAACAATCTGGGTCCTCATTTTACCAACCTCGGAAGGATGGAAGGCTGAGTCAACCTTGAGCCTAGTGAGATTTGAACAGCTGAACTGCTGAACTAGCAGTCAGCCTGCAGTCGCAGCATTTAACCACTGCACCATTTCAGCTCTTTTTCCCTGAGGAGTCCACCAGATATCAGTATCAACACCCAATTATATATTTCAACTCCGGGGTTGGCCAAGTGATGCTATCGAGGTTATGTTCCAATGCCTGGAGGTACCATTTAAATTTGATGTACAATTTGGGGATCTCACTGGACTCTTAGCTCCTGCTTGATGAGCAGAAACTGTAGAAACTAGCCAAGAAGTCCTTTACACAGCTTCATCTAGTATGTCAGTTGTGCTTTTTGCTAGATCACGGGATCCTTTTAGCAGTTATTCATGCCTTAGACATCTCACGTCTCAACATAGGGCTGCCCTTGAAGATCACCCAGAATCTTCAACTTTAAATTGTTTTTAGCATTTTATAAATTGTCCAGAGTTACTGGGAGTTGGGCAGCGCATACATTTAATAAATATTTTAATTTTCCTCATTTTCTGTATTCTTCTGCATCATTTTTTTATTATTTTAGTAAAGGGAAGGAGCAAGAAGTATGGAGGCATTGAAAGCCTGTTCCCAAGCACTGGATATTTTTATTTGGCTAGATGTTATCAAGTATTATATATGTGTTTTAGATTCTGTACAAATGGACATGCACATAGCACTTCATTCCTGCGTTAAACCAAATGTGTATTTTTTGGATATCATGCATCAGCCATGGAATATAAGTGTGCCAAGATGCAATTGCTTTAAGGTGTTCCTGATAGATGCTATATGCCAGTCCCACAGGCCCTTTGAAATACGTTTTGCCCTTTGAATCCCATCACTGCATAGCTCTAATAGGTAATATGAATTTTAGAAGAATGAGGATCGTGTTGATTGATTTAGAGTGATCTAAGTGTAATTATGAATCATGATGTGACATTAATTCAAATCCTAAAATGTTATTCAACATGCCTTATTTGCTAGAAAAAGATGAGTAAACTTTTTAAAGTTCTTCAGGGTGCTATGATAAAATATATTAAAACATGAATTCTGAAATATTGTGAATTTTATTGTAATGTTTAAATGTACAGTATTCAGCAGAGATTGGCTAAAACATTTTAATTTTGTATCTTGATGAATTGCATATTTACAGGACCAAACTTGCACAATATAACTGGAAACTTGCAGAATAAGAAAAAAAATACTGATTTTAATGAGATCACTACCAGTATGCCCAGTTTTTTCCCAGGGTAAGTGGATTAAAATATTACACAACATTCTTTTTGGTCTAGCTTCAATCGCCTTGATACAACTGCATGTCTTATGTTTTCATTTAGAGAGAAAAATGATTCCTCAAGAGAGACTGAATTGGTTTTTGGTGGACGCAAACCATTAACACAATTAAATAAGTCTAATCAGGTAGAAAGCTTTATGTTTCTATAAATATTCCGCAAATACAACATATTCTTTATGCTTCTCTTATATTTATTGATTTCCATCTGATCAGTTCCGTTGTATTTTATTATTTAGAAATGTATGTTTGGGAGAGTTCCTCTTCAATTAACAAACGAAAGTGAGAGCAATGCAAATGAATCATTGAAGGTGGAAATTCCTACTGTTGCAAAGAGGTATGAAACAATTAAACTGGCTATAGAGAAGGCTTTTGGGATTTTGGCAGGTAGGAGTATCCTGTTGTAAGTTGACGTTGAAAGGGCAGAGTATGTTGGCTCAGTATGTTGGCTTGGAAGGTAGTTTCCAGACTAGAGTTCCTACGTTGTACAGAATAGCATGAGCAACCTAGGTTGCATCTGTGATAAACTATGAGAAAAGTAAGGCCAATATTTTAATCTACACCCCTTCTCTATCTTACTAACTGTTACTTGAAAAGCCTTGATTGACTGAATAAATGATGGGCAGCAGAAGCCAAATATCTGTTGACCTTCTGGTGATGACCAGGCTACATGGAAGATTCGGTCTTGAACCGAAGTGCAAAGAGCATGAATTAAGGAATGAAAGAAAAAAAACAGCTGGGTGATTTTGGGCCAGTCACTTTCTCTTAGCCCAATTCATCCCACAGGGTTATTGTGGGGGAAATGAGGAAGAAGGAGTATTGGTATGTTCACCACTTTGAGTTGTAGATGAAACAAGGTGGAGTAAAAAAAATAATAAATAATAGATTTTTAGATATCTGCAAAATTAGTTACATATGTGTTTGTGGAAGAGGAAGGATGTAATAGATTTACTTTTAATTTCTTTTCCTCTCAGGCTTCCTAATTTTTTGGCTTACTATTTCATACTCCTTTTTTGTGGCTTGTATAACATAACTTATCCTGAAAGGGAATAGTGTGATAGATATGTATGTAAGGAGCAATTAAGTTTTCTTTGGGATAATGTATCAGGTGTTAAATGGTTATGGTGAGTAAGATAAAATGCCATAACAATTTGGTCTGTTTTTTTTCTGTTTCTTCCCTACATGTAGTAGATAGGGAAGGAGACAGTAACTTTCCAGACCTCTGAATAGCTTTACAAAATTTGCTTAGATGTAAATGCAACTCTGGGGCACAAGCTGGTCATCTCTATTACAGAGGAATGTTCCAAATGCATTTGCTTCTAAAAGACAATTTTGAATTAAGGTTGTGAAAGGGCAGAAAGGACTGTAAAGACAAACCCAAGGCCACAGGGGTTGGAAAATTTCTATTGAAGTCTATTTGTTTTAAAACGTTTGAATTTATTTAACAAGAAAAAAAGTGCCAAATTGAGATAGTTTGGATATCTTGTGTGTGTGTTTTTTTTAAATAGTTATATTACCGGTAGCTTGTTTTTCTTGCTAATTTTTGGGTACTGTTGCTTATGTCTGGAACCTTGTAACTAAATTTTAATATTCTGGGAAACTAGGCAAACATCTGGAACTAATCTGATCCAGCTACTACAGCCTGAATCAAAACCTAACCAAAGTGGTCCTTACCTGCCCAGAGATTTGAAGGTAATAGAATACTCTGTTTCATGTCTGTTGTTATCGTTTATAAAGTTGTAGGAGTAGGAGTAAGAGAAATGGAATTTGATTGTGTAAATTGTGGGGAACTGCATCTAGAAGTTACAGATACAAATAAGAGACCCCGGGGGGAGGGCAGATATCAGAGTTCTAATCCTGGAGGGAAAATCTGCTTCTTGATGTCCTTTCTCTACCCAGGAGCATGGGGAAAGGGTTTCCTGCTGCCGTCTCCTACACACAGAAATTTTTTGTGGGGAACTGCATCAAGAAGTTACATGACCCCCCAGGACAGTGCAACTGTCGTAAATAGATGCTAGTATTCAAGCACCCGAGTTTTGATCATGTGACCATGGGGATTCTGCAAAGGTGGTCAGGGTGAAAAACGGTCATAATATTAAAGTTTGTTGCAAAATCAAAACCAGAAGCACACACAGATGACTGATTCAGCTGGATTCAATAACATCTTTATAAACATAATATATATATTTACAATACCACAAGTAGAATTCTTCTTCAATCAGTTACAGGTAAACACAAGCAGGAGAGTTAGTTTCATTTCAGCAAAGAGTACAGAGAGGAAAAGTGGAGACTGGAGCCACACCCAGCCTTAAGATTAAGTTCCAGTTTCAATTCTCTGCACAGACTCAGAAGTGGTTAGCTCCTATTGGCTGACTCAGTTGCTATGCCTATTCATTGGCTAACCTTGTTAACATGGCTCTCCCAGTTCATGAATATCTTAACACATAAGTCACTTTTTTTCAAAGCTGTTATAACTTTCAATGAGCACTAAATAAAAGGTTGCAAGTTGGGCACTACCTGTATTCTTAGCTTTGAATTTAAGTTGTTTTTCTCTATTTTTAAAACATAGTCATTGATACGATTTAGTGATATCTTGCAAAATGAAACAGTTGGTGTGGACAAATGTGGGTGAACTGTACGTTCTTCCCTCCCTCTTTTCCCTTGAATGCAATCAAAAAGTAAAGGTTAGATATTCAGCCTTAACAACACAGCAGTTGATGAAATAAGAGAACATTGAACCGAAGGCTCAAGTGATATATTGTGACACTAAACGGAATATTTATGACATGCTTGAAATTTCTACTCATTAGACCCTTTGATTTAGATGAGACTGGATTCTGATGCTGTAAGTTTTTCAGGAGAGATTTTGCCAGTAACCTCTGGGTCTCATTCTGCATTGTTCAGCAGAGCCTTTAAACTCGGTAGGCCAGTGGTAGCTTGCATAGAGGAGAGATTGGGAAACTGTTCTCTGTGCCTTAAATTCTCTTTGAAGGGTACATCTGCTTAACATGGTTCAGACCCTCTTGATGTGCTGCACATTTTCATCTGTGGATTTTGGGCAAGTAGGAAATAGGGAAAGGAGTGAGTGGTCATGCAGCCATTAATTGGAGCCTTATTTTTCTTCCTCTTTTATTTAGCCTTTGCCAATAATACACTCAGATGAAGAGAATTCAGAAGTTGCTATGAATTCAACTCTAACATCAAAGGAGAAAAATGATCCCGTTTATGTAAAAAAAAGAGGTTTGTTTTAATGGATGTGGAATTATGATAACTTCGTTATTTTTATAATTTATTTGCACTGTTCAGTGCTCGGGGTTCAAAAGGAACAAGGTGGAATTTCAGTGCATCTGTGGAGCACGCAGCCTGGGTAAAGATGCAGCTGCTTTAAGGAGTTTGAAAGATGTTTCTTAACTGCCTCCCATATGCTCCAAAGTAACTTTTTCTCTTTGAATTCAAGGAACTGCAAAGGCTTATGAATATTGAATATTGTGTGTCAAATTTGATTTTGCATTTTGTATTGAAAAAGCGAATGCTGAAAAGGAAGCAATGTTCTGTGCTGGTTTAAGATGTACTTTCTGTAGGCAATTAAGTTGGTATGCATAGATTTCTATGCTCAAATAGAGAGCATAGAAATAGACATAGCACAATCTTGCATATGAATTATAGAAAGAGGAAAAAAGAGGAAACCACTGGTTGAGTCAAATCAAAATATAACAATATAGATCAGTGGTTCCCAACCTGTGGTACGTGTACCACTAGTGGTACGCGAGGGCCTTCCAGGTGGTATGCGAACACTTTCGGGGTCATGAACGATTTTTAGTTAGTTATTTTTTACTTCACAAAAATGTTTACTGCCTAACACAAGATAATCTGGCAACGATTTGCAACTGTTGCCACACGCCACCCACCTGGTCCCAGCGGCCCGAGAATCCAGTTGCTGGATGCGCGGGGCCAAAAAAGGAACGGTACAATTATGGAAATAAAGTGATATCTGATCGAATTTAGTTTCTCTGGAACCAGGTGGTACGCGGCGACTGTACGGGACCTCCAAGTGGTACTCGATCACAAAAAGGTTGGGAACCACTGATATAGATTCTTACTGCTTTCTCCAGAAACTACAGGTAGCCCTTGACTTACAACCATAATTGGTAAGGAGGGCAGGCAGTTGCCCTCTGTGTACAGAAGAGAAACCCCTGCAACAGGCTGCAGAAACGAAACTGAGATCTTCGAGATCCTCTCCTTTCCCTCCACAAAAGGGAATTTGTAATTGTTGGGCTGGGCTGGAGAAATGAAGCAGGGATTACAAAGATCCTAGCTTCATTTCTGCAGCCTGATGAAGGATTTCTGCCCCTCTGTGCATGGAGAGGAGGGGAAAGGGGGGGGAATCCTTCGGCAGGTTGGCAGCAGCTTGCAATCTTCCCTGCCAACTTCCCCATTGACTTTCTGGGGAAGCCAACAGAGAAGATTGCAAATGGTGATCCCATGATTGTGGGGCGCTTAGCAACTGGTCGTAAGTGTAAACAGGTTGCCAAGCACCCTGATCATGCTTAGGTGACCATCAGGGGTGGTGGCGCAATATTTTATTGCGCCACCGAGGTGGCGCAGTGGTTAGACAGCACTGCAGGCTACTTCAGCTGACTGCTATCTGCAGTTCAACTGTTCAAATCTCACCGGCTCAAGGTTGACTCAGCCTTCCATCCTTCTGAGGTCGGTAAAATGAGGACCCAGATTGTTGGGGGCAATATGCTGAACTCTGTAAACCGCTTAGAGAGGGCTGTAAAGCACTATGAAGCGGTATATAAGTCTAAGTGCTATTGCTATTGCTATTTATGACCGCTGGAAGTGCTTTACAGAGTGTAAAGCACTCTTTTTGAGCTACTGTAACTTCGAATGGTCATTAACTGAGTTGTAAATTGAGAACGACCTGTACCTGTAATGTTCTGTCTAAATATTCTGAACTAGCTATGTTCTGCTGAAGGAAAATTCAAGGGAATTCATGCATTCCATTTTCTGTTTCAAATCTTTTTCAGCCATAGAAAACAATAGAAATTGGCAAATAGATTACTTTTAAAAAACATTTTATTTTCTATATGATTTGTCCTTTTCTTGACTGGCTGTTTTATTTAGATATTCAACTGGAATCTCTGTCATATTCATTTTAATAACTAGATTATTTGTTTCAGAAACCGAAATACTGCAGGAGGAACCAAGAATAACAGAATCTGCCTGTCTGGAAGGACAACAGCAGCCCCTTCTTTCTCTTGGAAGTTACCAAAAGGAGCAGGAGCAATTCAAATTAAATTGTCTTGCATCTAAAAATAAATGGTCCCACCTTGAAACACAGTATAAAAGAAACTCAGAGGTAAATCTATTAATGCAAATTATTAATTTAGTCAATGTAAAAATTGATCTTGAGCTACCCAGCTTTTGAGATTGTACATTTGCTGGAATTATAATAAAGTGATGTTTTCTGTCTTTTTTATTTGACCCCATCTTTTCCTGTCCAGGAAAAAAACCTCATTACTTCAAAGTAAGGGTAGGCAGTCTAGTGCCTGGGATCATACTAATATGATCCCAGATATCTCATTTAGTTCCCACCAGACTCCAAGATATTTATCTTGACTTTATCTTAATTTCTTTTCTGATTATTGTGAACCCCCAGAGTCATTGAGAGTCGATCAGCATACAAATTTGATAAATTATTATTACTATTATTAAAAAGTATCAAGAAAAATAAAGAGGAATCTGGAAAATACTAGCGTTTAATGTCACATTTATACATAGGCATGCTCAAGTAGGCACTAAGATGACAGAGAGCATCCGGAAGAAAAATTACAGTCCACCTTCTGATAAATGGCTCTTTTGTGATTGATCATGGTAACCATAGCAGCAACACATTTTGTAAAGGTGTTCATCACGTGTCAACATTCCAGAGGACTCTTGAGTTCAAGTCTCACATTAGACATGAAAACTGGCTAGGTCGGGTCTCCAACCTTGGCAACTTTAAGACTTGTGGACTTAAATACTTCAACTTTAAGACTTGTGGACTCAGCAAAGCTGGCTGAGGAACTCTGGGAGTTGAAGTCCACAAGTCTTAAAGTTGCCAAGGTTGGAGACCCCTTAGCTAGGTGACTTTGATTCAGTCACTCTCTCTCAGCCCATGATGTTAGGCTCAAGGGACAAGCTGATCAGTCAATTCTTGCCATAGCCAATGGATCAACACCTGATTGGCCCAAATAAGTGGACCTTTGACTTGCAGAAAAAAAACACTGGTAAGAAAAAAAAAAGATTTTTCCTACACAGGAGATTGCTTTAGACTAAAAACTAAGTTTAGCCTCTACTTTAATAAACAACATGTTTGTTAAAAATACCGTAGATATTAAACCGTAGTTTTTAGTCTACAGCAGCGTCCTTTGTAGGAAAAAACATTTTTTTTTCTTTTGCGCTTTTATATACCTTTCCCACTAGGGAAGGGAATTGACCATGTTCCTTATAAAAACATGCTAACTAGAAACACAATTAAATAGTTTTAAATAAAGCTATACAATGGATAATTCTGGAGCTGTTACTCTGATTATGATGACTGCTAGTAAACCTGAATATTGGTTGAGTTTCTATTCAAAATGGAGAAAGGGGGCACTTTTCAAACTGACATAAAGCTTACTAGATAGATAGATTGGTTATTGCAGCCAAGCATTTGCAGCAGTGTCAGCAGAAAAATATAGCCAGAATGAAAATTATGCACACATTTTGATTAGATTTGCAAAACTGAAAGTGTAACTATTTGCATTCTGGGGAAAAAATTCAAGTGGACTGGCTTTGATTGCATATTACACAATTCCATGTTTATTTTAACCTTGTTTGTTGAAGTCATAAAAATGCATTTAATCATCTAGAAAAGCAGAATAAATCTGTGGTTTCAGTTTACTTTTGCTTCCATCACCGGGGCTTTTCAGGAAAAGACTGGACAACCATTTGTCTGGGATGGAATAAGGGCTCCTGCCTTTGGCAGGGGGTTGGACTAGAAGACCTCCAAGGCCCTTTCCAGCCCTATGATTCTATGATTTCTCCAATGACTTGTTTTTCCCCAATAGTGTTAAGATCGTAGTACTCATTGTAGAGAGTAAGTAATATTATCCATTTCTGTTTTCCAGTTCAATTTATATTGTCAACTATGAATCAATGGAAGTGGACATATACTATGTTCTTCTTAAGAACCAATCATATAAAGTCTTCCCCATTTTGCAGGGAAAAAACTCAAGTTTTGAACATGCTGCCTTTCCAGTTCCTAAAAGATGTTCACCGTCAGAGCAAGTTTTGCGTACCATTTCACCAGAGACTGCTTCAGAGAGAAAGAGTCAAGCTTTTGTTGGTGGAACACCTCGCAACAACATGGTTCATGATTATGTGGCCTGGTAATTTCATTTGAGGCTGGGTTTTTTTTTAACATTCAACTTTATTTATAGGTTATTTGAATTTGCTTTTGGACAGTTTAAGCCATCATAAGAAAATAGACATGTGAGTGAAGAGTTGAAATACTGGTTTTTTTCGGAGTATAAGACGCACTTTTTTCCCTCCTAAAAGAGGCTGAAAATTTGGGTGCGTCTTATAGTCCAAATGTAGCCCCACCCACTCGCTGGCCCCTACCCTTCGGCCTCCACACGTTCTCTACCTGGCTGCAGAGATTGCCACTGACAATGGTTTGTGATTTTGGGCTCCACGCATTGCATTTTCAGCCTCCAAATGCTCGCGCGGTGCCCAAAATGGCTACCCGGAACAACTGCTGCCTTCTCTTACCCCTTCCCCGCTTTGCCTGCTTTAGTCACTGGAGCTCCCTCCGAGGATCAGCTGTGCTTTTGAAGCTGTTTTTCAGCCCAAACATGAGCTAAGCGATCTTCCGTGCTTTGCCTGCTTTTCTAATTGCTGTTCCCTCCGACAATCAGCTGTGTTTTAGAAGCATAGCCCCCACCATCCCCAACCTCAAAACCAGCAAGCGAACTAATGTGCTGAAGCTGACCAGGCTAAGGACTAGCCAGATGAATATCTGGTAGCTAAAATCCCCCCCCCCCATTTTCCTCTCCCAAAACTAAGATGCATCTTATATTCCGGTGCGTCTTATACTCCAAAAAATATGGTATGTTCTGAGGGATTCATGTGAAGTTGAAAGTGAAAAAGTAATTTTGGAAATTTATTTCATGTTGGCCTAACGTACTTCTTAAAATATTGAAATGGCATATACTCCACAATAGTCCAATAAAACAAAATCTTAGTGCTCAGAGGGGGAAAAAACACCAGGTGGTTCATTATTTGCAAATATGATTGTTAGGAAATACAGTATTTTGTGCATGGATTATAATTATATTTTTTCTTCCCGTTTCAGTACTCCAGTTGTAAGAAATAATTTTCTTCCTATGGATAAGGCAACTACACCATACAACCAGTTTTCATATTTGCAACATTGTACTCCAACAGTTCCATTCCATCTACAGAGTGGATTACAGGTATCAGCTATTTCTAAATTGTGTAAGATACTGCAAAAGAAGTGTTGATTTCTAAATAATGTTTCATTCATTTGAGCAAGAAGGAGTTAAGAATTTTGTTGGCAATTTCACATTAACATTAATTCTTTTAAATTTAATTTTTATTGAAAATATTTTTTACAGTAAAACAATACAATTTTGTTAAAAAAAGAAAAAGATAAATTAATAATTACCAAACAAAAGAATAAGAAAGTAAGTTAGTGAATAAGTAAGAAAGAAAAGAAATATAAAAAGCAGCTTCCAATCTTCTTCTTTATTGCAGTTATGAATGCAATAAAATACAGTTATATTTTATCCTCTGTCTGTATTAATTACACTGGTTTCCTTCTTCCATATTCTACCCTTTCTAATTGTCAAACCCATAAATTACAAATTCAATTTTTTTCTGTTTTGTCAATGACAGATGTAATTGTTGTCTTTTACCTAATCAAGCAAGTCAGTTCTGCCATCTCTGCAAATTTTGTCATCTTCACCAACCATTCTTCCATTGTGGGTATTTCAGAGCCTTTCCATCTTTGTGCATATTATAATCTTGCTGCAGATACCATGTACAAAAATGATCTTTCATAGGCCTTTTCTAGTTGGGTATTCATTAGTCCCAACAAAAAGGTTCTGGTTTTAATTGAATAGTATTCTTTGTATCACTGTATGTATTTGAAACCATTTTTTCTAGCTTTTTAGAAGTTCACAGGCATGATAAAACAACTCTTCATGTTTTCCACATTTCCAAAAGTTGGAAGCATCTTTCTACATTCTAGAAAGTTTTTCTGGTGTCATACCAGCGGTATATCATTTTATAAAAATTATTTTTTACAATCACATATTTTCCCATTAATCCATCTGTATATTACTGTGTTTCCCTGAAAATAAGACCAGGTCTTATATTTTTTGGACCGCCAAAAAAAGGCACCAGGTCTTAGTTTCAGGGAGGCTTTATATTTTCCCCCATTTTTCCCCGTACCGGGAAGGGTGGGGGCTTAGCGCCTCCATTGCCTCATTAAACAGCTGATCTGCGCTGCTTTCAGAGCCTGAACGTCCTCCGCAGAACGGCTGAGCTGAGCCTGCATGTCTTCGCTAAACAGCTCCGCAAAACAAAATCTGCTGTTTAGCGAAGACACGCAGGCTCAGCTCAGCTGTTCTGCGGAGGACATTCAGGCTCCGAAAAGGGCGGCAGCTCTGCTGATCTGAGCCTGCATGTCTTCTCTAAACAGCATTTTCCTGCCAAGCCTTCAGCGTTGCAATCCTGGGATACGCTGAAGGCTTGGAGAGGAGCAGGAGTGAAATTCAGCAGGTTCTGACAGGTTCTGGAGAACCGGTAGCGGAAATTTTGAGTAGTTTGGAGAACCGGCAAATTCCACCTCTGGCTGGCCCGAGTGGGGTGGGAATGGAGATTTTGCAGTATCCTTCCCCTGCCACGCCCACCAAGCCTCGCCCACAGAACCGGTAGGGAAAAATTTTGAATTTCACTCCTGGGGGGGGAGTCTTTTTGGCGATCAGCAGGGAAATGGGGAGGGGGATTTTCCTGCCTGCCCTCATTTTCTTAAGCTTAGCACAGACTGAGAAACGGAGTACAAGCCGGAAAATCCCCCTACCCATTTTCCTGCCAAGCCTTCAGTGTTGCAATCCTGGGATGTGCTGAAGGCTTGGGGGGGAGCCTTACGGTAGAAGCAAAGTGCAGCCTGTCCCTTTCAAGCAATCAAATGTCTCTCTGTGTGTCAGAGAGACAGAGAGAGAATGAGAAACAACGGATGGGAGTAACAGGAATTGCAGGCAGCGCTGTGGTTTCCTCTCTGCTGTTTCTCTTTCTCTCTCTCTCTCTCTCTCTCTCTCTGTGTCTCTCTCTCTCTCACACAGACACACTTGTTGAGAAACGGCGGAGGGCAGGCAACTGGGTAAGGGGACTGACCCTCACCCACCTCCAGCTCGGCACCTGCTCAGGGTGGCGCCCTGAAGGCCGGCACCTATGTAGGCGACCCCCACCTGGCCAATGCGACAAATGGGCTCCCTCGTAGTGATTCCTCTCCCACGTGAAACAGCGGCTGGTGTGGGCTCCGTCTATGCGGCCATAAAGCGGGATCGGCATGGCCGGTTCTTACCCGCAGTGTTGGCAGCCAGGATCGGGTCAGAGCCACTGCCAGCTGAGATCAGGCCAGACTTGGTGAGATGGAGGCGCCACGCACATGCAGCCACCGCCCGGGAAGAGAAGAGCGTGCCGGAGCCCAAACGCTGAGCCTCACCAGACTCTGAAACCAAGGATCTTGCAAGCATACTGGCCACGTAAAGGCCGCCCAAATCCCCGGGTTGTTTGCAACTCGAGCGAACTGCGCAGCCGTCCACCCCAAACCAAACGGTGGGGTTGTAGAGCAGAAAGCCATGTGACCGCACCGGATTTTTACAACAATTGTTGCGGCAGTTGTTAAACAAATGCAGCTGCCATTAAATTAATGCCATGGTTGTTAAGTGACTCGTTCACTATGGGGCAATTTTTGTCGGAAACTGGAAGTAAACACTGGTTTCCAGCAAAACTGTCATAAATCAAGGTCAAATGACCACAAGGAGCTGCAAACAGCCATAAATGGGCTGGTTGCCAAGTGTCCAAAATGCAGTCATGTGACTGGGGGAGGATGTTGGAACTTTGAAACCGTGTTATAAGGATTTGAGGGGGGGGACATCATAAGTTTGAATGGTTGCTAAGTGACTGATCATAAGTCGAGGATTACCCGCATTACTACAGTCAGTCTAAAAGCTAACATAGTATTTATTTATTTTGTTCTTTTCTAAAAAGCAGCTGGAAAATAACACTTCTGATGTTTGTTTTGTTGCCAAACTTTGAATCACAAAGAGAGTCACAAAAAGATCTAAGGGAGCCTTGATTTTACCTTTTACATTGTCATAAAATAATTTTGCTTATTGTACATCTACCCTTTGTTTTAACAACAACAACAACAGCAACAAACAATTCATTATATATACTGTATGCCATCCAACTCAGTGACTCTGGGTATAAATAAAACCAATAAAATATAAATGGTAAAAATAAAATAAAATACAGTAAATGCAACGAAGCCAGAGATTTCATTTGATTCTTTCTGTGTACATTTCTTTTCACACTACAAACTTTTTTATTCAGGTTTCAGCTTCTGTATCACCAAATGAATGCATACTTGTTAAAGGAAAATTGTACTCTGTGTTAAAACAAATAGGCAGAGGAGGATCTAGTAAGGTAAGATAATATTGTAATATAAATTTGTTTGATTTGATGAAAGCTGTTGTTTGTGAGAAATGGTTTGTTGTGAAAAGAACACATATACATCTACTTTAAACTTTTACTGTGTTAAGATCATAAACATACAACGCCTCGCTTCTCCATTATATAGTTTCTCAATCCTCAGATTGTTCATCGTATCATTCATCATACAATTCAGTTAAAACCTCAGAGTAATATAGAAAAAATGGTATGAATAGTAAAGTGCAAAAGCCATTAATTGGGAATTAGGATCAATCAAAATTACACAAAATGTACAAATTTGCCAGATCATCAAAATTTGATAATCAGTATCCCCTCCCCATCATTTCCATATTCTAGTGGTTCAGTTTGGAAAAGAGGAAAGTAAATCATAGCAGCTACTTTTGAGCACAATAGTGCCTGCTTTTGAGCAGATCAGCATAAGACTCCATTATTCAATACTTCGGGTTTTTTGGTCAGGAGAATCCAATTTATTCATTGATTCAGCATGTTAACACATACAACACAACAGTGATATATACCTGTGTTTTTTTTAAGAAAGTGACTAAGATAGTGTGTGAAAAATAAAATATCAATAGATTACATCAAAGCTCAGTTCACCGCGCCCTTGGTGTTGCAAAAATATGACATTGCAAATGGATCTCAAAAATTTAAAATATCCCATAGCACTTTGGGGAGTTTACTGTAGCACCTTAAGGTGCAACAGTTCACAGCTTGGAACTTATTTTATCCAATATTTGAAAACAAATCATAACTATTCTTGGTACTAAAATATTCTGTGTTTGAAAAGATACTTGTTTCCTGTGTATAACCATGAAAATATATTTTTATATTTGATTATATACTTTCAACCACAGAGTAGACAGTTCTAGCAGCTCATATCTTTTCCTTGAAAAAATGCCAGATCTATTTTAGAAAGTATGGTTTGGACTCCTCTACTCCGGTTCAGAGTATGCACAGGTAGTGCATACTCATTTGGGACTTTTGCTTATCAACAAAAGTCCCAAATATGACCATTGTCAGGGTTCCAAGTAACACCCCCAACGAAAGAAAACTCCGAGGCTTGAGTTTCCTCAAAGTTCCATTTTATTAGAGATGTCATATTGGCACATCTGGGAAAACCCGAATCTGAAAGCTTCCGGTTTTCCACACCCAAAAGAAAGTTCAAGTCCCTGCCCCAGCACCCACATGTCCATCACATTGTCCAATCAATGCACCGTCCCAACTGGAGATGCCTCCCAGGCACTCCCCTCCAGGTGCAGGGTAGAGTGACCTTGACTCTCTGAGAAAGGAATGTTATTTTGACTATATCTCCCCACTCACACAATCCCCCCTTGCAGTTTCCCACAGCACTAAATGTGGCAGGCTTGAAGATCCAATGCCCAAGATGGTTTCCAGGCCTGACAACCATAACATAATGACCATAACACTTGATGTAATCCTGAAACTGCAATCCTGTGTATGCAAGGCTAATACTCTATGTGATTTCAGTGGCTGAGATTTCTATATACACATTTCTACCATAAAACTCATGCATAATGCTATTTATCTACCCCCCCCCCCTCTTAATAGCCTACCCAGCTGGTTTCTGTACCAGATGGAACTTCTGGACATCCTTCAAAGCTAGCTTATTTGGAACACATCCAATTATGAGTGTATTAGGTGTGAGTCATTGAAAACTATTTTAATCCAAAAACTGATCATCAGCCAAAGTTAATCTAGAATTTTACTTTTTTCTTGGAGCTCAAAAAGTTCAGATCTCTAAATATATAAATTGATAAAAAGCTAGGTTGAAAAGTATGTTCATAATGTTTCTTTAATTAAAAAATTGACAATGCATTTAAACCAACAATAATAATGCTAAATGGTTATACATATTAATTCTCCTTAACATTGCTCCAGTCAGTAGAAATATGCAAATATGTGGATAATCTTGACTCAGTGATAAATACTTCTCTCCTAGTGATAAGAATGGATATATTTAATGCCATAAATAAGTTAGTTTTGAGACTTTGAAAGTAATGCAGGAATGATCATATATTGTTTAAAGGCTCTTATAAAAAAAGAACTCAAAACAAGATTGTGGATAGTGGTGGTCAGTGAAAAATAAAACATTGTTCATTGGCTTTAATATAGTGTATTAAATGGGAAATGGACCTCAGCCAAGCCTGTTGTATTTATTACTTCATACATGATTGAGGATTCTGTTTGTTTGTTTTAAATATATAGTATTTTTTATTATACTGTACGTTGAAATTCATAGCTGGTTAATGAGTGCAGTGAAGTTATGTATGTATCCAAAATAAAATGATACAGTAAATATAGCAATATATTAAAAATAATCTAGTTATGTTTTTTTAATTGCGTTTTAAAGGTATTTCAAGTACTTGATGAAAAGAAACAGCTTTTTGCCATCAAACATGTTAATCTAGAAGAAGCAGATCCACAGACCATAGAAAGCTATAAAAATGAGATTGCTCACTTAAACAAACTTCAGCAACATAGTGATAAGATCATCCGACTTTACGACTAGTAAGTAAACACTTTTGTAAAATCAGTTTAATCCCTCTTTCTGCCTCCCCAAACATGCACGTTCAGATTAACTTTTATTTTTGCAACTCTGTTATTTTAGTGAAATCAATGAGAAGAATGTCTACATGGTGATGGAATGTGGAAATATTGACCTTAATAGCTGGCTTAAAAAGAAAAAGACAATTAATCCATGGGAACGAAAAAGTTTTTGGAAAAACATGCTGGAAGCTGTACATACAATTCACCAACATGGTAACTACTGTTTGCATGTTTGAACTCTGTTCTTTAGAATAGCTTCTCTCAGGAACCACTGCAAGGAATACAGTTAGAATAGTACAACTGAAGTCAGAGACAATAAAACAGCAAGACAATAGATGCATGATATGATAGGAGTAAAATGCATATTCAAAGAATTTCTAAAAAGAAAAATTCCTGTTAAACCCACTTTCACCCACATGTATGATATGATCCTTTCAACTTTGCCTTAGTTACAAACACATTGTTGGTTACTACCGTGTTTTCCCGAAAATAAGACCCTGTCTTATATTTTTTCGAACCCTGAAATAAGCGCTTGGCCTTATTGCCATGCACTCAAAAGCCCGATTGGGCTTATTATCAGGGGATGTCTTATTTTGGGGGAAACAGGGTACCATATCATGAAAAAGATTGCTCATCCAGGTCTTAAGATACAGCTAGATATAAGAGAAAGTGCTATAATTCATTGTTAGAGTCATTAATATTCAGCTATGCAAACGAAGAAAAGTGAGGGTTAAGAATAAAGATGTTTCTTGGAGGATTTGAGGCACTTCAACGAACTACAGTATCCTATCTGAGAAGATGAAGGGAGAAAGAAAACAATTTGTCAGCATATGGGAGTGAATTTTTGCTTGAAAAGCAATTCATACTCTTCTCTGTTTCCCAGAGCTAGCTGTGAGGAAAAAAAAATATAAATTGTAAAAATATATTATTATTAAATATTAAATAATGCTACATTTCAGTTAGATATATTTATACGCATGGACATTAAAGATGGGATATTTTTTCTATCAGCCATGACAGGAATTACTTATATAGGTACACACATTTCTAATAAGTAATTTTACTCTAGAAAGTCTGAGAAGCCCTTGCAAAAGAATTCAGTGACTGCTGCTATTAAAAAATAATAATCCTGTAGTGAGGTTTATGTGCTTCTTTTCCAAATTGAGCTATAGAATAAGATAGGTGGCCTTATTTTGGGTGGGCGACTTGGAATCTTGCTTTGAGAATACCCAGATTTGCTATAAAGTTGTTTTCCTCTGGCCATGTATGAGCTGTCAGACTGCGTATTGCTGTTGACACAATAATTTACACAATACGAAATGCATGTGTAGGTTTCATTAAAATTAATAAGATGATAGTGTCAGGTGTAAAAATATTTCTTAGTCAGCAAGCTCCTCAGCTGCTTATTGCTTAGAAAGCTATTGCTGTATCCTACAATTGAACTAGGTATTAAGATACAGGTAGCCTTTGACTTATGACCACAGTTGAGTCCAGAATTTGTGCTGCTAAGTGAGAAATTTGTTGAGTTTTGCCCCATTTTACCACTTTTCTTGCCACAGTTGTTAAGTGAATCACGGCAGTTGTTAAGTTAGTAACACGGTTGTGAAGTGAATCTGGATTCCCCGTTGACATTGCAAAAGGGGATCACATGACTCCGGGTAACTGCAACCGTCATAAATATGAACCGGTTGTCAAGCATCTGAATGTAAAGCATGTGACCATGGGGATGCTGCAAGGGTCATAAGTGTGAAAATAATCATAAGTCACTTTTTTCAGTGCCATTGTAATTTCGGTCACTAAACAAACTATTGTAAGTCGGGGACTATCTGTATTTAAGAGATTCATACACATTTTCCCATAAAAAAGCAGTGTAGCTTACAAATTAGCATAGAGACATTCTATTTAAAGTAACTTAAACACATATACAGCCAGGGCTGTGGAGTCGGTAGATAAATGTTCCGACTCCGACTCTGACTCCTCAGTTTTTTGTACTTCCGACTCCGACTCCAGGTACCCAAAATTTACTCTGACTCCTCGACTCCGACTCCACAGCACTGACCAGGGCTGTGGAGTCGGTAGATAAATGTTCCGACTCCGACTCCTCAGTTTTTTGTACTTCCGACTCCGACTCCAGGTACCCAAAATTTCCTCCGACTCCTCGACTCCGACTCCGACTCCACAGCACTGTATACAGCAAGTAAAAAGGGAAAAAACAAAACTAATAATGATCATTAAATAACAGGCAAATACATCATTATTCTAAACTTCATTATTTAATTGTATTAACTTCATTATTAATATAATTAATTGTATTAATTATTCATTATTATTTACCAAAGGGAGGTACAAAACCAAACCAAACAACATTTCCCCCAATAGTTACAAATCAATTCCATAAAATTATTTTAGAACTTAACAGCAACCTACTCAGCAAATATTAACAGTAAAACAACCATCATAACAACAGTACATTTAAAACAATGCCTTGGGATCGGGAAAATATTTATATATCCATAATAATGTAAAGAACTGTTTAGTTAGAACTGTCGGCTAAATAAGATTTGGGTGGAAAAATCTCTACAGACTTTACACTAACCAACTACTAAAAAAAATAGCCCTCTTTTAAACCAATCAGATTTCCACAGAAACCAAAGGAGGAAGGAAGCTGATTATAGGCTCTTGAAGCAGCAAATTGCACTTCAGGATGAGGCCATCAGAATTGCTTTCTTATGAATTGCTATCATCAGCCTCTAAAGACATCAGCATGGAAAAGTAGCAATGAATCTTAAATGATGGACAGGTTGAAATAGATGGAGACAGTCTTCCAAGTAGCTAGATTCCAATTTACGGACTATTTCAAATTCTAAAAATAAAAGGCAGGATTTCAAACTGCAACTGGAATTACACATTGTAATAGAAACATTCTGTACTACTTGAGGATTCCAGATGTTTTCAGAGGCAAGAGAGAAGATGACAATGTTCTGATGTGTAGGAATGTGGTCATTTATGCACTGGGCAAACTAGAAGAAAAAAATATATAATTCAAAATTGCACATGTCTCCAGAGAGTTTTCTAAACCAGCTATTCTACAATATATAGCAGAAAAGATCAAGTGATATCAGGGACACAAAAACCCTCCACTCCTGATTGCCTAAATACTTTACATATGATTTTCATTTTTTTTTCTACCTTGTGTTTTAGTATGTGGGTAAATAATAATCATTCTTGACACACTTTGAATTAATTGAACAAATTTTAATTTGCAGGTATTGTTCATAGTGATCTCAAACCAGCAAACTTTCTATTAGTAGATGGAATGCTGAAACTAATAGATTTTGGCATTGCAAATCAGATGCAGCCAGATGTGACTAGCATTGTTAAAGATTCCCAGGTGAGACAATTGTGAACTACTAAACATAAAAGAAGCAATTATCTTAAATAATTGTCTGTTGTCTGATAATGGAGTATGATAAGAACATGTTGTAATCAGGAAACATTCAGCAACACACACATTGCATTTGTGTGTTTCATTTACTTTCTTTCTTGGTACGCTTGGACAGAGTCATATCTTATTTTTCCAAAGATTTGGGTTGAAGGATTCATAAGGATTTCTAATGAGAGAGAAAAGTGAATTGTCCTAGCTATTATGGTTCCAGTTATTTCACTTTGTTGCTGAAAACTTTAAGGAGAGTCTTGTATATGTAAATGTATGGGACTATGAAGTGTATTAAACATCTATCTAAGGCAGTGATTCTCAGTCTTCCTAATGCTGCGACTCGTGCCCCACCACGACCCACCCTGCCGCCACGACCCCCGCCCTGCTGCCATTTGGGTTCTTTTACCCTCTGCACATGCGCAAAGCATTCTGTGCATGCGCAGAGGGTAAAAGAACCCAAATGGCGGCGTCCGGGCGAAGTCTCCCGACTCCTGTAAAAGGGTTGTTCGACCCCCAAAGGGGTCCCGACCCCCAGGTTGAAAACCGCTGATCTAAGGTTTTAAAAACATTGATAAGACAATAGTCTGGTCTCTAGATGTGGCTTTAGCTCTCATTATTCCATGGATGGCTATTCTGATTAAAGCTGATGAGAAGCTAGAATCCAACTAGTTTAATATTTAAATGGCCAACTTTAGGTTTAAAAGTGGAGTATCTGCTGCCCCATCACTGCAGTATGGTTAAAAAGCTAACACATTGTGCTCTTATTTGTAGAATTGTTCTACTGTTAAACTAAGGTTAAGCAATCATGAATGGGTTGTATGACTGCACTCTTAGTAAAATGAGTTTCTCTTGTTATGACAGTAGCTAAATTAGTGTAGTTATTACTGATTCTAGAGTGAATTAGGATTTTTATTTTACTAGAATTCTTAACCAGAGAGCCTAATTAGCCTTTAGCATGGTTAATATTACTATTCATTAACATCGTATCAGGAATTCCTGATGATGTAAAAAATATTAGAGCAGGGTATAGTTACATATACCCCAGACATATATTAGACTTAAAGTTTGATTTGTAGCATCCATGAGTATTCTCAAAACCCCAAAGGAACTAACTCTCTAATATTATATTTTAAATTTTAAATCAATTATAGAAGTGTTAAATGTAACTATTATTTAAATGTACATAATTCTATTTTTTATGTTAACAGGTCGGCACCATTAATTACATGCCACCAGAGGCGATCAAAGATATGTCTTCCAGTGCAGAAAATGGCAAGTCAAGATCAAAGGTAATGTATTCTTCCTATAGTTCAAAGGATAAAATGTTGATATTGTTTTCTAAATTGGAGAACATTTTATTTGAACAAGAAGATAGAAATAAATTATAAGGAAGCTTGAGAAGAAGGCTGAGGCAAACTCCTTTTTCCTGTCATATCTCCTTTCTTCTGAAACAAAAGGGAAGAAAAAGTTCCTCTTAAACATGGCCAGCTGCTTATTGACTGGGATTTATTTATGCAGCACGAAATTGTGAGGGCTGTGCATGCTTTAAAGAATGATTTAGAATTGATTTGGATCTTTCACAACTGCAGCACTTTTCTTCTGTCCTATAAAAGAACTAAAAGCAGCCCAACTTTTTCAGGCTTCCACAGGAGCTTAAAAAAAAAAGAGTTGCTGTGGCTTTAAGAGTTGTACTAACTTTTGAGTGGATTCCTTAAAAGAGAAGCATGGTGTCTCCATGCTTTGCTACATTAGACTGACATTAAGCGAGTAGAAGACATCTTACCTGTTGTACACCGCCCTGAGTCCTACGGGATTGGGCAGCCTATAAGAACTTTAAATTAAATTAAATTACTAAAATAAGAAGCATCTTGCAGGCAGACAGAGATTTAATATCAATAGAAGATGACTTGCTTAGAGAGTAAGAGGCATTATTCTCATAGGCATGTGCAACAAGTTGACAACATCAAAATGATGACATCTGTGTTGAAATATTATGCAAATGATGAAGTTATGTAATCTGCATCTGAGAGTACAATTTGTAATCCACTGACCTCTGGATAGTGGAGTGGGTGGCATTGGCCATTGCTTTCTTTTGTCCTCATATTTATGTTCTTCCATGCCTGGCCTTCTATAGTGAACTGTCTTTGCTTCTTGAGGAAGCAAGGAAGATTGACAGGGACTCCTCCCCCCTCCAATGTTTGGTTTGAACTATTTGATCCTTGATACCAAATTTAGTCCACAGCAACTTCAAGTAATGTTGCTTTCAAGTAGAAAAATAAAATTGGGGTGATAATAGTGCCTGATTTCTTCACCCTGGCCTTATCTTTACTCTACTGTACATTTCTACTGATACATAGGCAAGTTGCATGATGTAGAACTACTGCCACCTCCATGTGATTTCATATCATGCTGTGCTGTTGCTGTTGTTCAGAACCACTTCCTAAAGTGTGGATGTTCTGCTCTCCTGGTCCAGTTTTCTCTGCCTACTCGCACCTATTCTTTGTCATCCCTGAGATTCAGCTGAATCTATTGTTAAGGAGGTTAGATCATACAAGTACACAGACTTAAATGCAGACGCTTTGGTATTTAATCTGTGATTTAATGGATGCAAATTTTTAGCATTTCTTTATCATATTTCTAAAAGCTTGACCTGTTAATGCCACTTAGATTGTTTACCTTGAAAGCAGTGTTGACTTTTAGTTAATTATCTTTCACTTTCATTGATTTGACTGTGAATTAACGACATGTGCAGATGTTAATATACACCACTTGGTGGTATGCAGAATCACAATGTATGATCGTATAAATAAATGGTTCCCCTTACTGCATAATCAGTTGTATCAGACAGGGTTATGTTAAGAATGACAAGAATGTCAAAATAACGATGTGATTGAATGAGCCTGTTTTTCTTTCTATTTTTTAGATTAGCCCCAAAAGTGATGTATGGTCATTGGGTTGTATTTTATATTGCATGACTTATGGAAAAACTCCATTTCAGAACATAACGAATTATATAACAAAACTTCATGCCATAATTGACCCTAATTATGAAATAATGTTTCCTGATATTGCAGAAAAGGATCTTCTAGATGTCTTAAAGGTAATATTTTGTATCTCTTTTTTATAATAATTTCATGCTCGGAGTTCTGCTTTAGAGATAATTTTCCAAGTCATGATTTATTTTAATTATGTTTAAATATGGAGGCATGATAGGTTTCTTGATTTCATATTTCTTGATTTTATGTATATATCCTTTAGAATGGTTGGTTTTATTTTCAATTATTTCCTAACTTTGTCTTTCCCCCCAGAATTGTTTAATTAGGAACCCTAAGCAAAGAATATCTATCTCTGAACTTTTGATTCATCCTTATGTACATATACAGTCCAATTCACAAACAGGTAATTCAGTTTTTCTAATAGATATTACTATTGCGTTTATTTTACCAAACTTATTTTGTTTAAAAGTGATTTTTAAAAAAAATATTTGCAGATTAAAGCATATATGTTAGTTCAAGTGCTATGTACCAAAATTTTCAAACAGCTTTAAATCAAATCATAGGGCATATATCTCAAACAGAATTTAATTTTAAATTCTCCTAGGACATCAAAATGCAAAAGGAACAACAGAAGAAATGAAGCGTATCCTTGGCCAACTGATTGGCTTGAATTCTCCTAACTCTATTTCTAAAGCTGCTAGAGTAAGTAAATAAGTACTGGTGCTATCATAATTAAAATGAAAATAATAAAATCATGTTAGAACTATATATTTCTCACTCAGAGTTTCTGACAGAGTGGTGAATGTGTAATGAGAAATGGCTTCAAGAGTTAGTAAGTAAACGATAAGGAATTATGTTGTTGATGAAATAGAGGCTCTTGTAAAGTAGACAGTGATCAATAGTTTGAGTTAGATAAAGAGGGACGCTCTTCTACACAAGTAGTCCTTGCTTAACATATTCATTCAGCAACTGTTCAGAATTATGACAGTGCTAAACAAAGGGACTTATGACCAGTCCTCACATTTCTGGTTGTTTCATTACTCTCATGGTCACATGAACAAAATTCAGGCTTACTTGAGCCTACCCGTATTTATGATTGCCTATTGGCCAATTGCTCCCACCTCCTAGCCCTGCCCACTGCCGCGCTGTGTGCCACTACTGTACTGGGGGAGCCTTTGTGTCACCTTTCATGCTGGTGCTGCCAGGGCTTCTCTCATGCCTCGACCAGGGACTCTTTGTGCCCTGGCCGAGGCCTGTATTTGCATAAAACACCCTAAAAGGGTCTTCTTTTCCCACCCAGCACAGCAAGAAAAGATAAAATGAGCTGTGGATAACTTAAACTTAATTTTCTTCCAAGAAATTGTCACTCAGGGTGGGGGGAGAGAGTATTTACAGTTTACTCTATGTGTTCTAATCTTGAGGGGATCAGTATTATGAGTATAGTTATATTCCTGAATGTCTTTAATTCCAGCTCATTCATTAAGTGTGCTTTGAAATATCAAGTAAGCTATTTTAAATCAACAAGTTTAGAAATGTGGAAATAGCCATTTGATTTCTCATTGTTTTCCCTGATTTTTTTAAAATACAGAAATAATAGAATCAGAAATAAAATAAAATGTAATTAGACAATGTGCTTCTAATTAGTTTGATCAAAATAAGCAATATATAATGTGGGGCTTTCTAATGACTCATATTTATGGATATGATTTCCAATTCCTTTTGAAAACAATTGCAGAAAAATACATTAATCCTTTTCTTAATAATTTTTTAAAATTAAAATTGATGTTTTTACTAAAATGGTAGAGAAGTCTTATAAGAAAGTATGAATATATTCTAAATTATTAATTATTAAACCTGCCACTCCTGAGCTTGGCCAAAATAAATTCCAGAAGATTATTTGCAATTGTGTTGGGAAGAGTAAGAAAAATGTGTCTTTCCAAGGCTATGTAAACTAATGAGATTCAACTGTAAATCAGCAGGTTCTGCCAAACCCTTGTTTTTTATAAATGCACAAACACTTTAGTCAAGCCTCAGAAATATAACTTTCTCACTAGCTGCTTTTGATCCTGCTAAGAAAGTTATTTTGCTATGTTTTGCTGCATTTGTAACATCAACCAGGTTTCTTTGATGGTTATTTCTTTTTCTCCAGAAGAATAAAAAAATATGCTAAGAAGAAAACAAGAGGATAAAAATAAGGGCTGCACCAAATTATGTTACAAATTATGTTATTTGCAAGATGTGTATAACACTGGAACTCCCTTTGTATGTTTTCACTGTGCTCGTGTATGTACTGAACTGGCATTTACACATCACTACTGCAGAAGTTTTAGAAAAAAATAGCAAAAAACCGTCTCCTAAGTAGCTGAGAAAACAGAAGCAAAATGGAAGCAAAAATAAAAACTTGGGATGGGAAGAAGAGTAAATATTTATTAAGGATTTGTTTGAGATGACGACAAAAAGGATTAAGCTTAATGTTCCAAAGGGGAAAAAAGAAAGGGGATTTGAAAGTAAAGAGGAAAGATTTAATAATTTGTCTTGTCTTTTTAAATTTCAGACTTTATACGAGCAGTGCAACAAAGGTGAAGGTTTAGATGTGTCTGCTTTTTCGAAATCTGACAATCGGACCACCTGGAAAACAAAGTAATAAGGCCTGATTTACAAAAGAAAATATTCTAAGCAAAGGCTGGTCCCATCTGGATATATTTGTCTTGCCACTTACAAATACTTTTCATCATTTGTTCCTCTAGTATTTGCATATGAATATTATGGATCGTCCCTGCTATATAACATGCTGGTCTGCTGTTATATTTGGAGAGCAAATACTTGTGGATTAGTTGAATAAAGCTTAACTGCAATTCTGAATCTTGAGAGAAATATTTTGACTTGTTTTAAGATGAACTAAGGAACTCTAGTTCTGGACAATCAAGTCAATTCTTTTCTTTTCTATCAGATTAAGCTGTCATTTTTTCATATTTTGCTGGTGGCAGATACTATAAAAGCAGTACTTCAAATTATGCTGCTTTTATCCATTATTTTATCCTGTACATATGAAAAGATTCCCATGGAAAGATTTTGATGTACAGATGATACAGTCTACTGATACTGATGTTCAACTTTGTAAATAAAAAGATACTCGTCCTGTGTTAATCTTCTTGCAGTTTCTAAGTAAACAGAACATCCTATAAAAATCAAATATTCTGATTTGAAAAGCTTAACAAATTAGTGATCCTGAAATTGAAATTGTAATCTATTAATTCTGGTTCTATAAATTGGTTCCTCTTTTCTGTTAAGCTTGGAGGTTTTCTTTTAATTTTTTATTTAACTATGTTATCATTTAGACAAACATTTTGTGATGTGAAATTTGCATTGCAGTTTAATAATTTTCAGGTCAGTTCCTATTTCCGGGTCCTAAAAAAGACAAAAAGAAAACAAAGAAAACTTAAGAACAATTTCCTGTGCAGACACATTCCCTGGACTCTCTCAATTAATTCTTCCCTAATAATCACAATGGGCAAGTGCCTAAAACACAGATAAATGTCCTAATCCTTACAAGGTTATGATTTAACACCTTAGGTCCCCAGAAGTAACATGGATTACCTTTTCACTCTGAAATATAACACTACTTAAATCACCGCCGATTCCTCTAAAATGTTTTATGGTTTCAGAAATCCTTGGGGATACCACTCCCTTCCCAAAGAATGGGCGTAGAAGAAGACAGGCAGAATCCTCAAGCTCTGAGGCCTCACAGGAGGAGTCACAAAGGGATGGGTTGGGAACTGGATAAGCATTTACACAAATAAGAGATGGTAGATTGACAAAACTAGTCTAGCCTCTTCTACAGATTCTCTCTTTTTAAGCAGATTTGATCTATTGCCGTCATTTTTTTAAAAAAAGTGTTCTTTCAGGCTGTTTTGACTTAGTAATTTCATGGATGTCTTGGAAATATTAGAACAGTTTGCCATTATCTTTTTTCTATAATTATGTGAGGTCCCCCGTCCGTTCCCCATGTTCCCAGTCCAGTCTACAACCACGGATATATATATATATATATTTTGTGTCTTCCCATCTAAGTACTAAGCAGGACTAGTTACTTCTGAAGTTAGACAAAGTTGGGCAAGAGAGTCTAAAACTGACATTTAATTCACTGGTGGTTTGCCCTCCCGTGTAAATTATTTGATTGTAATTTATTCAGTAAACTATGATTAAATAAATGTTTTATCGTGAGGTATGAATAACAGCAATTCTTTAGAGTTTTTAGGCAACACACCCTCCCCAGTTTATTTCTGGAAATGTTGGTATTTCAACATAGAGCATCAACTCATGCTTGCTTTAGACAGGTTCTTTTCTGAATTCATAATAGTTACATTCCAACATTCCAGATTTGTTACCCATCAAATCAAACAATTAGCCAGATATTTGTCAGATCTTTTCAGATATACTGTAAGTTAACCTACATACGCATGTATCTTATTAGACCAATGTTAAGATGTCATTTATGAAGGTCAACTGCTGGACAAAACTCTGGATACAGCCTTAGATTACTTTTATGAAAAGATGTATCCTCATAAAATTCATGTAATAATTCACATCGTAGTAAAATATGTACAATGTGACTGCACATTTAGATTAGTGTGATTCCCTATCACTGAATTCAGTGGGACATGCTTCCAATGTGCATAGGTTGAGTATTACAGCATTTTTGCTAAAAAAACCTGCAAATATTGACTCTTAATTTAAAAATGCTCCAAATGATGATGAATACTCAGACATAGTACAAGTGAGTCTTGACTTACAATTGGTTACTTAGTGACCATTCAAAGTTATGATGGACACCCCAAAAGCTATTTACAAAGTGATTTTGAATTTCCAACATCAGGGCCTCAATTAGAGTGCTCAGCTTCTGACCGCATTTGGGGCACTCTGGCAACTGGCCTGCAATTGTGTCTGTAGCGCCCCATGGTGACGTGACCATGATTTACAACAGTTTTGCTGGAAACCTGCATTTCTGGTTTCTGGCAAGAACCGGCCTATAGCAAACAATGGATTTGCTTAACAACTGCCACAAATGAGGTCATAAAACCGGGTCCAGTTGCTTGGCGACTCACTTTATGATTATCATGACTTAGGACCGTAATTGCCAGGCAAAATTATCATTGTAAGTTGAGGACTACCTGTACTATTTGCATAATCATTTCACCTTATTTAGTGAATAAGGTAAGAGAACACGGTTAGCCTAGATGCACTGTTTTTCAGTTTTGTTACAAGGTGTGCATGTTCCTTTATGGTAAACAAAGTGATGCAAATATTAAACACAGAAAACATCACCATCACTTTTCTTTCTCATGTTCTCCAGGCGGGGAAAACTGACCCTTTTTTGTGTACAAATTATAGTTGCAGTGTACAGAAGACTTATGAGATCCCACAGGGAATACTAGGCTTCCAGTTCAAAATAAGCCAGTGAATAGTTTACGTCACTGTTTCTCACCCCTTGCAACTTGCGGGGAATTGAGGTCCACATATCTTAAAAGTTGCCAAAGGGGCAAGTTGAGAGGGGTTCTTAGTGCTCTCTGAGGTTGGTTGTTTTCTTGCAGACATTTCATTACCCAAACTAGGTAATATTATCAGTGGTACTAGCAAGAAAACAAGATAACAACCAAGCTCAGAGAGCACCAAGGACCCCTCATTTCAACCCTGAGCTACAAATATTCTCCTTGACATGGAAGCAGAGTGTTTGTCAGGAACTTCTTGGTAGGGACTACACCTGATCTGCAATCTGACTCTTCACCTCAATACGTCCTGCTGGCTGAGAGAACAGTGACAATGCTTGCAATCATGATATGCTGATTCTAATTGGACGGATTACTAAAATCAGGGTGGCTCTTATGCTAGAAGAGGTGCCCTATTTAAAAGTTTATGGTAGTTGAGTCAATGAGCCAAACACTTGACTTTGTTCACTTTCTTGAAATAAATTATATTCTAGGTCCACACATTAGGTAACACCATATTTTACTTACCCATAGTGTGCTGAATAAATCAAAGATGAGTGGTAGGCATGAACCATGGTTTTAATATAGTGATGGGTTCATATTATAAATTCATATCATTTTGTATTTATTTTCTCATGTTTATCTGATGCATATTGGAAGTGATGATCCTTTGAGAGCTGTATGCAATGAAATTTTAATGTATGCCAATTAGTGTACATTCACGCCTTAAATAGGAGAGATTTGAAAAGGCCGGGTGGAAAGAGGCCCGATGAGGCAGGCTAATCGGTTGACATTCCCTCATCTTCCGACAGCTCAAGGGTACCATCATCTTCCCAGCGGATTTAAAGAACTTCCGTCCAGTCTCTAACTTACCCTTTGTGGGTAAAGTTGTTGAGAAAGTGGTGTCGCTCCAACTCCTGCGGTTATTGGAGGACACTGATTATCTGGATCCCTTTCAATCGGGTTTCAGGCGCGGCTACAGTTTGGAGACTGCTTTGGTCACCCTGATGGATGATCTCTGGCGAGCCCGGGATGGAGGTTATTCCTCCATCCTGGTGTTACTTGACCTCTCAGAGGCTTTCGATACCATTGACCATGGTATCCTGCGCCGATTCAGTGAGGTGGGAGTGGGAGGCACCGTTTTACGGTGGTTCTCCCACCTCTCTGTCGGAGTGAGAATTAATCTCACAGAGGCGATGTTTGATCTTTCTCCCAGAATTCAGACATTAGAAATAAAGACAGAGTTTAAAAGTCTAATTAAAATATTTAGAGTTTAAAAGTCTAATTAAAATATTTATTTATTAAATATAAATAAATAAATATTTATTTATTTATTAAAAACAATAAAATCTCATTGTTTACATTTCTGCTATAAAATGCAACTCTCCCAGTCAAGAGTCAAGTAAGAAGGGAAGAATGGAGATTCAGGAATGCACACATGCGTACAAGAACATATCAATCACGTGCTCAGGAATGTACCATTATATTAGATAGGGATGCTTCTCCCTGCATATACATACAACTGACAATAAATCACACCTTGACACTCTCCGATAGGACGCAGTTGGTGTTGACAGGAGGTCAGAGGTCAGCCCCTAGGCCCCTGATTTGTGGGGTGCCTCAGGGCTCGGTCCTCTCGCCCATCCTGTTCAACATTTACATGAAACTGCTGGTGAGATCATCCAATGACACTGGGTGAGGTATCAGCAGTATGCTGATGATACCCAGTTGTACATTTCCACCCCGTGTCAGTTCAGGGAAGCAGTTGATGTAATGTGCCACTGCCTGGATGATGTTAGGGTCTGGATGGGAATGAATAGGCTCAAACTCAACCCTGACAAGACTGAGTGGCTGTGGATATTGCCCCCCAGGGATTATGTCAACTTTCCCTCCTTGGTTCTCGGGGGAGAAAAATTGACTCCCTCGGAACGGGTTCGCAATTTGGGTGTTCTAGACCCACAGCTAAAATTGGAGCAACATCTTTCAGCTGTGGCTAGGGGGACCTTTGCACAGGTTCATCTTGTGCACCAATTGCAACTGTACTTAGAGAGGGAGGCTTTGCTCACAGTCACTCATGCCCTTGTCACCTCACGGCTGGACTACTGTAATGCGCTCAACATGGGGCTACCCTCAAAGAGCATCCGGAGACTGCAATTGGTACAGAATGCAGCTGCATGAGCTGTGGTGGGTGTGCCGAGATACACCCACGTAACACCTATCCTCTGCCAGCTGCATTGGCTGCCTATTAGTCTCCAGTCGCAATTTAAGGTGTTGGTTTTGACCTTTAAAGCCCTACATGGCTCAGGGCCAGGTTACCTCCAGAACCGCATCCTACCACATTCCTCCCTACGACCAGTTAGGTCCCACAGAGTGGGCCTCCTCCAGGTCCCATCAGCCAAACAATGTCGGTTGGCGGGCCCACGGGGGAGAGCCTTCTTTGAGGGAGCCCCATCTCTCTGAAACCAACTCCCGGACTATCCCCACTCTACTGGCCTTCCACAAAGCCGTAAAAACATGGCTCTTCTGGCAGGCGGGGTGAAGAAGTAGAAGATCGGATTCCCCCTGAATGAATGGTTTTTTAAAAAATGATGTTATGTTTTATATTATCATGTTTTTATTGTATTGTTCTTATTCCTATTGTATGCTGCCCTGAGTCCTACAGGATTGGGCGGCCTATAAGAACTTTTAATAAAATAAAATTAAATTAAATTTTCCTCCTCCCGCCAATAATCTTGGCTGCATGCGTCGGACACCCCAGACAAGCAATCCGCATTCTCTAAGCGGACCGGCAGGGATCACGGCTCACTCGACACGCAGTGCCGCCACCTCCGCGGCTTGGGCCACTCAGTCATTTTTGGAGGAAGTGTGCCGACCGGCCATCTGGGCTTCACTCCCCCAATTTATACAGCATTACAAAATTGACAAGTACGCATCGGCAGACGTGGCCTTCGGACATAGGGTGCTACAGAGGGTGATCGAGGAGGCCTCCTAGATGGTCTCTGACTGTTCCCACCCAAGGGGACTTAGGGCTTTGGTATGTCCCATCCTGACTGCTGGCTCTACCCACGATGGAGAAGGGCGGATCTGGCAAAAAAAGAGAGACTCGGTCCTCATCGCTGAGTGGATGAGGACAACCCCCCCCATCCTGACTGCTGGCTCCACCCTATGAGAAGAGGCATATCAGGTAAGACCAACCCCCCTTCCTTTAATCTCCCACCCATACGCTAAGTAGGTCTACCCTGTTTAGCCTTTTGAGATCAGCCAAAACCAAACAAGGCTTAGTGCAATGTGTGAGCCTAGCTAATCGTATCTACCGGTGCTTCAGAGTAGATAAGAGAGCCGGTTTGGTATAGTGGTTAAGGCACCAAGATAGAAACTGAGATTGACTTTTAATCCTCCCTTAGGCAAGAAAACAGGTGGGTGACCTTGGGACTTTCAGCCCTAGGAAGAAGGCAGTGGGCAAATCACTTCTGAAAGACCTTGCCAAGGAAACGGCAAGGACCTATCCAGGCTGTTTCCGAGAATTGGACATGACTGAACAGGGAAAAAGAAAGCGTAGGATTGTGCTGTTAACATTCTCTTGAAAATGTTTTTGAATATTCTTATCCGTTTCTTCATCTGTGAAGTCTAATTTTGCTCCATTTGAATATACAATGAAACAAACCATAAAGGAAATATGCATGGATGCATATATATAAGGGGTGTGCATTTACTTTAGTTAAATCTCTGCCCAAAGTTCCTTAGGCTTTGAGAAGTCTTAGATTTGTTTAAAGAAAAGCAAGTTTCTTTAACACCAGAATGTCAAGGTCCATTTTAGAAATATAACCAGGTTTCTATTTAAATTATAGACTTCATGTATACAATATGCTACCCTAATAGCGTTCGTTTGATTTTGCCTTAACATAAATGCCCTAGTATTTTAAAAAATTTCCTCCTAAACCTATACAACTATATGTACATACTTTAGACAAATTGTACTCTCCTATCACTCTTTTCTGGGAAGAGATGTGATAAGTTAGAAGTCTCCCTAATGGTGCCTACTTGATCTTCCTAAACAACCAAGAAGGTGTCAGACTGAAGCCATTTTATTTGGGATCTTTTGCCTGCCACACTTTATACTATTCGGCTATGCATTTTCTACTGTGGGAAAATGGGAGGGGGGATTGTATGAGGTTGTTAGTATGTAGCCATAACAAATTATTTCTAGAAAGCCAAGGTCATCCTTTGTCTCTGCACCTCTGCACCTGCACGGAAGGAGATGGGTGGACTCTGCCAGCATGGCAATTGGAGATTGGACAACGTGATGGATTTGTGGGTGTGGGGGCAAGGACTTGAACTTTCAACTGGGTGGTGAAACCCATAGGACTTCAGATTCAGGTTTCACCCAGATGTACCAACATGGTTCCAATAATAAATTGGGACTTTGAGGAATACTTTGACTTGGACTCTGATTTAATTTTGGATGCTATTTGGAACCCTGACAGAAGGAAGCAACCATACCAGCTATGCAACAAAAGGACACACGTCTGTACTTCCACATGTGCATCTATCTGCTTTAGGGAAAAGACAGCAGAGAGGAAAGGCAGTTTTTGTACATAGTCTATGCCCAAATAAGAGACTGAAAGAGAAAATCCAGTGATGCACACAAAAGCATATCTTAATGTAAATCTCCCACCTGTAGTGGCTCATTCTTTTAAAGGATTGCATCACAACCGGGAACAACAACAGTGTCTCTTTTTCCTCATTCAGTAAATGAAATCAACTTAATCTGTAAAATTATTGTTCATTGTGTTAGTATTTTATCAAAAACAGGCAAGGAAGATTGTTGGATCAACATGCTTCAGACAACATGCTGAAAACTATTTACCTTTAAATTTACCTTACCTTTAAAGCCCTATATGGCTCAGGACCAGTTTATCTGCGTGACCATCTGCTACTGCATTCCTCCCAATGCCCAGTGAGATTGCACGGCCTTCTCCAGGTCCTCCCAACGCCCAGTGAGATCGCACGGCCTTCTCCAGGTCCCGTCAGCTAGACAATGTCGGCTGGCGGGTCTGCGGGGGAGGGCCTTCTCTGTAGCAGCTCTGACTCTTTGGAACCAACTACCTCCCGAGATCCGTACTACCCCACCTTACTGGCCTTTTGGAAAGCGGTTAAGACCTGGCTTTTCTGGCAGGCCTGGGGCCAATGACCCTAAGATGTGGTCTTGTTAGATCGGCCCATGTATGCATGTGTGAGTGAAAGTGCTTTTTAAATATTGATAGTATTTTAACATGTTTTTAAATTGCTTTTATTGATTATATGTTTCTATACCTGCTGTTAGCCGCCCAGAGTCTCCCGGGAGTTGGGCGGCATAGAAATTTTAATAAATTTTTAATAAATAAATAAATATTTCCAATCTAGACATCATGCAACTTAACTCTATCAAGCATTAGGTAAACTCTCCTGTATGAGTCTTTTCTATTTATTCAGGTCTGATTGGTGGCATTGTTCTCCTCAATTTTACCTTAAGGGTATTTTTTGATTAGATGTAAGTATAGGTTTAGTTTCTTCACAAACTAAGTGTTGATAATTCTATTACTGTAATCATACCGATTGCTAAAATGGATACTCTTACTAGTGAAAGTGAAAAATATGGCCCAATAAATCTGTTTGTTAATCTGTCTATCTTGACATCAGAGCTGATCTACTAAGCCTTTCTTTACAATGCTGTATTGAATGAAGCCATTTTCAGAACTGCTGCAGCCAGCTGCAAAACCAAAAAAACCTGTTTTGTGCTACCTTTGATAGATAATCCTTGACTTAATCCTTTCATTTTGTGGCTGTTCAAAGTTAACAATGGGACTGAAAAGAGTGACTTACGGCCATTTTTCACACTTACGACTCTTGCAGCATCCTCCATGGTCACCTGATCAAAATTGGGACACTTGACAACCGACATGTATTTATGAGGGTTGTAGTGTCCCGGGGTCATGTGATCAGCTTTTGTGACCTTCTGTCAAGCAAAGTCAATGTGGGAAGCCAGATTCATTTAACAACCATGTTACTAACTTAACAACTGCACTGATTCACTTAACTGTGGAAGAAAGGTTGCAAAATGGGGCAAAACTCACTTAATAGAGGTTTTGAGCTAATTGCAGTTGTAAGTCGAGAATTACCTGTAAAAAGACATAATGGTATGGAAATGCAAGGGAAAATCAAAGGAAAATACAAAATAGACTGACCTGTCTGTTTAGTTGCTGGAGCTTTGGGAGGTGGGAAAAGTAGTTACGCTTCCTCCTTATAAGTCATTTTTGTAGGGGAATGGAAACAGGTTGTGGTATAATGGGTTTATAAGGGGAGAAGGGAAAAGAACTTCCAGTTCAGCTGATGGAAAACATTTCACTAGCAAAAGAGGAATATTGTTTTCATTCACACAAATGCAGAGAATTACATTTGTCTCAGTTGCTATAAGGTTAAGAGAACAGCAGCTCAACATTTGTTCTGAAGGTGCAGAGGTGAGTGAATTGACTATTAAATATCCCTGTAGATACTCTTGTGAGTTGGGTGCAGCAATGTGATTTATTGCTACTTTTTTGAAAATTAAAAATTAAGGCCAAAACCGAGAGATATTGATTACAGATTTAATACTGTATGAGAACGTGTAGCAAGTTGACTGTGAAACCAGTTTATGAACTCTGCTTGGCGCAAAGAAGATTCCAAGCTAAGTTTGAGCCACAAATAGGTCAATTGTGTCCTTTCATGTGATACGTGTCAGGCCGAAGCCATTTTAGTTGGGGTCTTTGGCCTGCCACACTTTATAGTATTTTAATGTGCATTCCTTACTGTGGGAATTTGGGAGGGGGAATTGCATGAGGGCTGTCTGTATGTAGTCATAACAAATTCCTTCTAGATAATCAAGGTCGTCCTTTGTCTTCGCACTCCTGAACCTGCACGGAAGGAGATGGGTGGATTCTTGCCAGGGTGGCAGTTGAAGATTGGTCAACGTGATGGACTTGGGGGTGTGGGGATAAGGGCTTGAACTTTCAACTGGGTGGAGAAATCCCAGGGACTTCAGATTTGGGTTTCTCCCAGATATGCCAACATGGCTCTGCTAATAAATTGGAACTTTGAGGAATACTTTGCCTCAGACTCCCGATTTAATTTTCGATGCTATTTGGAACCCTGACAATACGTGGGAACAAGCATACTGAACAAGAAGTGTATGTTATCAAAGCTATATAGCCAAGCAAATTTTACAATTTGATTGAGTTTTGATTCAATTATAAGCTACTGCCATTTACAGCAGATATGGGAAGAAGGCAGATTAATATCACTGTTATATCTTGGGTTATTTTCTTAGATCTGAGATCTGCCAGTATTTTTGACTTGATATGCCAGCAACATATCTCTCCCCTCCTTCAATACATTAATGAAGAAAGCTTGGGGATAAAATGACGTATATTTTTGTGCAAAGTGAGTAATTTATGTGAAAGGCAGTTTATAGCCATTGTTTTTTAATGCATATATCCTAATATAGATGGCAATCTGTCTGTATTCAGAACAATAACATCAAAGTTTTCTCAGTGTTGATGTAATAGGAACAAGGATAGTTTTGCCTTGTGGTTAGAACCCCTTGTAACTTTCTGCAACTATTCATTCATTGGTGTAAATACAAACAGAGCTGTATCGGCAGTGAATAAGTGATGATTTATTTAACCATGACACGTTGATTAAACCTTGATGTATCTCGGGTGGGTTCTACCTATCTTCCCCACCCGTTCGCATTGCAATGGAAGTGCACGTTTTGCGTGTGCGCGTCCCTTCACGAAAAATAATCCTCTGCGCATGCTCAGTACTTAAAAAAAAAACCCTTCCAGGTTACAAACGAGGCAAGGAGCACGGAAAACAGCTGCGGAGCGGCAATTCAATCTGCCGCCCTGGATCATCTGGGCTTCGGAAGCAGAGATAAAGGTCAGCATAACCCAGGGGCGGGCAGGCCCAGTTTCATGGATAAAGAAAACCGGTTCGCTCTCGGCTTGGAGTCAGAGCTACCTGTTCTAAAGAACCGGTGGGAACTGGCAGCAACCCACCACTGATGTATCTAATTTGCAAAGCTAATCTAAGGCCTTAGTAAGGTATTACTGCAATGAGCAAAGCAAGTAATTACGCTGTATCAGAATATTAAAAAAAAGGAATATGGGAAAAAAAATCCTCAGGCATTTGACTGGCATTCTTATCCAAGAATCTTAGAAGCGAAGATTAAGAAATGAAACATTTAGAAAACAACAACCAAGGAAATTCAGTTGCCTTTTGGAAAAGCCCCTTTGGGACTCCTGGCTGCAACTGGTATTAGCCCTCCTGACCTTTCCCCTTGACTACCTGATCATCTTCACTGTGTTTTTTCTGGAACTCATATGTGATGGCATAGCTGATCATTCTGTTTGCCTTCTTAGTTGTTTGAATTACAATCCCGTCATTAAATCAGTTGTACCTTGCTACGATGAGATTACTCAGTCTGGAACAGGACAAGTCGTTTTCATCATTGCAAGTAGGTCAGTATTTTAATGGTTGTTGTTTATGTAAAATGTCATATTAAAACATATGTATTTATTCTGCATCACCTTGAAGCTGAGAATGCTTTCATATTTTAAGAATTTACAATGCTTTAATTTAGAAATTTAATGTGAAAGCAGTTTGATAAATTCCACAATGGACTTGATATTCTGAAAACAAAGTCAAACCAAAATGTTGGATCAAAGAGATACTTTTGAACTTTTTTACTAGTCATATGTAGAAACAGGCTTTTTTTTGGAAATCCAGACTAAGTTGATCCAATTTGGCAATTCATACTGATTTTCTAAATGGGTTTAAATAATCAAACTGAATCAATTTTCCAAACCAAATCTGCAATTTGCATTCAAGCTTCTCTGCAACCATTACTAAATTTCAAAATAGCCTGAAATTATCTTGAAAAAGATCCAAAGGAATCTGTCAGTCTTTTTATATGACCTGGACAGATCTCACCAAAAGGCTGCAATATTAAGCTGTCTTCTTGAGGACACTTTAGGCTTAGATAAAGTAGAATTTATTTTTGAGGTAACTCATCTAGTTTGTAATATCAGAAACAATATATCAAGAATCCACATTGACTTGTGAGACTAATTCACTTTCAGGCCAGGTTCTTATTGAAAGGGCAAGGGTTTTTAAGAGTTAAACAATGCTGAAGAGAAGATATCACACTGAGCTTATAAACTGTATAAAATTATAGATATTTGTAATTATCTATATGTATGAGTCAGGAAGTATTAGCGTTACATGGTAGTCCAAATAAGCACAACTAGTATTAGCTCTATCTTTATTGCAAGGTTATATTAACAGAATCTTGCAAGTCTGAAAGTTCCTTCTTTCACTTTTACTCTCACAAAATCTAGGGAGGATACCTTCTGAGAGGCTTTTTCCACCTCTCCTCCTTAGGACAAATTTTCATTCTGAATCCTAACAACTCAAAATTGTCTGAGCTGCAGCTTTTCCTCTCCTGTCTAGCGCCTTTTCTGACTAACAAACAGCACACTTTTTCATGAGCTATAGCTTCCTTCATCAGATGCATAGTGTTTCAACTGATCAGTTAAGTTGACATACTGTACACTCCCTCTGATGTTTTCATTGAGAATCTGTGTTTTCACAACACAGCCTACATTTGACTTGCTTCACCTAGGACTTAGCAAGCCACTGACAAATGATAGCCTTTGACAGAGGCAGGATTAAAGGCCACTGAAAGTCATTTGAGATCAAAGGTTATAACTGGCATTATGAAGAAATCTCAAGAACCCTTAAACATGATCTGCATGCGATTTAAACATGGTGTTCTGTTCCCAAGCATCTTTACTCTGGGTATTACTTCAGCCCCTCTAATCTACCTGAACACAGCATTGCCCCATGTATACAACTGTCAATTACTAGTACACATAATTGCTGGTTGCAACTTAGATCCTTTGGCAATCAACTAAGCCTGAGAATAGTGATCCTTTTAAGATCTCAGGTATTGTGCATAAAGAAATTTAGAGTTGAGGAAGGAATAAGTGAAGTGTTAAAGGGAGACCTGCATTGTTTGAGCTTTATTAGTTGAATTTTAGGGACCACATAGTACTGTGCAGGATAATTTCTCTTCAGCTTGGTCCTTCAAATCTTCCAAACAGTGCACTAAATTCATCCACCATGCTGGTGGTTGTCATCATACTCTCCTTCCTTTCACTTTTCTCAGCGTTATGGACTTCTCAATGGAATTTGAACTTCTCATATCCAAAACGTGATAATTTGAGTCATGTGTAAAAGAAAAGGTATGTTCATGAGTCATGGATAGATTTTGTTCACTACTTGATACTAAGGTAATTTACATTTAGTACTTGGATGGGAGACTGGAAGAACATCAGGATATCTCAGAGTTGTAGACTAGATAACTTTGTAAAGAATCATTGTAAAAGATCATTTTTTTGCAAAACAACATTTGTAAATAATCATTGTGAAAAAAGACAATGACACACAGCTTTATTTTTGTTTACCACCTTGATATTGAACGATACCAGGAGGTTGCTGGACACATTTTTTAGAGCCTCACAATTCTATTCTTCAGAAGAGAGGAAAAGCACAAGATATCTATTTCATTGGCAATGCTTCCCTGAAGCCAATATATATATATATATTTGATACTTAAATTGTTAGACCTGTTAGTTCCATCCCAGGTTACCATCAGCATTATTTTGTGCACACAGCAGAAATATGATACCATACTACAGTCATTCGTGCAGTGCCCCTTACGGGGTAATCCCTTTGGTGTTGTCACACTGGTGCTGGCCTGCTTCCAGCTTCAAACCTGGAGGAATCTAAACATCACAGAAACCGAGTCCGTGATCAATGGGTCCCATAACGAAGAAAGAAAGAATAACATTTTCAACATTGTATAAACATCAGTCTCATCTAAGTTCCTCCCAGAAACTGAGGGAGGCAATCCAAGCCAATTAATCTAAGGATGTATCTGCTCAATATCTATAACACCCATAGCAATAGCCCATCATAAGTCCGAGAAGCAGAGATACCAAACACACAGATCTTGAGAGCCAAGAAGCATTGTTGTGAAAACAATGCGTATTTTCTGACATGCTGTATGCAGGGAAAAAAAAACATTTTGTGTATCTTTTCCGAAACTAAGAACAAATCTGTGTACCACAATATGACTATACAAGTACATTGCAAATTCAATGCAAAGAGCAATATATTACATGTTCACATATTTCTTAGTTAATGTAGAGAAACCAGAAAGTATAATTCAGTATTCAACATGCTTGCTTAAAAGTTGGCAGCGTTTTTCAGAAGTGGTTTGCCTTTTCTCCATTCTAAGGTTGAAAGAGATTGACTGGTCCAAGGTCATCCAGCTGGCTTTGTGCCTCAGACCGGCACTGGCAGTCTCCTGGTTTCTAGCCAGGTGCCTTAACCACTACCCCATATAGACTCTACACATATGTGCTCACAGATTATAATATAAATTCCTTAATCATGGATAACTGATAATTGCAATCAATATTTTGTAAGCACTATTTTATTTTTTCTAGCATGTGATACTGTAATGAAATAAAAACATTAAACAGAAAAGTAGTATACAACATGCATTTAGATAGCCCCCCCTTTCGTTTCTTCCCCATTCTTCTCAGCATGTATTTTGAACTTACCTTAATTATTAATTTAAAAACTGACTTTTTAAAAATGAAGTTAACAGCAACCATGTGTGATCCAGTTCAGCAGATATTAATTTAGCCTTTTTTTGGAAGAGGAGGGAAATTAATCTGTTTTGGAGGGTAGAGGGAAATGAATTAAATCTTTTTTAGAGGAAGGTGCTCTTTTGTGCCCTCTGGAGGGTCTAAAATCTGGGGCAGTTTGGCTACCATGCAAGGTTGTGCAGCAACAAAGATTACTTGGTGCCCGGGGCACCGACTGAGTGGGAAATCTTGTTACTATTTGTTCACAAAAATGTGAAGTCAGAGATTCCAGTTCTTTAGCTGGTGTTAGCCTTCGTACGTAATGAGTTCTTCCCAAGAACCTACAATGTTGTAACATATCGGTGCAGTATATGTGCAAATCCAATTTAGCCTTTTGTTATTCACAGATGGAAATCAATGCACAGATTTTCTAAGTGCTGTCCAAGAAACCAATAGCTGGTTTTTATATTAACTTTCAGTTTTGAATTTCAGATTTTGATAGCTTGTGATCTTCTCCAATTCTTTGTCTTTTATTCATCTATCCCCTGGTATTGCCACATCAGTTATCCACACTTTCTTCTTTTCAACCCGAATTATATCTGGCGTTACGAGTCAAGACGTTATTAGTCTATTTTCAGAAATCCAACAGTATTCTTACTTGCTTCTTGCATGAGCTCAATATATGATTTACTGTTTCTTCTACTTCTTTGCACAATCTGCATTTTGAATCATTTGATTTTAAAAAAAAATTCTGCCTTGATTGCCTTAGTTTGAATAGCTTGCTCTTGGGCAGCCAAAATCAAGCCTTCAGTTTAGAATAGAATAGAATAGAATAGAATTCTTTATTGGCCAAGTGTGATTGGACACACAAGGAATTTGTCTTTGGTGATTATGCTCTCAGTGTACATAAAAGGAAAGATACATTTGTCAAGAATAGGGTTCAAATAAGCAATCAGGAAACAATCAATATTAATATAAATTGTAAGGATACAAGCAACAAGTTACAGTCATACATAAGTGGAAGGAGATGGGTGATAGGAACTATGAGAAAAGCTAATAGTAATAGTAATGCAGCCTTAGTGAATAGTTTGACAGTGGATTAAAGACAGTCCCCCCCCCATTTTTAATGCTCTAGTTGTAAGCCATTGCCAAGTTTTATCTTTATCAACTTTCCCCTCAATCTTTTGTAGAAATTGACCAAATACAGGCTTTTCCTTGCCAGTATTCCATTTGTATTTTTATTATATTATTTTGGTATTAAATGTATAGGAAATAAAAGATGACTCAGTTCCAATGTTTAACTTGCAAATGGTCTTTTTTACATAATCATCCAATACACACTTTTCTTCTTCAAAATTTTGTTTGACTTGAAGTAAAGTTCTACCTTCATTTCTGAGGGGTAGGTATAATATATTAATACCAATATGGGGATTATTGAAAAGTGAATCAAGTGTGCTGATATCTCACCGCAAGCTGATGTATGATCTCTTCTGGAGGTTTCATATAGAGGTAAATAGCAAGGAGAAGAGAATGGTTGAGATATTTCTTTAATATGGAATAACACTGGATAACAAAAGTGGTCTGGACTGTGATCTTACCACAAGAAATAATCCCTGCAATGGAAGAATAATGGCTCTCCTGTATCTTTGTTCTTGAATGGAGTTGTACTGCCCAGATGAACCTGATGTGTAATCTGGAGTCCTCATGGACTCACAAGTCCTGCTGGAGAAGATAGCAATCACGGCTAAGAGGGCCTTTGTTCAATTTCATGTTGTGTGCCAGTTATACCCTTCTCAGAAGAAGCCCTTCTTTCAGTCACTCATGCCCTCGCCATCTTCTGTATGGATAATTGGAATACGCTCTACATGGGGCAATCCTTGAAGAGTATCTGGGGTTGTGCATATAACATCTCTGCTGCATGAACTGCATTACGTGCCAGTCACTATGTTATTACCTTTATGACATGGGTCTAGGTTATCTGAGGAACCATCTTGTCCCAATTAATTGACCCATCCCATCTAGTCAATTACATTGACCCGCCTCTAGGTGGGACGAATCAATGTAATTGGGACAAGATGTTTCCCAATGTGATTGGGACAATTCAATTCAATTCAATCCAAACCTTTATAGTCAGAGTACAATGTGTACAATGAGATTGGCTGAGCCTCCCTTTGTGCACCCCCCAACACAATACAACTCACAGTGAAAGAGATCCTGGGGGAGGTGATTGGTCACTGGAGTGCATTCCCTCTGACTCTTTAACATTTTTACCCTAATTTTTAACTTAGTTTTTAATTCTGTTTTTATTTATAAACCAAACAGTCACTCAGGTGAGATGGGCAGTGTAGAAATTTGATAATTGATCTAGGTTTATTTAAACCAATAATGCAATCCTGATCCCATCTTCCAAAATTACTACATTACTTTGGGCTAGGTGTTATGCATCTCTTCTTATCAGCCTCTGTAGCAATTAATAATTACTCTATTTACTTCTCCAACAATTACATGCTATGCAGATTAACCATGCCCTGCTTTAATTTAGAACATAATTCAAATCCATGGACAAGGGGGATAAGAAAAGACATTTTTATATAAATGCCGTGATTTATGTAAGATGTCAGATCAGAAGTACTGTATGTAAGGGCATTTGTCCGATGACAACATTGCACATATATTTCTGACATCATTGCAGTTTGTTGTGGATATTGCTATGTGTAACTAGTTTATGGCTTGATATGCAGTGTGAACCCAGTTGTAAACCATGGGTAACATAGTCATGGGAGTATGTTTTTTGAAAGTACACCATATACTTTCCAAGTAAAGTATATATAGCAAAGCAAATGGGACCACCGTCTAAATCTAAGATCTGCACCGACATATTGCCTGGATTATATTGTACAACAAACACACATCGTGTCAACGTGAATCTACACATTGTAATTACCCAAACGCAGCTCACCGAATTGACTGAGCAACGACTGGCCATCCAGGTTTTCAGCAGGATCCGTTTTCTCGAGAGTTTGACATCTTTTGCACTGAGGAAGATTCGCTCTTTTCTTTGTATTTGAAAGAATCTTTTCCATTCACGGTACAATTAAATCAACCACTTTTTTTGTGCTTTTAAGACCAAGACAATATGTGAAGATCAATTTTGCCTTCCCTTTCGTATAGGGCGATTGGATGGGCCACATCGTTGCTACCAAGGTGCGAACCCCACAACATCGGAGTATGACGCTTGCTTTTTCCATATTCTCCCGGCAAAGGAAAGCATGCCGTCTACACGATCTTATACTAGCGCAACCACTATCTATCAAACTAGAACCCGAAGTATACATCTACAACAGATTCTCTTGACCCTACAAGAAGCTCCGCCCAAACACACTCCTCTCTCACCATCTGGGTTTTACCCCATCGGCGTATCAACGCTCTCCCTCTGCGCACGCGTAAAGCAAACCCAGCCTCGCTCTTTCTTAAAGGAAGGCTCAGGTCCTTAAAAAAAAAAAAAAACACCACGCACCACCCCAGTTGGCAGGGCTCCGATTGGCTTGTTTACCATCGGTGCCGCTACCAATGAGAGGAGCAGGCGCGGGTCTCTGCCTCCCCCGCAACGTGCTCGCGCTAGTCCAAGGGACAAGACAAGACGCCCGCGGTGGTCGAGATGGCGCTCGCCGGTCTCAGGTTCCGGAGAGCGGCGGTCTCCACTCTTTGGCTCCGTCTCGCTACGGGGTCTCCACCCCGCAGGCGCGCGGCCCATTTCGCTTTCCAGCCGGACCCGGAGCCCACCCAATATGGTGAGCGCTTTAATCGACGCCGGGTCCGTGCTACCGTCGTAGGGAGCGGACGCCGCTCCCTTGCTTTCCGACCTCTTTGCGACCGGTTCCTTGCCCAGTGGAGGGGAAGCGAGTCAGTCGAAGGGAGGCCGTCCCCCCCCCCCTTTGCTGCAGCTTCCCCCCCTCCCCCACTAGTCCAGCTGGCTGAGGTGGTGGGATGGGGAAAGTGGCATCTCTGCAAACGGGAGACTGGCTTTTTCGAATGCCTTTGGGGCGTAATAGGCTATGCCAGGGTCTTAGGAAAACGGCGACCCTGCCGAGTTGCTTTGTGCCTGTTAAAAGTCCTGCAGGCGAGTCAGAAAGCACTTCCTCCTCCCTTGCAGCCTAAAACGAAGTTTCCACCACCTGTTTAGATGCAGCCACTGATTTGATGTAGTACAAACGAGCTATGATTGTTTAGGAAATCGTGTGGGATGACACTACACCAAAGCCGATGGCAACTTACCAAGTGCCTGGATATGATGCAGGTTGTCCCTTACCCTTATTTAAAGTAAAGATATATATATATAAAGGACTTCTGTGAATTTTATAGAAGAGTGTAGGTAGTAGTCCTCAACAGCCACTAGTTTACGTTAAGTGGGAAATTTCTTTAGTGAGTTTTGCCCCATTTGATGACTTTTCTTGCCGCAGTTATTAAGTGAATCACTGCAGCTGTTAAATTAGTAATTAGTTAAGTGAATCTGGTTTCCTCATTGACCTTGCTTGTCAGAAGGTCACAAAAGGGGATCACATTGACTCAATTGTCAAGCATCCGAATGTAAATCACGTGACCATGGGGATGTTGCAACATCACTTTTTTAGTGATGTTGTAACTTCAAACGGTCACTAAATGAACTGTTGTAAATTGAGGACTACCTGTAGATGCACTTTCTCATTCATAGCCAAGGCCTGGCACCTTCTGCAGAATGTTTGCCTTTGTAAATACAGATAGCTACACTCTTGTGCCCTTCTGTCTTCATTTTCTGTCATCATCATGGCATGTTGATGTTTCATTTTGATAAAAGATCTGCCCTTTATTGTCCCTTTGAATACGGAAAGAGCATGAGTGATATTGAAAAGCCCACTTTAGATAGGAGTGAAAGTAATATCTTGTGCCAGGCCCATATATGATATGTGCTAATTGAGGTCACCTTTCAAATGTCATAATTCCTGTTCTGGGACTTTATTTATTACTGGTCCCTCCCTGCTAAGACTGTGTTGCAGAGGGCTGCTTAGTTTTGAGGAAATTCCCCATCTCCTAACTAAAGTATAAACCACAACTTTAACCAGTTTTGTTGTGCTAACCAAGCCATAGAGATGAGAATTCCATGATCTCAGAAAAATTAAAGAATTAAATCATAATTTTAATAGAATTTTGTAAACGTGGGCAGCAGGTGAACCAGCAAGATCTTTTAACAAATGGAAAGGATGTTTAAAAAAAATTAATCTGGGAGAACTTTTATTTACTGGCTAACCAACCAAGGAGATGATTTTTGTGGATTTCCCCTCCTATTCCCTCAAATTGTTATTCATTGTTGAACAAACACAATCACTGAATACATACATTAGTGATACCTACATTGGAAAACAGATGGAAATATTGGATTCTGACAAGTCTTAAAGTTTTCCAAATGGATCTTGATGTTTTATATGATGCTATTAGCAATTTATATGGTGATATTTAGCAATCAGTTCAATAGTTGGTCTTGTTTAACCAAATCTCTTCACAGGCCAGACACAAAAAATGAACCTTTTCCAGTCTATAACAAGTGCCTTGGATAATGCCTTATCTAGAGATCCAACTGCAGGTAAGTTTTTATGCTTTGCTGTTTAAGAGCAACTTTTACTTAGAGCCTCTTCAATTGAGGATACTAAGTACTACACAATTCACTCACTACTACACAAGGCAAACACAATTATGTTTCTCTGAAGATGCTTAATCAGCATATTTTCTCCCACATGCCATTTTTGGATGGTAAAATATTCTATTTAGGCTTTGAATTTGTTCCTAAGTAAGATTTCTGTTTGAAATTTGAAGCTCACATCAGTGTTGTATGCTGTTAAATTAATATAATTTTATTTGTTGGAAAAAAATTAAAGATAGCCTTTGTTGCTAAAAATTAGGAAATGAAGTAAATTGAAAAAGTACAGTTTTTAATGGAAACACATTTCTTTCATGGTTTGTGTAAATTGACTAGTCCCTTTCGTTTCCAGTACTGTTTATGAAAGGTCTTGGTTCTTATCATTCATCAAATTAATGTTATATAAAGAAAAGCACGCACAGTAGATAGAAAAAAGTTAAATGAAAGTTAGATGAAGGTGACTTAACAATTTTTACAATCCAGTTTTCTTTCTGAACAACTATTTCCTTGATTTCTAATATACACAGTAATATTTGGTGAAGATGTATCCTTTGGTGGAGTTTTCAGATGTACCGTTGGTTTGAGAGATAAATTTGGTAAGTTCACAATTTAATAATTCATCATATATAATGTTACATTATTATTTTCATAAAACTGTTTTTCATTTTGATAAAGGCCTCACTATTGTATAATAAACATAATTAGCAATAATTAAAAATTGGGATCATCGGTTAAAACCATAATTTTATATAACTTTAGAACAGATACTGGAATGGCTGGCATGAATTAGGGAAATATTCTTGCAAATAGATACTATTTTGCCATGCAGAGCCACTTTCAATGGTATCTAAATCTGATTAAATAAATAATTGATAAATGTTCTAATTGTTGATAAAAACAATTAAAAGCTTAGATTGGGAGTTCACCTGATCTAGGTGGGGAGATCATTACATATAATGTGTGTTGACACTGAAGTATGTGAGGCAGCGGTGGATTGCTCCCGGTTTGGACCGGTTCTTAGAACCGGTAACGCCAGTGGCAGGAGACTCCGCCCACCCACCTGGGATGCTTCTGCGCCCGGGCATATGCAGAAGCGTCTTGGCCGCGCACAAGTGCATGCACGAACCGGTAGTAAAGGGTTTTAGAACCCACTACTGATGTGGGGTGTTCTCAGAAGAATATAACAATAACTTATATGGAAAATAGTATAGTGTCAAGTTTAAGATCTTGTAAATGATACATTGCTCATACATGCATAGTATGGAGTTCTACTGAGGAATCTAGCTGCACAAGCATAGTTTTACATAAAATAAATTAGAGCGGTCTAGTCTTGATATTATTATTGCATAGATTATTGAGGAAAATTTAGAAAGTTAGAAGAAAAGTTACGAACTGGGAATAGTTAGTCGTGGGAGGACATTGAAGGGAAATATGATCACTTAAAATGCCTGAAGTACATGGAATACAGTGTGTATAACATGGACTAAAGGTTTTGAGTAACAGGAGGACAGATTTCAGCAGAATGCTAGAAAAAGCTTTGAGACTACAAGAGCAGTTTAGGGGTGATGCCAATTACCCAGATAAATAATGGACTTCCAATTTTTCTCCAGTGTTTTAATTCTTATTCCTCTATAGAGAAGAGGATTGGAGATACTGGCAAAAATGGCCCCTTTCAACACTATTTTTTAGTTCCACTTTTAGTTAAAGGCTAATAAAAAAACCCACAAACAGTATAAGCCCTTTTCATTCCATCAGATACCATGTATTAAAATATTTTTTCCTGGTTAATATACATTCATTTAAAAGTTATTAATAAAAAATTCTTATAGGTAAAGACAGAGTGTTCAATACTCCTTTATGTGAACAAGGAATTGTGGGATTTGGCATTGGAATTGCAGTCACTGGTGCTACAGCTATCGCCGAAATCCAGTTTGCTGACTATATTTACCCCGCCTTTGATCAGGTTAGAGCATATTTTAAGACATTGAAAATTGGAAGGAAATTTAGAGATATTACATTAACTTTTTTAAAACAATGAAAATGTGACTAGAGAGAGATTAGGTGTGACGGTTGAAGAAGCTTCATGAATATCATTTAGAATTGTTGAAGAAGCTCTGCCATTTTGTATGTTACAAAAGGAACAAAAATTGTTGTGAGAATATGTTGATAAGAGCTTGCTGTTTTAATTAACGTGCACAAAAAGAATTGGCATTTCTGCTATGGACAGTTGAAAGTTCTACATTACATTATTGATGTAATGTATATTGAGGAAAATGTATATATTCTTTTATGGAAGCAGGGTGGATTTGATTTAAATCAAGTCTATTTAAACCATGATGTAAATCGCGATTTAAATCACTAGTAAAAAGGCTTGATTTAAATCAACTCGATTTAAATCATAATTTTTAAAGAGCAACTGTCATCTCTGTCCCGCAGCGGCTCTTCCTCTGACCCGCTGTTGACTCAACGACAGTCCCATTCACTTTAATGGGATGGCTGGTGATGCGGCAGTGACACAACAAGGTAAGGGATGTGGCAGGCAGCAGGTGACTGGATGCCCGCTAACAGGCCCTGCCATGATGGATCTGAAATGACAGGTGCTCTTTAAATGTAAGGACTTATTCTTGCTGGTAGTTAGAATCTTTAATATTATTATTTGCAAACAAAATGAAGATTTCCTTTTTAGCTTGCAGAGCTTGGATTCATTGGATGAGTTTACCAAAAATGTAAATATTGCAGAATATACAGCCTCATGCTACATAACTAAGGTTCATTTCATGCTGAATAAACTAAATTATTAACGTATCTTAAATAGAAAACTATCTTTAGATAGATTTTTACTCCAAAAGCATTTGATTAAAATAAATTTGATTGAAAAAATCGATTTAAATTTTAAAAAATCCAATTTTTTATTTTTTTAAAAAAATTATCGATTTTTATCCATCCTGTATGGAAGTAATTATTTTAGAAGAAGTAATGTCAGAAGCATGAGCATACCAATGCTATATTTTTCTTACTGTAATGGGAAGGAGTCCATAGTAAGTAATAATGATGGTAGGCTCATAGTTGGGCATTAGTACATCTCTGATTGGAACTGTCTGTTGCTTGATAAAATGAGCTGCATCATCACATTTGAGAACCCAAGGTAACTTTTAATTTTTGTATGTAAAAAAAGTCTTAAAAATCAATTATATATTTGTAGTTCACTCAAATAAAGAGAAAGCTGTCTCTAAATACTTCAGTAACTGGAACAAAGTTACTGAATGAGCTGAGGTGGCGCAGTGGTTAAAAGCAGCACTGCAACCTACTTAGCTGATTGCTAGTTCAGCAGTTCAGCTGTTCAAATCTCACCGGCTCAAGGTTGACTCAGCCTTCCATCCTTCTGAGGTGGGTAAAATGAGGACCCAGATTGTTGGGGGCAAAATGCTGAACTCTGTAAACCGCTTAGAGAGGGCTGTAAAGCACTATGAAGCGGTATATAAGTCTAAGTGCTATTGCTATTGCTAACAATAGCTTGATATGGGAAACAATATATACAGTTATACTTTCTACTGGTATAAATGAAATTATACCAGTAGAAGGTATAACTGAATTCCTGAACTCACTGAAAAACATGTACATTCCCTAATGTTTAGGCTGATTCATTGAAAATGTGGACTGTGTGAAGTGGCTGCAAATAGGGAGTTTGCCAAAATTGAAAACTTTCTGGGAAAGCTGGCAGGGAAGATTGCACATGGCAATTACCTGATCACTGGGCGCTGGTTGACAGTGCTAACAAGTTGCCAAGTGCCCAGATTACAGTCACATGACTGCAGGGATGGTGGTGGTGTAGTATTTTGTGATAGCTGGAATTGTTTTAAAAGTTGTAAAGCACCCTTTCTGAGAGGCTGTTGTAAGTTTGAATCGTCATTAAGCAACTAGTCAAAAGTCGAGGACTGTCTGTAGATATTCTTCATGATTATCTGTCCCTAACCTGATCTTTCATATCTTCCAACAATGCAATCATTGCCACTATAACTGAGTAAATCCACCTTGCTGTTAGTCATCCTCTTCTTAGCTTCTACATTTCCCAGCCTTACAGATTTCTTCAGAGAATTCGTGTGTAATGTATCCAAAATATAGGTAATCCTCAATTTACAACCACAATTGACCCCAAAATTAATGTTGTTAAGTGACAAATTTGTTAAGTGAGTTTTGCCGCATTTTACGACTTTTCTCACCGCCTTTGTTAAGTGAATCACTGCAGTTCTTCAATTAGTAACATGGTTGTTAAGTGAATCTAGTTTCCCCATTGACGTTGCTTATCAGAAGGTCGCAAAAAGGGATCACATGAGTCTGGGACACTGCAACTGTCATAAATGTGAGTCAGTTGTCAAGCATCTGAATGTAAATCACGTGACCATGGTCATAAGAGTTAAAAATGGTCATAAGTCACTTTTTTCACAGTTTTCTAACTTCCAACCGTCGCTAAATGTCCCATCTCGGAAGGCTGAGTCAGCTTGGAGCCGGTGAGACTCGAACTGCCAAAGTCAGCAGAAGTAGCCTGAAGTACTGCATTGTAACCACTGCGTCACTATGGTTCTAGTAGAACATGAATGTGTTTTAACTGCATAAATATGTCTTGATAACCACATATAACGTTAAATATATCTCTATATTTCTTCAGATTGTTAATGAGGCAGCAAAGTATCGATACCGTTCTGGAGATCTCTTTAACTGTGGAAGCCTTACAATAAGAGCCCCTTGGGGATGTGTGGGTCACGGTGCGTTGTACCACTCTCAGTCCCCAGAATCCTTTTTTGCTCACTGTCCAGGACTGAAGGTATAGAATAATCATTTAGTAGATAGTCTTTTAGAGTGTTCTAATAATTCTTTTTAAATGTAAAAGGTTACATACAAAAAGTTTTTATATTAAAAAAAGATACAAGGAAATTCTAGAATACAAATATTACACAGGAAAATTTGCAGAATAATGCATACCACAAGGTAAAATTAAATGTATGTATTTATAAAATAATCCCCTTGGAAGAAAAACAATCTCTGTTTTATGCTTACGTATCAACTTGGATTACAACAAATATAATTTTGGGTCAGTTTAATACCTTCAAAGCTATTTTTAAAATCATGTTAAAGAATACCAAAGTAGTGAATGACCCTAGTTAAAGAGATTAAAAAATCTTTTTTTAAGGAAACTCAGATCTTGTACGTAGCAAGCTATGTACATAATTATTTATAAATAATTTCTGGGTTAAATTGAAATTACCATCAGACTTGTTTTTTTTTAAATATATGAAGTTATTTTTCATATTGATTAGTGTTCCCATAGTTTCAGTTGCCATTCCTCTAATGAAAGAGTAGATCTGATTTCCAGTAAGAAGTATAAAGCATTCTGATATCAGTTTTCATTATATAAAATCAGAGTGTATTTTGTAAGTATATAATGTTTGCTAATAATGAAAAAATGACCGATGGAAAAGGAAAACCAACATTTAAAACTTGTTGCATCCGATAATGGTTTATTTTCCAGTGCAACTGAGTTTTTTGACTTTGCCACCAGATACGATTTATGATTCCCTCTTGATTTTTACATTTTGATATTTTATTTCAATATTTGTTATTTATTTTAGTAATCATCATTGGAACAATAGAAAATTTTGTACCCATTTTCTCTAAGTATATTATTCACCCAAAAGTTGATATATATTTTCATTGATATTCCCATTTTTGCATGTCTGTTGTCCTGCTTAAATTCTGCATCTATTTAATCATACAGACATTGACATGTTTGGTCTCTGAATCATATTTTAATAGGAGCAGATAGATAGATAGATAGATAGATAGATAGATAGATAGATAGATAGATAGATAGATAGATAGATAGATAGATAGATGATAGATAGATAGATAGATAGATAGATAGATAGATAGATAGATAGATAGATAGATAGATAGATAGATAGATATGCACATACTACTTCCTCTCTCATAGATGCAATCAATGTGTATAGTGCTAATTGAGTCTGTGATCTAGGTTGAATAATTACCCTGATAGTATAACTTGGTGCCACCAATCTCCCTTTTTCTTATTCAGTTTAAAAACTCTTTAAATGACTCTGGTCATTTATTTAACCAGATAAAATTATTTCCCCTTGCCATTCATTTAGCATCTTTTCACTGTTTTGATGGGATAATTTGAAATAGGAAATTATCCCTTGGAACAATGTTTATATTTTACTTTTGATATTTTTCCTAGTCAAGTTACTCTCTAACTTGTTTATGTATTCATTTTCTTGAAGATTGTTGTTCCAAGAGGACCTATTGAAGCGAAGGGACTGTTATTGTCATGTATAGAAGATAAAAACCCTTGCATATTCTTTGAACCTAAAATAATGTACAGAGCAGCAGGTAAATTTTTCTCATTGTATTCAAGGTAAAAAAATATATAACCTACATCTTATTTATTCACATGATAGTAGAAACATAGGATGTATGAGTTGAACAGACCTTATACAGTATATCATCTAGTTCAATCATAAATTGCTCAGTGCAGAATTACTAACCATATCTAATAATTGACCATCCTGTTGATTGAAGAGTTGTTCTCACTATATTTAGTGTTGGTCAAACATTGCTGTGCATTTTCTAGTACTATAAAGTCTTTGTTGTACTGTGGACTACAAACAAGCGTGGAATCTCAATTCAGATATGAGCTGTCCACTGCCTCACTTCAGTGTCCAGTGCAGCATATCCCACCAACTCCCTAGCCTTCTAAGCAACTTTCCTTTCTCCTGTGTCTCCCCTAAACTTCTGTTGACTTTGTTGTTTTTTCCTTGTCTTCTTTTTCCCCATACCATTTCTACCAAAATGAAAATAGTTTTCTTCAATACATGAACAAACCATTTCACTCCAATTTTGGTTTGGTTATTGACTACCGAAAAATAGCTATTCTGTGCATGGAAAGGTTCATTTTTTGAATATTCTACATATCCCTAACTTCTGTCAAATGGAAGAAGAAAATGAAATGGAATCCCCCCAAAGTTATAATAGATCATGTAGTCATAACTGATAATTTGTAGTTGGTTTTATTGAGTTAAGCTGAATCTGCATTCAACCAAAATTCTTTCCCTAGCTTGTGAGATATAGAAATTATGGCAAGGTGCATATATTTCTGACCTCCTTAAATAGCTGTGGGATTTTATTGTTGAACAGTACTGATTTATGTAAGACAGGTAATATATAATGATTACATTATAAGGATATTCTTATGATTTTAGTACTTATAACACAAATTTGGGGTATTGAGAAACTGTTCTACTCAAACGACAGTTGTTTTTCAGAAATTAAAATTTAAATAATAGAGGGTTTTCAAATGAATTGTTCAATGATTCAAAAGCAAATAGTGGTACTTAGAGGAAAAAATGAGTCATCTTGACATTATCAGGTTTAAATTTCTTGCGGAGAATTTGTTCTTATGACCTTTTCAGCTTCATTTAATTCCACCTTTTATGACATAAATAGTATAGAAATAAATGATTTGCATCAGTGGTTGTTATGGTGACATGGCAAGTAAGATTAAAAACAATCAGTTTTTCAATCAGTGTTCAAAATGTCCTGTCACAAGATCTACACATGTTTTCCTACTACAATTAAAGTTTAATAGAATTAAAACTCTTACACGGCATCACACATGAATTAGCAGTTGTCTTTAAGTATCTGTGAATGAGTATCTTGCAATTGCAGCATAGTTAATTTATCAGGATAAAGATTTATGTAGCCAAATAATAACATTTATTAATATAAATGAAATGTAAAATATTTTCTGTTTCCTATATTTGCTATACTGTATTTATATGTCTATATATCTACCGGTATATAGCTGTAGCTATATATCTATATTTATAGTTAAGTGTTCACAAAATAGTTAAAGACCTGAATGAAAATGACAATTATAAATTCAAGCCTTTATAACGTTTCCAAATGTTGAGAATGTTAGTCTAAATAGAAGATACACAAAACATAGAAAATAGCAAGCGTAAAACAATTGAAAACACTTAAGGTAATTATGTGAAGGTTAGAAAAATTTGACTTTTTCTAAACATTCTAAAACCAGCAAACAAGCTAGTGCATTTAGTAACAACTTTTCATAGTAAGAACTAGAATCTTTCAATGGTTGCTTTTTATAATATATTGCCAATTTAATATTTTTTAAACAGGACATTTTCTTCAATATATGAATAGACTCTTTTCCAAAGATTATTAGATTGTCTCGTATAGCTTTACTGTATCAAGAGTCTGAGTGACAATTACATTCTTAATGCTTACAACGAAGAAATAGGTTGTCTACGGATTTACCGTGATAGCAGAACTGTTAGAATATTGGGATATACATGTATGCTTCATAGTGACCTTATACTATATGAACTCAGTATGATTAAGGTAGGGATGAATTGTGGATGAATTGTACAAGTGGAGTGGAGTTTTAAGTGCCAACTCTTGTGCACTTCCATAAAATGCAATTATGCAATAAGGCATAATCTCATCAGGGAATTCTATCAAGGGATTTGGGAAATTCACTTCTTGAAGTTTGACTGGATATGTCCCTCCAAGCCCAAGATTGACTTGAAAGAAGGATGCAGATTGTGAGTACAGGGACTTCAATTTGTAAACTTCTTATGACATGCAAAGAATAAGCACAATCTTTGTAGTCTCTACTAGATAAAATATAAGATCTTGATCTCATTTTCCATTTCCTCGATTTCTGAAGAGTGGAAACTGAAATAATTTTGTACTCTCACCCTAAGCTAAATTAGTTTTGGTTCCTGAATAGTAAATAGAGCAGTGATGGCGAACCTTTTAGAGACTGAGTGCCGAAACTGCAAGTCGTGCACGCGCGTGCGCCGGATAGCCGAAGACCAGCTGGTTGGCAGGGAGGCGGGGCATCACAACACCCGCAGCTCTGTAGGAAACTTCTGTTTCCTTGCAAATGACCGCGGAGAAACGCGGCAGCTGAGCTGGAGCGATGGCATACATGCCCTCAGAGAGGGCTCTGAGTGCCACCTCTGGCACACGTGCCATAGGTTCGCCATCACTGAAATAGAGTATGGCGGTTCAGTGAAAATTTGATTCAAACATTGCATCCCTGAAAGACACCTCCAAAGATTAGGAGATTGCCGTAAAATCTTTTGACTGAGAAACATAGGTGAGCCCCAAGAAACAACTGGTTGGAGGAATACCTCTTCTATAGTAGAATGAGGTTGAGAGAAGGGGAAGCAAATAATTCAGTTGACAGTGGCACTGGCTTTTAAAACAATTAAAAGTTTTTAAAACTATCAATTGGAGGCAGTTGTTTCTGTGAAGGGGGAAAGTTAGTGGATGCCTTGTCTTTCTGAAACTATTGTATCCATCTCTTGCATGCACATAAACGTTCAGCATATGAATAATCAGAAATAGGGCACTATGTTAGACAGTTCCCCCATCGCTGCTGGCTTTCTGCCATTTATTTGTTTGTTTGTTTGTTTGTTTGTTTACATTTGTATGCCGCCCAACTCCGAAGGACTCTGGGCGGCTTACAGCAAACAAAAACAATTCATATAAAAAACATCATAAAACAAGTTATTAAAAAATACATTTAAAATTTAAAAAACGTTTCAATTGTTCATACCATAAAAGGGGAGACCTTGCTGTTAGATCTGTACCCCCATTCATAAATTGTCATATTAGTATATATAATGCATATGCTTAATTTCTTGTTAATGTGACACCCTGTTATTCAGGCTATACAGTCTTAGAAATGTGCTTCCGAAAATGGGATCTTGTTGGATTATCTCTATATTTAATTTTGTTTGGTTTTTACTACAATATATTTAAATAATTGTGAACACAAACAGATTTTTTTGGTTTGTAAGGGCACTTATCAGCCTGCTAAATTTGTAGCGAGTTTTAGATATTGCTTCCTTTCCCCCCAAAAAACTTGGATTTCATCCAACTTTTAATTGTGGTTAAGTTTTTCAGTAAATCTTATGCTGTTCTGCTAGACGAAGTTTTCTGATTGAAGGGAATTTCCTAAATTATATCTCTGGGATTTATTTTTTATTTTCTGCACTCATAGCTTCAACTGATAATAAATTGCACATTGACACAAGTGAATTAATTTTTATCTTCATATGTTGCCACTGGATTTCTGCTTCTTCAGAATTGAGCTTTCCTTGTGAGTTCTATTACAGCTATGGCTCTAAATTTAGAAATCTTGCAGCAGGGATGGGGAACATGCTGTTCTTTCAGGTTTTGCCAGCATTCTTCAACTTACATACATGTTGATTGGGGGCTGCTAGAAGTTGTATTTCTGTTCTAGATACTCAAATTATAAACTTCATTGCTTTCCTTTTATTCAGTTGAACAAGTCCCTGTGGAGCCTTACTCCATCCCTTTGTCTCAAGCAGAAGTGCTTCAGGATGGAAGTGATGTAACTTTGGTGGCTTGGGGTACTCAGGTGAGTAAGATTTGTTAGGATTTGAGGAAAAAAATCCCCCCCAATACTTCTTACTACCGTGTTTCCCCGAAAATAAGACCTGTCCCGAAACTAAGCCCCACAGGGGTTTTTCGGGACATGCCTTGAAATAAGCCCCCCCGAAAATAAGCCCCCCTACTACTTCCGGGGGAAAGGGGGGGGACATGCCGGGAGCCGCTCTTTTTGCGGCGGCACTCTTTTGGCCCGGAAAGAGAGAGAGATATCTCTCTCAAGAAGTTTCCCTGCAAAGACCTGCTGAAAAGAGAAGCCGCGAACTTCCAGACGCTGGTAAAGTGAGCGCCTCGCAGCCCGGCCCTCCCCTGCATTCCCCCCCAAATTGATTATCTTACCAGCGTCTGGAAGTTCGCCGCTTCTCTTTTCAGCAGGTCTTTGCAGGGAAACTCCTTCAATGTAAAGGAGAAGTTCTCGCGAGTGCAACCAATTAACAACTTTTCGCACTCGCGAGAACTTCTCCTTTACATTGAAGGAGTTTCCCTGCAAAGACCTGCTGAAAAGAGAAGCGGCGAACTTCCAGACGCTGGTAAGATAATCAATTTGGGGGGGAATGCAGGGGAGGGCCGGGCTGCGAGGCGCTCACTTTACCAGCGTCTGGAAGTTCGCTGCTTCCCTGTCACCGCCTTCCTCACTCACGTCGCGCCCCGCCCCATCCCCCGCCCGGTGGTCAAAGTCCTTCAAAGCATTTTAAAGGGATCCGTTTTGCCTGCCATGAAGGGAATCAATGTTCCCCGAAGAAAAGGAGGCAAGCATTGGTTCCCTTCATGGCAGGCAAAACGGATCCCTTTAAAATGCTTCGATGGACTTTGAAGCATTTTGAAGGAACACCCTCCTACCTCGATCGCGTTCTTCGATCTTTTCTCCACGGCAGCCCATTCTGAAAGAGAATGCCTCACGAGTTGGAGAACTTTGAAAGCCTCGCGAGGCGTTCTCTTTCAGAATGGGCTGCCGTGGAGGGAAACCCCAGAGCTGTCAAACTCCAGTAAGTGGTGCGTTTCGCGGTTCTGCGGAGTTTGGAGCTTTGGGGCGAAGGATGGGGCGGGGCGGCGAGGCGAGCGAGCGACCGAGGTGGCGGCAGAAGGGGCAGCAGAAGAGCGAGATCCCAGCGGTCAGCAGGAGCCCCGAGTAGAAAGCGCCGGCCGCTGTGCCCAGGCGGAACGGCTCCCCCTTGAGTTCGGAGCCCAGCGAAAAGCACTTGAGACCCACCAGGGCGGCGCTCAGCGCGCAGGCGAGCAGGAGGTAGCTGGAGAGCGCGGTGCAGGCTCCCCGGACACTCCACTTCATCCTCCGCGTCTCCTCCGCCGCCTGCGCCTCCTCCTCCCTGCCTCGCCTCCTCCGCCTCCCTCCACCTCCGCCTCCTCCGCCTCCTCCTCCTCCCTTCTGTCCTCATCCTCCCGTGTCCTCCTCGGTGTCGGCGGCCCTTGCCGGGGAGGCGGCCGCCGCGTGTTGCGGGAACATAATGCTGGGGACGGCGGTGGCGAGAAGGGAGAGTTCCGAATGCGCCGCCACCGGTGCCGCCGTTGCTCTGGCTGCTACCGGCACAGCGGCCGCCGCTGTCACCGCTGTTTCCTCTCTGCAGGCAGCCGGCAAACACGGCTCACGCACCAGTTTTTTCCTCCCCGCCCTGCTTCCTCCTGCTCTCTCTTATTGAAGCGGCTGCTGCGGCTGCTGCTCTCTTGCTTGCCGCCGCCGCTACTGCTGGGAGCCGATGAATTATTGATGGCAGCAAGTTCGAGGCAAAAGAGGGGCTTGCTGCCATCAATAATTCATCGGCTCCCAGCAGTAGCGGCGGCAGCAAGCAAGAGAGCAGCAGCCGCAGCAGCCGCTTCAATAAGAGAGAGCAGGAGGAAGCAGGGCGGGGAGGAAAAAGCTGGTGCGTGAGCCGTGTTTGCCGGCTGCCTGCAGAGAGGAAGCAGCGGTGACAGCGGCGGCCGCTGTGCCGGTAGCAGCCAGAGCAACGGCGGCACCGGTGGCGGCGCATTCAGAACTCTCCCTTCTCGCCACCGCCGTCCCCAGCATTATGTTCCCGCAACACGCGGCGGCCGCCTCCCCGGCAAGGGCCGCCGACACCGAGGAGGACACGGGAGGATGAGGACAGAAGGGCGGAGGAGGCGGAGGCGGAGGGAGGCGGAGGATGCGAGGCAGGGAGGAGGAGGCGCAGGCGGCGGAGGAGACGCGGAGGATGAAGTGGAGTGTCCGGGGAGCCTGCGCCGCGCTCTCCAGCTACCTGCTGCTCGCCTGCGCGCTGAGCGCCGCCCCGGTGGGTCTCAAGTGCTTTTCGCTGGGCTCCGAACTCAAGGGGGAGCCGTTCCGCCTGGGCACAGCGGCCGGCGCTTTCTACTCGGGGCTCCTGCTGACCGCTGGGATCTCGCTCTTCTGCTGCCCCTTCTGCCGCCATCTCGGTCGCTCGCTCGCCTCGCCGCCCCGCCCCATCCTTCGCCCCAAAGCTCCAAACTCCGCAGAACCGCGAAACGCACCACTTACTGGAGTTTGACAGCTCTGGGGTTTCCCTCGGCTAGGGGAAAAAATCTTGCATAGTGCAGAAACTCTTCTCGCTTCGAGAACTTGTTAATTCTCGCGAGAAGAGTTTCTGCACTATGCAAGATTTTTTTCCCCCTAAACAGATTAGCCGAGAGACCACGGAGCTGCCGAACTTCAGTAAGTGGTGCGTCGCGGCCTGCCTGCACCCCAAAAATAATAAGCCATCCCCCCAAAATAAGGCCAGGGGCATTTTTTGGGGGTCAAAAAAATATAAGCCCCTGTCTTATTTTCGGGGAAACACGGTAGTTCCTACTATTACTTCCTAATACTTAACTTTACCATTATCACTTTATTGCCAAGTTCATCTGTATAGTGTTGCTATCTAAAGCAATCACTTCTTCAGATATTTATGTTTCGTTCGGCCCTCCATTATGCGTGTATGTAAATATTCGAGAATATTCTTCTAACAAAAGCAATGGAAATTAAATAAGACCCAAATAGATAGGATTAGAACCAGAATGTTAGTGAGACTTATATCTTGTTGAAATTCATGAGATTTAAAGTTTATTGCACGCTTTCTCCTAATATTTAGGTTCATGTTATAAAAGAGGTAGCAGTTATGGCACAAGAAAAATTAGGAGTCTCCTGTGAAATAATTGATTTGAAGACGATTTTGCCTTGGGATGCAGAGACTGTGTGCAAGGTAAGTGTACATATCATGTCCACATATCCATTTAATCAAACTCCATTATAATGATCTGATTATTATACAAGAGTAATATATATGATTGATACAAAATATGTTGAACAAACCTCTGTTGTTTGTATATGGAAATCTATGGTCCAAGAAAACCAAATTCTTAGGAAAAATATTAAATGTGGGTTTTGAACAGGGATTTTGAGCCTTTAATTACTCCCACCCCACCCCCAGAATTGCAAGTGCTGTTTCTGGCCTGTGAACAGTTATCTTATAGGGATGTTGGATGCATTTCAGTCCCAAATATGAAAGTATGTAGGCTGGGCTTTTGGAAATGTGGGGGGGAACCTTCTTGGATGAGAAGCGAAACATCTTCAAAGAAAAATCAGAAAGTCCAGTTCCTCTTGAAAAAAAAAACACCTTTGGAAGAACCATGACCTGGATGACTGAGAATCTCCATAGACATTTGTTACAGTTTTGTTTTTTCTAAAATTACAAATAGTATAATCATGTTCCTACCACTAGAGGTCTCTGTTAGATCAATTAAATCTGAGTTTTACATATGTTTTACTGAGTATTATTTTCTAAAAGCTGATTCTATTTTTCCCCCAAAATAATTTGAGTATTTAATCTCCGATTCATAATTTGAACTGTTTTTGCAACAATTTGATGTTAGTAATATATTATCAAATCTCAAGATAATGATGAATAGGCCACCTGTAAATCATGAGTATACTTCTCAAACTGATAGCTATACGTGTGTACTGAGTAATAATTTGAACAAAGTTATATTTGAAAAAAAGAATACATTTTATCATCTATTGCATTTTATTTCAGTGAATTTAAATTTTATTTATTCTTGTATTCTGTATCATAACAGATTGCTTCCAGCGGTGGGTTGCTCCCGGTTTGGACCGGTTCTTAGAACTGGTAGCGCTGGAGCGCACGCGAACCGGTGGCAAAATATTTTACAACCCACCACTGATTGCTTCCCCATATCTTACTATCTAAGAAAGGTTGTTTGAAATTCTTTGTAATAAGAAATGTGAAATAACTCAGTACTGTTGATTTAGAAATGTGCTTTCGTTTTCAATAGAGATAAATCAGGGGCTGGATCCAGTTGAAGTACTAACCAAGATTTCCTTAATTATGTTTAAATAAATATGGAATCCAATTCCAAACTCAAGGGGCAATCCTTGAATTTGTTCAGCAACTGTTTGAAGTTACGATGGCATGGAACAAATGGATTGGCAACTGGTTCTCAAAGTTCTAGGCATTGCAGTACCCCCACAGCAACTTGACCAAAATTCGTATACTTGGCAACCAGCCCACACTTATGACCCATTGCAAGCATCTGCAGTCACATGATTGCTGTTGCCGACCTTCTCTGCTGGCTTCCCGCAAGCGCTCTCTTTCACGCACATACACCCACCAGCATCCTCCTTCCTTGGGCCTTCTTCCACTTGCACAAATATATGCACTCACCAGCATCTTCACACTTGACCTCCCTGCACTTGCACACACGCATACAATGCCCTCTTTTCCAGGTTCCCCTGCATTTCCACACATGAACACATGCAGCCCACGCTCTCTTTCCCCAGTCTTCCTGAACTTGTGCTAAAACTGCATCACTTCCCACCCCCAATTTGCACATAACCTGTGCTGGGCCTCCCAGGGCCTCCCCCATCTCCCTGTTGCAATGGGGGAGGGGGGCTCCTTATCTGGGATTCCCTTTCCTTCCCACTTAATGACCCATTTGTCCTGGAGTTAGAATGACAACTGGGACTGCCTGGATTGCCTTTACTAAACCATGCAATACCTTGCTTTACAACTACAATGTTTAGTGACAACAATCTGGGTCCAAGGTGCTGTTGTACCCGAGGACTACCTGTATATAATGCTAATCTACAGCCATAGCTCACAAACAAGACTGGCTGATCTCACAGAATGCACTAATGAAAAGTCCGGATTTCATATTTTGGCTTAGAATGGGAACAAACATGATATTAGGGAGAACAGTATTCTCCTAAAAGGAAGAAAGTGGTTGAGAGGGCTTGTCCCTTTGTTCCCTAAGGTGATGTAGAAGTTCCCATTACTTGATGAGCCATTGCATTTTAGACTAGGTCAGTGATGGCGAACCTTTTCTGCATCGAGTGCCAAAAAGGTTGCACGGAAACGCGCATGCGCACGCTTGTCAGGACCATGCTGGAAAAAACAGACTTCCGGGTTCTAGCGCGCATGCGTGCCCGACAATCAGCTGGCCAACGCGCATGCTCAGGCCGGTTTTCGGCACTGCCACACATGCGAAGGTATTGCGCTCCAGAAAAACCGAACTTCCAGGTTCTGGCGCGCACCCGAAAATCAGCTGGCCGGTGTGCATGTGCACACTGGTTTTCGGCACTGCCGCGCATACGAAGGACAGCTGACCATTGTGTGCGCATATGCGCCAGAAACCTGGAAGACAAACAGGCAAGGCCACATGTGCTAGGTGACATGGGCACGCGTGCCATAGGTTCACCATCATGGGACTAGGTAATGTTCTTTTAAGAGCTTTGTGATACTAATCCTAGCAAGTACTGATTAAATCATTTGTGGCTATAAGCAGACCTCATATAGGAAAGGCTCTAACTGGAGCAGAAGGTGAAGATTTTCCCAAGTCTTAATTACCACATATTCTTCAAGTTGGTCCTGTGAGCCCAGAGGATTCCTCAAGTTATAAACCACTTCTGCATGGGGAAGTGTCACATTGTCTGGAGTCAAAAGATGGTGCATCTTTGTCATCAAAAGGCTTCCAAACCCATAGCTCAAGATTACTCGGAGCATATTAGTTGAAATTCTTAGCTTGTTTTGTAGTTATAATTATATTCTTAATTCTAGGTTTCTCTGAAGAATGAAAAGGGAAAACACTGGGTAATTCTATAATTTAGTTCTATAAAAGCATGTCTGCATTCATCTCAAGTTGTCATTTTCTTCCAGCTTTTTCTACACAAGTCGTTTTTTAAAATTTGATAGAGATACATGTAACAGTCAGTCAAATGTTGAATTATGGTGAACAAAAATTGGCAGGTGCCTACCACAGTTTAGTCATGTGCCTAAGTTTGCTGTATTCCAGAAACACTAGATGATGGAAGCTTCCTAAAACCCTTTAAAAATATATGATTAAGGGTAAGAAGAGGTTCTTTGCCTTAATCATGACATGGGATGACATTTACATTTGAGACTTTTTTTCTTTGTAAATGATGGCAGTGAAACCAACTTTTTCTTGTTCCCTATTCTCCATTTCAGCTTGTGATTCCATTGGCAGGAGTTATTCTTTTTTGTAAGAGAATTCATGGACCATAAGTAAGCTAAACACAATTTAAGCTTTGCTGAGTCTATGTTGATTTGTGGGAATTGGAAAACATATTGCAGAATGAAGTGTTGAGATATTATTTTAACTCTTATAGTTCAGGGCATGGATAACTTTCTACAAAATCAATAGAAATGTAATATTTTTGCAAATTTATTCTGGTATAATATTTTTGAATTGCAAATGTGATGATAGTATTTGTGTTTTTGTTACTTGTTTTATTTTATAGAGCAAATTTCAATTTTTGAGAGAATATTAATGATCTTAAAGTGCAGTATTTGCTAAACATACATACAGTATAAATAAGATAAGCATTGTAACAATTTATATATGAGAAGGTAAGATAATTATTGTGACATTTTTTTCTACCCAATATTATTCATATTGTTTTTTGTGCGTGGAAAGAGTTGAGGTTTTTCCCTAAATCTAGACATATATAAAACTATAGAAAGGGAGAAGAATTTGTGTAGCTAAAAGTCATGTGGCAATTTTCCATGTATTTGTTGTTCACTCTCTTAACACTTTTTTGAGTAATTATCCCAAAAATCAATGGGTAAAGCAAGATTAGTTGCTTAATTGCATCCTCTCTCCTAGCAATGCAAAATCAAATTTTTGTTTTTCTTTCCTTTGGAAACCTCTAGTACTCAGACTGAAAAAATGAGATGTAAATTAATTAACAGAAATATAGGATTATGTGCTATAGTTTCTATTCTTTTTCATTTATAATTTCATATATCAATACCTTTTTTATTCTCAAAGCAAAGGAACTGTTCTTAAATAGTTTAGGTGTGTATCAGTTTATATATTACCTAAATTTATATAGCCACCCATCTCATATATAAGTTTCTGGACAGCTTACAAAAAATTGAAACAAAAATGAAAGCAACAAAAAGAACAATACAATTTAAAAATGAGGAAAAAATATAAAAGCATATTAAAAACATAATAAAATCTATAAAACAGCTAAGATAAGCCCATTCTTCAAAACAATCAGTACAACCACTGTACCGACTCCATTACACTGCTGAATCCCAATGCCTGTCTTCAGAGCCTTACAATAAACCAACAGGCTCAAGGCGAATCTGATCGCCAGGGAATCATGTTCCACAAAGCAGGTGGCACAAAGCAGAATCGGCTCTCTGCATTTTTTTATAAATAAAGTTTTTTATTTTTATAGACAAACAAACATACAATACATAGTTAATCCATCAGTGCATCATCTACGTGCTTCTTCTGTGCCTTCTCCCTATTCCCCCGTTATTTCTCATATCCTAATATTTATCATTTCATTTGTTATAACATTTCCCCCCTCTTTCTTTACAATATTATTTTATACATATCTCTTCTCCAACCAATCATAAAATTGACCCCATATCTGAAAATATTCCGATTCCTCTCTTTCTTTAAGTATCAAGGTCAATCTATTAATTTCTGCACAATCCAATATTTTCTTAATCATTTCTTCCTCCCTAGGGATTTTCTCTGCTTTCAGTCTGCGCAAACACTATCCTCGCTGCCGTTATCACATGTACAATCAAATATATATTTTCCTTACTGAATTTCTCTGGTAAGATACCCAACAGAAACAGTTCCGGTTTTAAATCTATATGTTGCTGTATCATTTCTTCTAACCATGTTTTAATTTTAATCCAATAATTTCTTGCTTCTGGGCATGTCCACCACATATAATAATATGATCCAGGTAACTGATGACATTTCCAACATTTTGCAGATTTATCTTTAAACATTTTTGCCAGTTTTTCAGGTGGCATATATAAAACATTTTATACTGATTTTGCTTATATGCTGTGGACATTGTTAATTTGTAATTCCTGCCATTTATCTAACTCATTTGAATAACCAACATTTTTTTGCCCACTCTATCATTGTTTCTTTTACCTGCTCTTCTGCTAGTTCAATACTGAGTAGGTAATTATATATATTTTAAATTATGTGTTCATCTGTTCCTGTGAGTATCTTATCCAGTTCTGTCATTTCTAAATAAAAACCATATACTTTAGCATCTTTTTCATATCTTGTTCGTATTTGCATATAAGTATACCAGTCTATATCAATCCCCTGTTCTTTTATTTCTTGTTTCCCTTTCAATTCCCCCTTCTCCGTTAAGATATCCTTATATCTAAGAATGTTACTAATATTACTAATATTTGGATGTATTAATGCTTATTAATCGGCTCTCTATCACGATATACTTTTTTTCCATCAGCCTGCATTTTGATGGATTTGTGAACATCAATCTCGGATACCTTGTTGACATTTGAGATTTTGAAATTCACTCTTCAGTTGAGTCTGTTTTGATCAGACTCAAAGTTTCTGTGATTATGATCTGAAAATATGTCCTATATTTGCCCAATATAGTTGCTTTGCAACTGCTTTGCAACCGTAGATCACAAATTCATCACTACCTTCATCATCACCACCACCACCTTCATAGGGCTACCATTTTTCTGGGCTGGAAAAATCCAGGCAAAAGAGTCACAAAACGGTCTTCTTTCCTTCTTCCTATTGGTTGCCCGGATATTTGCAGTCACATATCATCCTAGATTAGAGATCCCCAACCCCCAGTCTGTGGACCAGCACCGGTCCATGGCATGCCAGAAACTGGGTTGCACAAACAAACAAAGCCCCATCCGCGGGATGCAGGCTACATGAAAAACCACACCCCCTCCGCTCCACGGAAAAACATCCCTCCAGGGAACGAGTCCTTGGTGTCCAAAAGGTTGGGGGCCGCTGTTCTAGATGATGCGGTTCTTTTTTTAGATAAGTTGTCTGTCATGCCAAGGAATTAAGTTATTACCCATATTTTTCTAGTCTTGTATATACTCGAATAACATGTCTTGGGGTCATTATCCATTGTGAAAGAACTGATTCTTCAAGAAAGTGAAGTACATAAATCAGATGAACTAGTACTAGTATATTGGTTTATAGTTCATTTTGTTGATAGACAAAATGCATGTGTGTATAGACAATATACACTTGTAGGGCTTGGGTTAAAATAATAAAACAATAAGAAAAACATTAAGTGAGAGCTTGATTCTCACAGAGGTTGCCAACAAAAAATGAGAGGAGAGGATTGAGTTGGATAATCAAAAGGAAAATTAAGTGAATGGAAGACATTAGAACGCGAGAGACACTTTTAAGAAAATTGAATTTCTCTGGAGGAAGAAAAACAAAATAACTATCCAGTATCAATGAAGACTATAAAAAAAGAAGAAAGGAGCAATTAAAGAGAAAAGTGTTTAACCACAGTAAAATTTTACATTTACAGAAAGGAATTTGAAAAGGGAGAGGTAGGAATTAAGAATAGTGTAAAAGAGAATGGAAATTGTGAGGACAACAATTGTACCAAAAATATAAAGGGAATAGTAGTTCCTATTCTTTTTTGACCTATAGCAGAAGCATTTAAACGAGGAATGGTAACATGGTAGACAAAGAAGAGGGTAAAGTGGTGCAATGGTGTGTATTTATATATATATCTTTAACTGTTTTTAAGCTGTTTTTTAATGATTCGTTTGGAGTTTTTTTAAAATGTTGTACGCCGCCCTGAGTCCTGAGGGAGTAGGGCGGCATAGAAAAACTACCAAATAAATAAATAAATAAACAAATAAAGTGAAACCCCCAAAGCCTTATAGGGAAAACAAAAACAATAGGAATGTTTCAAGATTTAAGAAGAGAGTGTAGAGAATAGGCCTTGGATATTGGAATAATACCAGTAAGACTTGTTTTATTTTTCATGTAAACCTCTTTTCTAGTAAACTGCTCATAATAGACTAATCAAAATACAATACTGAAAATCATTTTGTTGTAAAGTATCTATATAAATAAAAATGTAACTGTTCATTTGGGAATGATCTAAGACAGTGATGGCAAACCTATGGCACGTGTGCCACAGGTGGCACGCGGAGCCATATCGGAGGGCACGCGAGGCGTTGCCCTGTCAGCTCCACGGGCAAACCGAAAGTTCGGAAAAACGCACTTCGGGTTTGCCGTTGTGCTGTTTTTCGCACTCCGGAGGGTTCAGGGAAGCTTCCTGAAGCCCCGGAATGCAAAAAACGACGAAACGGGCAAACCGGAAGTTCGGAAAACGCACTTCTGGTTTGCCATTGGGCTGTTTTTAGCACTCCGGAGGGTTCAGGGAAGCTTCCTGAAGCCCCGGAGTGCAAAAAACACCCCAACGGACAAACAGGAAGTGCGTTTTCTGAACTTCCGGTTTGCCTGTTTCGTCGTTTTTACCGTCCCAGGCTTCGGTAAGGCCTTTGCGCGGGTGTGTGTGTGTGTGCACATGCGTAGGGGGCAGCATGGGGGGTGTTGTGCGCATGCGTGGGGGGGGAGGGAATGGGTGTGGGGATGTGTGCGCGCGCTAGCGCGCGCACCCCCCCCTTTTGGCACGCGAACCAAAAAAGGTTCGCCATCACTGATCTAAGATCTCCGAAAGTACTTCACCGATTGCTTTGAAATTTTGACACAACGTTGCATTCGAATACGAGACCATTTTTATATACCTATATTATATAGATGTCACACCTGTGACAGGTAAAAACATGATTTTCTTGAAAAACAGGTAAAACATGATTTTGTTGAAAACCAGCGCCCTCTGCTGGACAAATGTTTCTGAGCCAAGCTGAGGGAAATCTATATAAATAGATCTATATAAATAGGAGAGGGCAGGGATGATGGGCATGGGAGTAGGGGGAAGAAAGGCCCCTCTCAATGGTTCCCTGTCTGAGGCAGATGGCGCCCCCTGGTGGATTTGGGAAAAGTGTCAGGATCATAGGGCGGGAAACAGGAGCGCATGGGAGGGGGAAGGGAGAGGGCAGGGATGATGGGCATGGGAGTAGGGGGAAGAAAGGCCCCTCTCAATGGTTCCCTGTCTGAGGCAGATGGCGGCCCCCTGGTGGATTTGGGGAAAGTGTCAGGATCGTAGAAAGGGCGGGAAAGAGTAACACATGGGAGGGGGAAGGGAGAGGGCAGGGATGATGGGCATGGGAGTAGGGGGAAGAAAAGCCCCTCCCAATGGCTCCCTGTCAGACAAACACATTGACATCAACCCACAAGCATTGTGAAATTAAACATATTACAAACGTGCGCTTTCTCTTTTCTTTCTTTTCCATTTAACCAGACTGACCCACAGCAACGCGTGGCTGGGTAATCTAGCAATAAATAAGACTAACAATTTTATAAATATATACATTCATTACTACCGTGAGATAATTTAGATTGTGTAAAGATGAAATAAAACGGATACCTATAATTTAAGGCAGATAAAACCTAACCATAATTATTAACCATAACCATATACAGGCTACGACTGAACCCTGGCAAGGCTGAGTGGCTGTGGGTGCATGGAGCTTCAAGATACAGATCTTTCTCATCTTTAGTTCTGGACAGGTTAGCCCTAACTTGTTCAGATTGAGTTTGCAACTTAAGGGTTCTCCTGTACTTGTGATTCCTGCTTGAAGCTGGCTGTCATGGCTAGGAGAGCTTTTATATAACTTGGGTTTGTATATCAGCTGCAGCCTTTCCTGGATCAGGGCTCCCTGCGTTCAGTCACTCAAACCCTAATCATTTCTTGTCTGGACTACTGCAACGTGCTCTACATGGGATTACTCTTGAAATGCATTCAGAAGCTTCAGCCAGTGCAGACTGTGGCAGCACAAGCAGTCTTTGGGGCCCCAAGAATAGTCCATGTTAACACCGCTGCTCTGCGAGCTTCACTGGCTCCCGATTTGCTTCCATGTGCAAGTTCAAGGCCTTTAAAGGTCTCCGTGGCATGGGACAATATTTAAATGGCTCAGCACCTTTTATTTTTAATCTGCTCCTTAATTCTTGAACCTTAGGAAAAAAATGTTTTTTAAAAGCAAATACCGTGCTCCTTCCAAGTTAATTTATACTGGATCTTTTTTTTTTACAGAATGGCATACAAATAATTAGCTCTATTCAGTAATAAGTAGGATATGAAAAAGGAATGACTATCCATATTAATAATTAGCCTTCCTTAATGATTGCTCAAGAATATGAGGCTTTACTCAGAGAATAGTCATGATATTATTGCAGAATTGACAGCTAACGATTTCTTCTACTTCATCCTAGATAGTGTTAAAATGAAGTTGTGGGCAGAGAGAATGTCTGCCTTCTTGTATTTGTCTTTCATATTTCTTTGGGCTAAGAATTTCTAGAACTTCGAAGGATTGGATTACATTCCAATTCATGAGTTATGAGTGCAATTTTTTTCCTTATAATATCTTTCCGTATACATTGCTACCGTATGTGCCGGCGTATAAGACGACTTTTTACCCCTTGAAAATCTTCTCAAAAGTCGGGGGTCATCTTATACGCCGGGTACTGAAAATTCCGAGCCGGGGGGAGCTCAAAAACGGCCATGGCCACATCCCCGCCGTTCTCCAGCCAAGCGGCTGAAGAAGCCCCGGAGCCCCGCCGCCAACCTGCGTCTCCTGCTGGGAAGAAGCCTCTGTCGCTGTCTCTCGCGGGGCTCCAGCCACCCTACTGAGTCCCTGACCGAGGCACCGGCAGGGTTAATGCGCATGGGAGGGAAGGAGAGAGCGCGCTACCGCCGCCACTGCTGCTTTCACCGCTCCGATATTTCTTTGGTGGGCGCGCGCGGGAGGGACCATGGAGCAGAGGCGCCCGGCAGCTTAAGGCAAGAGGCGGGTGGGAGACGCGGGCAGGAGCCTGCCGCCGCCGCCGCCACTTCTGGCATCCCCACGCCTCTCACCCCGCTCGCCGGGTGCCTCTGCTCAGCGGTCCCGCGCGCGCCCACCAAAGAAATATTGGAGCAGCGAAAGTAGCAGCGGCGCTCTCTCCTTCCTTCCCATGCGCGTTAACCCTGCCGGTGCCGCGGTCGGGGACTCGGCTGGCTGGAACCCCGCGAGAGACAGCGACAGAGGCTCCTTCTTCCTCCAAGGGGAGGGGAGCAACCCACCCACCTACCTCGCTTGGTGCGGTTCCCCGCACTTGGCGTCTTGGAAGAGGGCTGGGCGAGGAAGAAAGGAGCCTCGGTGGGGATTGGTTTGCAGGGAGAAAGAAAGAAAGAAAGAAGAAAGAAAGAAAGAAAGAAAGAAAGAAAGAAAGAAAGAAAGAAAGAGGAAGGAAGGAAGGAAGGAAGGAAGGAAGGAGGAAGGAAAGAAAGAAAGAAAGAAAGAGAAAGAAAGAAAGAAAGAAAGAAAGAAAGAAAGAAAGAAAGAAAGAAGAAAGAAAGAAAGAAAAAGAAAGAAAGAAAGAAAGAAAGAAAGAAAGAAAGAAAGAAAGAAAGAAAGAAAGAAAGAAAGAAAGAAAGAAAGAATCATTACCAATGCTATGATGGAAACCACCAACTCAAAGACAAATATCACTTTGGAGCAAGGAAGCTGCTACAGCAGCAACAAATTAAACAGCACAAAGACAGGGATTCTCTCAATATCCCATTGTCCCTATTGGACAATATTGGAGGGTTGCCAGAAACTTTCTTCATTTGTTCTACAGAGAGCAAAGTAGTTTTCACAGTAAAGACATATGTTGCCTAATTGTCTATCACAAAGCTTGCAATTGTGAAGAAATAAAAAAATCCAAGGTAGAAGAAAAGGGTTCCTGTTATTGGTTCTTTGTCATAAAATGCATAGCAAAGGCATCAGATGGATTCTTACTTGTAGGAAAGTATGCAATAAAGTGTAGGAAGGAAGGAAGGAAGGAAGGAAGGAAGGAAGGAAGAAGGAAAGAAAGAAAGATGGTAGGAAGGAAGGAAGGAAGGAAGGAAGGAAGGAAGGAAGGAAGGAAGGAAGACAGACAGACAGACAAAGAAAGACAAAGAAAGAAAGAAAGAAAGAAAGAAAGAAAGAAAGAAAGAAAGAAGAAAGATGTTAGGAAGGAAGAAAGACAGAAAGACAGAAAGAAAGATGTTAGGAAGGAAGAAAGACAGAAAGAAAAAGAAAGATAGTAGGAGGGGTAGTCTTATACGGCGAGTATATCCCAAACTCTATATTTGAACTGGAAAAGTTGGGGGTCGTCTTATACGCCCAGTCGTCTTATACGCCGGAATATACGGTACTTAGAATCGTAATCACTGCGGAAGTATGGGTGCTGGGATTCCTTATTCTATTGGATGGGTGGGTGGTTTGATATTAAGGAATAGTATTAATGAAATTAATTTGCACCTCTGTTCTGGTTGTCCATTAATTCCTGGCTATATTTAAATCATATATATATTGTAACTCTTTTTGGGCATGCTTTTCAAGTCTGACAAACCAGTGTTATCTGTGCTTTTCAGAAGTAAACTCTAGGGTTCACTGGAGGTTAAACTCAAGTGAATGTGTTAAGAATTGCAGCATAAGGACTAGCCAGGGGTCAGCAACCTTAAACATTCAAAGAGCCACAAAGGTCCTAACCGGAAGCCCCCCATTCAATTCTGGAGCCGACCGGAAGTCTGGTTCCCCCATCATAGTCTCCTCCTAGCGCGGTATCCTTTTTCCTCTGCTGACCGGAAGTCGGTTCCCCCACCATAAAGTCTCCTCCTAGCGCGGCATCCTTTTTCCTCTACCTGTCCTAACCGAAAGCCCTATCAATTGTGGAGCCGGCCAGTGACAGGGAGCCGCAGCAGAGGGATGAAAGATCCACATGCAGCTCCAGAGCTGCAGGTTGCTGACCCCTGGACTAGGCTCGGATTGCTGTATGCAATTATTTTAATACCTTGTTTTGGGACAATTCTTACATTTTTATTGAATAAATTATACTGTTTCACTCCATTGAACAAGTTATAGATGTAGACTTGTTTTTTTTATAAACATAATTTGAGAGACCTGTGTGAGTATTTAAAACAAACTCTATAAATGCCAGTCTCTGATGAGGGTAAAGTATAATGGAGGAACTACTGAGTCTTATGAAGAAGTCTAGGATAGGTTCCCCCTCCCCACAGACACACAATTTCCATGCTGTTTTTTAATGACTTGGAAAGTATTTTTCCTCTAGAGGACAAGAATGTTTTATCATTCATAAACTGCCCATAAGTTGGGTAGTTGCCACACTCTGACAATTATATGTTTAAATCTGTTAAGTCTATCAAGACATATTGAGTAAGGCGAAATTAGTAAAAGCAAAATCTGTAGTTACCACATTCTGAATCTTGCTTTGTGAAACAATAAATTTCCCAACTTTCCAGAAGGTAGCTCTATATAGCTTCTAACTTCCATCCATTTCTTCCATCAGGAGGAAAATTACCGGTTGCTTGGCTGGCTAGGTTACCAAATAAAACATAAAACAGAAGACTAATTCTTTTATCTTCTGGTCCAGCCAGTTTATTGCCAGTCAGAGCTTTGAACTTGTCAGTGCTCCAACTTGAGGATAAGATGAATGTGTTGTATATGTACTCAACAGGAGTTGAATTTGACTTGAGGGAGTCTTTACCCTTGTAATATACACTTTATTATTGTGTAGTCAGTTGAAATGAGATGCTCGGTCTTCCAGATACGCCATTTCTAGCCATACGTATGGGTTAGGGAGGAATTTGATATGTTCAAATGAATTTGAAGAAAAGGTTGTAACTATAACTATTTCAGAATATTTGAACTCTTCTAAAATGAAAGATATAAGGTGTCACTTTAGTTCTTGCACACACAAAATTGGGGGTTATGTCATAACTTTGAACAGTCGCTAAGTGAACTGTCATACCTCAAGGATAATACCTGTATTATGCTACTTTTTAGTTATAGAAAGTGTCTTTATAAATAAATCTTAAAAGTCTTTCTTTTCCCCCTTCTTTTTTTAGTCAGTGGCAAAGACTGGACGATTGCTCATCACTCATGAAGCCCCTGTTACTGGAGGTTTTGCATCAGAAATTAGCTCCACGGTGCAGGTAATTCCTGAAATACTAAATGTGTTGAGCTCTTTTCAGGAGAAACTCAGCTTGGTTATTGAGTGGGATTTTCAAAAGTGAAAAGAATATGTTTAAAGATACATATTTATGGGGAGGAAAATGATATTTCATCCCCAAAACCTACAATGTTGCTTCATTTTGATGAAATGGAGGTACTCCTGGAAGAAAGAACAAAGAAAGCCACTATATTAAGAGTAAATACTCCCCACAGATTCAGCCAAGACATGGAGGTAATCTCAGCTACCCAGCTAAAGCAAGCAGGTGCCTATATCAGGCAGCAGTGATATATAACTAAACTGGAAGCAGATGAACATTTGAATGACAAGGCTAAAGACATCATTTTATAGTGTGTGGGAGAAAGCAGCAAAACCCACATGGGTAGACAAGATAAAGTGATCAATGACGTAGTGTGAGATGATGGGATCCTTTGGTTGAATAGCACTCAACATGCCACTGAGGAAGAGTTGAGGATCTTCCCACAGTATCAACGGCATTTATGACATGACTAGATTAAATATCTTTGGCATATAGCTGCTAATATTGCCATGCTGGGAAAGAAAATCCAAGATGCAAAGATAGAATCACAGCAGGAACATAGAGTGTAGGAAGCATGAGCATGGGTAAGCTCAGCAGAGTGAAAGATGAAATAAATCAACTACGTACAGTATTGATACATCTTTTTGTATGTTCTTTTAAATTCTTTTTTAAACTGTTATTAAATTATTACATTGTTTAGTTGTTCTTCACATGTTGTACGCTGCCCTGAGTCCCCAGGGAGTAGGGCGGCATATAAGAACACTAAAATAATAAACAAATAAATAAATAAATAAATAAATAAATAAATAAATAAATAAATAATAAATAAATAAATAAATAAATAAATAAATAAATAAATAAATAAATAAATAAATAAATAAATAAATAAATAAATAATACATACATACATACATACATACATACATACATACATACATACATACATACATACATCAATCAATCTTCAGTATCAGCACATTGAACTGTACTGGTGTTAGACACTTTTCAGTTAGAAATTCATACTGTTGACTATTTAGGAGATAAACAATAGTGTTGCTCCCATAGTCAAGAGGAAAATAGTAATATTGGGTTGAATGCAGTCAATGAACAAACATCAATGAGACTTTGAGGATACTCTTTTAATATGGTTATTCATTGAACACATTGTAACTGATTCAAAAACAAAAGATGGAAGGAATATAGTGAAATTAAGAGCCGAGGTGGCGCAGCGGTTAGAGGCAGGTAATGCAGGCCACTTTAGCTGACACTGATCCACAGGTCAGTGGTTCAAATCTCACCGGCTCAAGGTTGACTCAGCCTTCCATCCTTCCGAGGTAGGTAAAATGAGGACCCAGATTGTTGGGGGCAATATAAATATACATTGCTTACTGGTGTAAACCGCTTAGAGAATGCTTGCACTGTGAGGCGGTATATAAATCTCACAAAATAAATAAATAATAAATAAATGCTGCATGGTGGAAACGGCAACATCCAAGATACCTTATTATCCAAAATACAAGCATTCTTAGTACTAGAACTTGAAAGTAGATCATGATAGTTATTAGCAAGTTGGAAAGCTATAGGAATTGATGGAATATCTATGGAGTAAAGGGAAGCAGCAGAAGAAAAATCAATAAAGGTTCTAACCAGCAAATCTGGCAAACAGTGGCTTGAAAGTGATCAGTTTGTATACTAATGCCAAAGAAAGGAGGCTTAACAGAATGTGCAAACTATTGCACAGTACTTTGATATCACATGCTAGCAAAATACAGGTAGTCTTCGACTTACGATCACAATTGAGCCCAAAATTTCTGTTAACTCAGACATTTGCTAAGTGAGTTTTGCCCCATTTTACGACTTTTCTTGTGACAGTTGTTAAGTGAGTCACTGAAGTTGATAAGTTAGTAACCTACCGTGTTTCCCCGAAAATAAGACATGTCCCGAAACTAAGCCCCACAGGGCTTTTTCGGGACATGCCTTTAAATAAGCCCCCCCCGAAAATAAGCCCCCCCACTACTTCCGGGGGAAAGGGGGGGGGGACATGCCGGGAGCCGCTCTTTTTGCGGCGGCACTCTTTTGGCCCCGAAAGAGAGAGAGAGAGATCTCTCAAGAAGTTTCCCTGCAAAGACCTGCTGAAAAGAGAAGCCGCGAACTTCCAGACGCTGGTAAAGTGAGCGCCTCGCAGCCCGGCCCTCCCCTGCATTCCCCCCCAAATTGATTATCTTACCAGCATCTGGAAGTTCGCCGCTTCTCTTTTCAGCAGGTCTTTGCAGGGAAACTCCTTCAATGTAAAGGAGAAGTTCTCGCGAGTGCAACCAATTAACAACTTTTCGCACTCGCGAGAACTTCTCCTTTACATTGAAGGAGTTTCCCTGCAAAGACCTGCTGAAAAGAGAAGCGGCGAACTTCCAGACGCTGGTAAGATAATCAATTTGGGGGGGAATGCAGGGGAGGGCCGGGCTGCGAGGCGCTCACTTTACCAGCGTCTGGAAGTTCGCTGCTTCCCTGTCACCGCCTTCCTCACTCACGTCGCGCCCCGCCCCATCCCCCGCCCGGTGGTCAAAGTCCTTCAAAGCATTTTAAAGGGATCCGTTTTGCCTGCCATGAAGGGAATCAATGTTCCCCGAAGAAAAGGAGGCAAGCATTGGTTCCCTTCATGGCAGGCAAAACGGATCCCTTTAAAATGCTTCGATGGACTTTGAAGCATTTTGAAGGGACACCCTCCTACCTCGATCGCGTTCTTCGATCTTTTCTCCACGGCAGCCCATTCTGAAAGAGAATGCCTCACGAGTTGGAGAACTTTGAAAGCCTCGCGAGGCGTTCTCTTTCAGAATGGGCTGCCGTGGAGGGAAACCCCAGAGCTGTCAAACTCCAGTAAGTGGTGCGTTTCGCGGTTCTGCGGAGTTTGGAGCTTTGGGGCGAAGGATGGGGCGGGGCGGCGAGCGAGCGACCGAGGTGGCGGCAGAAGGGGCAGCAGAAGAGCGCGGAGCCCAAGAGCGGGTCAGCAGGAGCCCCGAGTAGAAAGCGCCGGCTGCTGTGCCCAGGCGGAACGGCTCCCCCTTGAGTTCGGAGCCCAGCGAAAAGCACTTGAGACCCACCGGGGCGGCGCTCAGCGCGCAGGCAAGCAGGAGGTAGCTGGAGAGCGCGGCGCAGGCTCCACGGACACTCCACTTCATCCTCCGCGTCCCCTCCGCTGCCTGCGCCTCCTCCTCCCTGCCTCGCCTCCTCCGCCTCCCTTCTGTCCTCCTCCTCCCGTGTCCTCCTCGCTGTCATCGGCCCTTGCCAGGGAGGCGGCCGCCACGTGTTGCGGGAACATAATGCTGGGGATGGCAGTGGCGAGAAGGGAGAGTCCCGAATGCGCCGCCACCGGTGCCGCCGTTGCTCTGGCTGCTACCGGCACAGCAGCCGCCGCTGTCACCGCTGCTTCCTCTCTGCAGGCAGCCGGCAAGAACGGCTCACGCACCAGCTTTTTCCTCCCCGCCCTGCTTCCTCCTGCTCTCTCTTATTGAAGCGGCTGCTGCGGCTGCTGCTCTCTTGCTCGCCGCCGCCGCTACTGCTGGGAGCCGATGAATTATTGATGGCAGCAAGTTCGAGGCAAAAGAGGGGCTTAGCTTAGTCGGGAGGATCTCTGTGCTTCTTTGTAATAACGGGTGTTGACTCCTGCGTTTTAAAGCCACCTCTTGCCAGTCGCCCTTTGGCACGGCTGGCGCACAGAGATCCTCCCGACTAAGCTAAGCCCCTCTTTTGCCTCGAACTTGCTGCCATCAATAATTCATTGGCTCCCAGCAGTAGCGGCGGCGGCGAGCAAGAGAGCAGCAGCCGCAGCAGCCGCTTCAATAAGAGAGAGCAGGAGGAAGCAGGGCGGGGAGGAAAAAGCTGGTGCGTGAGCCGTGCTTGCCGGCTGCCTGCAGAGAGGAAGCAGCGGTGACAGCGGCGGCCGCTGTGCCGGTAGCAGCCAGAGCAACGGCGGCACCGGTGGCGGCGCATTCGGGACTCTCCCTTCTCGCCACTGCCATCCCCAGCATTATGTTCCCGCAACACGTGGCGGCCGCCTCCCTGGCAAGGGCCGATGACGGCGAGGAGGACACGGGAGGAGGAGGACAGAAGGGAGGCGGAGGAGGCGAGGCAGGGAGGAGGAGGCGCAGGCAGCGGAGGAGACGCGGAGGATGAAGTGGGAGCCTGCGCCGCGATCTCCAGCTACTTCCTGCTTGCCTGCGCGCTGAGCGCCGCCCCGGTGGGTCTCAAGTGCTTTTCGCTGGGCTCCGAACTCAAGGGGGAGCCGTTCCGCCTGGGCACAGCGGCCAGCGCTTTCTACTCGGGGCTCCTGCTGACCGCTGGGATCTCGCTCTTGCTGCCCCTTCTGCCGCCACCTCGGTCGCTCGCTCGCCGCCCCGCCCCATCCTTCACCCCAAAGCTCCAAACTCCGCAGAACCGCGAAACGCACCACTTACTGGAGTTTGACAGCTCTGGGGTTTCCCTCGGCTAGGGGAAAAAATCTTGCATAGTGCAGAAACTCTTCTCGCTTCGAGAACTTGCTAATTCTCGCGAGAAGAGTTTCTGCACTATGCAAGATTTTTTTCCCCCTAAACAGATTAGCCGAGAGACCACGGAGCTGCCGAACTTCAGTAAGTGGTGCGTCGCCCACACGCCCACAAAGCATGAATAAACGAGATGACACCTCCCGCCTACCAGCCATTTGGAAACCCGCACTTGTTGACAAACGAGTCCCTAACACTAAGAATGACACTAGACCCACACTCACGAAAACCACACAGGATGTCACCACCACACACCCATGCAAAAAGCAAACCCAAACCCACACCAATGAGGCACGGCCACAAACCAGAAGCCAGACCATAGCTGCATCTTTAGCCACTCTAAACCCCTCCATTCCATACATGAAGCAAACTGACACCCCAGCCAATCATAGCACAGCCAACCCCCCATCCAATCAGAGCACAGCCAAGCCCCCAACAAATCAGAACACACCTCCACCCAATCAGAACACAGCCAAGCTCCCACCCTATCAGTTCAAACCCCCAGTGGCAGTTAAAAGGAAGAAACAGCTGCAATCTCACATTGCTCCTAGAAGCAGCAAGCTGAAGACTCCAGCCTGATGATGACGAATGGGACTTCGTCGAAACGTTGCAAAGATACTTCCAATTTCACGCGGGAGAAAACCCGAATAACCAAAGACCTACATACAAACACCCGCGAAAACCTCAGAAAACATATATATATATATATATATATATATATATATATATATATATATATATATATATATATATATATATATATATATATATATATATATATATATATATTCTTCTAGGTATATCTACTGTTATTCTAATGCTGCCTCCTGACCTCCTATTTTTGTCGCCTGGGTCTACCACATTTAATTTTCAATTTTCTTCCAATTCAATCGCTATAGCTTATCTTCCGGACATACTCATTATCTCTTGTACCTCTTAATTTTAGGCCGTACTCCTCTCTTACCTCAATTTATATTTTTACTCATCTTTTTTTTTATTCTGTCATTTCTAAATGCCCTAAATTTCTGATCTCTTTTCCCATGTCATATCTCCCTTTCAACTTTATTACTCAATTTTTTTATTTTAACTCATTCTCCATATTTAAACAAATTCTAACCTCATCACTACACTTCTATCCATTGGTTAATAACATTACCGACTTCCCAATATACAATAATAAAGAAAAAAAGAACCCCTAATTATCTAAAATCTCTACAACAAAAAATCCAATTTATAAATTATATAATCTTATATAAGGACCTTTAAAAATGATAATTATACAGCTCTTATAACATTCCAACAATTTCAGTAATTATCTAAATCCTTTTCAACATTAAATCTATTTTACAAGTTATACAAATCTTTTATAAAAGCAAATCTTATAAAGAAAAATAGTAATTATTCAAATTTTATAACCTTCCAACAATTGACCTACTATAGTCTAATTTATTTCCCTTCTTTTCTTTATTCTTTTTTCCTTTTCATCATCAACATTTAATTCCAGCCATCATGTGCCAATCTAATATAGAATTATTAACTTATAAAAAAACTTTTAACAAGATAATTATGCTGATTAATTATACACACTTATACACAACTAATAGTGTTGACACGATTAAATGTAAAATAATAATTCTAATTTTTTTTTCTTTTCTATTGACCTTCCCCTTTTCATCCATTCTCTTTTGGTCTCTCAAAAATTCCACTTCTTGTAGGTTTTCCCCTTCCAACCCCTTCTCTTAACTTTTTCTTTTTCTTTCTTTTATTTTTATGCCAATAACTTCTTTTTTCCCAAATTCCTTTTCTTCCTTTTAAGTATATTATTTGTGTAAGTCTGCTCTCAATTCCTCCTAGTCTCTTCTCCTTATTACCCCCCCCCTTATTTTTTAATTGCTTCTTCTGATACCAATACTCCCCTCTTACTCTTTTCTTATCACTGTAAATCCCAGTGTAATCATTAATCTGTTTTTTTTATTTTCAGTCCCTTTTTCATCTGTATAATCTCCTTGTTCTTCATTTTCTTCCTTTTCCTTTTCCACCATTGTAAATTCTAAGTGTTCTTTAGATCCAACTTCATTTCTATTTTCTTTCACCTCTGATTTCCAGAAGGTAAGTTTTTATATCTTCATAGATGTATTTTAACTTCCCAGTCAGCTCTTCATAGATACACTCCTCCATCTTGTCAAGTTCAAAGAGAGGGGGCAGGGCGGGGCCAACGTCACAGTGCTACGGGAGTCTCCCGAATCCCATCTGTCAATATAGTTAATGGAAGAAGATTTTGTTCAAGGTTGTAGTTGTTTGAAACAAGAGGAGAATTATGTTTTATTTGTTTTCTAATTGTTTTGTTCTTAAGTAATATGAAAAATAGAAACAATTTTATCTGATAGTTTAGTGTCGTGTTTTAGTTTTGAGCACACTGTGCATGAATTTAAGCAGAGGGATCTCATTATATTTGTGAAATTGCATGTGACAACATTTTCTTATTGGCTGAGACATTTTTCTCTTGCCTTGTCACAATTCTTTCCATATTGACTAGATGGTTCATACTTATCATGCTTCTGCAACCTATAACAAAGACTGAAATTACCATGCTGTAAAAAAAGTTAACTCTTGGGTCCAGATGATGCATACTTGCATGCATCTTGTGTGGTTGTGCAGTTGAGCAAGAAATATTAGGTAATAAATACCCATGCGTTCACACAATTGTATGCAGGTGCTAGATGTCAGCCACAGTTCTTGATTTCCTTTTATGTGGAGTTCTCTTTTATGTGGAGAAAATTAAAGCCTGAAGCAGTTGAATGCAGATAGGACTGACATATTGATTGTTAATTATACCATTTGAATAACACAGAATTTGAAGGATGAAATTTGAGATGCACTAGTTTCCAAATCTTCATGTTTCATTATAGATAAGCAGCCAGTATTAAGGTGCTCAGTAATAATAGGTTACCTTTATTATGTGCATGCAATAATCTAGGCTTATGGGCTAAACTTGTAGACAATGATAAGGCTCTTTTCTGAAATTATAATTTAAGTTCTTGGAAAACCAGTCAGACAAGCAGAGAAAGACTAGCAGTTAATCTGATCAATGATGGGTGTGAGCTCAGCTTTGAGCCTACATTGTAATGGTAGGGTAGGAAAAGCGCTCTCTTCCCTTATTGTGTTGGGCTTTTAGCTGTTTGCCTTGTTTGGGTAACCAATTCCTAATTAACAAAAAAAACAGAATAACAGAGTTGGAAGGGACCTTGGAAGTCTTCTAGTCCAACCTCATGCTCAAGCAGGAAACCCTATATCATTTCAGATAAATGGTTGTCCAATCTTGTCTTGAAAACCTCCAGTGTTGAAGCACCCACAACTTCTGGAGACAAGTTGTTCTACTGATTAATTATTCTAACTGTCAGGAAATTTCTCCTTAGTTCTAGGTTGGTTCTCTCCTTGATTAGTATAGATTAATTGGGAAGAGAATGGTTGGTAGATCTACTGCTTGGCAACTCTGATCGTTTTACAAAGTATATTGTGTGGTTTTCTTGTTGTCTTGACACTATCCCTCTATTGATACAGGCCAGGACTGCATTGGCAATTGCAGCACACTACTGGCTCATACTTAAGTGGTAGTCCACTAGGACACCTAGAGCCCTCTCACAGTTACTACTGTTGAGCCAGGTGCCACCTATTCTATACTTGTGCATTTGGGTTTTTTCTAAGATCAGAACCTTCTTTTTTTCACCATTGAAGTATATCTTGTTGGCTAGAACCCAATTTGTAAGTCTTTTGAGATCCTTCTGAATCTTGAGCCTGTCTTCTAAAGTGTTGGCTATTCCCCTTAGCTTGGTGTTAAATGCAAATTTGATGAGTTCCCCTTCTGTTTCATGTAGATCATTTATGAAGATGTTGAAGAGACCAAACCTAGAGGCACCCCACTTCATGCTTCTCTCCATGTAGATGTAGTTCCATTGAGGACTATCTTATGAATACTTGATGTGATTACTTAGCCATCTACTCATTCTGTCAGTGGATGTGGTTAAATACTTACTTTGCATTTAGGAAAGAAACATGAAATTAATACGTCCTATATGTCTGATAGGAAAATTTCTAGGAAAATTAGAGTACTGTGTGATCAAATGACTATGAAATGACTATATTTTCTGCATTGAATGGGGATATTTATATTTGAAAGATTATCATATACTCTTTTACAAAGAAAATGCCTTTTACCTATTTTTAGAAGAAGAAATTGATTTAGCACAAAATATAAGGCTAACATATGCAGTGCGGTAATGTTTTAGAAATAATAAATTTATTTAAATAACAGTTTCTTCTAATTTTCAGTTATAGATTTTTTGTCCCTGAGGTAAAAACTTTTATGATTAGTTCAACCATATTTTTCAGCCATACTTTCAATTCTTGCAAAAATAAACTAGGAATATAACATTCAGTTTGAAAAAAAATTATATATGCTTAACGTATCAAAATGTGAAAGCATGGTTTTCTAGCTAATGGTATTTATGTTGTGCTATAATTTTCTTAGCTTATATGTTTTAAGTTTTGATAATAAAGAAACTGCTTTCAAAGCTTCTTTAAATTAGCTTGGAAAGTAATATTATTTGTAAGTCACCTAAGGAGTTGGGCAGTCTTGAAATGGGATAACTAATTAAAATAAACATATGGCTGTCAGTGAGAACGATTTTAACCTCTTTTTTTCCTTATGGATTTTCCTTATTTTATGCAGACCACTGGTCTACAATCTTTTAAACCTGTATAGTCTTTCAATTTTTCAGCCCTTTTCCCCTCAACATTTAGAGGTATCTGCATGCCAGAGAGGGCAGGCCAGTTGATTTCTGATAAAGTGTTTATCTCCAAATCTCTCAAATAAAATGATATATACGAGTGCATTCAAACTTGTAGGAAATTTCCACTCACTCAAATATCTTCAGCCATCTCTTTAATTATCTTTTAGTATTCCTTTCACAGCATCATTCTAAAAAGGAATTGGAGAGAACTTAACTGTCTCCAATGAAAGATAATTGTTGAAAGATACAATTCAGTGTAATATTAATGAAACTTTGAATAAATGCATGAACCTATGGATTTAACTTCAAGGTGACCTCTGCCCTGATGTGTCAGCTTGAATTTCAATTTTTTAAAAGTAATTTTTGTTGATTTCAGACTAGTTGTAGGTATGGTTTATTTACTATTTTTATCACCATCACATTACCTCTAATTTAAACATTATTACATTATCACTTTGGAAAGTTAACCCTATCATTTTATTACATGAAAACAGTTAGCTGTACTGTTTGGTAACAAAACTTTTATTTGTAGGGAATTTCAGAGAGGTTTATCCCTGGGAAAAGTTTGCTGTTGGGCATAAATATAAAAACATACCGTATTTTTCGGAGTATAAGACGCACCTTTTTACCCTCAAAAAGGGTGAAAACTTGGGTGCGTCTTATACACTGAATGCAGCCCCACCCAGCCACCCCCACCCTTTGGCCTCTGCCTGCCAGCAATTTACCTCTTTGCAGCAAACAGGGCAAAGCACAGGAAGAGCACAAGAAGAGATAAACTGCCTCCCGATCTACAGCTGACAGGTTTGCAAGCCACGTGGTAAAATGAAACTAACTATGGTGGCTGTAATGTGACAAATTGCTGGGAGATAAACTGCTGGAAATATTAGACTGCTGAAATTGAAAAGAGGCAAGCTATAGCTGCTATGGCTCAGAGCTAGAGCTCTTGCCTCACAATCAGGAGGTTGTGAGTTCTATCCTAGGTAAAGGCAGATTCTGTTAATATGTTATTTTGTTAAATGTTTGTAGAGTGTTCAAATTATTAGACTTATTTTTTAAAGACTGCTTTATTATTGTTCTAGACCAGTGGTCCCCAACCCCCGGTCCGCGGCCCGGTACCGGTCCGCAGAACAAATGGTACCGGGCCGCCCTGCTACTGCGTCTTCTGTGCAGTGGCGGCGGCGGGTCCTGCGACTTTTGCGAGTCCTGCGAGTCCCAATAATAAGCGCAGGGACGGGACCCCGGGCACGTCTGCCGACGTGCCCCGGCCCAGCTGATCAGCTTGGGGGCGGGGCTTCTGTGCGCGGCTCATCAGTATTGAAAGTAACGTGTACAGGAGGGCCTGTCTGCGGTGCAGCAGGTAAAGGGGACTCCAACACATAGCCACACAGTCCCGCAGAAGACATGTACAAAACTTTTAACAGACAATACCATGAGTCCTACTTGAAATATGGATTTATCGGGACAGGTGATTCCCACGCACCAACCCCACTCTGCATAGTTTGCGGCGAACCCCTCTCTAATGAGGCAATGAAACCTTCAAAACTGCTTCGCCACTTGAACGCCAAACACCCTGGACTAAAAGACAAGCCTCTGGAGTATTTTGAAAGAAAAAAAAGGGAACATGAAGAACAGAAGACATTTCTGAAGGCCACCACGTCAATAAATGTGAATGCACTGAGAGCATCATATTTGGTGGCTAACCGTATTGCTAAGGCTAAAAAGCCATTCACTATTGGTGAAGAATTGATCTTGCCCTCCACTAAAGACATTTGCCGTGAACTTCTAGGAGAGGCTGCTGTGAAAAAGATAGCACATGTGCCTTTGTCAACTAGCACTGTGACTAGGCGTATTGAGGAAATAGCCGAAGACATTGAGACACAATTGTTACAGAGGATTAATACATCACCATGGTACGCACTCCAGGTTGACGAATCTACAGATATTGACAACAAGGCAATACTACTTGTTTATGTGTGATATCTTTATCAGGAGGATGTGCATGAGGATTTGTTATGTGCACTATCTTTGACAACCAACACCACAAGAGCAGAACTGTTCAAGTCACTGGATGGTTATATATCAGGAAAACTAAAATGGTCGTTTTGTGTCGGCATATGCACAGACGGAGCTGCTGCCATGACCGGACGACTGTCTGGTTTAACTGCTCGGATTAAGGAGGTTGCACCTGAGAGTGAATCTACGCATTGTATCATTCACAGGGAAATGCTGGCAAGCCGAAAAATGTCGCTGGAATTGAACAGTGTATTGCTTGATGTTGTTAAAGTTATTAACCACATCAAAGCACATGCCCTTAACTCGCGCCTGTTTGAGCAGCTTTGTGAGGAGATGGAAGCAGAGCACAGATGCCTTCTCTTATACACAGAAATAAGATGGTTATCCAGAGGTAAATCGCTAAACAGAGTTTTTGAATTACGAGAGCCATTGCAAAGATTTCTCTCAGAAAAGAATTCACCGCGGCAGCACATTTCAGTGACAAAGTATGGGTGGCAAAACTGGCTTACCTGTGTGACATATTCAGCCTGCTCAATGAACTCAATCTGTCCCTTCAGGGGAAAATGACAACTGTTTTCAAGTTGGCAGACAAAGCAGCTGCATTTAAAGCCAAACTGGAGTTGTGGGGACGGCGCGTGAACAGAGGCATTTTGGACATGTTTCAGACATTAGCGGGGATTTTAGGCGAGACTGAGCCTGAGCCTTCATTCTCCCAGTTGGTGCAGGATCACCTGTCTTTGCTTTCAAAAGAGTTCGAGCGCTACTTCCCAACCACAAAAGACCCATGAACTGGTAAGGAATGGATCCGCGACCCATTTGTCAACAAACCAGGTGAATCTAGCATGTCTGTACAAGAAGAAGATCAACTGCTGGAGATTGCAAATGACGGTGGTCTTAAAACTATGTTTGAGAATACAACTCTGCCGGTGTTCTGGATTAAAGTCATGGCAGAATACCCTGAGATAGCCACCACAGCACTTAAATTCCTATTGCCATTTCCGACTTCCTATCTTTGTGAAGCGGGGTTTTCTGCAGTGACTGCAACCAAAACAAAACAAAGGAATAAACTTGACATAAGCAAGACACTTCGGGTGTCATTGTCTCCTATTATCCCCAGATGGAACTGTCTCGTTGCAGAGAAACAAGCTCAGGGTTCTCATTGATTTAGCGTTCTAGTCACTAGAATCCAGAGAGTTAAAATGTTAAATTAAGTTATATTAATTTTGTTGTAACTGTATTTTATTTTGATGCCATGTTTAAATACAATTAAATTAAAATTGTTTATATAGAATTCTTTATAGAATAGAATTCTTTATTGGCCAAGTGTGATTGGACACACAAGGAATTTGTCTTTGGTGCATATGCTCTCAGTGTACATAAAAGAAAAGATACATTTGTCAAGAATGGTTGTCATAGGGTTCAAGTAAGCAATCAGGAAACAATCAATATGAAATAATCGTAAGGATACAAGCAACAAGTTACAGTCATACAGTCATAAGTGGGAGGAGATGGGTGATAGGAACGATGAGAAAAACTAATAGTAATAGTAATGCAGCCTAGTGAATAGTTTTACAGTGGTGAGGGAATTATTTGTTTAGCAGAGTGATGGCGTTCGGGAAAAAACTGTTCTTGTGTCTAGTTGTCTTGGTGTGCAGTGCTCTATAGCGACGTTTTGAGGGTAGGAGTTGAAACAATTTATGTCCAGGATGCGAGGGGTCAGTAAATATTTTCACGGCCCTCTTTTTGACTCGTGCAGTATACAGGTCCTCAATGGAAGGCAGGTTGGCAGTAATTGTTTTTTCTGCAGTTCTGATTATCCTCTGAAGTCTGTGTCTGTCTTGTTGGGTTGCAGAACCAAACCAGACAGTTATAGAGGTGCAGATGACAGACTCAATGATTCCTCTGTAGAACTGTATCAGCAGCTCCTTGGGAAGTTTGAGCTTCCTGAGTTGGCGCAGAAAGAACATTCTTTGTTGTGCTTTTTTGATTATGTTTTTGATGTTAGATGACCATTTTAGGTCTTGAGATATGATGGAACCTAGAAATTTGAAGGTCTCTGCTGTTGATACTGTGTTGTCTAGTATTGTAAGAGGTGGTAGGATGGGAGGGTTTCTCCTGAAGTCTACCACCATTTCTACGGTTTTGAATGTGTTCAGTTCCAGATTGTTCCGGTCGCACCATATTTGAGATTGTTTTGATTTAATGATCAACGCGACGCAGCAACCCCCCCCAGTGGGCCGCGGAAAAATTATCAAACGTTGACCGGTCCACGGCAATAAAAAGGTTGGGGACCACTGTTCTAGACAACTTAACAAAATGAAGAAGCTTTTTAAAATAAATGCTTGCTCTGAAGAGGCCCAGTGCTATTGTATCTTCTTTTAAATAGCAGAGAATATTTCCAGAAAGCCACATCAATTTTAAAGATCTGTAAAAGTATAATCTGAAATGTCCTATTTTAGTATTAAGTATTAGTATTAAGTATTAGTATTAAAAGAAGGCAGCTGAGAAACCCTGACTTAGTCATGTTTGGAGTAGATCTATTTAAATAATTGGGAGGAGTTAGTGTGATTACATTTCAGAAAACTTTCTGGGATTAATATACTGCCATAAATGTACATTTCTCCAATTCTTTGCCATTTCTATGGGTCAAGCACACATGCACAGAAATACACAGCAAACAGTGTATATCATCTGTACTGTTTGCTGTTTGCTGTTTGGCAAATTGCTGGGAGGCAGAGACCTTTTTTCCTTGTTTTCCTCCCCCAAAACTAAGGTGCGTCTTATACTCCGGTGCGTCTTATACTCCGAAAAATACGATATATACAAAAACTACAGATTTTGTTAGAGTTGGAGGAGATGAGTAAAGGAAGGAAACTACTAAATTTATTTCAGCCAGAACAAAAGCTTGGAAATGTTTGTTAATATTCATATTAATGGTAATATTTGCCAAATGACAAAGATTTAAATATTGTACATACTCATTATATAAAAGTAGTTGATTTTTAAAAGCAAAAAGAGTACTTTTCTTCTTTAAAGAGAGCTTTTGATGAACTCAAAAGCATATGAGTATGGAAAGGTTCAGTAATGTTTAGTTCATGGAAAAGATACATTGGTTTTAGGCCAAGAAAAGGAATGAGTAAAATGTGAATAATGATCTTTTACTTCAATTAATCTCTTAGAGCTGTAATCCAAGTAGATTGAAGATCTTCAAGTGGTTTGAAATATATAGATTTATAGTGTGAAGAACCAAATCAAATGGACTGTTATGAAGCTTTTGTTAACTCTAAAATGTTCACAGGAGCTAGTCTATACTGTTTTTTAAAAAGTGATTTTATATAGCTGCTCAGTTGTTATAGAGTAGTATTCTAAACTTTGTGGAAATGTATAAGTTTAAATTGTTATATCTTATTTTCACCAACTTGCTGAAATATTTAAGTTCCTGCAGTGTTACAAATAACTGAAATAGTAATTTGGAGCTGTTGGTGTAGGTCAGAGATGGGTTCCTGCCGGAGCTGTCTGGTACGCAGCTCCGGTAGGGAGCGACCGGTTGCGCAATTTGTGCGCGACCGCTCCGGAGCCCTCTCTGCCGGTTCGTCACGTGCGTCGCCATCTTTTTCTGTGAATTTTTGGGCAATTTTGCTTCTGCTTCTGCATGGAAGCAAAATCGCGCCGAAATCTCACAAGGGGACGCGCACGCGCGTGAGATTTTGCTTCTGCACATGTGCGGAAGCAAAATCACACGGAAATCTCTTGCGCGCATCCCCTCGCGAGATTTTGGCACGATTTTGCTTCCGTGCATGCACAGAAGCAAAATTGTGTGAGGGGGCGCACGTGCGTAGCGAGCGCGCATGCGCCCAAAATGTGGAGATGCACGCGCAGCGCACCGGCACTGGTAAGGAAGTAACCCGCCGGCTGGTGTAGGTTCTATATTACTAGAAATCAGTGTGTCACTCATTTCATTTTTAGATATATAGGTAAAATAGTTTTGAGATACATCAGTCTAGAATAAATGGCAAATTTTCCATGTTCTACACTTCATCAGGTGGGTGGTTGTCTGAAGAATACTTATTTACTTAGGTCATTTAGTGAACAGTAACATGTTAATTTGATTAAGAATTAAGTTTTGCTATAACATTTCCTAGAAAGTAAAATATAAAAACATAGAACAGTGTTAGTTAAGTTAATCAACTTTCATGATTTTCTGAATAATTTTATAGACATTTAAACAGTGTTTTGGTCATTTGTTGTACACCCTTCCAACTGTTATTCTGTTCTGTTCTGTTAGTGATACACTTTTGAACTGATACTATACACCTGTGATTCCTGGCAAGCTGACATTAACTGTTCATAGCTAGAAAAGTTTTGCATAAAACTTGCAAAAATCCAGCCATCTTTGAACTGTATAAGCCTGTAATCAGGGTGCTGAAAGGAAATAATTTGTGAAACATACAATATTTTAGAACATCCTGGGAATTGAATTATTTCACACATTAAAAAGTATGATCAATATTTTTCATTCAAAAATGAAATTACACTTTCGCCAAAGTATGAAAGCATGATACAAATAGCAACAACTTCCAAGATTATTTTTTTGAAAATACGCATTTTATTGGATTTGATTTTTAAAACTGATATATACTAAGTATATTAGTATATTAAATATACTATTTTGTATTTTTGTCTGCTGTGTGTTAAGATAACTGCTTTTTTATCTTTATTAAAATGTAAGTTGTATTAATTAAGCAAAAATAAAAATCGAAAAGTTAACATTCCATTTTACCTATACTTGTTGAAAGCTAAATTAATACTACATTTTGCTAATGGGGACTGAAGGAGAATGACTATGATACTCCACAGGAACTCGTGTATTTGGATATAGCTTCTCAGTTGTTATAGAGTAGTATTCTAAACTATGTGGAAATATGTAAGTTTAAATTGTTCTATCTTATTTTCACCAACTTGCTGAATTATTTAAGTTCCTGCAATGTTACAAATAACTGAAACAGTAATTTGAAGCTGTTAGTGTAGGTTCTATATTACTAGAAATATAACAATTTTGCATCAACACCCTAGGTAAAGGTAAAGGTAAAGGAAATATGCTGGTAATAATAATCAGTAATAATATGCATATCTATTTATTTGGAAGTAGTACCTTTGTTTAATAATTGCTCTGACTTTAACCTTAACTGCAGATTTAGTAAGAATTTTAAATATATTGAAATGGTCCCATCCTAACAAACAGTAGATGCAAATTCTACCTTTGTCACGGAGAACTTTGTAGAAGCTTTACAGAAATTAAATCCTTCTTCTCCACCAACATAGTAGTTTATGTGATGCATTAGGACATATGTGCAAAGCATCGTTATGAAGCCAGGCTCTAAATATTACACACACACACACACACACACACACTTTGGAACCGATGGCTTTGGCAGATAATTTAAATTCAACACTTAAAAATTCATTTTAGTTCAAGGGAGTATGTACATTTTGACTTTGAAAACATTAATAGCTATTAAATTAAATTTGCTTTTACACTAAAGCATGTTGTATTCTTTAAACACATTTTTTAATACAGTCTAGACTTTTCCTTTGTTATGAGTTTCTGTTTAGTTCATATTAAATCATATTATACTGCTCTTGGCTATGCTGTAGGCTTACATTAGTTTTATGGTAAATAAACTTTTTTCATATTGGTTCAAATTTGTACTTAACGATTTTCAAACATTTTTCATAGTTGGTATTTGTAAACAGTTTGAAAATCAAGTTCTTAAAACTGATCAGTTCTATACATTTTAAGAAAGCACATTTGAAAAGGGTAAGTTTTCTTATTAAAGATAATTTTTGCCAATGTAGCTTACTGATATTACTGGTTGCTGTATAGTACAGGCAACTTATAGTAATATCAATGAAGTGAAGTGGGGAAGAGGCTAAGTAGAGAAAACTAATTAATGACAATATAAATTAAGTCTAAATAAATATGGTTTTAAGTTCATATGTAGGCTAATACTTCAATATATTCTAAAGAGATTTTTCCGTGTTTTTTCTCCTTTATTTTACACTTTTAGTATATGGAATGTCCCAGGCCTTTAGTTAATAGTAAAGTAAGGCTTTAGAATTTATAGATCCTTTTGAAGGTCATTGCATTAATACCAGTGCTGTTTCATTAATTACCATAAACTAAACAATCTAAAACAGTGTTTGATGATTCTATAGATGCAAATAGAACAGTATTATTAATCATTTCTAGCTGAACAAACCATGTGTTATTTTTGTACTTGTTCTTATCCAGTGCAAACTGCCACTAACCTAGCTTTTAAAGTATCTCCAACAATCACATATTTTGTCTTCATGAAAGGAATTAAGAACACATATTTTTGCATTATCTGCTACAATTTGAGGTGGTCATGTTTTTAAGCCCTAATGGGGTATTTCCAATATATTTGACTGTGAATTAAATGTATCAAACCTGAAACGATGTGCCCAGAGTATTTCAGAAATTATTTTGTATTTACAGTATTCCTGTTACCCTATTTGGTTTGTCTGAATCTGTAGTAGGAAACACATTTTAGTGTAGGATTTTACTTTTCACCACATGCTAATAAAAAGGTCCTGGAAGGGTACTTTGTAATTCAGTGCTAGCTGTATAAGCACAGATGTTTTTCTTTTTCCTTTCTTATTCCCCCATTGCATTCTTTTAAAAATAAGGATAGATTTACGCTACGTTTGGAATATAAGAAGGATATTTTTTTTCATGTGAAGTTAACTATTATCACAGTTTCGAATTATAACAGTAAGATAATATCAAATATTTATTAAAATTTAAACCATCTTTGAATTTAAATAACATGTGCTAAGAATTAAGTGTATTAAATCAAGTGCTTTGTAACAAACGCTGCAGATATAAATAATTCCTAAAGGGATTATCACTTTTTCTTTAAGCATTTCTTTTCTGCTTGTAGAAACTAGCACAGCAGAATGTTATTCTACATTTTAAAATGCATACATTTAAGTGGAAACTGTTCACCGTTTCCAAAGATTCAATATATATTATCAGTTGAAATTGCTATTCTATAATTATGTATCTGTATCTATCAACATGAAATGGAATATTTACCTATGGAGAGAATAAAGATTAGGGATTTGTCTCCCTAGGCTCTTTAAACACAAATACATATTTAATTCTCCTTTATTGATATATATTTAATCTTATATCATCTGTGTTTTTCTCATCTTAAGAAATTGCGACAGTTTTACAAATAAACTCAGACAATTAACGAATATATAAAATTGCATATATTTAAAAATATCTCTTCTAGAAAAAAATATAGGTTATGCTAAAGAAAAAAAATAAGCAAAACAAAAAATCTGAATGCATGTCATTATGCAATGAGGAATTTAAAAATTTACTGAAAGCAATAAAAATGTACCGTGTTTCCCCAAAGATAAGACCCTGTCTTATATTTTTTTGAACCCTGAAATAAGCGCTTGGCCTTATTGCCATGCACTCAAAAGCCCAATTGGGCTTATTATCAGGGGATGTCTTATTTTGAAGGAAACAGGGTACTTGAATAGTAAAAGTAAACCATTTTAAAGTTTTCATTTTATTTTAATTGTTCACCTTAATTCAAGTGGGGAAGAGTTATAATTTATTAGATCAGGAAAGCTAAAATACAGTGTCAGTGCGGTCCAAATAGAATACAAGAAACAGCTTGCGTATATGATAGTCCAAGGACAACTCAGATGGTGAACTTGAAAAAAATAATAATTTGAAAGCTCCATGCTTTTATTGGAAAGCTAAAATGTATGAATCCTAAGTATGTAAAGTTTGGCTGCTCATCCACATGCAACCAAACTTTTCCTGTTCGGTATTGTCACACAAAGGAGCTATCTACAAGCCCAAGTTTCTGCATTTCATTCCTGGAAGGGCCCTTGGGTCGCTAGCACTGAATGGTGTATTATTAAAAAGAGGCTAGTATCACATTTCATTTTTAAAATGTACATGTTAGAATGCTGTTATGTGTACTATATCTATCTATATATATATAAATAACCTTTCTTTTAAGTGCACTCAGGTTTAAAATGCATTTGGAAAAAATGTGAAATATTTATGCCATTGTCTGCAGTTTAAATTGACAAGCCTGTCACAGTGTGCTTGTAAACTCTGCTCTTCTATTGACATTTCACTGTAAGTCTGTGTTTAGTTTGTAAAATATATAGCCAGTTTTCAGCTGGCTAATTTGTCCTGCAATGATTACAATGATGTTATATGAGAAAAGCAGATAAGCAGAAATAGCATATCCATTAGCATAGGATTTTGTTGGAATTATACTAGACTCTTTGTGGCCTTATCCCATGTAAATTCACTCTGACCTTTAAGTCTTAATTGTTTTATGTTTCATATTTCTCTACCCATATTGTGCAATGGCATGAAAAGCATTGGCATACTCCTCCTTATAAGTGTTGGACACAGGCATCACATAAGTTGATTTCTATTTATAAGAAAACCTACCAATGAAATTTGCAGAAACAATTTAGGCTGATCTGTCCTTTCCCCTGTGTTTCCTGAAAAACTCTTCCAAAGGAAATCTTTTCATTCATGAATGGGCATGTTTGGGACCAGCCCTATGCTCTGAAATGGTTGGAGGAATATTTAATTTAATTCGGTTCGTTTTGTTTTATCCCAACTTTATGAAATTTATAAAGAACTCAAAAGTGGTGAATATGTCTAATACTCTTTCCTCCTGCTTTCTTCACAGCACCTGTGTTTGAATAGGCTGAGGGAGTTGTTTGAAACCCCACAATACAAAGGGATCATATTTACAATATTTCATTTAGCCTTCTGTGTTCTAAGTGGGGTCTGACTTTGAGAAGTGGTCACATGTTAAGGTTGACATTTTTTGAAGAAGCTTGTTGGAATCAGAAAATTATTGTGGTTCTCCTAGCTGGATCATTGTAAATTAGATGCTAACTTTGGTATTATTCAAGGTTTCAAACATGTTTGGTACTAGCAGAACAAATGCTGGGGAATTTACTGCCAAAATACTAAATAGTTTTGGAAACAGCTATCTGAAAGTTCTTATATACGTGTATGCATTGCAATTTGTCAGGCAGACAACAATTTAGGGTTTTTTATGCTTTTACTTTTTTCTGTGTTTAAAATTTTGAGCAATATTTTTATTTCCAATCATCTATTTGTCGGCAGGACTGCGATTTTATGCTGAGTTTCTTAGATTACAATTCCAGAGCCAAAAGTAATGTTTTATATGTGTTGACTGTATTCCGAAAGCAATTTAAAAAGAAGCTAATAAATAACATTATACTTGCATTGATTGGTAAAAAATAACTCTGAAAGTCTTAAATCTGTTTTTGAAATAGATGTGTTAATGGTAAAGTCAAAGTTTTGATTTTAAAGAAATTCATTTTTCAGTAGGTATAAAAGAGAATACAAGGTTTGCCTTATTTGAATCAAGTGATCTTCCTATAATGTCAAACTAATTTGTAGACTCATTTCTGCTGATCCTGCATGGGTGATCCTTCCAAGGTTGAGTATTCTGTTTGTAGGATTGTATGATCAGATAACTCTGTTCTTGCTGATTATTTTGAATCCTCTATGCTTTCAGTTTCTCAAAGAAAACGAAGTCTGAATTAATTATGAGGTGACTATTTAACAGATCTACGATTAGCCTGAGAAACATTAATGTAAATAGCTGAGTCTTAACACAGATACTTACATAATTTTTAGTTAGAAGTTTGCCATAACTTTTTAATGAACTTCAATTTCAGAGATATATAATCCCATAAGGATACTTACATAATAATTTTTAGTTAGAAGTTTGCCATAACTTTTAAACAAACTTTAATTTCAAAGATATATAATTGGGTAGGACTGGCTTCGAATTTATGTCAGCTCTGTATTTGCTACACATGTATAGTTTTATGTAGGAAACAGGACAAGATTTATCAGTGCTATAAGGAGAGGGACAGTATACACTATTTCTTCTGCTTCACTATTAAATTATAATTTAGCATTATACATGTAATGGAATATTGCTAATATGACATGTTTTTTAAAAAATTATACCTCATATTTTCTCATGAATAGTGGATAAGTAATTAACAAAAGGTTAAATAAAACTAAAAAAGAAATTGAAAAATTGCACTGTAATTAATATACAGAGACCCAGCTCAAATCTATGAGCTAAGATGTTCCCTGAATAACTTTGCCCCAGAGGCTCTCTTGGAGCCCAAGCTACTTTCCAGGGATGGCGTTTCAGGGATAAAATGAGCGGCAGGAACCCTCTGTTGCATTAAGCTCCTGAAAGAAAGGCAGGATTTAAAACAAAAAATTAATCAGTAAATAAAACATTTTTGTTGTTTTTAATGTTTTAATCTTTTTTACTTTTATAATTTTAAGATGATTTTATATGTTGTTTTAACTCTTGATTGGGAACTGCCCAGAGTTGGTTAGAAGACGAATGTTATAAATACATTTCTCTTCCAAACAGAAAAACAAATAGTTAAAAAAAACTTTGATTCCTTTATTCACAACATTTTTGAATGCCACTTCAATGATTAGTCTTGGATCATAAATAAACATACAGTAGCCATCTGGCAAACCAGCTCACACATCAAAAGCATGTGTGAATAAAGATTTGACATGAGATTTAAATGATTAGCAAGTCAAAATGTGTGGGTCTTGGTCTTCTTATTATTCTACATTTCTTTGATCTCTGAAATGAATTGCTGTCCTAAAATTTAGGCATTAGACATATTTATGTGCATTCACAGAGACAGAGACAGAGACCGACAAAGCACGTAAACATCTCTAACACATAGTTAAAACATCCTTACCCCATAGCATCTTTTGCCAATGTACCGGTATCTTCTGCCCTTATTGGTAGTGTTCCATAGCACATGACCCAACCTTAAAGAAGCAATCTAACTTGAAAACTCTCATAAGGAATGCCTCATTTCAAAGTTGAAAGAGCCTCTGGTAGTCTTCCAGAAACTTCTCTAGGAATTTTACCTTAGAACAGGTGTCCATGATCAAAACAAATGTTTGGGACTGGAACGTTTCAGCCCTGGAGCAGTTTGCCCACCTCTAATACAGTCACAGAGAGAAAAAAGATACTATAATAAAAATGTTGGTGTTTTCTGGGAGTATAACCTGCTGTTTCTGCACTTATTCTATATACTTACAATTGTTTGATAATAAGCACATTAGAATAAATTGTAAGATACCTAACCATAAAATGAATATAACTCTACAGTTTAGTTATGTTAAGATTCTTCAGAAATTCATATTGATCTAAACCAGGGGTCGGAAATTGCGGCTCGCAAGCCAAAAGTGGCTCTTTGGGCCCTCAGCCATGGCTCCCTGTCCCATCACTGACTGCCCCGCCCCTCGCCCTCCCTTCCCTTGCCTAGCCCAGGGAGATTCCATCGTTAATTACCGTATGTGCCGGCGTATAAGACGACTTTTTACCCCTTGAAAATCTTCTCCAAAGTCGGGGGTCGTTTATACGCTGGGTACTAAAACTTCCGAGCCGGAGGAAGCTCAAAAACGGCCTCAGCCGCATCCCCGTTGTTCTCCAGCCAAGCGGCCGAAGGAGCCTCAGAGTCCCGATGCTACCCTGCGTCTCAGTCGCCTGCTGGGAAGGCTGCAGCCACCAGCGTCAGCTGGTGGCTTAAGGCAAGAGGCAGGCGGGCGGGAGAGGCGGGCAGGAGCTGGTGGCGGCTGCGGTCGGGCCGAGGGAGCGCGCGGCTGAGAGGCATCACGTGGGGAGGAACCTTTGTCTGGCTCCGCTTCTAGAGCGAGCGAGCGAGCAAGAAGGGAAGCGAAGGGAGGCAAGCAGCCCACTCTGTCACTCAAGCCAGCGGCCGCTGGAAGCAACAAGGGCATTAGGAGAAGAGAAGGAGAAGATAGAAGTGAAGGAAAGAGTGCTGGCGGCAGTGGCAGCACTCCTTCTCTTTTCCTAACGCCCTTGTTGCTTCCGGCAGCCGTTGGCTTGAGTGGCAGAGCGGGCTGCTTGCCTCCCTTTGCTTCCCTTCTCGCTCGCTCGCTCGCTCTGGAAGCGGAGCCAGACAAAGTTTCCTCCCCACGCGAGATGCCTCTCAGCTGCGCGCTCCCTCGGCCTGACCGCAGCCGCCACCAGCTCCTGCCCGCGTCTCCCGCCCGCCCGCCTCTTGCCTTAAGCCGCCAGCTGATGGTGGCGGCTGCAGCCTTCCCAGCAGGCGACTGAGACGCAGGGTAGCATCGGGGCTCTTTCTTTCACCTGGGAAAAAGGATCTTGCGGTGCTGAGAGCTAGGAAAGAGGGAAGAAGAGAAAAGGGAAGGAAGGAAGGAAGGAAGGAAGGAAGACCAGAGATGAAAGGAAGGAAGACCAGAGATGAAAGGAAGGAAGGAAGGAAGACCAGAGATGAAAGGAAGGAAGAAAGACCAGGAAGGAAGACCAGAGATGAATGAAAGAAAGGAAGGAAGGAAGGAAGGAAAGAAGGAAGGAAGGAGAGATGAGAGGGAGAGAGAGAAAGATATATAGATAGATAGATGATAGATAGGTAGGTAGGTAGGTAGGTAGATAGATATGGATGGAGAGAGAGAGAGATAAAGAGATGGAAAGGGAGAGATGAGAGAGAGAGAAGATAGATAGATAGATAGATAGATAGATAGATAGATAGATAGATAGATGATAAATAGATAGACAGACAGACAGACAGACAGACAGACAGACAGACAGACAGACAGACGATATGGATGGAGAGAGAGAGATAAAGAGATGGAAAGGGAGAGATGAGAGGGAGAGAGAGAGAGAGAGAGAGAAAAGGGTTTTGTGGTTCCCAGTTCTCTGTCCTAATGACCGGCTGGGTGGGCGTGGCTAGGGGGGTCATGTGACTGGGTGGGAGTGAGTGATGTCAAGTTGGCCACGCCTACCCAGGTTTTGTGGCTCTTGGTGGGTTTTTTTCTGTGGGAAACAGGTCCAAATGGCTCTTTGAGTTTAAGTTTGCCGACCCCTGATCTAAACTAATAAAATGACATACAACATTATGAAAGTATTGAAATTAAATTTGAGTATTTCTTATACGAACCAGGAAAAAAAATGGATTGTTGAATTTGATAGTGCATTTACGATGCTCAAAAAAGAGTTAGGTTTGTAGAGCTGAAGTGGTGCAGTGGTTAAATGCAGCCATTGCAGGCTGACTGCTAGTTCAACAGTTCAGCTGTTCAAATCTCACTAGGCTCAAGGTTGACTCAGCCTTCCATCCTTCCGAGGTCGGTAAAATGAGGACCCAGATTGTTGGGGGCAATATGCTGAACTCTGTAAACCGCTTAGAGAGGGCTGTAAAGCACTATGAAGCGGTATATAAGAAAAGTGCTATTGCTATTGCTATTAAATAATAAGATTTAGATTTTAAGCACTTATTTGTTTTCTGTTTATTGAAAGTAAAAACAAAAGAAAACAAATAATTTTATGAACATATTTAATTTATATCTCTTCATTTATCCAGAGACATTAGGACAGTATCTCATCTTAATGATGACCTCTATAAACTAGTTTAGCTGTCAGAGACAGAAATGCATAGGGCAGTTTGAGATGAGATCCTGGACATTCCACATGTGAATTTTAATCAAGGCAATTGTTTAGAATAGAATAAAATAGAATAGAATAGAATAGAATAGAATAGAATAGAATAGAATAGAATAGAATAGAATAGAATAGAATAGAATAGAATAGAATTCTTCATTGGCCAAGTGTGATTGGACACACAAGGAATTTGTCTTTGGTGCATATACTCTCAGTTTAACTCGGGTAGTAGAAAAATGAGACATTCATAATTAGAACAAGATTTAACATCTTCTGTTCAAACTCATTTTGAATTAGCAAATTAGTGGAACAATCAGTTTTAATCTTTAGTGCATGCGTTTAGATGAAATTGAGCATTCTATAATTGAAAATTACTTTCACTCCCTTTCTTCCTCTACCTGAAGTTCTGTTCTCTATAATCTCTGCAGATTTCACATTGGCTTCTCATATATTATTTGATTTATTGTATATACCGTATTTTTCGGAGTATAAGACGCACCGGAGTATAAGACGCACCTTAGTTTTTGGGGAGGAAAATAGGGGAAAACAATCTGCCTACCAGGTATTCATCTGGCTAGCATCCTTAGTCTGGTCAGCTTCAGCACATTATTTTATCTCCTGGTTAGGACTTAAAAAAACCTTCTTCTGAGAGAGTAACAATGAAAGAGCCTGCAAGCCAGTAAGAGCTGGAAAGATAGTTAGCACCTGGTTAGGGCTAAAAAAAAACTTATTCGGAGCAGCTACAGCACATTATTTTATCTCCTGGTTAAGACTTAAAAAAACCTTCTGAGAGAATAACAATGAAAGAGCCTGCAAGCCAGTAAGAGCTGGGAAGATCGTTAGCACCTGGTTAGGGCTAGAAAACAACTTCTTTGGAGCAAGTAGAGCAATGAAAAAAAACCTGCAAAGACTTAGGGCTGGAAAACCTTCTTCTGAGAGAGTAACAATGAAAAAGCCTGCAAGGTAAGAGCTGGGAAGATCTGTTAGCACCTAGTTAGGGCTGGAAAAAAAAGCTACATTCGAAGTATAAGACGCACCCAAATTTTCAGCCACTTTTAGGGAGGAAAAAGGTGCGTCTTATACTCCGAAAAATACGGTATGTCATGTAAGCAATGTAAACTATTCCTAAAATTTGTTTCATGATAGGTTATTTATTTCAGTTTTCCAAATAAAATTTGTATTTAGATCAATACGGTACAGATCAAATGAAGAATGTGAAATTGTATTTCTAGGAAAAAATTATTCGCTGCTGTTCAGCATTTTGTCTTTAGCAGAATCTTTTTCATATGTCCTTAGAAAACACATCAGCCACTGTCATTCCGTTTGTTTTTAATATCTGGTGATCCCATCTCTCTATATATATTGCTTTGCATATGCATGTTCTGTTTTTAGATAACTTCAATGGATTTTCCATGAAGATTTAATTTTCTCCTAGGGTTATATCTTGAATTTCAGGAATGTCAGTGTGGTATATTTTAGTAAGTA